>CM041647.1:33150717-33185538 GCA_023333625.1 Bothriochloa decipiens | reverse complement strand
AACGGAGGGAGTAAACAGGAAACAGAGTGGGTGCCTGGTGCTGTGCTGGTATTGATATTCTTAGCAACATTAAAATTCAAACTGGCGAAGTATTATCTATAAATTTTGGATATGAGAAGTTTTTTCCCCAATTCTACAAGAAAATGACAATATTAGACGTTGAACTGGGTTGTCCTTCCAGTCTTCCACCATACAAACATGGATTTCTCTACTAACATGTTTGACATGTTCTTCTGGCATTCTCAATGTTCTCAACAATCTGGCTACTAGCCCTAGTAAATTAGCACCGAGCCATATACACTCACAGTACGAATGATGATGCTATGAAGGTACACAGTAATATTTAAGTATAAGAAACTACAAAAGGTTGTCATGTAGGGAGTTTTCACCTTTTTTCTTTTGAATGCTTATATTATAACTCTTTAGAGAAGGCTACCAGGACTGAACTAACCATTCTGAAATTCTGATCTTATGCAAACCAAGATATATCATCTCCACTTTCGTCCTGATCTTCACTTTTGATTTTGTAGTTCTAATCTTCTATGGAAATGCTTACAATCCATGTTTCTTGGTAATTTGATGTCACATTTGGCAATATCTTCATGGAATTTTCCTTGTTTTTCTTCATGCTTCACTTTGAACTAACACTATTAATAATACATTGTGCACATGTCAATTTGATAGGAAGTATTAATACATGAGTTGAGTTGTTTCATAGAATCATACATTGTGCACATGTCGATTTGATAGGAAGTATTAATGCATGAGTTGAGTTGTTTCATAGAATCACCAGCTTCACATTTTGTTGGTTGGTTAATTGAGATATTGCTTTTGACATACAGTACAAAATACGCATGATGATTTTGCATAGGTTTTATTTAAGTCAGTCTCACTCAGTAGACATTCACAAAGTAAAGTATTTGCAGGTCATCTTCTTGCTTCTGCTGGAATGGATCACACGGTTCATGTATGGAATGTATGGGACAAAGGAAATACCACTGCTCGTGTTTTGAAACATCACACTGCTGCTGTAAAGGATGTAAGGTGGTCCCTTCATAGTCCCTTTTTACTTTCTGGAGGGCTTGATTGTTCCTTACAGCTAGTTGATGTTGTTGAGGGAAAAGTAATTGAAGTATTCAAGGAGGATCAAGCTGTGGAGGTTATCAAGTTCAATCCAAGCAACCCCAATATCTTCCTATCTGGTGGGTCCAAGGGTTCCCTTAGACTCTGGGATATTCGATGTGGTCTGGTAACAAAAGAGTTTCATAGAAACCTTGGAACCATCCTTGACATTGACTTCAGTGCTGATGGGAAACAGTTCATCTCTTCAACTGACACAACCAGAAGCAATATTAGTGAGAACACTATAATTGTTTGGGATGTCATGCGACAAGTTCCTTTATCTAACCAGGTAATAGGCGTATGGCTCTATGTTAGTCCTTACGTGTATGTGGTTCTGATGCCATCTTTGTTAGTGCCTTATGGACATGTTGCTTCTATTTGCATGCACTCAACATGTGTTACAAGTACAACACTTAAAAAAGGTCAAAATTTGAAACCTGGTTATTGTTTTGTTATATGTAGAAGTTGAACATAATATTTCAGGATATTCATGAGAGATGTAAAACCTGTCTAATCATGCTGCAGCACTAATGGGACTGGAGCATTGTCTCAGAACTTCTTCTAGAAACCATCATAAGTTGTGACCGTATATTGCACTAAAATATGAATTTAGCAGTTTGTTTATATAGATTTACAAGTTGCTCGTTGTTGAATATCTGTTCTACCAATTCTTGAAAAAAAATGGATTTACATTTTTTTTTGTTTCATAACAACCCATGTTGTATCTTCTGAAGTAGGTACCCCGAATTACAAACATGATTGGTCGGTTACTGTTAGTTCCATATTATATCTGTGTCTTTGTAGTACTACCTCCTTTCAGTTTTATTTAAAGCTGGCAAATCTCTGGTCAAACATTCTACCATCAGAACATCAACATATTTGAAATTGTCAAAGGTTGATGTATGAAAATGCCATTACTATATGTGTTGTTAATTTTAATTTTAAACGAAATTTTACAAGTCAGAGTGTTATAAAGTTACAGATAATAAGTAACAATCAAAGTCACATTTTGAAGACAGAAATCTAAAATCTTACCTTACCCTAATATTAAATGCGAAGAGTTTCTTTGTTTGGTCCATGTTTTTTTCCTTGTTTCCTTTATGTTTTTTTCCTTTTATATAAAAATAAGCATCATGTTCTAGTCTAGTATTTAATCCAGGGATTAGGGAATGCATTTTGCAGTAACAGGGGTTGGGTTTCTACCAGCAGGATGGAAGTTAACAGAATTCGCCATTTGTATCACAGGTTTACACTGAAGCATTCACATGCCCGTGTGTAAGATACCACCCACGTGAAGCATCTTTTGTTGCACAATCCAATGGGAACTACATTGCTATTTTTTCAGCAAGGCCACCCTTCAAGCTGAACAAGTATATGCGGTTTGAAGGACATGGAGTGTGGGGGTTCCCTGTAAAGTGCAACTTTTCCCTGAGCGGAAGAGAACTTGCATCTGGTTCATCCGATGGATGTATTTACTTCTATGATTACAAGTCGGCAAAGCTTTTAAGGAAAATAGAAGCCTTCAAAGAAGCATGCACTGATGTTGCGTACCACCCAGTGATGCCTAATGTGATTGCTGCTTGTAGCTGGACTGGTGAAATATCTGTTTTTGAGTGACATGATATAATGCTTGGTAGGGAAGTAAAGTTGAGTGTTACTGTACATGGCAAAGTTTTTATTCTCAAGAGTGTTACATGGCTGGCGCCGGGGGTTACTGGAGGCGGCTGGCAAGGTGATTTCCAGCGATCTGTCAGAGCGGGTGCAGGGATCTTGCGGCAAATTGCCATGGAGGACTTAACGGATTCATTATTATTGTCTATAAGGAGCATCAGAAGCGCTGACACAATATATATTCTGTAACTTATACACCACTTAATGGTCGAAGTATAGATTTTAAAATACAAATAATTTGCTGTAGGGAGCTTATATCATATGGGTCAGTGTCAGCCTCGCCAATGAACAGATGATATGGGGTTGTTTGGTAGAAGTCCGGCTTCAGCTAAAACAGCTTTAGCTTTGGCTTTTTTAGGGAAGCAGCAGCTTTATTTGACTTCGGGTTCACTTGTCACAAAATGTTCAAGGGGTGAGCTTCAGCTTCGGCTAAACAACTATATTCTTCGCTTCTCCAGTGAAGCAGCTTTATTTGACTTCAGGTTCACTTGTCACAAAACGTTCGGTAAAACAGCTTCTTATTTCGTTCGACTTATGGACTGACTTGTCATTGAGCAAACTTGTTTTTCTTTTTCTTTTTCTTTTTTTCTCACCGTTTTATTCACCTCGCCCCTTTTATCTCTCACCTCCATCACATTTCACGTCACTGATCTGTGGGAGAACGTCTACACTGCAATCTAGTGGCGGAGCTCGATCGAAAATTTAGGTGGGGCAAGTCGCAAACGCATAATTAAATTATCTACAGCTAAAATGCTTAGCTCTCCGTGTTACGAAAAAATGTATGGATACCATCCGACCATGCATATTCCCCCCAAGTCCGGTACCCATCCGCGGATGGCCAAATCCGGCTCACACAATCCATGGAACAAGCTGGGGGCGTTATCTATGAGCCCAACAGTCGTGTACCCACTATAAGCAATCCCATGATAATCAGACACGAGATCGAGAGAGAGAAGCGGGCCGGCCGCCGGAGTTAATGTGATGGGGCACTTGCTCTGATGGGCTATTGGGGCGTGTTTGTTTTCTTGGCCCTGGCTAGCCATGGCAGTCAATGCTTATGTTTAATTGCATTGCATAAGGAGAGGTCGGCCATGTCTTTTTTGTGTTTGATTTCAATGCCTCAGCCTGGGCCATGAGTAACTGCCATCAATTACCACCTTAAGATGGTGTTTGATTCAAGCCAAGCCCATAGTAGTCAACAAACATCATAGGCAACAGATTTGAACAACAACATAAATATGAAAGGATCAGTTTTCAGTTCTGGGTAGATTCACCACCAAAATAATACATCAACATGGCCTCAGACATAATTCAAATTGTCCACGGTTTTAGAAGTAAGAGATACAATATAGGATTCTTGATGTCATCATCGGCCATAGAACAAACTCAATTACAGGAGCAACTCCTCAACACCATGTTGGAAAGAACAAATACCAGCACCAAGAGAAATGACAATGATCACATTCTTACCACAACCTTCTTTCCCAGCAATTGGTGCCATGGGCACTTGTCCATGCATGGCAACTTGTCCATGCGGTGCAAGTTGTCCATGCATGGTTCGAGGCTGGATCTGTCTCACTTTACCCATCTTAAGTGCATCATTGTAATCATGCAAAGCATGCTCATAGTTTTTGTACTTCTAGTATTGAGCACCTTCAACTCAAAGAACATACTCACTGCACTCATACCAGGAATGGTAGATCCTAGGTTTGAGTCCCTCGAAAACCACATAACATGGAGCCATAGCTCTGCAGAAAAATGAGCACAATTCCTCAGTCATGTGATTGCTTTTTTAGACTGTTTACCAAAGCAGAATTAAAGATCTCCGATTTTGAAACAACAAATCGGGGATCCCAAATGCCATTTTAGTTAGCAGCTTGAATGAAATGAATCAAAATTGACATCATTAGATAGGAAAACAACATTGGCCTCAGTAATTTGCATCTAACAGTAATCATCTGTAGCTGCATTGCTAGAAGATGAGCAAATCAGAAACTCAAACACATGACTGTCATGAGGCCGTGCCCAGGATCATTCCCTGCCATCACTTAACTTGGAGCTAGTGTTGCATGGGACTGATCATGTTCCACTAGTTTATGTCATTTATGGAAAACTCAACAAGACAGGTCAAAAAACAATGAGCAGCTACCTCATCAGTAATATTCAGTAAACATCATCGGCCAGTACACATGTAAACCATCATTTCTCCCATAAACCAACAATTCAGTTCAAAACCTTGCCAAAAAGTATCAAAACAGCTTAGCAACCCATCATATCATACCAAAACATGGCCAACAAGAATCACAACACCTTACCAGCTTACCAATCCATCGCATGACCGAGCTGCACTGCCAAAAACATTGACAACAGCATAAGTAAAAGATCCTAGCAACCAATAGAGGCTGCAATAAAGTACATGTACCATGAGTTCAACTGAGTTTAGCATAAATATAGTGAGCACTACTAAAAGAACTTTCCAAGTTCATCTATGGTTAGCCACTCTCCTGCTAAGCAAACCCAAAAGGACAGGTGCTGGTCAGCCATCTACCATGCATAGTGTAGCCAAAGGAAACCAAAAGAGAAGAGAGTGGGTGAGGGGGGTGGAGGAACTATACTTCTCAGTCAACCCCATCTATGGTAGTTTCTACCCCAAGGGCAGAACTACATCTAATAGTTCTTGGACAGGTAGGTCCTGAGCCATACAGCCCTATGGGGATTAACAAGCTAAGATACCTAGTGGCAACTGCCTTGTTCTCAAGCAGAAATGTGTAGGCAACAATCAAGGCCTCAATGGAGAAACCAGTTCCTTGGCATTGATGGGGTGGTTTCTGTTGCCAAACTCACTCAAGTGGTACCTAATACCTCTATAGAGTGCTCTGTCTATGCCTCTCAGCATGAGTCCTAGGGCCATAAGAGATTGTCTCATGACCACTGATCCTTCTAAGCCTACTGACCACAAAACACAACATAACAGCAACCATCCGAGCTACCTGCCTAGCCATCACCAAGTGATGTGCATTTGCATCCATCTACATGCTTTCAGAAATGTATAAGTAATTTAAATAGACCCTGGCTGGCCTCTGCATGACAGTGTGTGCTTTCATAATCAATCAAGCACGGCTACATTACTAGAATGCCTCCCTGTGCTCACAATCTATTCATCATGGACCCTTTGACCTACATAACAAGAACAGAGGCAGCAACATTGTATGGAGTAACAGCAACAACAGGACAACATGGTAACAACAACCGCAAGGTAAATAGACAAGAACCGCAGCACATACCAAAAACATGAAACAACAACAAGATAACATGGACGAAATGAACTAGGTAAACCATCAGTAACTCAACAGAATGAAGGAATACACAGATCTGAGGCAACATGTAACCCTAGAGCCAAACTAATGGGGAAAAATATGGATTTCACCTCAGGTAGCCGGAGAGAGTTGATGGTGCTCAAATCGGAGAGAGGCGGTGAACAAGTAGCAGATCTGGACTGTGAAGCACCACCACAACAGCTCAGAGAAGAAGTAGAAGGAAGAAGACCGCCTCACCGGAGCCCTTCAGTAGATGGACCCACGCCGCCTCAACACAGATCCGCACCAAGGGAACGAAGAAGAAGCCCAGGGAAGGCAACCGCCGCGTCGGCGAACGAGCTCACGGCCGCCGCTGGTACCTCAACGGGAATGGAATGGGAAATGGAAACGGAGAAGAACTAAGGAAGGGGAAGGGGGTAGTTATAGGCAGGAGATTTCGGCGGGCAAGGAGCACGCTAAAACTTCCCGTGTAGCGTGCGAGCCCACCAGAGCTTCCCACCGTCGCCAAGATTCGCCCGCGCGAGCAACGACAAAGCCTGGCCGAGCGAGAATGAAACCTAGGAGCGTTCGGCCAGAGCCAAGAGAGAGTGAGAAATGCACGCCGGTGGCCAGGCTACGGGATGGGCCAAATAAATCAAACATGAGCATCTGCATCTGGGGTGCTCGACCACGGGCTTTTGGCCCAAATCAAACATGCCCTTGGGCTCTCTCGACTGAGACTTAGACCATGTCTTGGCCTCAGGTGCTCGTGTCTCGGGTTTCTTCCTCACACTATCGCGTCGCGCCACCGCAATTGTTCCTACACGACACCAGGATCGAGGTAGAAGATTAGGGTACGGCTCCTCCATGCCGACAATAGGTGTGGTAGCCTTGGATCCTTGGGTCCATAGTCATCCACCTTGGGCCAATCAACCGCCTCTACAATCGACTTGGGGCACAATACATTGTGAGGCAGTGCAAGATGGGTGGCGACCGTCTCTCCCACACGGCGCCCGTCGGGCCACTTTGCCTGAACTGACTCGGACAAGGTCGGTTGGCTTTTCCACATGCAAGACACATGGCGAATCACCTCCCCCATCAAGTCTAAGGAAGATTGAGATAGGTTTCATCCAACTGCGATTGAAGGAGGTCCCGGTCGCTGACGTGGCACCGGTGAGTCCTTATTCCACCTCCCACTATAAATAGGACCATCACCCCTTACTTGTAACACACACACACACCAAGAGAATCTATCTCTACTCTCTCTCCACTGTAGATCTAGCAGTAGTCTTAGCGGGAGATTGACTCAGAGTCTTAGCAGGCAAATGCAGCAGCCATCAGCTGCAGACACCCTATAGATCCGGTAGACACAAGAAGCCCCAGCTCACCCGCCCCGCTTGGCTGCCAGCCGCATCCTCGGCACCTGCCCCCACTGCTGCTCGCTAGGAGTGGAGCGTCGCTCCCTGCCATCAGGGTCAAGGTCAGCCATCGAGAGGGGCGCGATGCAACCACGCGTTGAACTTGCCCTGTGAACGTGGAGGAGGACCGCCGCACATCGAGCCTGCTGGTGGTCACGCGGGTGGTGGTGCTACGCAGCTAGGGTTTCGTGCTTCGTTCTACGAGGGATACTAGGGCAGGGTTGATGCGAGATGCAAGATGTGGACGTTGGACGGGGTCACGGGGTCCTCACTTCATTTTGTGTGTGTGTGTGTTTAAATTTTTTTTAGTGGACGTCACTTCGTTGTGTTGGGCCGTGTAGAGTGGCTAGTGGGCTTTATGAGCTGAGATTAGTTATGAGGCCATTTCTTTTAGCGTTAGATAGAGCGACACTATATATGGTTTTAGCGTCAGATGAGCTAATGTTAAAGATGAATACCTATAGCATCAAACAACATATCACTAAACAAGAAATTAGCGTCAGATCACATCTAAGTTATCTTTAGTGTCAAATTGTCCAATGATAAAAAAATTAGCATCATATGTTTGACGCTGAAGAAACAATGGTTTGGTGCAGTGCTTGTAATACAGCATCATGCCCCCTATGACATGCATCTAGTTGTTTCGATGAAAGTTATGGTTCATGTTGTTTGTATCTATCACATGGATGGGTCCAGTGTGGAGATTTCCGTGTGAGATCTCCGTGTGAGATCTCCATGTGTGATGTTCCCGGCATGCTCGGTTGGAAAAGAGTTGGAAGGGTGGAAATTGCAAAGCCTTGGAGCAGGATGGACATCCGTGCAGTTCTAGCTCAAGGAAAACTATTCTAGTCTTATCTTCATTAGGAGAAGATGTGCCAATTCGATCTGTTTGCATGTGGTATCAGTTGGATTGATCTACCTCCTCATTCTTTTGACTTCTTTTTTGATAGACCTTTTTAATTCGTTCCAATGGGGAGTCAAACTCACGTCTGCTGGATACGCTACTCAGGTGCTCTAACCACCACATTCTTTTGACTTCACTGCAGATGTGTTCAGATGGACAAAAGATTTCTAATTGCATTATATCATAGTTATGGCTATGTTTAAGCAAATTCCATCACATTCATAGGATTACAATTACTATCTTTGAAGGACTATTGCAGTTTTTTGGAGGTATGCTAAATATTATGCATATAATATAATTAAACTTTAAACATACAAAGAAAGGGAGGGCCCATGAGTTGACACTATTTGTGTTGATGTCACACGTCAATGTATCGGTCTAGGTACCAGACACATAGAAAGAGAGATGGAAAATGAGCAAAGAGACCAGCCCCCTTCTCTCCCTCCCCCCTCTCTCTCTTATAGGGAAGGTGGGAGAGATTGTTCTCTTTATTGATATTGTCCATGTTGGTGTTGGTATTTACAAAGATACCAATAAGGGCTTACAAATGGGTTTAATTGGGGCTTGTAGTTACAAGAATGTCACTAAGTGCTACAAATGGCTAGTCTTCGATGGCGCCCTTTGCTCGCGGCGGTGCCTTCAGTTTTTCTTCTTCGCGCTTCCTGACAACGTCCTTGGCAGCTTGCTCCTCGTAACGCGGTTGAGGCAGGTGAAGCGGTTGATGTTGGCAAAGTAGTCATAGCACGTCCTCAAACCTTCATTCACGGACGCTAGGCATATGTATATGAACTTTTGAAATTGTAAAGGACAAACATGGATAGGAAGTAGGAACATTGAACTTTCTATCCTTGGTACATCACGGTTTGTTTCCAGACAAAAGGCAGGAGCTTGGTGCAACTAAATTAGCTGCTGCTAACTGCTATCCTCCTCTTGATTCCTCCCTTTTCCGCCAAATATTCTCCTCTCTAGTCCCTTTCAGTGAACTAATGAGTTGTGAGTGCTTCCATGTACATTAATCTTGTAGCAAACTATTAAACCCCGTTTTTTCAAATTTTGTTAAGCCGGTGAGCTTCTGATATCTTAGAGTTGAGTGTTGACGCATCTCCTGTTTATCTGTGGCATATTGATATTTGCATGAATTCAACCTTTGGGGTGGTAAATCTTGAATCTGTATTGGTAGTTATTCTGCTTACTATCTTATGATGTTCGAGTGGCACAGGTGGTTGGGCATGTTATTTTCCACGGGCACATGGCAGAGTTCAATAGTAGTTTGCTACTAACATTAACAATTATCAATAGCCTTTTAATCTTATCTTCTCAAACTGACTAGTATAATGCCGGTGCTAACGCCACGGTTCTATTTTGGGATATACATGAAAACAATAAATGTTTTTTTTATAGTTCCACTTTTACAAAATTGTATTTGAGCATTATGCAATCCGGGAAACACTTGTATAAGAAGGCATATTAAAGTTATTTCTCGTATTAACTATGTAAGTTACATTCTGCCTAAGTCATTAATCATGACTTAGAGATCTTTAGAAAGCTGTCTAAAACATTTGTTTGCAACTTGTCAAAATCTCGGCCAAAAATTCCACCCGCTCCGCCTCTGCTGTGGCGTCCTGGCCGAGATGCTTCCGAGCCTGATTGCTACTTGCAGACTTGCAGTCCAACCAAACATCCGACCACCTCTGCATGCAAAACATCCATATTTACAATTCAGAATGTGCAGAACTACAGCTGCATGCACCACTAAGTATTGTTTCATAACTGAATTTGGTAAAAGAATGATAGTTTTAAATTACAGCCTCAATCCATATACCAGTTGATGATTTTTTTTAAAGACCACACTGGACTATTTATCATCCCATCTAACTGCCAAGTCCTCAACCTTTATCATTCCCTTCCCCATCATCAGGACGAACCATTCTATCAAATCCATCACAGATCACAAGATTTCTTGTAGATTTGAGTTAGTTTTTTCCCAAACAATTTCCTAGTGAACTGAATGGAGAATCTATGGAAAACCAAAAGCAATGTAATCTAACTATATCTTAGAGTTGCACCTATCTCTATTTAAAATACCAAATTTTAAATAGATTCTCTATAAATTTATAGATGTCTTTGATAACAATTTAAAATACCAAATTATAGGAAGGGAACCCCAAGAAATTACTTTCATAACAATTTATAGATGTCTCTATTTAAAATACCAAACCTGTTTTAGGTGCACCTTTACTGATTCAGACTTGTTTTTGCTGTCCTCATACACCCCAGCACAGTTCCTGTGATGCAGACTGGCTGAAAATTCAGCATCTATCAATTGCTCTCCATAACCATGACAACGGAAAAGAAAAAGAATGTTGTGCAGGAGAATCAACTACCAGAAGCAATTGTTGCTGCAGCAGTCAACTTGAACTCTTCCTAGATCCCATTGGGGGAGGCAAGAACAATAGCAGCACTGGTAGCTTGAGTGGCCTTGGCAACCGACGCTATATCATGTTGGATTCATTAGGTTCATTAAATCACATAGGCTTATGAATACTAAGTATGCTTACCTGCTCCCATGAGACCACAGCTTACACAGATTGAACTCTCACGACAGAACTTCAACCTTATGGGTAATCGGATCTTCCAGCAAATTACAAGAGAAACACGGTTACACATCAACTGTATGTAGCAGGTGCCCAATCAATGCAACAGCAGGCAAGTGAACAATGTTTATACAGGGTTCTTAATTTTTAGAATGTGGTGAGAAAAAGAGTGTATCTTTTCTTTCCACTTCATCTCAGTGAACTATATTTTGGCAGTGTCACTCAAAATAAATACCAATCAAACAGTTCCTCCAATCAAAACGAATAAATTGTACTTAAAATTTGAAGCATAAATAACATACCATTTTGTGTAATTCGAAGTAGTCTTTGAGTGCTGTGGTGGAAGGATCCTTCGAGTGCATTGGTTATCTCGTCATGACAAGAAGCTGGGCAGAAGTCTATTTTTTGGAGAAAAAAATTGCTTCAGATGAATGAACATATATTGATATATATACAAATTAATAAATCATATGCAATCATGTCTACCAATTTATTTATCTGCAAAAAAACACAGATCAAGCAGGCCAATGCGGCTTCTGCGAGACAATCTTTAGGACAGGGCTTATTCAGACGAAGCAAGTGCATACCTTGGGCGATTGCAGTGCGAGAAAGACAACGACTGCACCGTACCAGGCGATGGAATGGCAGCGACGATCTTGTTTACAGGTTACTGGCCACCGGTCCAGTCCTCTACCATCTAGATATCGGACCCACGGTATTGCACAGATGAAAAGAAACAAGGAGAGAGATAGTAGTTCTTTAATTATCTGTGGACAACACAATGGAGCCAATGCAAAGCGAACACTGCTCGCATAGTTTGTTGGAGCTGCTCTTACAGAGTTCATTCATATTTCTACATGTCGCACTAAACTTGGTGAGCATTTTGCTATAACACCTACTGCGGTATGCAGAGGTTGAACTTGTCCTGAGCTCCCAAAGAAGCTCTATCAGAACTAAATCAACCTGCAGAACCTGTATCATATAAAAATCGTTCGTCGTATCCTATAAACAACAATGCACTTTTTATGAAACAAATAATCTAATACCAAAAAGATGCATCCCCCATCAAATATAATTTTTTGTACTATCTATAAGGCCTGAGAAATCACGGTTGACCCCACCTATATATTCAGGGATGGACACTCCAATGCCACATTAATTCAAGACATCGGTAGATACAGGTCGGATATCATTGATGGAAAGAAAACGAAGCATGGAATGAACAAGGATCACGGTAAAAACTGCAAACACGTCTGTGTTGGGAATTTCGTCAAACGCTCACCCAGCAAGAAGGGAAGGGAAGGGAATACCTGAGCGCACTCTTGATGTCGATGGGCGGTGGCTGATGGATTCAGCACCGGCCCGGCCACCCTCCACCACCAGCGCGCGGATCTGATCGCCGAGTAATGCGTGCGAGTGGATCTGGGCCGCCCCAGCCTGCCGCAGGTTCTACCACCACCGCCGCCCATGTGAGAGCGAGTCCCCACTGCCGCTGCCGCCGCGGGCACGGCGACGCCGTCCAGGCCCGTCCCCCGCCCAACGCCGCTGCCAGCGGCGAGCGCACACGGTGGTCACCGCCGGCGCACAAGGAAGCACGCCCAAGCCACGTTTTTATTTGGAAAAAAACTGCTGGGGCCCTGCGCGTGCAGACGTACGTTCATATACCTGCAGACGTATAGATGCAGCTGCGTGAGGTGGCCAACAGATATGGATGGAGCAATGGACGCCGCCGGCCAGGTTCTAAACATGCAGTAGGGGCACGCGAATAAACAGACATGGATGTATATCTACCTGCGTGGCACTGGCAGTCGCCGATCCGGCGGTCTGGCAGCGGCGGACGTAAGCGTGGGTATTCAAAATATAGAAGAGTATAATTTTCTTAAATAAAGCATAATATTTGGCATGTACAAGACTGCATAGATGCAATTGTATAACATATAGGAATGCTTTTGGGCTGAATTCTTTACAGAATATTCATTTACTCTGACTATTTCCTTTTTTTCATTATATATACATATACATAAACTATATGTATAAATTTGTTTGCCACAAAATTTGGGTATTCAATTGAATACCCGTGCATATACTTGGGCCCGCCACTGCGGTCTGGCCTCCCTGCTTGCGCGCCGCCGCGTCTTTGTGGACCACGGAGACGACGGCGGCGCCGGCGTCACGTCGAGGGCCACGGAGACGACGCCGGCGTCACGTGGAGGCCCGCACGCGCTCCTGCTTGTACGTGTTCTGTAGGCGGAGGTACAACTCGATGGAGCCGGAGTCATCGTCGGAGGAGCCCTCGGTGTCGTTAGGGTAGTAATCGATCTGCCAGAAGCGGCCACCGACGACGTTGAAGTGCTCGGACGTGATGCGCTCGCCGCCAGGGAGTGCCTTGATCCAAGAGTAGCCGTCCATGCGGAACACCTGGAAGGCCCGAGTCGCCGTAGACGCCGTGGTTCGTGGCATAGATCGTGGTTCACGAGGCCAGGGGCGAACGTCACAGTAGACGCTTCGGTCCGCGAGGCCAGGGGCGAAGGTCGCCCCGATCACTGCGCCTGTGGTTCGTGGCACGCGCTCGTAGATCGTGGCGTAGATCGCCGACGCCATGCGCTCATAGATCGTGTCGTAGATCGCCGACGCGCTCAAAGAGGAAGTGATGCGGAGATCGTGGCGGCGGGCATGGTGGATTCCAATTTGATTTGAATCATGTCTGACCTAGGTGGACTGATTGTTTGAATCATGTCTGACCTAGGTAAACTGTTTGTGATCGATTTTACGTGGAAAGTGCGAGCATGAGAGGGGTCGACCGCGCGAGCGTGAGAGAGGATGGTGGGTGAGGGAGAGTGGGAAGCGGCTTCTAACTTTTTAATCTCAGTCGTTGCATTTATAGTAGGCGTGCTGTGAGTCGTTGATCTTGAAGGAAGGAAGTAACTTGGAGAAGTTTTCAATTATAGTAGAGATTCAAAGACCTCGAAGGAGGGACAAAGAGAGGACCCATTTGTAAGTTTAAAGGTCAATAGCTCTATTGGGTGGGAAGTGGATGTCATATGCCCAAAGAATCTATATGCTAAAGTGTTAAAAAAGTATGTCTGCCCTTTGAACCTATTGAACATCAAACTTGATTTTGTTATCTTCATTGATAGTCCCATTGTCCAGGTCAAAAGTTAATATTAATGAAATATTACATAACTCTGCCATGGGCCTTGTTAGAAAAGTTCTTGACATGGGAGTTTTACTGGCAGAAGTAAGAGCATATGTTTTTGAATTCAAATGGATTTCTGTGCGGATATCCTTATAAGATTATTTTATTCACCACGGTTTTTTAGTAATTATATATTCCTCCTTGAAAAGGTATATATAGATACAGTGGGAGATTCTAAAAAGTATAGAATCAAACCGACAGAAGAGTTTCCAGGAATCAAATTTGTGATTGCCAAAAAAGCTGACAGCCTTTACCCAAAGGTAATTTCACGAATCAAATTTCCTTGTGTATCTACTTTCTTATATTGCATAGTTGTAAAGTTGTGATGTGCAACTGCAGGTCACTAGGGACAGAGCCTTGCGAAACTGGGTGTTTGATGAAACAGCTCTGAGTCTGCACATGAAAACTGGATCAGGATATCCAGGAGGTTGCTGATTCATCATTGTAAATTATCTTACCAATGTAATCATATATTCATATGGCTGCCTCACTAAAGAACATCCAAATTAATGGTGCAGACCCTGATACTAAGCAATGGTTAGAAGATCACAAGCATCCGGTATTTGGCTTCCCAACTTTGGTTTGTTTTAGTTGCTGAACTTGTAAGCCCTTCTTCAAGGATGCAATTGAGGTTACATGGTGTGTTCAAATTTTCAACCTTTATGTTCCCATTTGTGAACAAAATTCGTTAATGTGTTTCGTAAACTGCAAAACATGATTTTGATTGCTTGTATGATTTTCCACATGGATATGAAGGGAGTCTGATGAGTTGATGAAGATGGGACCGACAACGGAAACCCCAAGCGATAAATCAAACTTTCGAGCCTAGACTTTACTGGTTTCAAAAGGAAGATTGAGGAGATCGAATCAGGTGGAAAAGGCCGTTGCAAATTCTTACAGGCTCGCCAAACTTGAGTTAATCAGGAAGTTCCAGTGACTCGTGTGCTATTTTGGTAGGATGTACTATATTTGTTGTAGAAAGTAGAGTGCATGGTTAAGGAGCCTGATTTGATATCTGAGTCGAAACTGGTAGAAATTGGTTGTTGAGAATGGAATGGAAGATGGTGGTTTTTCCTCCATTGCTACCCTGCCTTTGCGTATGCTCTGCAGCAGTTACTTGATGCTAGTGCAAGCTTATTTGCAAAAAAAAATGATTTGCTGTTTTGTTGCAACATTGATGGGCGTTTATTCAGGTCAAAGTGTGGCGACTCCTGCACACGTTCCTACACGTTGATTTGGATGCCAAATGCAGAAATAACACCAGGATTTTCCCATGCCAGAAAAATCATATAATGATTGTTATATCTCAGGAATTGTTACCAAAAGTTTCTATGTAATTTCCCTCCCAGATTCTAGTTACTGCAGGGCTGTGACCTATACGTTTATTTATATTGATCTAAACATATACAGCGAGTTCGTGTTTGTGTGTGTAGGTTATAGTGCAGAGATGATCAGATGAGTGAGCTGATTTCTGTTTCTAGAGAACATGGAGAGGTTTGAAGGATGCTTGGAACAAACATTTTGTTTGTTCAAATAATATGTCGTGGAAAACACGTGCAACAGTTCCATTGTCGTCTAGTCCGGTTAGGATACCTGGCTTTCACCCAGGCGACCCGGGTTCAAATCCCGGCAATGGAATCTTTTTGCCACTCCCGCCTTCACCATGCACCGATTTTTGTCTTTCCTTCACGTTTTTTTTCCATTCACCGTTACCCTGCACCGATTTCTTTCATTCAACCTTACCCGATTATTTTTGCCTCTCCCTTTCATGTTTTTCTTTTCATTCACCTTTTCCTGCACCGATTTCTTTCATTCACCTTTACCCTGCACATTTTTGTTTTCATTCACGTTTACCCTGCACAACATTGGCGAGTTAGTAAACATTTTTTTCCCATTCACCTTTACCCTGCACATTTTTCTTTCGAGTTAGTAAACATGATACACATTATAAACACAGTTGTACAGTCATACTTCTGCAGTTTACCTTCACCTTGACATACAAGACACACGTGTATTTGAAAACTCAAAGTTCATTATCTCTGATTAACAATTAGTCTAATTATATGAAAGGTTTATACTATCTAAAACTATTAGTTACATTAGATTTGTATTTAGAAAAGCTTTCTAATGATTAATCTTTTATTACTATAAATTATACACTATAAAACAAATATAGATCAAACTATGTTATTGAAGACTGTACCAAGTTAAATTGCATTTTATATGTTTTAAGACGATGAATCCCCATGCGACCCTTGAAGCTTGATGGCCAAGATAAATAGATGGAAGTGTCTAGTTAATAGTTATCTGTTAATACTGTCAAAAACACGACCCAATATTACAAAATCACTAAAGTGACAACCACAATATAAATCATAAATCGTTTAGAAATCTGATAGATTTAGGCCATGTTTAGATCCCTCTAAAAGTTATAATTTTTTCACTCTCTCTCCATCACATCAATATTTAGCTGCTTGCATGGAGCATCAAATGTAGGTAAAAAAATAACTAATTACACAGTTTAGTTAAAAATCACGAGATGAATCTTTTGAGCCTAGTTGGTCTACGATCGGACAATATTTGTCAAATAAGACGAAAATGGTACTATTTATCGGGTTTATTTTTTTTCCACGACCTAAACAAGGCCTTAATACAAACAAAAATCATAAATCGTTTAGAAATCTAAATAGATTGTCCGCACAACAATGCCGTGCCAACTTTTCACCGGGTTCTTCTGCCTCAGCAAATAGCCCGTCCCTACTGTAGTACTGCGTGCTGCGCCTGCCACACCAGCCCGATTTAGCATGTCGGAGAAGAACCTTTGTTTAGCATCCGGAGAAGAACTTATTGTGACTTGTGAGTGGCTATTTGGTTCACCTGAGATTATAGGAGGTGTGCACTGTGCACATACAAATAAAAAAACATTTATCTGGCCAAATTGTGATAGATATACACGACATTTGTTGCAACCATCGGTCAACTTAGCCAAAAAGTTCCGGAAAAAACTTGGGTGGACTCTTGGCTCATTGGCTCCAGGATGCGCCCCCTGCCCAGATGGACGACGTGTGGGCGTGCCTGGCATCAAACGGACGCGGGAATCCATGTGGTCGGCTCAGCTTCACGATCCCTTCGTCTCCAAGTCTAACAAACGAATGCACGGCTCAGCTTCACTTTAGATCGGCTCAAGTCAAAGACGTATTTGTGTCGGCCGCCGCCATTAGCCCTAGGCACAGTTGCACGCCCCAGCTGCCGCATCCATGGATGATCCAGACGATAGAGGCCAAGAGGACGGAACGACAATGGTTGATCGCTGGCGTTGTTCTTCTCTTATGGAGGATTCACCAGCACTACAATTTGATCCTGGTGATAGTTATCGAGAGGATGAACAGATAACACAGGTCAGTTATCTCTTTAGATCTTTCTGCGATTTCACCATCTTTCTGCAATTTCAACATCTTTTGGTGTTGGTGATCTTTCTGCGCATATCAGGAAGTAGAGACCATCAACACCGTTTCACATATGTCTGGATCAGTGGAGAATGAAGTGCTCGATGAGGTACAATTTTTTAACAAATTTACGGACGTTATTTTTGTTTTATTTTTAGTACACCTTTAATTAGAAATTTATATGTACAAGAGGTGATTCGTAAAGCTGGGCAAAATTTGATCACTGCTAAAGTTGGGATGACATTTGATTCTGAGGAAAAAGCTTATGAGATGTATAATACCTACGCCGGCATGGTTGGGTTCAGTATTAGAAAGAGCAAGACAAAGTACTGCCGAGATGGAAGTCTATGTCAGAAACATATAGTTTGCAGTAATCAAGGACATCGAGAAAATGAGTCATCACAAAAGGACATTACAAGAACAGGTTGTGATGCTCGTGTCCAGTTTAGTATCAACAAAGAGGAGATTTGTAGGGTGCAAAAGGTCGTAGAACAGCACAATCATTATCTTGCTAGTCCAAATAAGGCTCACAAGTTGAGGTCCTAACAATAAGTTATAGAGGCAGACAAGAAATTAATTGGGCAGATATGTAAAGCTGAAATGAAGCAGGCCCAAGTTTATGAGTTCATGAAGGAGATTTTTGGAGGCGAAGAGAACATACCATTTTCTAAGAAGGATTGCGATAATGAGATTGGTCACGAGCGCAAGCAGTACTTAGAAGCAAATGATGCACAAACACTATCTGAATACCTGAGAAATAAACAGTCACAGGATTCTACATTTTTTTATGCATTTCAGGTAGACAAGGACGATGGCCATATAGCAAATTTCTTTTGGGCAGATGGTCAGTCTATCATGGATTACAAATGCTTTGATGATGCGGTGTCATTTTCGACACCACATTTAAAACTAATAAGTTTGAAATGCCTTTTGCTCTGATTCTTGGTTGCAACCATCACAAGCAAACAATAATTTTTGGGTGTGCACTTCTATTCAATGAAACTATTAAATTATTTGTTCGCTTTTTGAAACATTTCTAACAGCAATGTCAGGAAAGCACCCTAGCATAATTTTTATAGATCAAGACGTGGCTATGGCAAGAGCAATTATTTATGTATTCCCAAATACAAGACATCGTCTTTGTTTGTGGCACATTTGCTTAAATGCTGCTAAGCATCTTAGTCATGTCTTAGTCATGTTATTCACGAGTCGGATAAGAAAGATAACAAGTTCTTAATAGATTTCAAAAATTATGTGTACGAGACGAGGTCATAGACTTACTTCACTGAGAAATGGCATGACTTGTTGGCTAAATACAACTTGAGAATAACTCATGGATGTCAAACATATATGCTTTAAGGGCAAAGTGGGCTGCGACATATCGTGACTCTTTTACAGTGGACATGAACTCAACCCAAAGGAGTGAAGGTATGAATAATGTCTTCAAAAAAAGATTTTGTAGGAAACTTGGTCTTTCGGAACTTCTTGTAGAATGTGAGAAGGTTGCAGTTAGTCTCCGTTCAAATGAATTGGATGCTGATTTTCAGTCACGTCGAAAGAACCCGGTTCCATACATTCAAAATCTACCAATGTTGAATACTACAGATGAATCATATACAAAACGAATGTATTCAGAGTTTGAGGAAGACTTTAAGAGACAATTTACATTGATTTGTGATTTGTTGGAAGCTGCGGGAACAAACTTGACATTCTTTGTTAAGTATATGGAGTCTGACAGTGGAGCAACAGTAGTATTGAACACTAAAGATTCCACCATTACATGCTTTTGTCGAACGTTTGAATCCATAGGTATGTGTACTATTTACATTTCAATTTGTACATTGTAAGATGTACTGTAATATAGGTAGTAGTTGATAGCTACATCTTACAGGTCTATTGTGCAAGCATACTCTAAGAGTCTTCGATACAAATAGAGTATACAATTTGCCATCACAGTATATACTGCCTAGATGGACAAAATACGCTAAAACTGAATTTTATATTGAGAAACAAGGAACTAAGAAGGAAGATTTGAAAACACAGGCAGCACTTATATCTCGACATGCCATATCTCTTGCACTGAAGTGTTCACCATCACAAGAACTTCTTGATAAATTGCAAGAAGCCATACATAACTTGAACTTGGAAGCTGATACTTATCTATGTGAGATGCATGAAAAATCCAGTGATGTTCCTACGGTTCCAAGTGAAAGTGTTCAAGATGCGTTAAATGGTGTAATATCATTTAAAATTCCTCAGGTAATAAAAGATCCAAAGAATACACGTTTTAAAAATGTTGTTGAAAAGAATTCGGCAGGGAAGAAGAAAAAAGGTGCTCATAAGAAAGGTACTAACCTGCCCAATAACTCTTGCTTATGTCTACATTTTTAAAAGAAACCTTGAATTATCATATATATTTCATTGTAGGTGAAGATCTGGAAAGCAATGATGTAGAAATAAGAGATGGATGTGCTGATCCAAATCAAATAACTGTGAGACATTAGCTGAACACTTCAAATATTGAATTATCATATATATATATATATATATATTACATCCCATTACAATCATGGTTTTTGAACAACTTATTATGCTATATTTGATAGAATTTCAATGGTGGCCCATCTTCATCCATGGATGCTCGTTTCTTGCAAGGTGGACATGCTAATTCCACAATGACACACTTTAATTTAATTCCAGATCCTTCGACAATGGCAGCTCCATATATTCCAAGAGGATACACATGCCTCGTAATGGAAGTTGATCAAGATGCTACAATGCAAACTGCTGTTAGGAAGGTGCATTTTCATGGAGTGCAAGAATAATGAATCTATGTAACTTACTCTTTTATGATGCTATTAGCAAGTCTCTTTTGCTCATAATATGTAACTTACTCTTTTATTGTCATGGAGTGGAACCTGTTCAGCATACATTTCCTTTGCTTTCAACAAAACTTGTTCAGAAGTACATGATTGTTCATAGACCATCTACTATCTGAATAATGGATTCCATCCACTATCTGAATAATGGATTTCATAGAAACAATTGTTCATAGAAACAATAATGGATTCCAGAAGTGCTGATTTCAGAACATCCAAATATATTTCATATAAAAATCACATACATTTTACAAGTTGCGATGAATTCTATACTCTGTCGGTCCTATCCACACATCTATATTCAAGTACACTGATACAATTGTTCACAACCTCTCAGTACGTCTGAAACATCTAATACTCATTTACACTTTCAAATCTTGGAGGAACCCCATAGTTCCAGAATCATTTGTCAAATGATTCACGCTACTGCAGCAAGAGCCACCCAAGTTTGTTCCTTGCAAATCCATGTCGCTCCAATTTGTCAAATGATTCACACTGCTGCAGCAAGGTGTTCGAACTGCATACCATTCATCCATCAGGATGGACACGAATACAGTATAGGAATTAGCAGGACGACGCAAAGGAATTCCGGGCGCAAACCTGTGGAGCTCCTCCACGGACGGCAACCTGTGGAGCTCCTCCCCGGAGTGCCCCACGGACCGTGCCGCGCAACCGGCGAAGGGCGCAGGCGGGGGTGCTCCGGCGGTGGGGGGCGGAGGCAGAGCAGTTCCCGACGGCGAGGGCTCCTGCCGGGACGGCGTCGTCGATTTGGGAGGCATCGACAACCAGGACCAGGGAGTGGCGGGGGACAGGACTGCGGCGGCGCCGGAAGACCGTCTCCGACGAGCGCGGCGGCAGCTGGAGGCGCGCTCGTCGTCGCGCGAGCGAGGAAATGCGGCGGCTGGGGCGTGGTATGGGAGGGCGAAGGAGTCCATTTGGAACCGAGCCGCCTGCGGATCGGAGCCGAGGGGAATTAAGAGGGCAGCGTCGTTTGCTGCTGCCGTAGGATGAAGAGCGTGTCCACGCGGCAAGCATCGAGGTGGGGGGCGCACGCAAGGCACGGAGAGCCCATCGCCCACCCAAGTTTTTTCCAAAGTTCCACGGATACATCCCGATTCCCAAACGCAGCAGTGCGCATTTCTAGCCGCACGCATGTGGCAAGAACCACGTGGCCCTCCACCTATGCACAGCCACCGCAAACCGCCCGAACGGATCCGTCCGTTCACCATCGCCGCCGCCGCCTCTGTCCTCCGCCCTCAACCTCCGACTCCGTAGCCAGACCCGGCCGTCCGTCGGCCGCAGGTCGTACACGCCGCAGACGCGAAGGCTCCAACTACTGCTCCCGAACCCCATCCACCACCTGAGGTACCTATCGTTGCAGGCAGACCCTTCGTCGTCCAGGTAGAACACGAGGCCCCCTCGCACGTCCGTGCCGGCGTACCTGTAACCCGAAGCGGGGACGGCCACGGAGCAACTCCGGCTCACGAACAGCGCCTGGTCCTCCAACGCGCCGGTCGTCGTCACCTCCGTCCACGCCCACGTCCCGCCGCCGCCGTTGTTCGAGTACTCCGCCTGGAACACGCTGAACCTGAACGCCATCACCGGATACACCCGCTCATCGTTGATGAAGATAGCGTGTCTTTCTCGATGATGCGCCAGCGGACCATCAACAAGCTGCCGTTGTCGCTGGACGCAACGAGGTACCGCCGGGTCGTAAGCCAGTTCGCCGCCGCCGCCGCCGCGAGGGCCGGCTCCGGGTCCGGCTCCTCCTTCCACCGCGCCTGCCGGATAACGCACCTCTCGCGGGCCACCTTCATCACTCGCCTGCTGCTCCCGCCGGCGGTGTCGTGGTCATCGGTGGCGAGGTCGAATCCGTAGAGGTTCCCGTGGTTGTCGACCGCGTAGAGGTTCCTGCGGAACAAGGCGACGTCCTCGTACCACGTGCCGTCGCCGTCGCCGTCGCCGTCGCTGCGGGTGTGCAGCGCCCACGAGGCGGCGTCGGTGAGCGGCTGGCAGTGGCAGATCCCGATGGTCTTGGGGTTCTCACGGATACCAGGCTCAAACAGCCCGGCGACGATGCCCGCCGAGACGACGACTTTGCGGAACGCAGGTCGACTCAGGTCGTTGTACCGCTGTTCCTCTTCCTCCTGCCGGATCGGCAGCGACGGCAGCTTCATCGATGTCCCCGAGAAGGGGTTCCGTAGGAAGCACGATCGCGCGGGGTCGTCCATCTCGAGCACGACCCACCCGCCGAAGGTGCTGTAGCAGCGGAGCCCTTCGCCGGGTCCCCACAGCCCGGGTAGGTCGCGCCGCTCCCTCCCGTCGCAGAGGCTCCGGAAGACGGCGTTGTTGAAGCTGACCCACGGCAGCGGCGGCGGGAGCAGCGGGCCCTGTTGCTGCGCGGCGAGGCGCCAGTGCCGGCACACGGCGGCGAAGCGGACGCGGTCGGCGTGCGACGGCAGCCAGCGGAGCACCACGCCGCAGGCTCCGGAGGGAGGTCCGACGCCATGACGGCGTCGACGTGGCGCGTCGTCTGGTGCTGAAGCAGATGCCCGGCAAGTTTTTTTCCTCTTTTTCCTGCGCTTGACTCGCTGAATTCGTTAGGGCGCGTACTTTCCTTTGATTCCGTTGTTTGAAGCAAATGGGCTTTTCTTGGATACCCGTGGGCCCAACCATTTTCAGCACAAATACCATCACAGTCCACAATCCACATCACTTTTTTTTTGTTCGAAAGGCCCAAGCAGCCGCAGTACGAGAAATTGGTTTCAGCGGACTCTAAGGGGCCAAGATGCATAACAGCGGAAAACAACTTTTGCCCTCCCTCGCTATAAGCCCAGAGCACCCGGTCCGCCACGGCGCCCGCCTCCCCACGCCGGTGCCCCCCGTTCGCGCACGCCCAGCCCGCCTCCACCTCCCATGCCGTAGCGCCGCCGCATCGCCGGAGACCCGCCGTACTGGTGATCCCCGGAGCAGGTCAGCAGGAGCAGACGCGATGGACCGCCTCCTGCTGTCGTCCCGCCCACCGCTCCCCGTCCCGACCCACGCCGACGGCGACCTCCTCGAGCTCGACGTGCTCTGGCCGGCCACCCCGTCCGCCGCGGTAGGGCTCGGACTCCTCGCCGCGCTCCCGGAGGACGAGGGCAAGAAGAAGAAGCGCGCCGCAGCGGTGGTCGGGGGCCCCGTCCGATCCGCCGTGCGCCCCGTCCCGGAGACCGCGGCTGCGGCGGCGTCCGCGATGGCGGCGAGGTCGGCGCCGGTGCGGATTCCGTCGGACCCCGCGCGGAGGGGGAGGTGGGCCTACGCCGGGGCGGGCGGCAGCGCGGAGGACGCCGGGGAGGCCGTGGTGGTCCCCCCGCACGAGATCGTCGCGCGCCGCGCCGCCGCGCACAGCTCCGTGCTGGAGGGCGCCGGGAGGACGCTCAAGGGCCGCGACCTCCGCCGCGTCCGCAACGCCGTCCTGCGCCGCACCGGCTTCCTCGACTGAGGCGGAGGCGAGTCGTCACGTCGCTTTCGTGATAAAGTTTTGACCTTTTTTCCCCCTTCGCGATTTTGTTTCCCGATGTGTTTGTGATCCGGCTACTTTTGATTCCTCCTTCCCCTGATGAGAGAGAGGTTGGAAAAACATGAGGTGAGTTGAGGTGAATGAGCGAGGACATGATTACCGTGTTGATCCATCACATATTATGGAAATTTTGGGCCCTATATTTGTTCCAGTTCGTATGTGCTGTGTGTTGACAAGAAATTAGTGATTACATGGGCTAAGAGAAGTGGTTTCTCATAAATTATGCCCAGTTCTAAGCTTGTGGTGTCTTATTACTTGCTAATAATGCCTGAATTGGGAGCTTATTGGAGTGGTTTATGCACAGAGTGGGTGTCAAAAACGCTAGCACTTAATATCTGTAGTTCTTAACTGACCATTAATATCTGCAATAGTTGAATTTGGAAGGATACCATTATTTGCCTGGTTAATCTATACTTGGATTTTACTTACTTCCCTATTTCTGATAATAACCTTGTAATTAAAGCAGGTCTGTTTCTATCGCCTGTTTCCATTCCTAGCTTTTGATGTTGAACATTCAACTGAATAATGGTAATATGTACCTTTGAGATGCAAACTTTTTTCTTCCCCTGTTTTAGAGCATATCAAAATTGGCCATGCAGTGCTAAGTAGTTTGTCAGCTAGTTCCATTCAGTTTTATTCATGCCAAACACACTAAAAGCTGAAAATGAACGTGAACTTGGCTGGTAGCTTTGTTTCAGACTTCACTTGTTAAGCATTGATCGTGTTCATATATAGGTTATAGATAAATAACTTAAGGTGAAATAAATGTGATGAATTGACAGAGATATATTTATCTCTTTCTAAAAATTCCTTATCTTAAAAATGCATAAAATAAGAATAATTGGTAGTCCTTTTCAGCAATAGTTGGTGCAAGGTCAAAAGGATTAAGTTGATGGTGGAAGAACTTTTGTTTGATTGAGAAGGGTTCATACCCTAATTTTATCCCCAGCATCAATTGAGGACCACCATTGTGCAACTCAGCAATGTGGCGCTACTTATGAAATGGTCCCATAATTTAAACGCACTGATGGATTGTTCAGAGATTCAAAGTGTGCAAAGTCCTGGATTATCTCAATCAAGATACAGCTAACAAGCATTTGCTATCCTGTCCTGTGTGATAAAGTTATTTGCTTGGTACATTTCAAAACCTTATGCCTCTTAATGATGATAGTACATTAACAAAAAGTTGCTTGTGAACTTAAGAATTCTTACTAGCAAGTACAATAGAGTTTGTTAGATTCCTGAAAATGACATGTTGCCACCAACAAATTATTGAGTGTTGCATGATTCACTTGTGCCGACTGCCGAGGCTCCTGATTAATATCCTATATTATTGGGTAACGCTGTAGCAGAAGATTATTCTAATACAATGACAAAGTCATGCTGTAGCAGAAGACTATTCCAACACAATGACAAAGTCACACTGTTGAAATTTGGTGAAATAAAATGGGCTTTTAGTGAATACAGAAATAAGCATAACAATCAACAACAGTATTGAAGATTAAAATCAACAGCTCTATATGGTTGCCAGGCTGTTTTGCACTTGTCGCCTTCATGGGTGCATTGCCAAATATAATCTATCTGGAGTGGGTTCAATTGCATGTTTTTTTATGAATAGAGTTGACTGGGCATATCAGTTCTCGGATATCATGATCACGAGAACAGTATTGCAGAAAGCGACTCACCATTTATATGCATTATTATTTTACTGCAATGTGAGGCTCATGCTTTTGGTGGTTCATGGAATTGATGCCGACCTGAAAGTGACACTGCCTTTATGCTTTACCATTCATAATTCCTTTGCAAGATTTGGTCCACTGCTAATCTCTCTTTATTCGAGACCGTCATGCAACTATTCTTATCAATTTCTTTGTCCTGTTGGCTTTACATTATGAACCCAACTGTTCTGAATATGCAATGTATCTTCCATTCTGTACTGGGACGATGACCTCAATTATTTGATGAGCATATGGGGTGTCCAGCTCATAGTTTTTATTTGAATTGGTCCAGCTCATCTCTTTGGTAAAGAATAATAGCCTTGGATGCTTTCACCCTGTTATCATAGGAATTTAAAAGGCTCTGTATGGAACTTTGGGGGACCACGGCCCTGGCCCAATGAAATGGTTTGCTCATGCAATCTCATAGACCTCCAACTTCCTAGTGTATTTCAGGATTGTTTTTTTCTTTTTTGGTTTCAATATGTGATGATCTCATCTTGATGTGTGGGAATATCTGCATGAGATATGCTGCTTCATAACCATACGCCCGCACATACCTTGGTTGTTGCAGTTCTGTGCAGTGTATATGGTTCATGTGTGCTACGTGTGCACACAACTGCTCAACTTTCAAGTTTTTTCCCCATGTATTTTGTATTTGTAGCGAAGCTCCATTTGCTGAGCTTTTGTTGTACTGTATTATTGCGACAATGATACCCAAAATGATTACTGTTGCTGTAAACTGTAATCTGGTGCTGTCGATCAGGCATCATGAACATGACGGTTAATTTTTAAGATTGTACTACACTTTATCAATTTCGGAATGAATGCTTTTGAAAGCCAAGAGTGGAGGCCCATCAGGGAATTCCTTAATGCTGCACCCTTTGTTGTTGGCCCAGACTTCCATGTGAGATCTATGATCTGTGTGTTGTCATGGAATCTTTCTGTTTGCCTGTGTTGTTGCTATCATGCTATGGACTTGATTGTGGTCCTCTGCTGAGGTGTTATTAGAAGCGTCTTGCCATTTGTGCTGCTGCAATGGACTTGATTGTGGTCCTAGCAGGAAGATAGTATTACTCATCTACATCACGTGACTTCCTTACAATCTCATGCACAGTTTGTAGGTATCAACTTTTACAAGGGACTAATTTGGTGGTTGGATGAGAAGTTTGTAATGTTTGTAAGTCGTAATGTTTGCCGGAGAGCATGTGAATGCACAGCATAATAAGTTACTAGTTCAAAGAAGAGAATGTGTTATTGAGCACATCCTTTTTCCAAGTCTAGTTTGGAGCTCTTTTGGAATGCATGAATTTTGATGAAATTGTATGGAAATTTTACAGAACTCAGTTGATTTTTTTTTTACAGAAAAGAGAAGAAAATAAAAGAATGTCTGCATTTCAAAGGGGACCACTCAAACTGTAGAAGAACTTGGGCCGTAACTTGAAGACACTCGGAACTTTTGAATGCTCCAAATCAAAATGCGAGGTACCACCACAGATTGAAAAACTCACCTCCTGCTCTAGCTAAAAAAAAAATCACTGGAAAGAAGTACAAATTCCCATGCTCAATTTTATCGCATGGAAGTGCAGAATTGCAGATTCCCTTGGTTATCTTTCTCTAGAGGAATGCACCTATCATCATCTCATAGTTAGATGGTTGCCTCAGAAGCCTGACTAGATCAGACTTTGTGTGTGTGTGTGTGTTCTTTCCAATTCCTTAGCTGGCTGTTCCAGGAATCACCAGTACGGCGGATCTCCGGCGACGCGGCGGCGCTCCGGCATGGGAGGTGGAGGCGGGCTGGGCGTGCGCGAACGAGGGACGCCGCACACCGGCGCCGTGTGGCGGGCGCCGTGGAGGACCGGCTGCTTTGGGCTTATAGCGAGGGAGGGCAAGTTGTTTTCCGCTGTTTTGCATCTTGGCCCTTCTGCTCAATCCAACTTTTTTTATTTTTAATTTTTTTTAAAAAAATTTACAAAAATACTCTGCGGTTTGAAAAAATGACAGAAGTAGTCGCCCACAGTGGGCGTTTTTTAAAAAACGCCCACTGTCTGGGCGTTTTTTGTGACGTGGCAAACGGCCGGCCGGCGCCGGTGCCGGCGTTTGCGGGCGGGCCCCTGGCGGCCAAAAAAGCCCACTGTGGGCGTTTTTTGGCCGCCAGGGGGCCGCCTGCAAAAGGGCCGGCCTGTTTTGCGGGCGGGCCCGGAGCAGTAAAAAAACGCCCACACAGTGGGCGTTTTTTCCTCCCCAGGGGGCCGCCTGCAAAACAGGCCAGGCCGGCCGCGCTGTTTTGCAGGCGGCCCCCTGGACGCCAAAAAACGCCCACACAGTGGGCATTTTTTGGCCAGCTGGGGGCCGCCTGCAAAACAGGCGAGGCCGGCCGTGCACTTTTGTAGGCGGCCCCCTGGCCGCCAAAAAACGCCCACACAGTGGGCGTTTTTTGGCCGCCACCTATATATACCCAGCCCCCCTTCAGATTTTCATTATATTCACTAAAATTTTCAGAAAAAAGGGAGAAGAGAGGAGGGAGGAGAAGGAAGTAACGGCGAAGCCCTGCCAGTTTGAGACCTCGGGTTTTAGGTAAGTTTCTCATACATTACAGGTCTGTTGCTATGCATTAGTAAAATATAATGTGCACTAGAGTTGTTTAGTTTTTAGTTGACTCTGGGTAGATCTGTGAGTAGTATGTATATTAGATCTATAAATAATGATGTTTCTTTTATGATTTAAACAATGGATTGCATGATTTGAAATGTGACGAATATCGTATTTTCTCTGAATAGATATGCAAAACTTATGGCGGACGGAATTTTGGAAAAAACGAGGTCGCCCTAGAGAATTGTATCCCGACGTGTCTAGCAAGGATGCTCTTGTTCCTCCTGCAGTCCCTGTCCCAAATTGTGACTGTGGAGAACCGGCTGATATTGGCCAATCTCGCCATGAGGACACAGCTGCCCGTTGCTACTACACATGCGGTGGATTCAATGTAAGTAATTGCACCTCTGTCATTGCGCCTTTATTCATTGCTAGTAATTGCGGCTCTTGCAACTCTAACAATGTCGTTAGCAATCATGTTTTGTAGGCCCATGAGCGGTGCTTTTTCTTTCAGTGGATTGACGGTCCAGACAAATTCGACCCAAGGTATCTCCAGTTTGACGAATGGTGGAAAGGGAAGCATAATCCACCCGATCAATTCGAGCGGTGGGTGGCACCTCCCCCTGACCCCCCCAATGACAGACGAGGAGAAGAAAATAGCCCAATTGAGACGGCTTGAATCTCCGCCTCGTTGCAAATGCGGAGATTATTCTATAATAAGTTCAGATAGGCCTAACGAGTTCGAATGTCCTAACCCCGCCGGAGTAAGTGCAAATTGTATGCGGTCATGGCTTTCTTAGTATTTGTGCATGTACTAACATTTTACATTGTAGGGTGGGTATACCTTGTTGCGGAAGTGTAACTTCAGGGAGTGGCTGTGGGGTCCAAAGAACAAATGGCCGGATCCGAAGGTGGACAAGAAGAGAAAAGTGGTTACCCCTAAGCCTCCTGTGTTGTGCAAATGTGGTGTCGAAGCGCAGTATGGCCTACTACCATCGGAGCTTGGAATAGGCTATTGGTGCGGCCATATGGTTGATTACGATGAGGTCCTTTTGTTGCACTTGTTGCTCACTTGATATCTAAGCTTTTTGTATTTGCTGACTTTAAATTGTTCCGTTTGATCACAGAGCCTTAGGAAATGCAAGTGGGAGGTTTTTGCCCATGTTGAAGACCGCAGGGAATACATGGATACACTGAAGCAAAAGCAAGTAATGGACCTGAAGTTCAGGTCTGGTACTCAGCTTGTGGACAACTACATTAAGATGCGGAAGCGAGCGCAGGTTGACTATGCCCGACGATTGCGTGTCCAAACCCCAAGTGCTGCTCGGTGGAAGAAAGACTGTGATGCATGGAAAAAGAAGAGAGAAGAGGAAGCATCCTTGCATGCGAGGGAGAAGATGAAGGAGGCCGAAAAGAGGAGTGCTGATGCGAAGATGAAGCAGAAGATGCCGATGAACGACGAGGACGAGGAGTATGATGAAGCGTTCACCCAAGCCCTCGATGACTTGGAGGCCGCTTACTATAAAAAAAAGGAAGAAGAGGAGTATGATGAAGCGTTCACCCAAGCCGTTGATGACTTGGAGGCCGCTTACTACAAAAAAAAGGAAGAAGAGGCCAACGCAGCTGAGCGTAGCCGTACCAATGAGTTTGTGGGAGAGGATAGTGGTTCTGAAGATGAAGACTTGCTTCCCGGTTATGTTTCGGATTATTAGGGTCGTTTTGTTAGATGAATTCGGATTAGTAGCTCATCGCCCTAGCGGACCTATAATTTTATTGTAATAAACTGTTTCCGTGACTTTTAACTGTGCTGTAATGGACTATTATAACGGATGTAATGCAAGCATGTAAGGGTTTAGGGTTTTAGGGTAAATTTTTTAGGGTTTAGGGTTTTTAGGGTTTAAGGTTTTTAGGGTTTAGGGTTTAAGGTTTTTTGGGTTTAAGATTTTTTAGGGTTTAGGGTTTACGGTTTAGGGTAAATTTTGACAAAAGAATAGTGCGTATCATACATGAAGACAGTAATTACATCGTACATGGTACTACTGTCCCGGAGCCTGTCCCTGCCCCTGCCCCTACCCTCTTCGGCCTCCTCGGTCGCACGTGCCCCGACGAGTAGGTGTAGCGATCCGGTGGAACACCTCGAGTCGCGCGGACGTCCTGCATTGGAGTCATCTGTGATAGCTCCTGCGTGTAGGGCGGAGGTGCTCCTGCAAGCGGTGAGGGGCCGATCTCGACCTCCTCGTCGCTGATCGATGCGTCAGTGGGGGGGTCAGTAGGTAGTCGGTAGGTCCGCGACGAGGTGCCGGCTCCCTGGCCCGACGTCGAAGCTGCTCCCTGCGCGGAGGTACCCAGGACTCCCCAGGCTGCTCCCTGAGCGGAGGTACCCACTCCATGGGGCGAAGGCCAGGCTCCCCAGCCTGCTCCCTGAGCGGAGGAACCCTCACCATGGGCCGACGAGCTGGGTGGAGCATGAGTGAAGTGCCTGGATGCCTCTGCTCCGTGCACCGAGGACCCCCCTCCGGAGGAACGAAGGTACGGCGTAGTGAACGCTGTGAAAGGTGTTGTCGTAAGTCACACAGTCATCCATATTAGACGAGGTGGGGTACACGGAGTTACCTCTGTTCTGGGGTGCAGGAGGACGTGCTGCGGGTGCCGGTGCAGGAATTTGAGGCGCTGCGTCGTTGGTCGAACAAGTGAGAGCCCTCTTCATGGATCTAAGCGTCGCACGCATCCGCGTGTACGAGGTGCGCTGCTCGTCGACTGTCAACGCCAAGCCACCCTCCAAGCGGCGACACACGGAGTCCATCTCCGTGTAAAGTAGTTGCGTACCATCGACCTAATTTCAGTTTTAAGTTACATGAAAGATATACGTAATGAAGTACTGATATATATGACAGATTCAAGTACTCACCGCACGGAAGTAATCCTGATCACGGTGTACAGGGTAAGTGTCACGCACGGCGGCGACGTGTGGCTGCTGCTCTGGAGGAACGAAGGTGACACGTGTGCGGGTACGAGGCTGGTACCACCGGAGGTACATCATGTACGAGTCCTCGGTGTGGGGGCGGTACTCATCAACGACGTCCTCTTTGGCAAGCAACCAATCGTACACGTACGGCTGCAGACGTGGAACCCATAAGTTGCCGCCGACCTGTCCCCTCCGAGTCAGCCTGAACACAAATTTGAGTAAGACATGTCTACTGCGATTAATTTTTCAAAGTCAGTTGTTAGTGCGACTTACCTATGAGCATCTGCAGGGACGGTACGGATGATAGAGACGGGGGACGGCTGCATGAGACCGAACTGGCGCAAAACACACCCTGGGCAGTGCGGTTCGACGAAGATGTCGAACACCATCGGTCGGAGCGTCAGCCAGAAGGCCTGGTCACGTGTGCACAACGTGGACAGCCCAAGGGGAGCTCGTGCGTGGATAGCCTCCTGGCTGTAAGGCTCCCAGATCACGTCGGTCGGCTGTATCCTGTCGAACTCCAGCATAAACTCGTTGTACGACCGCGTGACCTGCATATGTGCCCATCGTCGCTGAAATATAACAATAAATGGGTTAGAAGGTACGATACGAATTAACTATATACGTGAGCTAGGAACACGAACCTGACGACGGCACCAGACTGTACCCATGGTGGGGAAGTCCTCGGGCGGACGCTGCAAGTACAGGTCCTCCTCGTAGGCGGTGTGATCCACCACAGGTCGACCAATCGCGAACCGTTCAGCTGCCCATAGCTGTAGAAGGAGGGGGCAACCAGTGAGCACAGAACCTGCTTCTATCTTGGTACACGCTTCGCAAAGCCCCCTGTACATCGCCGCCAGTACGGCAGATCCCCAGCTCCACTGTGGCACTGCTCCCTCGTCAGCATCAGCGATCGCGCGCGCGTAGGGGATCATGACCTTGTCGACGGCATGTCCCGCGCTGCTGGTGAACATGACCCAGCCAAAAAGCCACAACAAGTAGGCCTCCAAGCTCCGTTGCACAGAGTACACGTCAGCCTCTGGGTGTAGCTGATCGGACTGGAAAAGATATAGTTAATAAAGTTGAGTAGAACTGTAAATTGATAAAATTCTTTTAAATTAGGCCTTACGGTAAACTGCATGAGCCACTGCTGCGACGGGCCCATGGTCGTGTACGGAGGGAAGCTGCTCAAAGCTGGAAGTGCAGGGTGACGCTGTACGTGGCCGAAGCGGGCCATCATGTCGTCTCGCCAATCATGAAGTCCGTCGACTGGCCCAACGGCATCGCCAGCGAGGGGAAGGCCAAGCAAGAAGGCAACGTCCTGAAGCGTCGGTGCGACCTCCCCGCACGGCAGGTGAAACGTGTGTGTCTCCGGCCTCCATCGGTCGACCAGGGCTGCTAGAAGAGACCTATCGAAACTCCACCTCCTCATCTCATCAGCCTCACCAGCTCCAGCCTCAATAAGACGACACAACGGGAGGAGGCCTGCCTCACGTAACCTGCACATAAAAATTTTATGTTAGTAAGAAGCCATGTGTACTTAATTGGGAGAATTGAAAGAGTCAACGGATACCTGGAACAGAACCGAGGGTCCACTGGAAGTAGACGTCTGGACGGTCGCGGTCGAAGTACGGGCAGATTGGCGTTCTGCACCGCAATACGGTACGAGCGGTGCTGCAGATCGATCCCTCGATCTAGCAGCTCCGGTGTGTCGTCCGCCATCCCTGCATGACAATATCACAGTTAACACATATGACACATGCAAATAGAAAGTGAAAAGTATACAACAATAAATTTAAGGTACAACAACAAATCATCGAATTTAAAACATAAAGACTGCACATACAACATGTAACAGAAATATATTCAGATACAAGACTGAGATTATGAACATTACATCCGGAATATAGGTTGAAACAATAAGTTTGTTCACTCCAGTTACAACAAAGCAAAAACCGTACATTACATAATCTTAACCAAGCTCTCTACACATCACAACACGACCGAACCACGAGGCACGCGTGCACGCCTTGGCCTGGTGGGCCTAGAAGTTGTCCCTTCTCCTGTTGGCGGGGTACCATCCAATCCGGATCCGGATGGCGGGGCTTCTGCTGTTGTGGCCATGTCTGAGTCCTTGGGGCACTTCTTGTAAGTATGTCCTTCCTTGTCGCATTTGCTGCAACGTGTGTACCTTCCACCTGCTTCGGACTCATCCATGGCGTTTCGAATACGTCTTGTCTTCCGACGCCCAGCCTTGTCTCTGATCTTACTTGGGTCTGGAATATAGGTAGGTTGCGGTACTGTACCTGTAAAATTCCCCGCTATGCCAAAACCATAAATTTCATGTGACCATGTATGCAATATGGCTTCCTTGGTGAAATAGGGAGATACAAAAGTACGATCAAGTATTTCACACTCCAAGCTCGCTGCAATAACATGGGAACATGGTTTGTGGTAGAGTCTTGGCTTGTGGCACGTGCATGCGCAATACCCATCCTCTCTAAGTATGCATTCTTGCACAACTCTTCTTCTATATATTCCACGCTTGGCCTTATCAGCACACAAGATTTCAAATCGGTGCTCTCTAGTGCCTTGAGTTATAACTCTATGCTCCTTTGCCTTCTTACGTTTTTTCTCCAGATAATTTGTCAGCATTTGTCCGAAGAAAACACCTCGCACTTGCATTGATAGGGCAGCGACTTGGTACCGGTCTCTGAAATATCTGCATGTTCCATGCAGGATGAACTCAACAATGGCAACCAAGGGAAGGTCTCTAACACCACGCATCACCCAGTTGTAAACTTCAGCCAAATTAGTTGTCATAATACCAAACCGCGCTCCGCCGACATCATGCAGCAAAGACCACTTCTCCTTAGGCTCATTCTCTATCCAGTGCGAAAAATTTCTCACAGCAGATGCTGATCTCCTTCTGATGTTTGGACCATCTGTGGGCAGCGGTCCTAAGGACTCTGGACCATCCTCACCAACAGGTGCTGATCGGCTTGAGTGTTCTTCCATATGCTTCGTTGTGAGCTCGTCCAACCTCCTCCAAAGCTCGTTGAATTTTTTCTGTTGATTCTGTCCGCACAGCCTCTTGAATAGATCCATCAAGCTCTTGCGCTTAAACTGCTTGTAAAAATTAGCACCCATGTGACGCATACACCACCGACTTTGAACATCTGGCCAATCTTTACCATATCCCATCTCTGCATCACCGTGCTTCAGATATTCAATTGCCCGAAGAAGGCCAGCGTGACGGTCATGAATTAGGCATACACCAGGCCTCATACCAACAATGCTAACCTTCACCTGCTTGAGAAACCAGTACCAACTATTGGTATTCTCGCTCTCCACAAAAGCGAATGCCAGTGGTAGAACTTGATTGTTCCCATCAACGGCAATTGCTGTTAGTATCTGACCTCTGTATTTACCTGTCAGAAATGTCCCGTCAATACAGAGTA
>CM041647.1:33089791-33145717 GCA_023333625.1 Bothriochloa decipiens | reverse complement strand
TGTACGAGTCCTCGGTGTGGGGGCGGTACTCATCAACGACGTCCTCTGTGGCAAGCAACCAATCGTCCACGTACGGCCGCAGACGTGGAACCCATAAGTTGCCGCCGACCTGTCCCCTCCGAGTCAGCCTGAACACAAATTTGAGTAAGACATGTCTACTGCGATTAATTTTTCAAAGTCAGTTGTTAGTGCGACTTACCTATGAGCATCTGCAGGGACGGTACGGATGATAGAGACGGGGGACGGCTGCATGAGACCGAACTGGCGCAAAACACACCCTGGGCAGTGCGGTTCGACGAAGATGTCGAACACCATCGGTCGGAGCGTCAGCCAGAAGGCCTGGTCACGTGTGCACAACGTGGACAGCCCAAGGGGAGCTCGTGCGTGGATAGCCTCCTGGCTGTAAGGCTCCCAGATCACGTCGGTCGGCTGTATCCTGTCGAACTCCAGCATAAACTCGTTGTACGACCGCGTGACCTGCATATGTGCCCATCGTCGCTGAAATATAACAATAAATGGGTTAGAAGGTACGATACGAATTAACTATATACGTGAGCTAGGAACACGAACCTGACGACGGCACCAGACTGTACCCATGGTGGGGAAGTCCTCGGGCGGACGCTGCAAGTACAGGTCCTCCTCGTAGGCGGTGTGATCCACCACAGGTCGACCAATCGCGAACTGTTCAGCTGCCCATAGCTGTAGAAGGAGGGGGCAACCAGTGAGCACAGAACCTGCTTCTATCTTGGTACACGCTTCGCAAAGCCCCCTGTACATCGCCGCCAGTACGGCAGATCCCCAGCTCCACTGTGGCACTGCTCCCTCGTCAGCATCAGCGATCGCGCGCGCGTAGGGGATCATGACCTTGTCGACTGCATGTCCCGCGCTGCTGGTGAACATGACCCAGCCAAAAAGCCACAACAAGTAGGCCTCCAAGCTCCGTTGCACAGAGTACACGTCAGCCTCTGGGTGTAGCTGATCGGACTGGAAAAGATATAGTTAATAAAGTTGAGTAGAACTGTAAATTGATAAAATTCTTTTAAATTAGGCCTTACGGTAAACTGCATGAGCCACTGCTGCGACGGGCCCATGGTCGTGTACGGAGGGAAGCTGCTCAAAGCTGGAAGTGCAGGGTGACGCTGTACGTGGCCGAAGCGGGCCATCATGTCGTCTCGCCAATCATGAAGTCCGTCGACTGGCCCAACGGCATCGCCAGCGAGGGGAAGGCCAAGCAAGAACGCAACGTCCTGAAGCGTCGGTGCGACCTCCCCGCACGGCAGGTGAAACGTGTGTGTCTCCGGCCTCCATCGGTCGACCAGGGCTGCTAGAAGAGACCTATCGAAACTCCACCTCCTCATCTCATCAGCCTCACCAGCTCCAGCCTCAATAAGACGACACAACGGGAGGAGGCCTGCCTCACGTAACCTGCACATAAAAATTTTATGTTAGTAAGAAGCCATGTGTACTTAATTGGGAGAATTGAAAGAGTCAACGGATACCTGGAACAGAACCGAGGGTCCACTGGAAGTAGACGTCTGGACGGTCGCGGTCGAAGTACGGGCAGATTGGCGTTCTGCACCGCAATACGGTACGAGCGGTGCTGCAGATCGATCCCTCGATCTAGCAGCTCCGGTGTGTCGTCCGCCATCCCTGCATGACAATATCACAGTTAACACATATGACACATGCAAATAGAAAGTGAAAAGTATACAACAATAAATTTAAGGTACAACAACAAATCATCGAATTTAAAACATAAAGACTGCACATACAACATGTAACAGAAATATATTCAGATACAAGACTGAGATTATGAACATTACATCCGGAATATAGGTTGAAACAATAAGTTTGTTCACTCCAGTTACAACAAAGCAAAAACCGTACATTACATAATCTTAACCAAGCTCTCTACACATCACAACACGACCGAACCACGAGGCACGCGTGCACGCCTTGGCCTGGTGGGCCTAGAAGTTGTCCCTTCTCCTGTTGGCGGGGTACCATTCAATCCGGATCCGGATGGCGGGGCTTCTGCTGTTGTGGCCATGTCTGAGTCCTTGGGGCACTTCTTGTAAGTATGTCCTTCCTTGTCGCATTGCTGCAACGTGTGTACCTTCCACCTGCTTCGGACTCATCCATGGCGTTTCGAATACGTCTTGTCTTCCGACGCCCAGCCTTGTCTCTGATCTTACTTGGGTCTGGAATATAGGTAGGTTGCGGTACTGTACCTGTAAAATTCCCCGCTATGCCAAAACCATAAATTTCATGTGACCATGTATGCAATATGGCTTCCTTGGTGAAATAGGGAGATACAAAAGTACGATCAAGTATTTCACACTCCAAGCTCGCTGCAATAACATGGGAACATGGTTTGTGGTAGAGTCTTGGCTTGTGGCACGTGCATGCGCAATACCCATCCTCTCTAAGTATGCATTCTTGCACAACTCTTCTTCTATATATTCCACGCTTGGCCTTATCAGCACACAAGATTTCAAATCGGTGCTCTCTAGTGCCTTGAGTTATAACTCTATGCTCCTTTGCCTTCTTACGTTTTTTCTCCAGATAATTTGTCAGCATTTGTCCGAAGAAAACACCTCGCACTTGCATTGATAGGGCAGCGACTTGGTACCGGTCTCTGAAATATCTGCATGTTCCATGCAGGATGAACTCAACAATGGCAACCAAGGGAAGGTCTCTAACACCACGCATCACCCAGTTGTAAACTTCAGCCAAATTAGTTGTCATAATACCAAACCGCGCTCCGCCGACATCATGCAGCAAAGACCACTTCTCCTTAGGCTCATTCTCTATCCAGTGCGAAAAATTTCTCACAGCAGATGCTGATCTCCTTCTGATGTTTGGACCATCTGTGGGCAGCGGTCCTAAGGACTCTGGACCATCCTCACCAACAGGTGCTGATCGGCTTGAGTGTTCTTCCATATGCTTCGTTGTGAGCTCGTCCAACCTCCTCCAAAGCTCGTTGAATTTTTTCTGTTGATTCTGTCCGCACAGCCTCTTGAATAGATCCATCAAGCTCTTGCGCTTAAACTGCTTGTAAAAATTAGCACCCATGTGACGCATACACCACCGACTTTGAACATCTGGCCAATCTTTACCATATCCCATCTCTGCATCACCGTGCTTCAGATATTCAATTGCCCGAAGAAGGCCAGCGTGACGGTCATGAATTAGGCATACACCAGGCCTCATACCAACAATGCTAACCTTCACCTGCTTGAGAAACCAGTACCAACTATTGGTATTCTCGCTCTCCACAAAAGCGAATGCCAGTGGTAGAACTTGATTGTTCCCATCAATGGCAATTGCTGTTAGTATCTGACCTCTGTATTTACCTGTCAGAAATGTCCCGTCAATACAGAGTACTGGACGACAATGCACAAAAGCCCTAATACAAGCACCTAGTGCAAAGAAAGCTCGTTGCAAGACCAATACTGCACGGTCATTCTCCATGGTTGGGTATGTTATAAGATCTGTACATGTCCCTGGATTTCTGGCGGCTATGCATTGAAGAAAAGATGGTAAATTATCATATGAGGCTTTGAATGTGCCAAATCTCATCTCGATAATCTTCTGTTTCGCCCTCCACGCCTTAGCATATGAAATGGTGTATTTGAATTTATCTTCGATATGCCTTATTATTGACCTTGGCTCGTATCTCAGATTATGCACAACATCTGAATACATCTCTGTAGCAATAAATGCAGATGTCATGTTTCTGTGGTACTTCTGTACACCTTCCAAGTGACAGTTGTGCTGGGTGACTATTGACACTTTCCAATAATCCTTCCACTTTCCCTTGAATGCATGCACCCTCCACGGACAACCATCGCTGGATCTCATGCACTTAACTTCGTATATACACTTTGTGGACTTTGCTACCCAGAACTCCCTCTGCAGTGATACAGCCCAAAGCTTGACTGCCTCCATCAATTCTTCCTTCTCTGCGTACATCGCTCCCTCGATTACCTCATTCTCCTTATACTCCCATGGAACATGGTATCCCTCTGAAATAGCAAGTCCAGAGAAGTCTTCATTAGACCACTGCCACGGATTCACATTGCATTCTTCCTCATCAGAAGATTCATAACCCTCCACTTCCTCATTCGCCGCATCTTCGTTTTCCATTTCCTGAACAATGGAGTTGATCCTCTCGCCCTCATCTGCCAAGCCTCTCGGCTCACTGGTTTCTTCTTCTCTTTCTGGTTGCTGCACATCATGTCCCTGTTCTTCTCCTTGTTCAGCACGGTCATTTCCCTCTTCTATTTCAGCATCAGTCCTAACCATGCTTGTACCCTCCACATCTTGCAGGGTTGCATTGTCTTTATCGTGCACCTCCATGAAAATGCTAGGTTCCTAGCCCCGCTGCAATGCATTTTCTACGTACCATTTCCATGTTTCGGTGCAATCTACCGACATCAATTTCCAGAAGCATTCTTCGTTGCCACGGTTGACTACTACATTTACTTTTATTGTGTTCACCTCTGGGTTGATACGAAATACCCTCATTAACCAGTTACACACTGACCGAAAATTTCTTTCCGCTGGCCTATCTATCCCCTTTAGTGTTGACCCAAATTTAGACAGATCTATACCATACGGCCCATATCTGACAGTGCCACTACCATGGAACAACCGAAACATCACTTTGGTTGACATATCTATTCAAAGAAAATACGATATTCGTCACATTTCAAATCATGCAATCCATTGTTTAAATCATAAAAGAAACATCATTATTTATAGATCTAATATACATACTACTCACAGATCTACCCAGAGTCAACTAAAAACTAAACAACTCTAGTGCACATTATATTTTACTAATGCATAGCAACTGACCTGTAATGTATGAGAAACTTACCTAAAAACCGAGGTCTCAAACTGGCAGGGCTTCGCCGTTACTTCCTTCTCCTCCCTCCTCTCTTCTCCCTTTTTTTCTGAAAATTTTAGTGAATATAATGAAAATCTGAAGGGGGGCTGGGTATATATAGGTGGCGGCCAAAAAACGCCCACTGTGTGGGCGTTTTTTGGCGGCCAGGGGGCCGCCTGCAAAAGTGCACGGCCGGCCTCGCCTGTTTTGCAGGCGGCCCCCAGCTGGCAAAAAACGCCCACTGTGTGGGCGTTTTTGGCGTCCAGGGGGCCGCCTGCAAAACAGCGCGGCCGGCCTGGCCTGTTTTGCAGGCGGCCCCCTGGGGAGGAAAAAACGTCCACTGTGTGGGCGTTTTTTTACTGCTCCGGGCCCGCCCGCAAAACAGGCCGGCCCTTTTGCAGGCGGCCCCCTGGCGGCCAAAAAACGCCCACACAGTGGGCGTTTTTTGTCCGCCAGGGGCCCGTCCGCAAACGCGGTACCGGCGCCGGCCGGCCGTTTGCCACGTCACAAAAAACGCCCAGACAATGGGCGTTTTTTAAAAAACGCCCACTGTGGGCGACTACTTCTGTCATTTTTTCAAACCGCAGAGTATTTTTGTAAACTTTTTTTAAAAAAATTAAAAAATAAAAAAATTCTTCTCGTACTGCGGCCGCTTGGGCCTTCTGCCCTTATGACCAAAAAGAAAGTGTATTGTAGACTGTGGTGGTGTACGGGCTGAAAACGGCTGGGCCCATGTGTTGTCGCCAAGAAGGCCCATTTAGAGATGTACGCTACGCGACTGCTCAGTCAAGAAAAAAAAATCTACTTTTAATTCCTCAACTATCCCTAAAATTCATTTGTGGTCTCTTAATTTTAAAATCGGATAAAATCGTCCCTCAACTTTTGAAACAGCGCAAATTTCGTCCCTTGGTAGTTTAGGAGGCCAGGTTTGCTACAGTAACATAGGTGTTGCTGCAATAGCCGTGGTTTTGTTTTTCTTTTTTTATTTATATCAGCTAAATCTTTACAAAAATCATAGTAAATCACATAAAAATCATAAAATAAAAATTTAATTTTTTTGACTCCACATGAGTAGATCTACACAGTGAATATATAATATGATATACTTTAGTATAAAATTTTGCAACTATGAATTATTCTAATTAATTACAGAAAAAGCATAAATCTAAAACTACAACAAAAACTTTATACTAAAACATACCATATTATATATTCACTGTGTAGACTACTCATGTAGAGTCTAACAAAATTAAATTTTTGTTTTATGATTTTCTATGATTTACTATAATTTTTCAAAGATTTAGTCAAAATAAATAAATAAAAAGAAAAAACAAAACCACGGTCACTGTAGCAATACCTCCGTTACTGTAGCAAACCCGCCCTTCCGAAACCGTCGAGGGACGAAATCTGTACTATTTTAAAAGTTGAGGGGTGATTTTGTCCGGTTTTGAAGTTGAGGGATCGAAAGTAAACTTTTACGATAGTTGAGGGATCAAAATAGACTTTTTCCGTCGAACGACGGATCGAATGAAAGTAGGAGCCCTAACGAATTCACCGAGTCCACTGGAGGAAAAACAGGAAGAGATCAGTTTAAATCCCTCCATCCAAGTGATGATCTGCTACTGCATTAGTTTGTTTCATCCATTCATTCAAAAAGGGTAATCGAGTGATGGGCACCTGCTTCAGCAGCAGACGTCGCGCCACGTCGACGACGTCGGCATGGTCGTCGGACCTCCCTCCGGAGCTGGCCGGCGTGGTGCTCCGGTGGCTGCCGTCGCACGCCGACCGCGTCCACTTCGCCGCCGTGTGCCGGAACTGGCGCGTCGCCGCGCAGAAGCAGGGCACGCTGCTCCCGCCGCCGCTGCCGTTGGTCAGCTTGAACGCCTTCTTCCTGAGCCTCTGCAACGGGATGCTGCACGAGCTCGGGCGGTGGCGACGACACGGCGACGCGATCCGCTGCTACAGCACCTTCGGCGGGTGGGTCTCCTGGTCGAGATGGACGACCCCGCGCGCTCGTGCTTCCTGCAGAACCCATTCTCCGGGACGTCAATGAAGCTGCCCTCGCTGCCGGCGCTCCGGGAGCCGGAGGAACGGTCCGATGACGACCCGCACGCAGAGTACAAGAATCGCTCCGCGTTCCGCAAAGTCGTCGTCTCGGGCACTGGCAGCGGGCTCATCGTCGCCGGGCTGTTCGAGCCTGGCATCCGTGAGAACCCCAAGACCATCGGGACTGCCAGCCGCTCACCAGTGCCTCGTGGGCGCTGCACACCTGCGGCGACGGCGACGACGATGGCACGCGGTACGAGGACGTCGCCTTCTTCCGCGGTAACATCTACGCGGTCGACAACCGAGGGAACCACTACGCGTTCGACCTCGCCACCGACGACGACAATGCCACCGGCGGGAGCAGCGGGCGGCCAGTGATAAAGGTACCTCGTTGTGTCCAGCGACAACGACAAAATAGGCTTACGACGCGGCGGTACCTCATTGTGTCCAGCGACAACGACCGGCTGTTGATGGTCCGCTGGAGCATCATCGAGAAAGACTGGCCGGTGAACGACGACGAGCCGGCGTTCAGGTTCAGCGTGTTCCAGGGGATGAGTACTCGAGCAACGGCGGCGGCGACGCCGGCGCGTGGGCGTGGACGGAGGTGACGACGACGACCGGCGTGTTGGAGGACCAGGCGCTGTTCGTGAGCCGGAGCTGCTCCGTGGCCGTCCCCGCGTCGGGTTACAGGTACCCGGCCGGCGCGGACGTGCGAGGGGGCCGCGTGTTCTACCTGGAGGACCAAGGGCCTGCCAGCCACGCTAGGTACCTCAGGGGCATGGGGCTCCGGAGGGATTGGAGCCTTCGCTTCTGCGGCGTGTACGACCTGCGGCCGACGGACGGCCGGGTCCGGCTACAGAGGTTCCGGTTGTGGGCGGAGGACAGAGGCGATGGTGAACGGACGAAGTACGAGGTGTCTGACATTCAGGTGGCTTTGCTTACGTGGAGGGCCACGTGGTTCTTGCCACATGCGTGCAGCTAGAGCTGCGAGGACGATCGAGGTGACTCTCTTTCGGAAATGTACGTGTATATATCTATCATAATTTGGCCATATGAATGTTTTATTTATTCGTATGTGCACACCTCCTAGAATCTCAGGTGACTGAAATCGCCACTCAATAGGTTCTTCTCCGGTGACTAGTCGATTCGGGCTGGTGTGGCAGGCGCAGCCCGCAAGCAGGGACGGGCTATTTGCAGAGGCAAGAAGAACCCGGAGAAAAGTTGGCACGGCATTGTTGTGCCGACAATCTATTTAGATTTTTCTATTTATAGATTTTTTATATTAAATCTATCATATTTCTATACTATGATTTAGGATTTGTGCTATATGGCTGTCACTTTAATGATTTTGTAACTATTGGGTCATATTTATAACAGTTTGATATTTTTCAATTTCCAAATCATGTTGTTTGTTAACTCCCAAAATAAAATTGGAAGAAAAAAGTTCATCTCCAACAATTTAGCATAATTCACTTCCTAAAACTGAAGTTGCCCCCACAAACATGTTCTTTTTCTCAGGAAATTCTATTTTTAGAAAAAGATTAAAAAACAATTTTCCAACGAGCATCCCGCACTTTCTACTAATTAACCGGGCCTAGATCCGAAAACTTCCATCTCTATCAAACTTGCATTACGAACCCTGACAGAAACAAAATTGCATTTTCATCCTCCTTTCACTGAGGATTGGAGAACGTTGTTGTCTCCACGAGCTCGCCGGGAGGTGCCTGGAGCCTGCAGCGTGGCCACGCGAGGTGCCCGGAGCCGCAGCCATCGTAGAAGGTGGGCTCCTACGGCGGGAGGGGGAGGCGAGCTGGGCGAAACCAGTGAGGCTCCCCTAATGAGCCCGAGATGTGTTATCGAGCACTTCCCCTTTTTTCCAATTCTGGTTTAGGCTCTTTTAGGCAATCGAGGTGACTCTTTTGGAAATGTACGTGTATATATCTATCATGATTTGGCCAGATAAATGTTTTTTAATTCGTATGTGCGCCCACCTCGTAGAGTCTCGATCAGGTGACTGTAATCGCCACTCAATAGGTTGGGCACGGGCTATTCCTAGAGGCAAAGAGGCAAATAAATGGAAATAGTGCGGGAAGAGGAAAAGAGGAGGGAAAAAAATATGGGAAAAATGGAAAACCCGTCGTAAAACAGTGTTATTATTCTTTATCGGGTTTGTACTTTTCATTGTTGGACCCATTATTTTTTTATCGGGTTCGTACTGTTCGTTACCGACCTATTACTATTTCTTATCGGGTCCATACTATTTATCGCCGGACTCATTACTGCTCTATAACGGGTTTTACTGTACATTAAAACCCATTACTGTTAATAAACAGTAACGGATTGAACAGTAAGACACATGTAGAGACCTGGTACTGTTAATGTACAGTAACGATCAACAAGTTTAAGAGTATCTTTATAAATTCAAAAGGCCCTTTTTTATAGAAAAAGGAATATGCTAATATCCCAACCTCTGCATCAATCAATGCCTATAACTTTTCCTTATATCAACTGAAAAAAGAAAAAATCACCACCAACTCCAAACCATAACACTCTACTAGCGCCAACTGAGATCCAAGCGCGCACACCATAAATTCCAAGACCTAGCTCCCTAGTCGGAGGTAGAAGTAACACAAACGTGCTCCAACTATGAGTTAGAACTCCTCTTTGCGCCAGAAACAGCCGCCGCTGAGCGAAGCCAACCACCACCTCACACACAGGTCACCTCGGCAACGCAAATCCGCTGGCCACACTTCTAGGTTGGCCTCATCGGCAACTCTGAAGACGCCCCACATCGGCCCTTCTCTCTAACTTTGTGGTCGCAACTGGTGTACGGTCCCACCAGACCGTCACCCTCCAACGCCAAGCAGGTGGCAAAGCCCTGCAATCTTCACGTTCACACCGTTAAAAAAAACCCTTACTGTGGCTATATCACTAGGATGAATCACAAAAGATTCCCATGCTCAATTTTATCGTATGGGAGTGGAGAATTGCAGACTCCGATCCCTTGGTTATCTTTCTCTAGAGGAATGCACCTTTCATCTCATAGTTGATTTTGGTTGCTTCAGAAGCCTGACTAGATCAGACATGTGTTTTGTGTGTTCATTGCTGTGACATACAAGCTTGTTTGCAGATATCTTGGCTTAAGCGGCTAACCCACTTATCTTTGTTCGGTTGCAATAAGGGTAGTTTGGAAGTAGCCAACACGCACAGCTAGCTCTCAATCGGGGAAGCACTGAAAGTGAAGAAGACCCCCCTTTACATTGACTGTTGTAGCCCAGTTGCTACAGTCGTGCGGAGCTTGCATCTATCATGCAAAGATGATCTTGAAGCTCTTGGTTGTCAGCCACCCACCCTTCCCATGGACATGAGTACCGTTCCCTGGGCCAACGGGCCAGAAGTCCGAGTTCGCGCATCCGTCACCACCTGCGTGTGGTTAAAGGCAGCGAGCTGAGCTCGTGTAACAAGCCAACTTGCAAGACAAACCTGAATTCCGAACCTCGAATCCTTCCTCTGTTCTATCGATTACCCTGTTCTTCTTCTTCTTCGCTGCCTCTGTATCCGTCTCGTGTGTTTACATTGGCGTACATTCAAGCAGTGAGTTATGATCTTAAATATTTCAGAAGAACTTGAGACACAATTAATCCGACTCACTTCATGCAGATGGTCACCGTTGTCATCTAGCAGATTTATCTACCTCAAACTTTTTAGCATCACTTCAAGAGTTTTGATTATTTTCCTAAGGCATCTCCTTCCGTGGAGACTTTCGTACTGGCTGTATGTTTGTTTTTTAGGAACCGTATTGGATGTATAAGCTACAGTTTATTTTTCCAAGATTTTAGTAGCCATGGGCAACCATTAAATGGATGTTGCATTTTCATCTCTAGCTATATCACGCTTTCTCCCATGCTGAAGGCCAGGGGTCTGTTTGCAAGCCAAGTACGTTATCGGACGTAGCCACGTAGACATTCAATTTTGGAGGCCTTGGTTGAGATTGCTGCTTGGGTTGGGAGTTGACGAGCTTCTTGGCAGGCCTCTGACCAAACAATCTCTCAATACCTTACTAAGGTAAAATAAAATAATGTCAAATTAATTTGGCAGTGGATCAGATGTAAACCATAACCTTCGTGAAAATCCATGAAAACTACGGCAAAATAGTTTTATAAATTCACCAAAATAATCACACATGTAGATGATATAATGATACACAACCTTGTAAAATATATTGACCAAACTCGACTTTGTTTGTGAGATATAAAAATAACAAATTAGCCAAAAAGTTATCCAAATGATTTCTTAGAATTTTGTTATTTTTGTATCTCACAAATCACAAACGAAGTCGAGTTTGGACATAATATTTTATAAGATTATGTATCATTATATCATCTATATGTATGATTTTTTAAATTTAAATGACCTTTTTACCGTGGTTTGCATGGGTTTTTATGAAGGTGTAGTTTGCACCTGATCCACTGTCAATTAATTTATGACACGAAATAGACATCATATTGGGATATAAAAAATATTTTCCTAATCTGCTCGTGCTTAGAGCATCCTCGAGAGTTTATTGGCATAGTTTACTTTCTTATAACCTAATATAATAGATCTAACATATTAAATTTTGTCCTTCTCCAACAATCTTCTATAATAATACTAGTAACTTCCTAAAATGATTTTTTGCATTGGGACCCTAAAGTATTCGTTTTTAATATTTTTTTATCTTACCTTTTCTCATCTAGAATTCTTTATTCTTTTTATCAATTTACTTTATAAAAAACCAATACTAGCAAAAATCCTAGCCGCCAGGAACTCGCCCCTCGTCCGATCCCGTGCTCCCGCCGGCGAGGTCGCCGGTTCCCTCCGCCTCCGGGGGGCTCTCAGCGCCTCGGATGCGTGGGGAATCGGAGGTTTTTCGTCCGGCGGTGTAGATTATAGGTCCCTTTTCAGTTAGGTTCTCCGGCGGTGCGAGCTTGGTGGAGGTGGCGGCGCTGCCATGGTGGAATAAAGTCCTCCTGGCCTTCATCCACCTCGTCGTCGTCTACTCCGGTGACTATGGGAGGCCTGTGAGGTGGTGTAGGAGTTTGCGGCGGCTGCTGTTTCGTCGTCATGGCAGAGCGGCTGTGCTCGTGCCGCGTTTTATGTCAAGCTACGGTGGCAGCGGGGGGTGTGGCGGCAAGATGAAGTGTGGTGGATCGAGCTTGATCTGCGGATAGCACGGGTCGTCGGCGAGCTTCGGTTCAGGGTTGAGCGGGCTCGGCTTCACCACGACGTCGGATGCCATCGTCGGCATCGCCATCGTCGTTCCAACCTGGAGTGTGATCCTGACGGACGGGCGTTCAAAGACTTCTTCGTCGGCTTCCTCCGGCTTTAGGTGCTTCATGTTTGGCGGTGTAGGCTGGTGACGGCGATCTTCGTCGGCGGCGGATGCGACTGACTTCCGTTCTCAAAGGGGCTACGGACCTGTTTATAATTTCTCTTTTTATTGAGGTCCTTGTAGCATATAGGCTAGGCTGATGTCCTCCGTATTCTTATACGATGTTCTTGTATCTATACATTTTTGTTTTTTCTACTTAATACAGGTATACTTTATAAAAAAATTATTTTAATCTCGCTAGAAAAAAGATCAATGAGCAACATACACATAATTCATCTCGACTACAGAAACTTATAAGTCGATGAGGAAAGGGATATTTGACAACTTACCATGTTGTAGAAAAAGAAGGAAAGAGACACCTATTTGTAGTACTCAGTGGTCAATTGCTGTGTCCCACGCTCGCCGTGTCGTGATAGGCCACATCCTCTCGCCGAACGGCCGACTGCTCGCTCGGGGCACAGCGGCGGCAAGGGGCGGACAGACGTGTTATTTTTTTCTTATAATACGTATCTGTATTTCTAGATAAGAAAAACATACAAAGACGCGTACAAATACAGGTACGTATGAGCAGGATATATGGACAGTTGTTCCAACCGATTTGCACAAAGGCCCCTGAGAAAAGAAAAAAATTACAGAACAGGCCCTAGGCCTCGTGCATCCTAGAGATGGCCGAACTCGCCAACGCCACTCGCCACCGTTGAACCGCCGGTCGGCGTCGCTGGAGAAGACATGCCATCCACCACGGAACAGAGAAAGCCCCATCGCACTAAGGCTTTGAAAGGAGCCGCAATCGATGAAGTCGCCGCTGAAAGTCCATTGGCCGGGGATACACCCCAGGCTACTCTGTTCACGAACCAGAGCTTGCCATCGGCCACCGCCGACGGGATCTGGAACTCGGTCCGCTTGCCGCCGTGCCGTAGATGCCACAGCCACCAATGCATCCTTAACGACAAGGGCCAAGGGCCAGAAGCAACATCACCTCGGAGACGACGAAGCTCCGACCCGGACTCTTGTACAAAAGCTCCCAGACTCGTCGATAGCACCGGAGAGGAGCACCATCGGGGTGAAGAAGAGCTGGAGCATTATTCCCCTGCGCTGCCGCCGCCATCGCCTCGCCGACCGCGCCAGGAAAGACTCACCGCCGGGGTTCATCACCACCGCGGCAAAACCTAGCTCCACCGACAGTAATCGTCGGCGAGCATAACCTAGGTCTAGATAGGTATGTAGCTAACCTATAGACATACGCGCGACGATTCCTCGGACCTCCTCCATCTCCATCGTCGAATCGGCTGCCGGAGAGAGAAGAGGCCGGCGGAACCGCCGCCGAAATCGCGCGTCGCCCTGAGCAACTGTAGCTGGGGAAGAGAGGCGAAGAGTCGAGAAGGGGACCGCGACGGACGTGTCACTTGGCCACCAGTGTCGCATGCCATCCGCCAACGCAGTCGAACTTGCCAGCCAATTGCGTCTTTGGGTTAGCTTTCCAGGCCCAGAAGGCCAGATGCCAGTCTTCTTCATGGCGGTGGCGCAGCCCATGCCACCCTCGGCCAGTCGGCGGCGGTCCGGCCGGTCCACAACCTCGGGCCGCCGACACCGTCTCATCCTTCTCGGTCCCCGAGGCGGTGGTGGACCGCCCTGGGCCTGCAGCCCTGCTCCCTGCATGCGCGCACGCACACAGGCACAGGCACCCCCACGTGTCCTCTGATCCTCCCCGTCCACGCGTACCCGCCCCCGGCCACGTCCTGTGGCGCCCGCGACGTGGCGGCGCACCACGGGCCAGGAGCACTCGTATATCCGATGAGCGCGACCGCGACCCGGCCATCCACGCCGCCGTACACGACTGGCATCCATCCAGACCCACCCCCGACCGTACCCTTGTTCTGATGCTAGTAGGATCGATCCCGGCCATGTCCGACGGCGGCAGCGGCGAGTACGGGCAGCAGCGGCAATGCCGCCGGCGGGGCATCGTCACGCCCGACGTCGAGATCGGCGCGGCGCTGGCGCTCGCCGACATGGCTGCGGGCAGTAGCGCCGCCCCCGTGCAGGCGCAGGCGCAGCAGGTGCGGATGCACACGGCGGCTGAGGAGATGGTGACCGACGACGAGGAGATGGCGAGCACGAGGCTGAGCCTCCGGCTCGGCAGGGTCGGGGTCCAGCAGCAGCAGCAGTCGCCATCCTGCTCCAGCAGCTCCAGCGCCGGTTGCCGCCCGTCGGGGCCGGCGCCGGCGCCCTCCTCCGCCGCGGCCGGTGCTGCTGCTCATCATCACGGACCCAGGCCGCGGCACATGCTCACCGAGGTACAGTAACTATAGCTAGCTAGCCGCCGGCGACGACTACAGTAGTCCTTCCCGTTAGTTTTAGGTGTGCGATTGTATGTTCCCGGCCGTCTCTGATGGGTCGTCGATCATCTGGGTGCAACGTACGATTGATTCCAATTTCAGGCGGAGAAAGAGGAGAAGCGCATCCGGCGGGTGCTCGCCAACCGGGAGTCGGCGCGGCAGACCATCCTCCGCCGTCAGGTGATGTGATGGCCATCTCCATCTGCATGATCCAGTGATAGACTAGCTAGCTTAGCTTCTGCAGAATTCACAATTCAGTCTATAGCTAGCTGCTGCACGATCTGGACGATTGATTTTGCGAACGCACTAGTGTGCATCCAACAAGAACAATAAATCTATTCCCTTGCTAAGATTCAAGCTTTCCTGCTTTGGTTTGCTATTTGTTTCTAGGCGATTCGGGATGAACTGGCAAAGAAAGTTGCAGACTTGTCGTCACAGAACGAGACCATGAAAAAGGTGAGCTTCAGATCTGACGCTTGTATCTGTGTATACGTCTAGTATGTACCTTTCGTGTGCCAACGGATTGGTATGGTATGGGCGTATGTATAAAATTCTCCAATTGTGTGTGTTTATATATGTGCAGGAGAAGGACGTGGTGATGAAGGAGTATCTTTCGCTGAAAGAGATGAACGAGCGGCTGAGAGCGCAGGCACACCACCTCTCGCTTTCGCTATTCTAATAAAGCATACTAGAAGAATGTACAGATTTCCTCATTGTAAACCCTCCACGGCTTAATATAGTACCGTTGTTTAGGCCAAGAAAACAGGGGCCTAGCATGTTCCATACTTGAAAAAGCACTCACTCTCGATCTACTCTATCTTCTAGTTGTTCACTTGCAAGGTAGCCACATGACCGCCCTTCACTGGGTCGTACTAGCGTCGTGCCAGTAGGGTACACCTAGCCACGTTGGGACTGTTTCGGCTGTGCCTTGCTCTGACATCTGTAAGCAGGATCATGGCTTGTTTCTGTATAGAGAGTACCGTGTATATACACCCTCTTGCCTTTTTTTTTTAACATTTACACACGCACGTCTATTTAATACACCCACACTACTAACACCTCAGTGTACAAACAAATATATAACTACACTCAGATCTTGATGACCGTGTTCTTTTTGATATCACCGAAATCCTTAAATTTCGTAGACGCAAACGAACTCTTGAAGACCACGTCCTTCTTAAAATCACTGAAATTCTTAAATTTCATAGACGACGAGCACGTCAGGATCCCACGCTTGAACGGTCCAAGCGTAGACAACTTTATTTAAGGAAAAACCCCGGTGGAATCTTGAGCTGAGCAAAGCTCGAACTCAGGGACCGGACGCCACGCTTGAACGGTCCAAGCGTAGACAACTTTATTTAAGGAAAAACCCCGGTGGAATCTTGAGCTGAGCAAAGCTCGAACTCAGGGACCGGACGCTCCACACCTGGGAGACGTACTGCTCGAGCTACGAGCTCGATCCTACACCTTCTTGCCTTTTGTCCATTGCGAGCACTGCATTTTATATTATGCAATTGAAGCGGCAAATTAAAGAGTTCTTCTCAGAATGTAAATCTCGATTCTAGAAAAAAATAAAGTTTAATTAAATTTATACAAAATATTATTTACTTTTATATCTTTAATTGGGTTTAGTATAAAAATACATTTGATGATTAATCTGGTAATCTTTAATAACCTATATTTTATACATATATTGGTTACAATTATGACTTTTTCACTTTCAAGAAACGAGATTTATGACTAGTACCGAATACTGTTAAACTAGGGATGGTTCAAACTGGATATTAGGTAACATCCAAAGCTTGCGTCGATGGGTTCCTTCTCCCCGCGCCTAGAGGGCGATCCCGCGGCGACCGCCGGCGATCCGTTCGGCATCTCCATTACCGGGAAAACCCAGGTGGGTTCTCAATCCCCTGTTTATTCTCTGCTACGGGAGAAGGCTCCCGCTGAGGTATCAGCCGTCGTCCAACCTGCTGATGGGCTTAGGGCAAACTCATTCGTAATGAGTGAAACCCTAGCCTCATCTCATCCGGAGGATTGTAGGGATCAAAATCCCCCTCCGGTCACGTCACCTTCATCTTCGACGACGGCAGTGGCTCCGAACACCATTAATCGGTCCAAACCGCGACCTCAGCTTGAGTTCCCATCCATTCATGAAGCTGCTCAAATCCGGCCATCAAAACAAAATCAAAGGAATCGCATGAATTATGAGCCATTTGATACAGCTGATCATGATGAGATCAAGCTTCAATTTGCTCCAATTTGGCTCTGCTGGCCTGGATATGGAAGGCGGGAGAGTTTAGATTGGGGGGTGGCTGAAAGATTCGAGCCCAGGGGTGGGCAATTTGGGCATTTCGAACGGTGGTTCCGGCCACCACCCAAGGTACAAATCATTCCTGGAATTCTTGGTCCAATTCCAGGATCAACCACGCGGTGTTCACCTGATAAGCGGTGAAGGAAACCGGGGGTGTGGATATCCAGGGACTACTTCGGTCCAATCCCTCCAGATCGGGGAGACGACAAACAGTTCTACACCTACCCCTGTTCCCCAATCCCCAATTCCCAAATCCCTAGCCAAAATTATCGGACATCTCTGGGATAATCCATCATCCAAATCATACGCGGCGGCGGTACGTGTTGAGGCGGCCCCTACCGTCGAAGTGGCGATGCAGCTAAGACGTGGAGGACGCCATACTGGCTTCAGTCAGGGCTGTGGCAGCGCTGGCTTGGGATACGGAGGATTCGGCCAGAGCCGTGATGGCTTGGGTCAGAGGCGTGACGGTTTTGTTGGGGGGAGGCAAGGAAGAGGAGGAGGTCGTACTGGAGCAAAAAACAATCAGTGGGTTCGTGATGGCGAGATCTCAAGAGAAAACAACCGTCAAGAAGAGGAAGGGGAAGCGGTGACTGAAGATCTCAATTCTAAGAAAGATCAAGATGATGAAAATGGACAGAGCAGAAAGATTCAAGTGCAGAACAACATCAATCTTGGGGTAGCAAGGGTGACAACTCGGCTGCGAATGAAGCGGCGATGCAGCAGTCAGGTAACCCCAGAATTCCTGAGATTGCTGAATCCTCAAAGGGTAATAAGAGTTCTAGAGTTGCTTGCTCCAATTGTGGATTGTTTAATGACACCACCTCTGAGTGTCGTAGGCCAATCATGAATAATCAGGGTGGTCCTTTGGCTGATAAGATTTCTGATAGAGTTGCTTGTTCAAATTGTGGTCTCTTCAATCATGATACTCTGGACTGCCGAAGGCCCAAGAAACCTCAGGGTGATACATCTCGTACTGCTATGCATCAGGGCAATGTTATTTCTGATGTTTGTGGTGTTTCTGGACATGGTGCCTCTGAATGTAGGTGGAAGGATTGCGATATCTATGGTGACAATGGACACTCTGCTTATGACTGTCGAAAATGCCTCCCATGGAACTTTAGACCAGAGCTGTGTGCCACCCAAGTGGTCAAAGCTTTCTTTACATTGAGGAATGTATTGATCCTAGAGTGACTAAAGAAAAGGCCAGTACCACTGTAATCACTGTGACTAATGGTGCAGCAAGTGCCAGACAAATTGAGATGGAATTTGCAAATCTGACTGGTAACACTGTATGGAAATGGAGAGCTCGTCCAATTGATGATAACAAATTCCTGTTGAGATTCCCTATAGTCATGATGGCTAACTAGTGGAGCCACATCAAAAATCTGACTCTGAGGAATGGAGCACATATTGAAATTGAAGCCTGGTCTCCTTCAGTGGGAGCTAAAGGATCCCTCCAATCTGCTTGGTTCAGAATCAAAAAAATCCCTACAGACCAAAGGCTAACTCAAACTATTGGAAAAGTGGCTGGCTTGGTGGGTAAGGCTATGGAAATTGATGAAGGTACAAGATTCAGGTATGACTATGTGAGAGTCAGAATTGCATGTATTGATGTGACTAAGGTCCCTAAGGTTGCAAGTGCTTTCCTTGGCATGCAACTTATTCCTTTTGAGTTTGAAAGAGAGATCCTGAGGAAAATAGTGGAAAGAAGGTGGTGAGTGATACTAAAGCAGACATGAGGGCCAGTACTCTGCAATGAAAGGCAAGCCTGAGAGCACCTCAGGGAAGATATCTGACTCTGCTACTGATAACAAGTTGATTTCTGGGATGCCTCTTCACAGAAATGACAAAAATTCTAGAAAACAGACCATGATGTGGTCTGCCCCTCCAAAAGCAAGTGGATTAGCTCAATCTCACTCCACATTCATGAAAGATGCTAGAAAGGCATATAAGGTCTCATGGGCAGAAAAGGTGGAAAAGGAGAATGAGTTTGACTTATGTGATGATCTTGACTCTGATAAGGATGAGGAATATGTCTCTGAGACTGTGATGACAAAACCTAATGAGCTGGCTAAAGAGTTGTTCAAAATAGTTGCTGATCAAGATGACATCAGTTCTTCTAGTAAAGAAAAGACAACTTGTCTCAATGGGAACATGGTGTCTGATATCTCTGTGTCACCTGAAGTAATCTTGCCTGATATAATACCATCAACACACAAGAAAGTGGTCAAGCTAAGGAGGGAACTACCCCTGTTGTCTCGAATGATTAAAATACTGCTGTAAATGATGCTGATGAGAAGGAGAAAAAGATGATGCTAGTTGAAGTGGAGATGACCCAAGAAACCTTGAATGTAGCCCCCACTGCTACTCAAGATCATGACGAGCAGGCTAGGAGGAGGAGTGAGAGACTCAAGGAGTCAACTACTCTCACTACGATGGAGAAAAAACAGCACATGGCCATGAAGCGTAATCTGGAAGGTAACCCATCTCAAAAAAAACTCCTTTTCCATTCTACCTGTTAAAGAAATTGTTAGTATCTCTAGCTATATGGGAGTAAATTTAGATGCTGCTGACTTTGATACATTTAAATTGTTGAAAAATCTTGAGAATGCTAGAAATGATTTGTTTAAGAAATAATCTAATAAAAACATGATAACACAGGTGAATGTGGTGGATAATGATGATGTGATAGAACCGACCAATTTATTAGAGCACAAGCACATAATTCGCCATTAAGATGGCAAACTACATGATTGAGACCTAATAAACCCGGTAGTCATACCGAAATCTCGAAGGATTTTAAACATTTCCAGCATGACCAAGATCGTAATAAGTTTAGCGTTCACCCTTCACAACGTACATAGTTCGCACATAGTTTTACACAATCGGAGTACGAATAAAGTTGTTACAAACCAAGTTCAAATTTCGAAATAGCAGAAGCGATTAAGTTCAAATACACACACACTTAGTTCAAATACTGTGTCAGGTCCTCGTCAACATCCAACAAAAGCATAAGATAGATAGAGCGACTATGCCCAAGGTCTAGTCATCACCCAACCCGGGATAGAAGCAGTGCTGGCAATAGCCATAAAACATCTCAGCATCTGCAACAACATGGGAATATAAAACCCTGAGTACGAGAATGTACTCAGCTAGACTTACCCGTCATAAACTAAAAATAAATTGACTCCAAGGAGTATGCAAGGCTATATAAGTAGGATAGCTGACTCATCAGTTGCAGAAAAGCTTGCATTAAAGAAAGATTTGACCATAACCTTCTAGCATTGTATTTTAATTTGATTAACCTTATCATGCTAAATTAGCACCTGTACTAAACAAGCATGGTAAGAATTATTCAACAAGAATAGTAACCAATTCCGGTTGAGTGACTTTCAACATCACGGCTCAACCATCACATCTATTTATTCAAGTTATTACTACGATGTTGCTGCTCAAGTCAAGTGTTCACTGTCCAGGAACGATGGCGATTATAATCGATTACTAACCAGCTGGTGGGGTATTCCTCACACAAACCACACTCACCCGCTAAAGTGAGCTACAGATCATCGAAAGTTCGACTCGGGAAAATCGCGCGATCAACAGGTACCATCGTATCCGGGAACCGCCTGGCTGCCTTATTCAGGGCGACCCTGACCTCGGACTTACTCTCCACGTAACCCGTGGTCCCCCATCTTCTCCAATACGATGCGTACAGCAGGTCGACTCCCGGCCCAAACTAAACCTAGGCTTCGCGGTCGGAATGACTTATCCTTCCAGCTAAATGTGAGGCATGCGTTCAATATGACTTGAGGACGTACAATGGACGGGGTCCTAGTTCGACACAGACGGGATAACCTCATCGAACCTCTAGTTCAGTCCCAACACCAATCCCGCCCGGTCTCGATTTATTATCTCCACATGGTTATCTAAGATAACAATGTATTCAACCATTCTGAGTCACCACCTATAACTCGCGGATGACAGGAAATCACCCGACTTCTACCGATCTAGTTTAAGCAAGGCTAAGCAGATAATCGCACCTGAACCTAACAGGGTTGAAGAATATACAGTGGACAAGGAATATAAGTAATGCAGCAACGGTATAAAACAACGCCTATAACTTAATGCCTCAAACAAGTAAAGGACTAAAGTTAGATATTTTACAAACCAAAGGGAGAATGCTCTGGGGCTTGTCTTTCAGGAAAGAGCTTGGCTGATGGTCGGGACACTCGGGAAGATCAACCTCGAGATCCTCTTCTGCTGCTATCCCCTGCACCAAGGCTTCCTGCTGGCCTTCCTCTCCTTGTACTCCGGGAACTACCGTTTCGATCTCTGACGATCCTGTATGATGCATGGTGCGTATGAATACCATGAATACATAGTAAATACAAAGATACATGCTGATGTGAATGAATACTCAGTTAAAGATAATTGACATGATTTTAAAACATGCATGATAAGCACATGTCATCCGCATTTTCTTCTACAATCAAATCTTATACAAGCCTCACATTACAATTTACTTACACATTAAAAGAAATTATAAACGACTATTGTTTTGCACACTACCCTCTACTGAACCAAAATTAAAAACAGATTTCACCTATCACAAACCTCAGAAAAAGCATTATTATACACATGAAATAATAACTTAAAGCATTATTAAATTCTTAAAAGAAATCAGGACAGAACTGCAACATGCCATTAGATTACTCAGAAAATTCTATAAAAATTACAGAAGCTTAACCATGTCTAATGTAGACTATCATAAAAATTTTAGGTCAAAACAGTAAGTACCTTATCCTACACAAAAATGATAAAGCAACATAATTCAATAGGCATAAAATACTTTGTGTATAGAAAAATATCAAACAATAGATCTTAGAATACTCTTAGCTCTAAATTGGCATAAAAACATCCTCCAAAAAGTTTCATGCCTAAATCACTTATATATTATTTATTATGAATTATTTATCATCTACTTAAAAAAGACACCATAATTAAACAAGACAATATTTACACATGATATAGCCTTTCAACATTTTTCACAGATAGAGCATGACATAAGAAGACTAACAAACTTGGATTCACATTTTTCTGAGAAACAGAGAATTACTTATGTATTTTCCATTATAAAGGTATTTAATAGGGATAAATAAATCTATATAGAAAAGTATCATAAAATTTACATTTCATATTTTTCATGCATAGATCTCCCCAAAAGAAAAATACTACAAGTTGAACCAACTCATTTGGATTAAAAATGAGGAAGATATGATTTTTCAAAGCTTTTACAAAAATCTGGAAATAGATTCTTTAAAACGAAAAAGAAAACCGTTTTGCACCGGGAATCCTGGAATTTCTAGAAATTAACCGAGCCCTATTTTAAAACTCTCTGAGTCTGGCCACTTTGCACTTAAGTCCGAGAAAGAACAAAATGGTGCCCGCGGTCCACACTGCGGGGAAAGGTCGCCGGCGTCGGGATTCCTCGCCGACGGCGAGGTCACCGGCCGGGCTACAGCCACTACAAGACTCAGCTCGACAGCGCAAAATCGATGGTGTAAGAGATGGAACTAAACTCGCCCAAAATCATCGTCGGCCACGCACACCGGCGGACGGCGGCGGCGGCGGTCGGCGGCGCGCCGGCCATCTCGGGCCACGGCGGGGCGCAAGAAATAGCCTACTAGCTCCAGCGAGTCTAGGCGACTCGAACTAACCAGACAACGCGAAGAATGGCTGGCCGGAACGATGACAGTGTTGCACGCCGACGAGCGGCGGCGCGACCCGCGACGGCGGTCGGCCAAAATTCGACGAGTACAAACCCTAATCGATCTCATGAGCTACTTCAATCGGTTCTACTCATGCAGGCGGTCACGATGCATGAGCTAAAGGAGGGAGAGAGGGGTTGCTAGCCACAGCGGACCGCGCGACGATCAGGGCGGCCATGACCGGCGGAGGGGGAAACGGTCGATTCGGTCTCTACCTGGGTTCTCGGGGGCAGTGAGCGTGCGCAAGACGCGTCTCACGTCAAGGCGGAGCTGTTGGCGAGCTCTGGGAAGAATGTGACAGGGCTATGACGTGCGGTGGCGATGCGAGCTTCGGGGCATCGGCAATGGCGGGCTCCGAGCGCGCTCGAGTTCTGGCGAAGGGAAATGAGGCGAGAGGGAGCGTCTGGAGATGGGAAAGAGAGTGAGGGAGAGAGTGACGCGGTCTGGTCGCCTTGAAGCCGGCGCTCGAGCTCGGACAGGCGGACCACGGCGTCGGGCATCGACGCACGCGTGGCACGCATGCGAGCGGAGCGGGGCTGAGCGGAGGGGCGCGTGGGTGGCAGTGGGGTCGGGCGAGCGCGGGCGTGTGCAGCGCGTGCGAGCGGGGGCCAAACGGCGGGCAGCAGGAGCATCCCGGCGTACGGTCGCCGCGTGGCCGGCGTTGGCCGTGACACCGTCGCGAGGAAGAAGAAGAGAGGGAAGAAGAAGAGACTGGCAGGTGGGTCCCACTGCGCCAAGATTCGTGCAGAACTTAATTTACTCTATATTTTCTAAAATAATCCGAATTTGAAGAAACTTGTAAAAGATGAAATGTTGCTCTCAATGAGTAGAACATTTTACTTTTAAACATCAAAGCCTAATTCTGCCTAAAATTTGAAATTCAAAAATGGGGATTTAAAATCTATTTAAAATTAAAAGAAAAATATTTTTATAAACTGTTTTTGATATTTTTGACCCACTTCCAAGCCTTTTCATGAAATGACTGAAAAATAAGTTTTGCTCCAAATAATTTTCTCTACAAACTTTATTTAACACTCAACTCCAAACAAGCAACCTATCACATAGCTCTAGTTCAAATCAAAGCAAGCACATTGTTTATTTTATCATTTCATGTAAACAATGACTATGCAAAGAGATGATTATGCTCATGATATGCAAGATAATGCATGCTTAACACCATGATGTTACATATGATACCACTGATAACATTCAAAATCTAGAATGTACCCATGAGGAGCATTCCGATGGTGATGATTTTATTCTGGTAGAATCAAGGAAAAAAAGGAGAGATGTCATTTGCCCCATTAGTAAGGGGAGGGGCCAGGATCAGGAACATCCTGTTCTACCCCAAAAAAAGAAAGGGAGGCCCAAGGGTATCCTCTCCAAAATCCAAAACATAAAGGATAAATGACAACCAATGGTTTGATATGAAACTGTAGGGGTCTTAAAGAGGAGATGCTACTTTCCTCAAAAATCTTATATATCAGCATAAATTCCACTTTATTGGTATTCAAGAGACTATGATTGAACATTATGATGACAAGCTTTTGAAAAAGTTTGATCTACAACAAGATTACTTGTGGTTATACAATTCTGCCATTGGCAAGTCTGGTGGGATCTTAGTAGGATTTAGAACTGATCTATATGATGTGGGATCTTTTGAGCAGGGTGAGTTTGTTCTGCAACTCAACCTGTGGGATAAAGTTAATAGAATTAAATGGAATCTTATAGTGGTCTATGGATCAGCCCATGATGAAAAAAATTGCATTTTCTATCTGAAGTTTCAAACTTCTGCTCTAGGAATACTGAACCTCTGATTATTGGAGGGGATTTTAACATTATGAGGTTTTCCTATGAGAGGAATAGACCAAATGGAGCTTATAGATTCTCCAACCTCTTTAATGATCTAATAGATTTTCATGAGCTCAAGGAGCTAGAGATGTCTGGTGGTGGGTACACTTGGTCTAATAACCAGGACCTCCCTTGCTTGCAAAACTTGACAGAGTCCTAGTGACTAAGGAATGGGAGGATATCTTTTCCCAAATTGGTGTCAGGAAACTTCCAAGAGAAGTTTCTGATCATAATCCATTGATTGTCTTCCCTGGTACTCCCACACATGGTAAGAAAATAGAGTTCAAATTTGAAATTAATTGGCTATCCAATAGTGATTTTGCTCCTGTGATAAAAAGAATCTGGGATAGACCTTGCAGAGCCAAAACTGCTATTGATAAGATCCAACAAAAGCTTAAACTCTTTAAGCAATATTTTAAGGGATGGGGCTTTAATTTGCAAGGAGAAATGAAATAACAAAGGAGGATCATAAGCAAGGAGATTGGAGAATTAGAGTATATTGAAGAAAATGGTGGCCTTGATGACCAACAATTGAGAAAGAAAGTGGAGCTCTTTAAACAAAACCTATCTCTCCTGGATCAGGAAGAGACATACTGGCGTAATAGATGCCATGCAGATTGGCTGCTCAAAGGTGACAATAATACTAAATTATTTCACAGAATCGCCAATGGTAGGCAGAGAAAAAATTACATTATCTCTCTAGAACATAATGGTGATATCATTGAAGGGGATGACAATCTTCTAAAACATGCAACAGAATACTATACTAACCTGTTTGGTCCAACGTCAAATTATAATGTTAGTCTCAATAACAACATCTGGTCGGATGCAGGTATAATCTCTGACTCTGATAACGAAATCCTTTGCCGCCCCTTCTTTGAAGAAGAAGTGAAGGAAGCTCTTTTCCAAATGGAAAGAAACAAAGCAGCGGGGCATGATAAGATCCCTATTGAGTTTTACCAAACCTGTTGGGACATTGTAAAATCTGATATTATGATGTTATTTGGTAATTTTCATAAAGGAACAGTGGAGATAAGCGGTATCAACTATGGTATTATCACTTTGTTTCCAAAAGTGACTGATGCTTCAAAATCCAACAATTCAGGCCTATATTTCTACTGAACTGTTTATACAAGTTGATTACTAAGACCTTGACCATCCGACTGGAAAAAATTATAGAAGATCTTATTCACCAAAACCAAACTGCATTCATGAAAGGTAGAAACATCATGAGTGGTATAATGATCCTGCATGAAATTCTGCATGAAACAAAGTGCAAAAAGCAAGTAGGGGTGATCTTGAAGTTGGATTTCGAAAAAGCGTATGACAAGGTCAATTGGAAATTTCTCTTTGACTGTCTTCAAGCTAGAGGGTTTTGTGATAAGTGGTGTAGCTGGATAAAGCAAGTTGTAACTAGTGGAACAGTTAGTGTTAAGATGAATAATAAAGTTGGCCCTTATATTACGAGTTATAAAGGGATGAGACAGGGGGACCCCCTCTCACCAATCTTGTTTAACTTTGTAGCAGATAGACTCACCAGGATGGTCCACTCTGCTCAATCTAATCAGCTATTCACTGGTCTCATTGATCATATTATACCCAATGACATTGCTATCTTACAGTATGCCGACGACACCATCATTTGCTTAAAGCATGACTTAGAGAAAGCCAAGAACCTAAAGATGCTTTTGTATATGTATGAATTGCTAGCAAGGTTAAAGATAAACTTCCACAAAAGTGAAGTCTTATGTATCAATGATGAAAATAATTGGGCTAAAGAATATGTTAATATTTTCAATTGCCAAATAGGCACCTTCCCTATCAAGTATCTTGGTGTTCCAGTTAGCCCCAGTAGACTCGATGTGAGTGACTGGCTTCCTCTAATGGAGAAGAGTGCCAAAAGATTAAGTGTCTGGCAGGGCAGTTGTATGTCAATTGCTGGTAGATCTATCTTGATCAACTCTAGCTTAAATAATTCTCCTATTTATCATATGTCCCTTTACCTTTTACCTCAAACTATCATTAATGATCTGGACAAAATAAGGAGGAAATTTTTCTGGCAAGGAGGTGGTACCAAAAAGAAATATCACCTGCTGAGATGGACTATGATATGTAAACACAAAAAGAAAGGGGGTTTAGGCATAAAAGATTTGAGGAAAATGAATGTGAGCCTTCTGTGTAATTGGTGGTGGAAGATAGAGGCAGAAAATGGCCTTTGGAAAACCATCATCAGCCACACGTATCTTAAGAGGAAAACAGCAAGTAATGTAGGTCACAGGCAAACTGACTCTGCCATATGGGGTGATCTGTTAAAAGTGAGAAACATATATCTTCAAGGGAGAAAATTGAGTGTGAAGAATGGCAAAAAGACCCTGTTCTGGATGGACACATGGCTATATGATAAGCCTTTGTGTATCCTGTTTCCTAACCTTTTCAAACTTTGTGAGAAAGTTGATATAAATGTATATCAGGCAAAACTGAACCCATCTAGAATATCTTTTACCAGATGGTTGGTAGGTGATCTCAAGGAAGTTTGGGATCAAATTATGCAAAAGGTTGACAAAGTCCAGTTGACTGATGAAGAGGACAGTGTCATATGGAAGCTTAACAGTATTGGAAAGTTCTCTGTTAAATCTGTTTATAAAGCCCTGACAAAAAATGATGTCGATCCCTATCATAAAAAGATTTGGAAAGGAAAGATCCCTCCTAAAATTAAAATCTTTCTTTGGTTGCTTTTAAATAATGCCCTGTTAACAAAAGACAACCTGATTCGTAGAAATTGGAAAGGATCCCCTACTTGCTATTTCTATGAGTTGAACGAAAATTTTAATCATCTGTTCTTCGAGTGTAGTACTGCTAAAGCTGTCTGGGCTATTGTAGCCTGTGCAATTGGGGCTAATAATATACCTAAAAATATAGCACAAAGTTGGATATGGTGTGAGCAATGGCTCCCAGCAGGCCCCAAGTTTCATACTCTGGAAATTGCCGCCATATGCTGGGCAATCTGGAAAACACCCAACTCTGTCTGCTTTGAAGGAAAATCTACAACTGATCCTGCTAGCATTGTATGTTTTGCTTGTTCGCTCATGGGTTATTGGGCAGGGTTATATTTTGATTGCGACAAAGAGACCATTATGGAAGGTGTCAATGCAGTGCTGGTCATTGCCACAAGGCTGGCAACCAAGAAGAAGAAGACGGAGCCGCCGCAGCTGCCAGAATAGCCGGATCAAGACCAAGTTTGAGAAGAAGATCACAGAGGAAAGCTTGTGTTCCTGTTGCTCCAGTGAAAGACCATCTGTTGTTGTTCTTCTACTTATCCAACTAGAAGACCCTCATGCAGGCCTGTCACCTACGGCTGCTTTTATCTAGGCGTCGCGGAGTTATTACGTTTGTGTTAGAACTTAAGCCAGCACCCATATGTTTGTGATACAATCGTTTGTAATAAAATGGAGAGTGGCCCAGTATTTTTTTTCTGCTCCTATGCTTTGCTTCTTCCAAAAACCAGTTACATTGTATTTCCGTTAGTGATAATGAAAATGGGAAATCGTCCTCGGTTCGAACAGAAGAAACGATATTATTTTTTTTTCAACGTAGGGAGTGTATCGCGCGCGATCTTGTATCGTGTGTCCGACCTCTAAGTTGCTTCTCAGATTTGACTCTACACCGGTAGATGTCGAGCTACTTCCTTGAGGTCGTTAAAGTCAACAATATCTTCTGAAATTTCAAGACATATCTTCTGAAAATTTTCGTAAATCAAACAATCAACTTCTGAAAATTTCGTAAATCAAACAATCAAGGGAGCTAGATTTGACGTGACACCCGTGGATGTGCGTGCTTGAGCTCGTTAAAGACAACAACATATCTTTGCCTTAAGACTTAAAGTGTTCGTAAATCAAACAATCAATGGGAGTGTCGACTTCCCGCCTGCACTATCGGAATGTGTCAATGAGGACCGTTAGTGTTGTTGTCGTAGCCATCTCTTCTTCTTGGCTCGACATCGGTCCCTATATAGTCCATAGAGAAGACATCTATGTCGTCTATAGATATACATATGTGCTTCTTAACTTGCTCTATATCCGTGTCTATGAGAATCTCTACTTGAGTATGTGTTTTGACTCATTATTTGTAGCTAGGATGCTACAATCTTGTTTCTTGAGAATTCAAATCCGGAACAATGTACCATACTTTACATCAACAGTCCATTGGAGATTTCTCTCATAATGCAAGCTATTCACATCAATAATCCACTAACTTGTAATTATAATTAGCTAGCACATATAGTTATGATAGTAGTCTCTTCATCTAACATACATTTAGTTGTCAAAATCAATATGTCATACCATTTACTAAAATTTATAATATACAAGCTATTCAAATCAACAATCCACTAGCTTACAATTATAGTCAACTAGCACATGTAGTTATGATAACTATCTCTTCATCTAACATACATTAGTTGTCAAAATCAATGTGTCATACCATTTACTAAAATTAATTTAAGATAATTTTATCCATTTAGGTATAAATATGAATAGTCTAACCTTTTTTTAAAAATTATTTGGAATTGCTGCGGCAACGCCTAGCATATATTATCAGATTATAATGATTTTAGAGAAATTGCAGGTGGCCCGTTACCCATTTGGTCCTCTCACATGGGCTGCCATCCCATACCTTCGGTCATATCGTGTGGGCTCGTTGGGGGCGGTTAGGCGGCCTGTGATCTTATCCTTCACGTCATCAAAACTCGAAACTTCAACCATTGATTGACCAACATTATCCTCTTGAAAGGATGCCTGCGGTAGATTATTGGGCGGCCAATGTCTATCTCAAAGTGGCATATGCAGAAACTTGTCTGTGTAATCCTGAAAAAAAAAGAAACTTGTCTGTGTAAAATTTGGTTGCTGCTGAGCTTCTCACGTGCAAGATTCTCGAGTGATAGATCGTGAGAGGAAATCCACGCCATTATTTTTACAAGGAAGTCGGATGTGTAGTGATGGGCAACGAGCAGAGAAGGAGAATTGTTGGTAAACAATTTCAGGATCGCTTGCTTAGTTTTGCAGGGGGAAATGCTATACATTGCCAGAAGCAGTAACATTGAGTAAAATTCACTGGTGCTCCCTAATCTTGCACGTTAGTGTCATAATAGAGGTCCGTAACTCTTTAAACTTTATAAATTTATATATGAATCCGTAAACTCAAATTACAGCGTTATTTGGGTCTTCAACGCTCTAATTTTGATACTTAAGTCATAAAACTTGTACAACCGTGTTATTTAGGGGAAATTGTTTGTATACAAATGAATTGTAAAATACTGTGTTACTATCCACTGATTCGTTTGTAAAGACCTGAACCCTCACTAGATTGTTACAAGGATATAGGCCTTGTTTAGATGCCCGAATGAGCATTCAATTTCAGCATTTGGCACTATGCAAAAAGAAGATTTTTCGTTACATTAAAGTGTCGTCATATGCATAGAGTACTGATTGTAGATGAAATCAAAATCTAATTGCACAGTTTGATTGTACTTTACGAGACGAATATTTTAAACCTAGTTAGTCAAAGTTTAAACAACTTTTATCAAATACAAACAAAATACTATAAAAATTCTGCTGTATGAATTCTGACCCCAGTTCAGAGAACTAAACAAAGCCATAGCTTCACGCAAGGTCTAGAGGGGGCAAGGTAAGAGGTGAAGCTCAAAACTCACTCCATTTAAATATTTGCTAGAGACACTTCTAAGTTCTAACGAACTAAATTCAAGTACATGTCACATTTCTTAAGTGTAACCAATTATAAGTATTAATATTTATGACATCAGGTAAATACTATTAGATTAACTACGAATGCTTTTATTAAAAATTAATTTGGAGCTATAAAAGTGAAAACTACTAATTCATTGCCACGTCTACTATCTAGGATCCACGCCCGAGGAGTGAGGTGTCCCGTGTGCCGTGTACAGTTCGGGTGCTGTAAATTTTTGTTCGGGAAACATCCGCCTCTGCTCTGCTCAGTCCCCAAGTTCCCTCTCTCCCTGCTGGAGCTAGCTAGACCCACTCTCAGATCCACAAGTCCCAGCACGCGGAGACCGAGCCCAGTCCAGCGATGCCGCCGCCGCCGCCGCCGCAGGCGAACGGGGGGAAGGTGACCCCGAACCTGGCGATGGACGCCGAGGCCACGCGCATGCTCAACCTCACGGTCCTCCAGCGCCTCGACCCCGCCGTCGAGGACATCCTCATCACCGCCGCCCACGTCACGCTCTACGACTTCAACATCGACCTCAACCAGTGGGTGAGCCAGCCACCGATTCTCCCCTCCTCTCCTCTCCACTCCTCTGCCCGCCCTGTGATCCCGTCGCACCCCGATCTGATCTTGTTTTTTTTTTTTTGCCTCTGCTTGTGCTGTGCAGAGCCGCAAGGACGTGGAAGGGTCGCTGTTCGTCGTTAAGAGGTGAGTCGTGGGGATCTGGGAATCCTGTTTTCTGCTCTAGGGTTTCCATCTGTGCGTCTGTGATCTGATTTCTTGTGGAACCTGTTGGACCACATGTAGGAACTCCCAGCCGAGGTTCCAATTCATTGTCATGAACAGGCGCAACACTGGTACGCGCATTGCCATCTGCACTGATTTCGTCGCCTGTTGCTTTGGTCGTTAGCTTGCATACTTGTTAGTACATTTTTGTGCTTGTAGGATCCGTCACGAGTGCATTGGGACCTTTAGGATATGGAGTATGGATCACGATTAAGCATTCCTTTAGAGCATCCTAATAAGAACTCTAAATGTTAAAGCTGACTAAATAATTTTGCTGCAATTCAGAAATGTAAGGTTTTGTTGATTGGCGGACTGCTGCAGCTTCTCGTGTTATTGATTACATCGAATCTTCCAACATTATTTCACTCGTGCTGCTACCACTAACATGTACAAATAGGAAGGCGACAAAATGACGTAGGGCAACTGGGCAAGTAACGCTTCAAAAAAGATCCATTTGAGGATCTTTTTATAATATCTACTCCAGATAGGCAAATACCAGCGCATCAATTCCTTTTTAGCTGGTAGAAGTAAACATTCAGCACGGAAATGTGCACTGTTGGCAAAAGCAAAAGAAGAAGGGTACTGGGATCTAGGTGCTTTGACCTTGTGTATAATCTTTAATTCTTTGTGCGTTAGTACTTACCACCTCAGCTCTATTTCTTTATTTTGTGCTGTTAATTTGTACAAATAGGAAAGGCGACAAAATGGCACTAGGGACAACAATGAATAGGGAAAGTAACCCTTTTCTTTTTTTTAAAAAAAAGTTGATTCATTTGAGAAACCTTTCAATAAGCACTTCAAATACCTGTGCATCAATTCCTTTCTTTTTTCGCAAGTAGATTTTAACATTACACAGAGATGTGTACTCTTGGAAAAAAATAAAAGAAAACAGTACTGGGATCTAGATGCTTTGGCCTCTGAGTAGAAGGCTGATATTCTTTGATCCAAACTCTGTTTATTCTGCACGATAAAATGAAGCTCTGTGATTATGATATTCTTTGTATGTTAGATCTTAGCATCTCACCTTTTTTTCTCAGTTCTTCAATCTTTTTTTTTACCTCTGCTTATAAGAAAGCAACAGAATGCAACCATCTGCTGGGGTTACAAGCTACAAAAGAAACCAGTACATTCGCAAGCTAATACAGCAACACACGCTCATATCTCGATCACATCAGTAGGAGCTACTACACTATGAGTGGAAGCCTAAGTTCTTAAATCTTCATATTGTGCTGTTTAAGTGGTACATTTAGAAGCAAACTGATCACTGTGCCAGATTCCTCATTTGAAAATCTTATTAGTGTCTTCTTAACAGATAATCTGGTGGAGGATCTATTGAGCGATTTTGAATACGAGCTTCAGCCACCATATTTGTTGTATCGAAATGCTGCCCAAGAAGTAAATGGTATTTGGTTTTACAATCAACATGACTGCGAGGCTGTTGCAAGCCTTTTTGGAAGGTAAAGCTTCTCGCCTTGTTCCATTTGTGCTGGTGGGTATAGAGCCGTTATGTGTAATTCAAGTGAACTTTAACTCGAAAAGGGATGGACTGTTATCGTGCGGCAAATGGATGGATCTTACGTCTTATAGGGCTGAACAATCCCGACAAAAGGAAGTTTCTCTAGGTGGAACCACAATGTCTCATATATATACAGGTTGTAGGACCTAACTTGGGATGTGGATATTTTTGAACTTCATAACTGAAAATTGGTCACTACTCAGTTTGATAGTTTCATATTGCAATCTTAAGCCTCTGTAAAAAACACCTCCTGTGCATTCACTGACTTTTGAATAAATAGTTATGTAAGGTTATCCGGTCATTTAGAAGGAGATAATACATTTGATATGTTAATCAAGAATAATGCATATTGTTTCCTCCAATCCTCAAAGCAGGTGCTATGCCCATCTCAAAAGAAAACAGGAGGGGGTTGAAAAGAAAATAAATGCATTTGTCTTTTGGTCCTAACAAGTGAAATTCCGAATGACACAAAATGTTGAGAAAATTCATGTGATAGTGTACTTCTTTCTGTACATAACTACATATATATGATGTATGATAGAACTTTGATCTTGTGAATAACTGAATAACTTGAGATTTCTTGCAAAGACTTAATCACATCAATTGGTTGCTATTAACTAGTATTGCCTCTGTCCATCGTTCATTTTTGTAGTATACAAATATGTTGGTGCAACTTATATTTGTTAGACAACATGTATGTAACTTTGTCCAGTTCAAATCAAAATATGTGTTAGACATGCATAGAATTTGGCTAGTTCATGGTCAAAACTTGTAAACTTTGTCCAGTTCAAATCAAAATACCTTACAGTAATAGCTCAAGGGGTGTTTTCTTTAATAGTAAATAATACTCATTTGATAGGGTCAGAGTTATTATAGGAGGCTCTGATATGACCTACATAAGTATGGAAAATTTTCCTTTTTTTAGCTCAAATTTTATTTGGTACATTTTGTTGCAGAATACTGAATGCTTATGCAAAGGTGCCTCCAAAACCAAAAGTGCCTACCGCAAAAAGGTATTATTGTTGAACTTTCTGGATCCACTTGGCAATATTTCTCCACATTCTAAGCTCTGTTGTGATCGAGATATTGGATTTACAAATGTGCAACAGCGAGTTTGAAGAACTGGAGGCTGTTCCGACCCCTGCTGCTATAGATGGACCCCTTGAACCGCCACTGTCATCCACAGCTCTAGTTTCTGATGCACCTGATGAATCACTGGTTAATTACTTCAATGTATGTTCTCTTCCAGTTTTGTGAAGCTCTGTTTCCTTATAAGGTGTCTTTCAGTTCATTTGATACATTTTTGCAGTAGCTTTGTGGTCAATAGTAAATATTCTTCATGTATCTGGAGTCTCCAAATGATGGCCATTGCCCCATCCTGATTGATGCTTGTTATTGTTGTATATAGTTTGGGCTATTATTTTATTTCTTCCATAGCGTAATGCCTTTTGTTTTAAACAATCCACAGGCTGCTTCTAGCATTGGGAGTGTATCAAGTGCACAAATGGCTGCCAGAGCACATCCATCGACTGAGGCCGTCACATCTTCCCATGTGCCGCTGATTGTTCCATCTGCTACTCCAACACATCAAGTACCTCATCCTTTCGGGGCTTCATCAGCTCCACCACTTCCCCTCCATGACACAAATCCCCATGCCAGCCATTCTACAAATCTTGTAACACCAGCTTTCTTTGCACCGCCATCACCCTCTTCAACATCTGTGGCACCACCTGCTTCATCCATGATGCCTACAGCACCGCCTCTTCATCCAACTTCAACAGCTGCTCAACGTCCTCCATGTGGCACTCCCTTACTCCTTCCTTTTCCCCCACCGTCTCCACCTCCTTCCTTGACCCCTGCGCACAATAATGGACCTATTATTTCGAGGGATAAAGTTAAGGACGCCCTCCAGAGACTTGTTCAGGTATGCCTCGCATAAAACTGTGCAATTTAACAATATTTATTTGGTATATGGTTTAACACTTGTTGTGTCCAACAGAGTGACGAGTTCATCGATTTGATATATCGTGAGTTGCAAAATGCGCACATGTAGACTGTGCACTAGTCTGTATGGAGTTTATCTAAAACCAACGATAGTCTTATGGAGCTGCGGTCGAGGAGCTGCTCGGCCGCGACAAAGTTTGCCCAGTTGTTTTGTTCTTGTGAGTTTTGTATGATTTATTTATTTCTTAGAACTTGTGTATAGCTTGTCAAATGTAGAGTGCTTATAGCAGTGCTTGTAAGCATTTATCCTGTTGTTTTCCAAATAACTGTATTGTCATATGGTATTCATGTAGAGTACCAAGAATGTTAGATTCCCGGATGCCCGATCTGGGGCATCTGGATTTTGTAAAACAGGACCTGTGCAGGGAATTCAAATGCCATATTTTTCGTGTGGATTTACCTTTGTTGTTCCTGGACACTGTCTCTGCCGTCTGACATTTTGTTTGGAAGATTTTCAAAAAATTATCTGTTTTGAATTTTCAAACGTGTATAGTATCCTGTAAACTGCACAACTGTACATTACTATTTACATGTGGCGTGTCAACCGTCAACGATAGCTCCCTTCCACTATTTACATTGCTCGTGCCATTTTTGTGGCGATCACTGGAATGTGAGCATGACCAGAAACCCCAGGAGCGCCGCCGCCCCGACGCCGGAGCAGCAGAGGTCGATGATGCCCTCCCGCCTGGCCTTCCGCTCCTTCCTCTCCGCCCTCCCCTTCACGAACTCCTGGTACCGCACCATGGCCTCCTCTTCAGCGCCACCACGTCCCCGCCTGGCGCCCGCCATGGCCGCGGCCACCACGGCCAATCCATCCCGTCCACTGACGCCGCCCTCGGCGTCCTCCACGCACAGGCTGACCTCCCTGACGTGCCCGTACCGCTCGTCGCACGTGACGGCGGCGTCCAGCACCACGCCGCTGGTTGCGAGCACGAGCGCGAACCGCACCACCGTCTCCCCCGTCAGCCACCGCCGGTCCACGGACACGGGGCGCCGGCTTGAGGCGTTGACCGCGCGTCCGGTGTCCGGGTCGATGAGGATCCAGCTGAGCTCCAGCTCGGCGGGGACGATGGGCACCACCGGCGCCGTGAAGCCTTCTTGTGTGAGCGCGTCGATGCGGAACGGCGCGCCCAGGAACCAGGAAGATGATGCGTCCGTCTCCACCGCGCGAGACATGATGCAGGCGCCGCCCTGGCGGAGGTCGACGGCCGAGACGAGGCGCGCCGGCAGCTGCGGGGCGGCGCCGGCGGGCGTCGGCGGCTGTGGCAAAAGTGCTGCCAGCGGCACGGCGGGGAACGGGAACGCGTCGGCGAAGAGCCGCCGGTGGTGGTTGGGTCCCTTGGCGATGGCGCCGGTGTCGGCGTCAGCGTCGCGGAGCGAGGGCCAGAGCGCGAGGCAGAGCACGCGCCAGTTGGCCGGGTCGGCGGCGAGGTCGCGGAAGGCGGGGGACGCGCAGCCGAGCGCGGCCAGCGACGCGCCGTCGAGGCGGCGGAGCACGAGGGACAGGACGTCCGCGGGGAGGTCCTCGATGGACGTCGCGTTCTCGGCGGCGCCGTCGTCGTCCTCCGCGAACGCCGCCAGGCAGCACCGGTCGTTGATCGCCATGAGCGCGCGGAATCGCGGATGGATAGGATCGCGGTGTCTGGTAGCAACGGGACGGAAGCAGTGCAAGGTTCCTTGTTTCGGTTGGTTTGGGATACGACCGATGATCGAATCCGTTGTCTGGACTCATCAGGGATATATATACTTCTCGACATGCGTTTGTGACGAGTGAGTAGAGTAGGGTAAGTGGTCGCTGTCGGAACACGACGGTTTCGTCCGTGTTCGTCGTGTTGAACTGTTGGTTGTACGGGGGGCTGCCGGCCGAGCTGAGAAGCCACGGAGCAGCAGCCTCCCAAGTCCACGTCCCAATCGATCCCATGGCGTTGGTCAAAAGCCGTACTACACAAAAGCCACGGAGTGATGGACGTGTAATCCGCTCGGACTGACGCGTCACCGTCATCCAAATCCAAGGGGACCGGCCGGCTGCTGCGCCTGTCTCCTCCTGAGCAAATGCAATAGAAAAACGCGGCAAGCCGGCATGGCGGCGTGCGTACGTGCAGCGCAGGCAGCGTGTGCGGAAACGGGATTCTGGTGGCGATGAAACGGTCACCGTACGCCGTGGTTGGTCCCTTGTGGTCTCATCCATTTGTGGGTCCTAATGCACGGCACGGCACGGCGACGGGCAGTGGCCGGCGACAGTACATGCCGATTGTCCCGCGCCCGTCGACGGACGGAGGCGGTACGTGTGTGCCATTGTGCCGCGTGCGGCTGTCCGATGCTGAACACGTGTGGCACGTGACGTTTCCTTTTTCTCCCGCGTGTTGTGGTTAAGCTCCAGTCTTCCTCGTACTGTCGTTGTACGAGCAAACCGTCATGGCGGTAGAGGTGTTCATCGGGTCAGCTGACCCCGATGACTTTTTTTTTTAAAATCCTTAGTAAATTGCCGTTTAAACATAAGAAAATTTATATAGCATAATGAAGATGACCGGATGACCCCCAATGATACTTTCATCTAGATTCACCACTCCGTTGTCCCATCAATCGTACTCGTGCCTCAGCCGGAGCGCTATGGCGAACTACGACAAGACATGATGGGCTGTCGATGGGCTTCAGATTGAGAGTTTTCTTTGGGTAACTTATATACTAATTAAAAAATGACCTTGGATCATTTGTCGTTTGATTTCCATGCCCCTCTAACAATCACGGATTTCGAACGACTCTGAATTAAAACAGAGGGAGTATGTGGTAGCAAGAAGGGCTCACATGAGGCTTGGCAAGGGCAAGCTAGCGGTTATGACCGGGAAATAAAGGTTGGCCCCACAACAAAAAAAAAACAGCTTTCTTATCTTTCTCACTGCTTGCCTTTACTTCTCCCTCAAACTTCCATCCATGGTGTTCTCACTCAAATCCTCTACTTCCCATGCCTGTTCAAACGTCTACGCTAAGGATTTGATAATCTGCAAAAACAATAAAAATATTAAATGATATTGTATTGGCAACTTAAACTATTTCCAAATGCATTTATATTTTTTGATCGTATTCAAAATAATTCTGGCATATGTTAATTCTTTTGTTGAAGGTCAAGTATTGCTCTGACAATCTGACATCAAGCCTCCTTCGTTCTGCACATGTTGATTTTATATTTCTCACTTTGTAGTTAAGCTTTTAAGCTTTTAAAATTGACTTTGAAGCATATCGTCCATACATAGTTTATATATATGCCCTTAGACTTTTTAAGATTTTTATTCCACCCGAAATGAGACCTTACACTCTGTGGTTGAATGAAACCTTACAAACTTTGAGTTATAATTTCTAGATTTGATTTTGATTTTACAAGTTTTATTAGTCTATTTGTGCATTGTTTAGGAAAAGCCAAGAAGCTATCAATACACTTTTTGTTGGGAACCCTGAAGTCTTTGTAGATCTTAAGATCAACTTTTACTATTCATTTGTTGTTTATACTTCTCCACACTTTTTTTTTAATTTTTACTATTCATTTATTGTTTATACTTCTCCGCATGACAACTTTTCAATACAAAATAAGTGCATTCTCCAACATCGTGAACACTGGTATAGAGGCAAGTCGATTAATACCATCAACATTTTCATAAAATAATCAAACAATACTATAAATTAATCATTAGGACCAATCTACATAAACCAGATCATCATATAAACATGCCTCAACTAATTCAACATCGAGATAGCATCTTTATGCTTATTATTGTCTAATGACTTTACACCAAAATTTCCTTAAAAATAAGGATCTTCCTCTAGATGATGTGGCATGACAGGTCCTATTAGGAAAGCAAATGAAATTAGGAAAGGGAAATGATCTAAAAATGTAAGTACTAGAAAGTTGGAAACCACTGATTATCTTTTCTTTAATTGTAACATTTCTTGGGTTATTTGGGTTTGGGTGGGAGTGAGTCTGAGATGGTATATTTGACCATCATTATTGCTGAGCTTTGAAGAGCTAGCTACTGGGGGTTTTTGTGGTGGTGGTGGTTGGGGGGGGGGGGGGTCTTTGAATTCATGCATATGTTGTTCTTGCTGGCTGTTATTGATTGGAGCATCTAGGAGACCAGTAACAATTGGCTGATTAATAATGTGTTGATTAAATCTCCTAAAGACATTGCTCATATAACTTTGGGGTTGTTATCACAGTGGACGGAGCTTATGAAGGTGGCAGACAAGATTAAAGATGGAGGATATGATCGCGAAGCTGATAGTGGGACTACAAGCTTGGTGAACTAGGAACCATGATGCTGGTGTCGTGGTCTAAAATCTGGCGAAGGTGTTGGGTGGTTTCTTTTGAGGTGTTCTGTGGTGATGTCCTGGAAGCAGAAGTTTTGCCAATCTAAGAATTTTGCTACTTTTGTTGTAGTTATCATATAGTTCAGTTGAGGTCTTTCCTGTTATATCTTTCTGTACCCTTTTAAAAATTCAGTTAAACCTCTTTGTAAAGCTGGTAACCCCAACATATTGGTTACTTTTGGCTTTCAACATAATTTGGGCGATACTATTTGGTCTAAAAAAAGTAATACTAACACAACTATTGTGTCTTGGTGTACCGAGCAAATAGAACGTACCATGTACTCTCAAAAATGTAGCCGATAACTTCACCCCATCAAAGAAGCACACCTACAACAATTTGATTGTGCTTATTGATAAATTGATGACTACAGATTTCATAGTTGTGTCGCAACTTCGAGAAGAGCTCATGTCTATATCCTTTGACGACACAAAAATATATTATATTAGGGTAGTCAAATCAATGGAGTGATAGACAAGATTTAGAGCCATATTAATATCCTTTGACTGCACAAAATATTTTTTATATTAGGTCAACTAAATGGAGTGTCGGACGCAAGATTATTAAATTGGGTATACTAAACCTTGAAACCCACCATAAAATTTTAATGAAGGAAACACGAGTTCATAAATGTAAATTCTAAAGTAAAACTAGTAGAGAGAGAAAGCTAGAGTTTGTCAACAAGAGTTGAAAGAGAGAGCCCCCTCTTGCCCTCCTGCTCTTGACATTAAATATAGGCAAGCGGTAATTTATAAGAAACCACTTGGTGCGGGTGGGGTTTTACATGCTACTCCGATGGCACTAGTTGGGTCTCTTCTACCATATAAATATGGGTTTGCAGTGATGATACAAATACAAGTAACTTGAACATCATCATATCTAGCAAAATGCCACTACAAGTGAACATAAGTCAAGAAGAACATTTGTTTTCATTCAATTAAACAAATAAAATCACCTTAACTCCCCTTCAAAAGTAGAAATAATCCTTTGTCACTGCTAACTCCAGTGGCAAGGGCCTAGCCATGTCCATTCGAGTTTCTAGGCCTATGAAAAATTTGTAAACTACACAAAATAGATGTCACAAGAAAATCAAGAATGTTCTCCGCATAGATAATTAGTTAGAACCTTTGCACGTAGGACCATTCTACAGAATAATTTATGGAAATATGTGTATCCTAGATGAGGAAACTGATATGCAATCATCAACGCATCAAAGTGTTAAGCACAAAGGCACTACTTGATTTTCTAACATCAAAGTAAATAACATGGCCAAACACAGAATATCTAAAAACACACTACAAATGATAGTAAGCGATATTTCAATTCCATGTCCAAAAACACCACAGCAAACCATACAACATGGTGATAGAGCTCATTAATAGATAAGACCAAATGTCATCTATACAAGGGCCTTAGAGCAACCACACCAACATTTTGGACAATGGAAACAGATTGAAACAAAAACTATGATAGATGATAATTAAAAACTCCATATAACTCTTAACATGACCTCATAGTAGCTTAGATCGAGCCAATGGAGCATGAATTTTAGTAAAGAAATGCAAGTGCATTGCAATATTGTATTACACATATCAAATCAAACATAGAGTGATACATGGTATATAAAGATAACCATTTTGACTAAAAGCACTAAGGGAACAACTAGACTGGAGATGAGTAAGAGGAGTCTTCTTGTGGCAGAAAGTACGGTATGCGTGTTCTGTAATCCTTCTATTCCATGTGGCGGGGTAATGCCTTTGGTTGACATTCTAGTGGGCCAAACCATCATTAACCACAATTATTCACAAGTCGGTTGTTTTTCCATAAGTTGTTGACATCATCAAGAAAGTAAATCGCCTCATTGAATCCTGAGTACTAATCTACCTCATATGATTATGAGCTTCCTTAGGCAAGGAATAATATCCAACCACCGAGGTTTGCAAGGCGAACCCTGGTGTACAGCGATTGTGCCTCAAAACCTAGAGTCTTGACCATCATGAACAAGGTGAATTTTGGAGTATCAACATTACGCTCCACTATAAGAAGTTCACCATAAAATACTAGTGGTGGCACCAACATCAGGATGAATAAGCCATGTCTCTTTAGAATCATCCCCTGCTATATCCACCAATAACTTATGAATATCTTTCTCCTCAAACTTGAAATAGAGATTCCACGTACTAATGTTCAAAATCCCATCATCATCCACATGAGGTGTGCATAGCTCAATGTTCTTGTCCTTCCTCAGAACGTAGAAGGCATCCTGGTGGTAGACGATGTCCCACTTGTCTATGGGGAAGACACTGGTCATAGCCACTTGGTCTGAAACATCCCTGATTTTCCACGAAGGGAAAATCCATAGAATGATCAATAATGTGAAGAAATAATCAATCACATTATCATATAATAGTTGATAATCAAATACATACTTCAAAACCAGAATAAAGGAGTACAATAATAGGTCTTACATTATTTATTACATCGCCACATGGCCGCATCACAATACAAGCATCCAGAACAGCTACGGAAGTAAGAGAATATTCGCAGCAGGATCTTCATGAACCATCTTGAGCGTAGGCACGAGACCTTCTAATCCTTCTATTACCATCATCATTGTGAAGCAGGTAAATTTTCACACTGCCACATGTGTGCAGGCCTTGGTCAGCATCGATGAGCTTTAGTGGAAAGAGAAAATAAGGGATCTGGCGATCCTATAATTTAGCTGTGGGTTTCCTATGCATGCAAGCAGTAATCAAGTTTATAATAAAAAGTCAAGTTTTATACATTCCTAACCCATCCATACACATCCATCCATCCTCCCATCCATACACATCCATCCACCATCCCATCCATCCCTAAAACCACATCACCACCACCACCATGACTCACTCTCAGGTCAACCAGGCCAACTCCCGCTTGGCCTCTCTTAGCGGCCCGTAGCCCCCAACCTAGGGCTCACGGCCGGAAGCAACTCTCAGGGAAGGTAGAACTCTTCTCTCACTAGTCCGGTGACATAGAACACAGGAAAGGTCCAAAGCTGACAAGTGAGCATATGTCTCGATCGATCAACCATACACTCTGCAGAGGTTTCACATACCACAAGATAGCCATCATAGGTGCATCGAGTCACCTAGGCAGATTCTTGCTGCTTGCTTACTAGAATGATACCATACTGCCACTCAACCCTGGAAACTCCGAAAACGTGTCTCGGGCAAGTTGAGACTGGGAAAGCGTAGTACCAGGCCTCTTCAAGTGGTACCAGCATCTAGGACGGTATAGGCAGCTCTCATCCTACCGCCCACCCTCACAACTAGCAGTAATGGCATCACTCTACCAAGTAGTCCAGCCGTCTCCCTATCATAGAGAGCTTGCAGAATGCAAAGGATTCCTATGGTCTAGATACCAACGCAATAGTTCCTAAGTGTGACCAAGCCAGAATATCTCTGTCATGGTTTCCATTTAACGTGCTACCACGACACCTTCTTCCTAGGCTCCACCCCTCAGAGGCTCACACCCTAGGATTCTCCTTCTCAACTTTATGTATCCACCCCAGGTCAATTTTGTAGGGATGTCTAGGTTCATCCCACGGCAAGACTCAACTCGATCGACTCAACCCTCACCCTACACCCATCCGTAAGCACCACCTAGAACCCCAGATACTCATCAACAACTCACCATGTCCACCAAGTCCATCAGATCCAACAAGTCCATCGAGCTTGGCACCCCACCAGACCCTTCCCAGGGTTCTTCACATCACGTCAAAATGTAAGCGAGTGAAGTATATATATATATATAAGCATAAAAGCAGGTGTCTAAACTAACAGCGGGTGGGAAGGTGAAAGGTTACGACAAGGTAGGGGTCATCAAGTAATATATCTTCGATGCAAACCTAGCACAGGTGTATCCATTGCAAAAAAAAGGAAAAGCGCTAGCAATTCTAATTATTAGCCATGCCTAATAGGATTTCTAAAAGAAGGTGCTGCCATGACACCTGCGATGTCGAGGTAGTAGTGGTACAAGTCTTCTTCTATCAACATAGTTGTTTAATAGTGCCTCCTCCCTCGTGTTTGTAGACTCGTCCTCAGATCACTCCTCCAATGACTGCAAAATCGAGGCTTAATAGTCGCATAAGTGACTCCTATAGAATTCACAAAAAACCAAATGAATACTAAAAAGATCCAAATGCACTCAAACATAGCAAAAATAGATAGAGCTTGATTTATAGAAAATTTGGATACTCGGATCATAATTTTCAGAGTTCATATGAATAAGTTATGAATTTCTGAAGTTTCAAACATATTTTGAAAAAGATAAAAGGCTAAATCATCTAGGGGTCGACACGTGTCGACATCTAGTTGGTCCACGTGAACAGTGGGGTCGAGCCAACGTGGCGCTAATGTGGCAAAGGATGCTGGCATGTCAGGTGGGTCCGGGTGATGTCATGTTGACGTCATGATAACGTCATCATTGACCAGGTCAATCACATGGGCTCGATACGAGCCGAGAAGGGCCGGGTCGGGGCTGGATGGGTTGGATATGGTCTAGGCCGGGCCCGCCATGTGTCGCTGTACTGTACTGCCATGTCATCCTTGGGTATCCAGTGGGATCTGGCAATGGGTCGTTAGTCACAGCCAGTCCATGGTGCACCAAACTCCATGGGTCCACATGTCATTCTCTGGGGAGCACAAGGAAAGGTCCACGGGCCATGGCAACGGGCGCTCCGGTTCATAGACTTGGCATACGGTGGACAGGCAGCTACAGGGTCCACTAACAGCATCTAGGTCTACGAAGACCACGTTCATCTGCTCCACGGCGTCTCCGTCCTTTTCCTCCCAAATCGGCTCTAGCCACCGGTAGCGTCATTCGCCGACGATGGTGAGGTTGCATGCCGGGCTTCAGGGTGGTTTCTCCTCCAAATTGACCTGAGCGGTAGCTTCTTCGTACCACGGCGTTTCTAGCAAGGGACTCACGGTGGTTCGGGACCCTCCATGCGCGCCGGCCGCAGCGTTGCCGCGAAGGCGGATGGCGGCGATGGTTCCACGGCACCTGTCGAGTCCAAAGGTGAGGCTTGCTCGTCCAATTGAGGTTCCGTGGCATCCATAGGGCTCACCAGTGGTGACCATAGCATGCGGTGGCGTCCGCACGCGCGCAAAGCTCACGGCGGCGCTCCGGCATGTATGATGCTCTCGATTGCAGGGCCAACGATGTGTCTCGGGCTTCATCAACTCAAGGGCTAGATGCAGCGGTTCAGGGCGAAGCTCAACAGGCCCTCAGAGAGGAGACCCACATCACCGGTCGAAAGTGAGGTAGCCATACTGGGCGCCGCCCCGTCTGCTAGGAGGCGGCGATGCTTGCACTGATGATGTCATCTCTTGGCCGCGGATAGGCGGCGAGAACAGCGAGACCATCACAAAGCCCCCTTGACAGGGAGAGCTCATGGTCACTATTGCCCGGGTCTCTGGGCGGGAGTAGGATCATGTCAAGGCCGCGGTCGAGCGACATCAACTCCAGACTCCCAAACCAGATTACCGTGGCGAATGGAAGCGGTGGAACAGAGTCCGCCATCTGGAGGGTGACAGGAAGTCGATCGCAACATGCAGTGCCCTCTACCTGGTGTGCCAACTGTCGGTTTCTGTCCCACGGATAGGAACCCAACGAGTAATAATGCTGCGTGCTCCCTAACCTAGGTGGTGATGCAAGAAGAACACACAATTTTTTATCCTGGTTCAGGCAATAGAAGGCCCTATGTCCAGCGGGGGAGAGAGGTGTTGTATTGCCTTGCACCAAAGTGCTTGTACAGGGGGTATTACAAGCGAAGGGGTGTGGTGAGATGGAGAGAGAGGCCTAAGTCTAGAGTTGCTAGCCCTATGCCTTGATGCGTAGAAAGTGTGTTGTGTTGAATGCCTGAATGCTGCCATGCCCTGAAACTAGCCCCTGGCGTCTCCTTTCATAGGCCAAGGGGAGGCTCAGGTGTAAAGAAAACCCTAAGGGATTTATCCTAGGTAGGGCTGTCATAAGTGATGACGTCGAGGGGGTGATGCCGATCATGTCGTAGTTGCTGTAGAGGTGTGCACCGGGCATGACCTCCGTTCTTCGGGTGCGTCATGGCGATGTCGGTGATGGGCGATGAAAGACCTACGTCCCTGTGGCAGGCGTGCCGGTGCCTGTAGAGACGTGCGGGAGTTGTTGAAGTGTTGACCGGAGTCACTAGAGGCCAGGTCGAGGGGTGGCTCGAGGGGGTCGAGGCCGAATGGATAAGACTGAGCCCCAAGAAATGTGGTACGGATATTGACAATTGGGTTCTCGAGGGGGCGCCTAATGAGGCACAGTGCTCGGTATGGCATAATAGGGCCTGTATGGAGCGACGGTGCCAGTTAAATCACCATGTTCTCGGGTATGGGCAGTAAAAAGAGGATTTGACCTATGTACTTGGTTTTGTGCACGTTGCTGTAGCCATGGAGTTAGACCATAGTTGGTAGGATGCATTAAATGCCCTGCCTTCCCGTGCATGAAGTAGGTAGTTGAGGCTGGGGTGGTGTTCCACGGGGGGTCGTCTGCCTGCGCAGTGATCCGTCACTCGACGGGGGGTCGTTCGCCCGCGACGAGTTTCGTCACTCGAGGGCCCCCGTCGAGTAGGGGGCTCGTGTGGTCTGGTTTGTCCTGTTCGTCGGCCGGCCCAGTATGCCCCGGTGTATGGGTGCTGGGCTTTGTTCTTCTCAGGGGATTTATGCTAATTGATCGGGGGTCATTTCTTCTATTCGTGGGTTTTGAGTACCCCTCGTCTAGGTACCCGACAAAAGGGGAAAGTGGCTGATTTAACTAGGTGACTGTGAATTTGTTTTCTCTGTTATAGTGTCGTGACAACAACATTTTGACATCGTGCAACCCAGTAGCACTAGCAGCCCACAAAACTGTTCCATGGACGGCCGACACGGGCAGCGGACCTATAAATTAGCAATTACTCAAAAACAAACTAGGTACAAATTAGCAATTTTTTATTATTTTATTTTGAAAGTACCTTGTTATTAATAATACCCTCTTCATCCAGAAATGATATTTGACGAAAAAGCCGACTTTTGAAAGTTTGGACGACAATTAGTAAAATTATATGCAAATTTAGGGCATAAAACTTTAATGGATCTAAATGATACAGACATTTTAGCATTTGACCTTCTCTCTCTCTCTCTCTCTCTCTCTCTCGTGGAATAGACATGATGACATATGTATTGGGTTACCTCCCTCACAACATAGATATGTTACCATTTTTTTACAACAAACATTTCGTTTGTATATTACCAGCACGAAGCTGCTAGTATGCACACAGCATGTATACATACAAGGTTCAGCGCCTGAGACATAGGACACTGTTGAACATGAGCTCCATAAGAGCATTGTACATGGCATGGCTGGTGAACAGTTCCAGCAGCCAAGTGAGCCTGCTTAGCTAAATAATCTGCAACTGCGTTTTCTGTTCTATTAATCTTATGTAACCTAGGATGAACTACAGCAGTACAGTTGTCAAATAGTTGTGTGTAGTACTTCATTCTCCAATCGGGTGGACTACTATGATCTGGAATGGAGAGGAAGTGCACAAAATGGAGACTTGAGTGAGGCCTATGATGGCAGCAATCGTTGCTGCAAGTGCTAAAGCTCCAGCTTCAGACGATGCCTCCTTCATGATGGCTTTGATGTAGAGGGTGTTCACTGGATGGACCTGCAGATTAACAAAAACTATACCTATGCCCGCCTGTCGTGGTGGTTGACCAAGGCCCATGGTGTCAGGGGCGAGAGAGGCATCTGTATAGCAAATGATGCCCATGTCGAGGTCTGGTAACTGCCTCAAGTGCATCAGTGTACCAGTATATGTAGAGTTTATACCTCCATTGCTCTCATCTTGCTGTTGATGTTGTACTATGGGGTGGAGACGATCCGTCCCTACAAAATGAACAGCCCCAGCATGGCTATTACCTCCTCCTGTTGATATTTTGTTGAGAGCCTGCAAGTGGGTGTTAGAGTGAGCAGCAGCTGCGTGATGGATTTGCCAAGAGGTCCAAGTCTTCCTCTAAAACCTGTGATCATTTCTTGCCTTCCAAATATACCACAGAATGAATAAATATTGACATAAAAAATCCTCATTGGGGTTAGGCGTGAGAAGAGAAGGGAGAGTGACTTGCACCCCATCATGTTCAGGAGCTATATTGTCTACTATAAAGGCAGGATTAGCAGTAGACCAAACTGATTTAGGCAGATGACATTGGAAGAAAAGGTGGAAATCATTTTCAATGGCACCACAGTACGAGCAGTGTTGATCAATGTGCACCGAGTACCTACCCGCTCTCTCCCCAGTGGCAAGAGCAAATCTGATAAGTCTCCAAGTGAAGGTTTTAAGAAGTGGAGGGAGTTTCTTGCTCTTCCAGGCTTTTTGCAAGATCTAATTGGCATCCTGAGAAATACTTCTGGAGCCGTGGGTGGGTAAAGGGGTGATATCTTGGGAAGGTAAGTGGGAATAAATGGCTTTGGTAGAGAATATCCTGTTGGTCACTATGAATAGGCTGAGTGGAGATGATTGTTTGGGTGGCCTGGTTGCTAAAAGTGTTACTGATCAATTGAAGGTTCCAGGAATGGGTGCTAGGATGCCAAAGATCAGACACAATAGTAGGCAAAGGTGAGGTGGTAACAGGAGAGGTGAGATGGTCATGAATGGTACTCCAAATAGGGTTCCAAGGGGCAGACCAAATGGAGGTGTTGCCCGCATGAATTTGATAAATGGAATTTTTGGAAAGTTCCTCCCTAACCTGCAAAACAGAAGACCAAAAAATAGATCTAGGACCACGATTAGTTGCATTCCAAAAGGATTCTGTGGAGAAATATTTAGCCTTGAGAACGTTGGTGAGAAAAGGATTTTTATTAGTGGCAATATTCCAAGCAGAATGCATGACTAAGCTTTTGTTAACTGTGTGCAAGTCTCTAATTCCTAGACCACCAAGTTCAGTAGGTTTGCAAATATCATCCCAGGAACGATAAGCAATGGGGCTAGAACTGTCTTCGTCCTGTACACCTGCCCACCAAAACCTTCTGATGATGAAATTGATTTTCTCGATAAAAGTTTTAGAGAATAACACTGTAGACATATAATAAATAGGTATGGAAGAAAGAACAGACTTAATGTATTGAAGACGACTAGCATGATTAAGATTATTAGCTTTGATAGTACCAAATTTAGCCATGTACTTATTGTAAATGAAGTCATAGGCCCTGTTTTTATCCCTGTGACTAAAAACCATAGGATGACCAAGATGCATAGTATTAGGATGTAAATCACGAACAGGGAAAAGAGCTTTGATCTGTTGTCTAATGTTACTAGGAACATTCTTACTAAAGAGGATGGAGGAATTTTGATACTTGGGGCATTGACCTGATTGTTGGCAGAATTCATTAAGGATGTTCTTGATAGTCTGTGCTTCAGATACAGTGGCCTTTCCACATAGTATTAAGTCATCTGCAAAAAGAAGAGAGTGGATGGACAAACAATTCAGGCCAAGGCTAATGCCATCTAGGTTGTTGCGGTTAAGAGCTTCCTGCAGCCTAATAGAAAGTTCATTGATTGCCAATACAAAAAGATATGGGGACACGGGACAACCTTGCCTTAGACCTCTTTGAGAATTAAAGGCCTCAGAAGGTTCATCATTGACTAAAATAGCAAAATTAGGGGAGAAAATACAAGCTTGTATAAGGTTAATAAAGTTTTCATTGAAGCCCTTTCTATGGATAGCCGCTGAAATAAAGTGCCATTCCAACCTATCGAAAGCCTTAGCAAGATCTATTTTAAGAATAAAAGCCTGTTCTTTCCAGCTCTTGAACTAAAAGGAGTGAACAATTTCCTGAGTGATAATGATGTTAGAAGAAATCTGACGCCGAGCAACAAAAGCAGACTAAGCATGATTAATATAGTCAGGAAGGTGAGGTTTTAATCTATTAGCCAAAGACTTGGAAATAATTTTATAGGCAACATTGCAAAGACTGATAGGTCTAAAATCTTGAGGGACAGTAGGCTGGGATTTTTTTGGAATGAGTGCAATGTAAGTTTTATTAAGTTCCGGAGGAATATAAGCATGAGCATAAAAGTCAGTGATTACCTTGTGTATGTCCTGTTTGATCCATGTCCTTGCTGATTTATAAAATGCAGCATTGAGAGCATCTGGACCAGGGGCAGCATTGCTTCTCATCTGTCTAACAATAGAGTGAATTTCATCTATATCAGGCACAAAATAAGTATATGTATACAATTCATTATCCTGATTGTCATGATCATCATTGCCGAGATGGGTAAAATGAGAATTAAAATCAGTAGCAGTATTTATATGATGACCAGAGGAGGAGTCACTGGTAGTAGGAATAGCAGCAGTCGAGTGGAAAAACTGGTTAGCAGCAATAGGCGAAGGGCTTTGGGAGGAGAAAATGGATTTGAAATACTGAACTAGGGTACTTGAGATTTGATCAGGAGTGGTAGAGTGGGAACCATCAGGGTTGGTCAGATGAGTGATACGATTCTTGCGATTCCTCTTTACAATAGCTCTGAAAAATAAAGATGTGTGTTCCTGTCACCAAGAGTGGCCCACCTTTTTTTGGCACGTTGGATATGATAGGTCTCCTCTTTGGCAAGGAGATCTTGGTGCTGCTCAGTAAGTTGCTGCTGAAGGTTTTGGTTCTGTTGGGCAGGATGTTTGGATTGTTCATCAAGGATTTGGGTTTCTATTTGGGCAAGTAGGTCCGAATTTCTAGGTTTGGCTCTCCTCTATTTGCGTAGGTCAGTAGCAAGATACCTTGTTTTTTGAGAGAAATTGCAAGAAGAAGATTTCATCCAACTTTGCTTCGCAACCTCGTGGTATTCTTGTTCCATCAACCACCAATTTTCAAATCTAAAAGGTTTGTTAGTACGAGGTCGTTGCGAGTTCATCACTGCAAGAATTGGAGCGTGGTCACTGTACATCATAGGGAGGTGGTAGATGGTAGTCACTGGGTACGCCAAACACCATTCTGCATTGCCTAAACAACGATCAAGTCTTTCATAAGTTGGAACAGAGGAAAAACGCTTATTAGTCCATGTGTACGCAGGGCCTCTATAACCGAGATCAATGAAACCACATTGCTCAACATACGCATAGAATTCACTAATACGATTCATATAAGCCCTATTGGGACCTAACTTCTCATTAGCATGCATAAGTTCATTAAGATCCCCCATGCAAAACATCGGCAAGTTACTATTTTGAACAACAAAGTCCATAACATGCCCCTAGATAACAGAAGTAGTTTGATGATTAGGGTCTCCATAGATACACACTAAGCCATATTGTTGCATGCTTATTTTATTAAAACACAAGGCAAAGATGAAGTTATGACTATGATCAACAACCATGATATCAACTTCATGGTTCCAAATTAACCAAAGGCCACCAGATTGGCCTTGAGATGGAACAACAAAAGCATCGTTATAGTTGAAGTGATTTTTTATGGTTGTTTTAGTTATAGAAGCATTCCTAGTTTCTGAAATAAAACATACCAGAGCTTTAGTGGATACCAGTAGGCGGGTCAAGTGCTGCATGGTGGAACTGTGAAGACTCCCACCTGAGCCTCGGCAGTTCCATGCCAGTGTGTCATGGCTCCGGAGGCACCCTGCGGCCAGCACCTGAGCCACGGTTCTGTAGCAAAGCCGTAGTGTGGACGTTGTTGATGCGACTCTGATCGTTGAGTCAGAGGTGGGCAGGATCAGGCCCCTGCGGCACAACAATAGGTGGTGGGGCAGATCACAGTGCTTCAACCAGAGGGCCGCCAACAGAGGAGTGGAGGCCTGCTTGGTCGGGCGTTGCAGCATGACAGTGACGTCGCTCAGGTTGAGTGTCAACTCGATCTGTTGCTCCTTCGTGAGGACGGCGTCGGGATGAATCAATCTCCACGGGAGACTGGTGGGGACGGATATCGATCCGCCTGCATAGCGGGGCAGGCAGGTGTTCCGCGATGCCTAGAGGCGTAGTGCCGAGAAGAGCAGAGGGAGGGGGCATGGTGGTAGTGGCATGAGGTGGTACGGGGGGCGGGTCTTCCATGGGTGGGGTGGCCGGAGCAGTGGTGCGGTCGCTGTCTGCGGTGGAGCGAGGAAACAGGAATTCGACGACGGAGGCCAGAAGGCTGGAGCTTGGTACCTCATCGACGGTATAAAGCATGACGAAACCACAGGATGAAGCTGAGGGCTGGGTCCAAAAATTAACTAGAGAGTTGAAGATCGGAGTTGCAAGATTTGATTGGATCCCTCAGGAACAAGATTAGGTATTGAATCGGGGAATATTGGACTAGGGATTTGGGGTTAGAAGTGGGGGAAAAAAGGGGGGAAACGGCATGGATCTCACCGATTGAGGTGGAGACAACTTCCAGAAACGAGCGGATCGGGTGCAGGTAACGATCGATGTGGCTTAGGGTGAAGATCGGGATGAATTTGAGCGAGAGATCGTGGATTTCAGGGGAAATCTAGAGGAGGACGAGTGATACACGGCAAGTCGCCACTTACTACTCAGAGAGGATTAGGTTCGGTTCTGTTCGGTGTACCCTGATAGATGTAAAGTTGAAGTACAAGACGAAATCTAGGTTACCTTGAAGGCCAGTCAACATTTCAAATAGATTCTCTGGTAATTCATTGCTGGCTTTGCCGGGGCTGGAGCAGTGGCTTTTTCTCTATAGCTTGCGCAAGTCTGTCACCCTCTTCTTCATCTGCACTAACTTTGACTTTCTTTGTTTGCCTTGCTGGCCGATGATGTAGTCCCGTGATTAGTATGCAATGTAGTGGCATCACTCTCACCATTTGCATTCATCTGACTCCCAGCTTGTCCATTCATCTCGCCCCCACCATTTGCCGCCATATCTTCATTTCCATTATTAGCATCTTTAGAATTTGAATCCTTGGCAAACCTTCCTGTAGCCATGCTGTTTCCAAAGATTGTTTGCATCTCATAAACTGTGCAAGGCTTGTTTATGAATTCAGAATCAGAACATATCCATTATAGTGCTCATCATCAACGGTGATTATAAAATTGTTTTCATCCCATCCAACAACACTCGGTTTCCTAAGCCTTGTTATCTTTGCAAACTTCCTTTTGGGCAAGCTGCGATTTAAGCGGAGGGCAACGTCACATACATGGGTTCGGCAATGCCATATACATGGGCCCGACCAGGAAATATAGGTTACAAATGGTGATGGGCTTCACCTACACAGGGAGTGGCTACATAGGTTGAATAATACTGTGATATTAATATATTCTCTTTTTTTAAAAAAGGATAATTTTGAGATTCATGAGTAAGCATATTATATGCACCTCACTATCAATATCTTGTCATCTACCATAGGAAGGATATCATTGTAACATTAATTATCAATATTGGAATGGATATAGAAAAATAGGAGAAGGCGCATCAATTACTAATCCGGGCTGTTGTGTTTCCAGCACAGAAGTTTAAACAGGTGAGGTACACGCCAATTCGCATTTTTTTTTTGAACAATGCCAATTCGCATCTGTCGAGTCTCATTGACCGAACTCCTATCTATATATAATTTCATATCTGAGCTGAGCGCGCTGCTCATGTTTCTAGCATGAATCACCTTTGATGTGCTCAGTTTCTATCATTATACGTAGGTTTTGTATTGGTGTTTTTTTTTTTTTTGAAGCAGACCTATATCTATCATTGGATTCCAGACCATTTCCGTGTAACGGACCTGGACTATGCTGCATGTTGCTCGATTGTTCTGAACAATACAAAGTGCTTTCTTGCTACGGGCGGATTCGTGTTCACTGGAGATCGTCCAAAATTGTTTTTCTTTTTCGTTAGTATGGAACAATATATAAATGGCAAGGAACATAATTAAAACAAACTATGCTGACCAAAAAAAGGACCGAGGCCCACCTAGCTTTGTGGCACGGGCCTAGCTAAATAGAAGAGAAAGTCAAGGGAGGACGGCCGACCGCTAGTGGGCCGCGCAGGAAGGATTGGGCCTGCTGGCTACTTACGAAGAGGAGATGTTTTTCAAATGAATGTGACACCACTCAAATTATTTGTCCACTCGAACATTTAAAGTTGAGGAAATCCGAATCGCATCTAAACACTTTTCTAGGCAGTGTAATAAAACCGGTCTCAGTGGAGAGTGTCGTAAGAAACTGTCATATCATGTAAAATAAAATGAAACATGAATGAAACCCTCGTTCTCAATAGAGAGTTTCATTCAATAGGTTTTATAGATATTAAATTTTATCGCTCATGGAGAGTTGGTATTCATGCCAAGAGAATTTCATACTCATGACACTCATTTCTTCTCTCTTATTAAATACGGAGCCACATCATCTAAAATGCCTATGTGGTAGCATATTAAATGCTAATGAAACTCTGATGACACTTTCATTAAAACTAGTATAAGGACACCCAGGGCAGTGGTAAAAACCAGGTGTATTTTCCATAATAGCCACATCAACAAAATTTATTTATAGAAACTGATACACGGGGACAACATCGGGTAGGAATGGTGTAGGCATCTTGATCGATAGGAGCCTTAAGGATGGAGTAGTTGAGGTGCGGAGGCAAGGCGACCGGATTATCCTAGTCCGGTTGGTAGTTGGAGATTTGGCTCTGAATGTGATCCGTGCCTATGCCCCACAGGTAGGTCTTTGCGAGAGCACCAAGAGGCAATTTTGGGAAGATCTCGATAGCATGGTTAGTATTGTGCCTATCAGCGAGAAACTCTTCATAGGAGGAGACCTCAATGGCCATGTAGGTGCGACTAATGTAGGTTTCGAGCGGGTGCATGGGGGTTTCGGGTATGGTAGTAGAAATCAAGAGGGGGATGATGTTTTGAAGTTCGCGTTGGCCTACGATTTGTTGATAGCGAACACCGTCTTTAAGAAGAGGGAATCTCATCTAGTGACCTTTCGTAGCGGACAACACCTGAGTCAGATCGACTTTATCCTTGCAAGGAGGGGGATAGACATGCTTGCTTAGATTGTAAGGTGTTATCTAGGGAGTGTGTTGTCCCTCAACACAAGCTTGTGGTGGCGGATTTTCGCTTTCAGGTACGTGTCCATCGGGACAATCGGGCCAAGATTGCGAGAACAAAATGATGGAAGCTTAGGGGAGAAGCAGCGCAAACATTTAAGAAGAGGATGCTAGATAAGGGGCCGTGGGAAGAAGAAGAAGATGCAGATGACATGTGGCTAAAGATGGCAACATGTGTTCGGAAGGTGGCTTCAGATGTGTTTGGAGTGAGTAGGGGAGGCAAACGGAAAGCGAAATACACCTGGTGGTGGAATGACGAGGTGCAAAGGGCTATTAGGGAGAAGGAGTGGTTCAAGCGCCTCCATCATAACAAGAGTGCAGCCAACATTGAGGGCTATAAAATAGCGAAGAGGGCTGCAAAACGAGCGGTGAGTGTAGCAAAAGGTCAGGCGTATGATGACCTTTATCAGTGACTAGGCACGAAGGAAGGGGAGAAGGACATTTATAGGATGGCTAGGATCCGCGAGAGGAAGACGAGGGACATCAACCAAATCAAATGCATGAAGGATGGGATGGATCAACTTTTGGTGAGGGATGAGGAAATCAAGGACAGGTGGAGAGAGTACTTTGACAAGTTGTTTAATGGGGAGAATGAGGGTCCTACCTTGGAGTTGGATGACTGCTTTGACGATACCCAACAGACGTTTCATGAGGAGATTTCAGGAGGCAGAGATCGGGGAGGCTTCGAAGAGGATGAAGGGAGGTAAAGCGATGGGCCCTGATGGTATCCCCATTGAGATGTGGAGATGCCTAGGTGCCAGATCGATAGTATGGTTAACTAAGCTTTTTAACCTCATTTTTCGGTCAAACAAGATGCCTGAAGAATGGAGGAGAAGTATATTAGTATCGATCTTCAAGAACAAGGGAGATCTTCAAAGTTGTACTAATTACCGTGGGATTAAGTTGATGAGCCATACGATGAAGCTCTGCGAGAGGGTTATCGAGCATCGCCTAAGAAGAGTGACAAGTGTGACCCAAAACCAATTTGGGTTTATTCCTGGTAGGTCGACCATGGAGGCAATTTTCTTATTACGACAGTTGATGGAGAGGTATAGGGAGTAGAAGAAGGACCTGCACATGGTCTTTATTGACCTCGAGAAGGCATATGACAAAGGACCGAGAAATGTCATGTGGTGGGCCTTGGAAAAGCATAAAGTCCCAACTAAGTACGTCACCCTCATCAAGGATATATACAGGGATGTGGTGACATGTGTCCGAACATGTGATGGCGACACTAATGACTTTCCAATTAAAATAGGACTACATCAAGGGTCGGTATTGAGCCCTTATTTATTTGCTTTGGTGATGGATGAGGTCACAAGGGACATACAAGGTGATATCCCTTGGTGTATGCTCTTTGCTGATGATGTGGTGCTAGTGGATGAGACTAGGGCAGGGGTTAATAGGAAGTTAGAACTATGGAGGCACACGTTAGAGTCGAAAGGGTTTAGACTTAGTAGGACCAAGACCGAGTACATGAGGTGCGATTTCAGTGCCACTAGGAATGAAGAGGGAGATGTTAGCCTCGATGGGCAAGTGGTGGCCAAGAAGGATACTTTTCGGTATTTAGGATCGATGCTATAAAAGGATGGTGACATTGATGAAGATGTTAGGCATAGAATTTTAGCCGGTTGGTTGAAATAGCGTCAAGCTTCAGGCGTCCTCTGTGACAGAAGGGTGCCTTAGAAGTTAAAAGGTAAGTTTTATAGGACAGCGATTCGTCTGGCGATGTTATACGGTGCTGAATGTTGGCCTGCAAAAAGGCGACATATCCAGCAATTGAGTGTAGCAGAGATGCATATATTATGATGGTGTTGTGGGCACACAAGGAGGGATAGAGTCCGGAACGACGAT
>CM041647.1:32868679-33084791 GCA_023333625.1 Bothriochloa decipiens | reverse complement strand
TATATATATATAATGAAATGTAAATACAAAGCTTGTGAATAGAATGCAAACCACCGTGAAATATGAACAAGAAGACATGGTGATTTTTAACCTAGTTCACTTGGCTGCCACCAGGCTAAGTCTAGTTGTGTCGACCACTACTCTTGTGATTCCTCCGGTTCTTGACTCTCAAGTCAAGGCCTCTCAAGGCAAGCTCTCGCAAGAGCACCGCGAGCGAAACCACACACAAGAGGTTCTCTGGTTTCACTCGCAAGGCAAGCTCCCTCAAGAGCACCGCAAGATGCCATTGTGTTGAGTGAGGTAACAATGACACGAGCAGTCCAAGTTACTCTTCACGATCCCCATGAGGTGAGCACAAAAGCTCTCACAAGTCAACCTTCGGAGTACCGCACAATCTCGGTTGCGTTCCTCATGAAGTCTCCAGCCACCAAGCCGTCTAGGAGGTGGCAACCTCCAAGAGTAACAAGCTCGCAAGCTTGCAACACAATCATCTAGTGCCACACGATGTAATCTCTCAAAGCAACACACTAAAAATCGCTCTCTCACTCAAATAGATGAACTCTATCAAGAACAAATGAGTAGACGGCTCTCCAAGCACTCACGAGCATGGACACATAGTCCCCAAGGGCTCAGCCTCGGCCAAGCCTGAGACATCCCTCTATTTATAGCCTCAAGGCAAAATAGAGTCGTTGGAATGTCTCTACGTCATGTGCGGACGGTCAGCGGTATAAAGCCCGGACAGTCCAATGCTCTAAAAAACTAGCCATTAGGCTAAGCAACGGTTACCCTGGACAGTCCGCCCCATAAAGCCTGGATAGTCCGTCGTTCTAAAAACTAACCGTTGGATTCAAACTCATGTACTGCGGACAGTCCGCTGTTGAATCCAAACCACCTGGACAGAGTCTGCAACACCTCTGCTTGCTGCCGAAAAATGACTTGCGGACAGTCCGGCCACTGACCCTAGAATAGTCCATAGTTACCAAATAAAACTCGTCGAGAGCAGCCACTTCTGGAGACTAAAACTCCCATTTTTTGCGGACAGTCCACCCTCTGAACCTCGGGCAGTCCGCGGTTCAACTCTGGACCTCTGACCAAAACCAGAGCAGCTCTGTTCACCAACAAAAAGATGAACTACGAACAGTCCGCACTTATCTCCCGGACAGTCCGCAGGTCAGAATCAGGAGCAATATACTTAGTCAATGCCTTAGTATGAGTAGCGGGATATTTTGCAATAGCAACCATAGAGGTACCATTACCATCCTTCCTAAACATATCATTTGCATGAATTGAAATAGGCTTAGGAGTGTTACCTAGGGGACATGAATGAGCCATGTGTCCCCTTTCATGGGATGAATAGCATCTTCTATTTGGTGGAGCCTTTTCTTCCTTGCTCATGTGATGCTTCTCATTGCCTTTCCTCTCATGAGTTGATTGAGCCTTCTTCTCAAGCTTGGTAGGATACCCCATGGCAAAGTGTCCCATATTTCCACATTCAAAGCACTTGATGTGAGCCAAATTCCTCTTCTCTTGAGTCTTGCTTATCATCATCTTGTTGGCATCATGTATATGAGTTTGATGCCTTGCATAAGCTCTTCCAACCCTTCTTGTTTTCTTCTTCATCTTCAAGTCATCAACTTTTTCTTCATGGTTGATCTTGACTTGATCTGGGGGCTTCTTTTCTTGCTTAACTTGTGGCTTTTCTTGAGTTGGGCAAGCATTTGCAAGATGTCTCATTTCATGGCATAGATAGCACATGAAATGAGATAACTTCTCCTCTTCTTGCCTCTTTATCTTCATTGCCAACTTTCTTGCTCCTTTGGTCAACTTCTTCATCTTGTAACCAAGTCCACTCTTATCATTGAGGCTTCTTGGATTCTTCAACAATTTTCTAAAGAGGACCTTGGAGTTGTTGCACCTCTCTAACTTGTTGCTCAACTTCTTCATTTTTGTTTTGAGCTCATTGTTCTCCTTCAAAAGGTTAGTCTCACAAGATATAGAGGAGGAATAAGCATCTATATGTGAAGAATATGGCATAGATAATAAATCATCGCAAGAGGTGGATACATGCTTCTTGTCTACATCACAAGGGTTAGCAACAATATGTGATTGACCATTCGACCCATGTGATGAGCTCTCACTAGTTTTAATATTTTCATTAGAAAACTTCTTAGTGAGAAAAGCATGTTCTTGCAACAAGTTATCATGAGTAACACTAAGTTCCTCATGAACCATTTTTAGCACATCATGTGAACAAGTATTAACATAAAGTAGATGCTCTTGTTGTTCACATGTTGTCTTTAGAACAGAGTTTTCATTTTCCAATTTCATTGTTTTAGCTTTCTCATTTTCTAAGACATGGTCATGCTAGCAAATCTACTAACAAGCTTATCATATGAAGCATGATCAATCACATTGCAACTTGATACCTTTGTGTCACCTTGTGACATGAAGCAATATGATGATGTAGGAGAGCTTGTTGTAGAATCATCATCGGAGCATGAACCATCATCATTGCCATCAAGTATGCTTGGGGCAGACTCATCACTTGCATCACTTGAGGCATCATCATCCATCTTGTCAAGTGATCTTGTGGTAGATAGATCATCATCATCACTTGACCATGGGTGTTGCAATCCTCCACAATAACCTTGTTGTGGTCATGCTCAACAACCTCATGCGCCATCACCTTGGCCTCAGCCTCCTTGTACTTGCCATCATCCCAAGTGGAGGCATCACCATAGGTGTGCTTGATGTTCTCCCACAGCACATGTGCGGACACCCTAGTGTACACCTTATCAAACACATCAAAGCTCAAAGATTCGATTAGATACAAGAGAGCATTTGAATCAAGTGCATAGAGATTCTTTTGAGCTTCGGTGAGGTTCTCTTTGTCCAACACATGGGTGAGACCATTTGTAACAACCCACCAAGTCTTAGCTCCCATGGCACGAAAATGATCAAGCATATGGTGTTTCTACCGTGCAAAGTGTGTGCCATAAAAAATATGTGTGTCACATAGACAAGCATCATAAAACCCTCTAGTTGCCATACTCTCGGGCCGGTTAAGACCACTAAAATGAGAGACCTAGCTCCAATACCACGTGTAGGGTCGAGATGGACTAGAGGGGGGTGAATAGTCTTTTCTAAAACTTGTCGCACTGGCTAACCGAAACAATTATGGAATTAAACTAAACGGTCTAGCTGAGACTTCACCCCTCTAACTATGACTCTAGATGCACCTTGATAAAAGATCCTAAGCAAGAAAATAAGGTGCCAATCTAGCTAGTGCTCACCTAAATAAATCTAGCTTGCAAGGTCACACAAACCTAAGCAACTAGTACTTTATCAACCGCAGGAGCACCTACACAATTCTAATGAACAAAAGCACAAAGCCAACCTAAGCTCACTAGATGCTCAAGGACAAGGCTACATAAGCCAAACCCAAGAGCTCAAATACTTAGCTACACAAACTAAGCAAAGCGGGAGATAAGCTTCTAGCTACATAAGCAAGAATACAGGAGCAACTACACAAGCTATATATATAATGAAATGTAAATACAAAGCTTGTGAATAGAATGCAAACCATCGTGAAGTGTGGAACAAGAAGACACGGTGATTTTTAAGCTAGTTCACTTGGTTGCCACCAATCTAAATCCAGTTGTGTCAACCACCACTCTTGTGATTCCTCCGGTTCTTGACTCTCAAGTCAAGGCCTCTCAAGGCAAGCTATCGCAAGAGCACCGCGAGCGAATCCAGACACAAGAGGTTCTCTGGTTTGATTCGCAAGCCAATTACCTCGCAAGGCAAGCTCCCCCAAGAGCACCACAAGACGCTGCTGTGTTGAGTGAGGTAACTCAATGACACGAGCATCCACTAGAGTTACTTTTCGCGATCCCTGTGAGGTGAGCACAAAAGCTCTCACAAGTCAACCTTCGAAGCACCGCACAATCTCCATTGCGTGCCTCACGAAGTCTCCAGCCACCAAGCCATCTAAGAGGTGGCAACCTCCAAGAGTAACAAGCTCGCAAGCTTGCAACACAATCACCTAGTGCCACACAATGCAATCTCTCAAAGTAACACACTAGAAATCGCTCTCTCACTCAAATGGATAAACTCTATCAAGAACAAATGAGTAGAGAGATCTCCAAGCACTCACAAGCATGGAAGCACACACCTCTATTTATAGCCCCAAGGCAAAATAGAGCCGTTGGAATGTCTCTATGTTATGTGTGGACAGTCCGCGGTATAAATCCTGGTGCTCTAAAAACTAGCCGTTAGGCTCAGCAATGGTCACCCTGGACAGTCCGCCCCAAGAGGCCCGGACAGTCCGCCGTTGAATCCAAACCACCTGGACAGAGTCTACAACACCTCTGCTCGCTGTCAAAAAATGACTTGTGGATAGTCTGGCCACTGACCCTTGTACAATCCGTAGTTACCAAATAAAACTCATCGAGAGCAGCCACTTCTGGAGAGTAAAACTCCCATTTTTTGCGGACAGTCCGCCCTCTAAACCTCGTACAGTCCGCGGTTCAACTCTGGACCTCCGACCAGAACCAGCGCAGCTCTGTTCACTAACGAAAAGATGAACTATGAATAGTCCGCACTTATCTCCTGGATAGTCCGAAGGTCAGAATCAGCAGCACAGCTCTTTGGCTGAAACGTCCATACCTCTTAGCCCCGAACTCCGTTTTCGATGATCTTGGACTCATTATAAAACTTACTCAGAGGGCTACACAACCCTCATATCCTCTTGATCAAAATCACAAAGGATCAAAGCAGTTTTCTAAACCAAGAGTCATCCTCATGTTAGGAGAACATCGAAAAACATTTCTCTCTTCTCCAAGTTGATCACAATCAACTTCAACATCGTCTCCCTTACAAATGTGCCAACACCACTATGTGTACATCACCATGTGCTTGTATGTTAGCATTTTCACAATCGTTTTCAAGGGTTATCTCTTGTTCTCACAACGCCACTCGATCCTAGCAACATCGCAATGTTAGATCACTCAAGTGGCACTAGATGACCGAAGTGCAAACTCATTTGCCCTTCTTGATAGTATGGCCTATCAATCCTAAATTCGGTCATCAACTTCTCGTTGCTAAGTGGCGTGCTAAGTGCCGACGAGGGCCTTACAATGCCCATGCTTTCCTTGTTGTTCCTCGTGCTCACTTTGGCTCTGGACTCCTCGTTGAGAGAAGGTTCCTCGAGGATGTCGTCCCGCGAGGGTACTCATGCTAACTGTGTAACCACAGCCAGCGAAGGCGATTCCTCCGTGGTCATCCGCGGGGTCTCATCGTTCCTTGGCGTGTGTGTGGCAGCCGACTCAGGATCTGGGTTACCGAACCCTGGTGGCGGTCCCACATCCTTTACTTCCTTGACATGGTCATCCCTTGACGCAGATGTGTCGATGGGCGGCAGCGGTCCCTGAATGGCGGCCCATAAGAGGGCCCTGGCCCTGTTGGGAGTGGACTCAATCCGTGGCCCGAAGGTCACCGTGGGGTCCCTGCCGGTGTATCCTCCCCGGCCGAGGTGAAATCCTACAGGCCAGGGCAGGGAGCATGGTCATTTGTCGTGACGGTCGTTCCCCCTCCTCAACCCCAGTCGAGGTGTCCCTCACCTCAAGACCTGGGGAGGAGGTGGCGAAGTTGACCGGTGGCGGATGGTGGTCGTCCACCGTGGGTGCTCTAGGGGGCGCATTTGGGGTCTCGGCGGCGCCCAAGCCGTCCCCCGCAGCAACCGAAGTGGTCGGCTGCGAGCGAGGCCTCCACACCTTCCAAGTCAATGATGGCCGACGCCGGCCCCTGCTCCGGCGCGAATGGTGGCCTTGTGAGTGAGCCGTTGCATTGCCGTTTTGCAGGGTGTGGGAAACACGCGCCTCCAAACTGGAGCTTCCCATGACCTCATGGGATCCACAGAGAACAATAAAGTTCTCCGGGAGTTCCCCCGACTGCAGCCCTGCTGCCGCTGTGATGGACGCATGTGCAGCATTGAGGAGGGGATCCGTCACGCTGAGGCGAATGACGACGATGGGAACCGAAGGCTTGTCCAGTCATTGTCAGAGGCCGACGGCGGCGAGGATATCCCCATGTCCAACACCGACGCCTGAAGGTTGTCGTGAAGCGGCGAGGGTGTCCTCCTAGTGGCCCCCTCGACGCCCAGTCTGAGGTGGCGGAGGAGGATGACGTACTGCACCTGGCGACGACCCACGGCCTCGGCCATGATGCTGTCTGATGAGGCGCCTGCTCTTCGTGGCCGTCGGGCGATCGCGGTGGTGACCGACGCCGAGGCCGCCTTCCCGCCGCTGGCGCACTGATCACTCGTCTTGCATGGCCGGGTGGTGGCCTGACGAGTGCGCTCCCCGCGCCACCCGTGGCTTACTGCAGTCGCATGCAAGGTGGTAGTTGCCGTGGTAGTTGAAGCATCACTGAGGTCGGTGGCAGGTTGCGACCCGATGCCATGGCGCCAAGCAGTTGAAACACCGGCCATCCGTCGGCCTGGGCACGCAAGACTTGGCCGGTCGGTAGGCGCGCTGCCGCTTCGCGTTCTTGGAACCCGGCCGCTGCGGGAGCATCCGCTGCCAGCCGTCGGCGTCAGGCGGCGCAGCACGGCGGTGGGAGCCCAGGCGAAGGTGGACGGACACCCAATTTGGGTCCGGTGGCAGCGGCCCGCGAACTCCACCAAACCCGTCCGAGGTGGCCGCAGCCTTCCTCTTGCGCCGCCGGCGCCCCCGGCGCTTTGCCGTGCCCGGGTACGACGCTGGTCTCCATGGACCCGCCGCCAGAGGACAGAGCACGGCTGGCAGCCTGCAGGTACGACATGGAGCCCGCGGTCGCGGTCGAGGCGTGTGACGCCACCCTCTGCGGCGAAACGGCATCGCTGGAACCCTTGGCCGAGGCGCCACCCGCCTCCAGGCTAGGGAAAGCCACCGTTCTTGGCATGGTTGAGCGTCCGCAAGAAGGACCCGCCTTGCTGGACTCCCCATGCTCGACGGTGGTCCCCCAACGGGTGTCAAGGAATGCACGGCAGGAGTCGAAGAACCACTGCGCCGCCTCGCCATCGTCGAAATCATCGTTGGAGCAGTCCTCGGCGTGGACCTCGTCCCATCTTATGGACTTGGACCTGCCAGAGGATGCAGGGAAGAAGGGAGGGGCGACGGGCGAAAGCTGCTTGCCAACGGAGAAGGCAGCGGCAGCAGCCGTGGAGGTGGCCTGGACAGCCAAGGCGCCGCCTGCAGGCATCTCCCGCGTCGGAGACGGAGGTGGAAGGGCGTCGTCGGAGGCCACCCCCACGCAGCTGGCCGACATTGGCGGCGCCTCCACGAGCGCACGCGTGACCTGAGGTGGCGACGAAGGCGGTGCGCTGATCGTCCCGTGCCCAGATCCACGAGCGGGGCACAGCTGCACGGGCGAGGAGGTCGTGGCCGCGGAGCCGCCCGGACAAGGCCCTCCACCCATGGCCGAGGTGCCCCGCACCTCTAGGCCAGGGGAGCGCCCAGGCCCGCCGTGACTGGCGGCCGCCGGACTGCCTGGCGCGCCTCCGCGCGTCTCCAGGCGCGGGCGAGGAGGGGCGGCCAGCTGGGGAGGAAGGCGCCGCCCCAGCCAGGGCGCCGGCCGTGGCGGCGGTACCCGACCCGGGGACAGGGGCCGCGGCGGACTACCTGGCGCGCCTCCACGTGGCTCCTAGCGCGGGCCAGGAGGGGAGGAGGGGCAGCCGGCTAGGGAGGAAGGCGCCGTCCTAGCCAGGGCGCGAGCCGCCGGCGGGGGCGGCGGTACCCGACACGGGGACGGGGCCGCGGTGCACCTGCGGCGGCCGTCTCCACGCCCGCGCACAGCCCTCGAAGCAGGGTCGGGGAAGAGGGACGCTGGTCGGGGCGACGCGGCCCGCCCGTGCCCGTGTCCACGCCCGCAGCGGCGCGCTAATAATCTCATGCTAATATATATAAAAAACAGTTGTATTGCATTGCATCGTTGAACGTGAACAGACGCGTACGAGTGGACGAACCAGACGTGCAAGCTAGCTGCAAGTCAACGACAACGATCGAACACTGCAGGCACAAAGTACTACTCCGTACACAAGCTTGGAGACTCATGTGTCTTCCGAGATCCATCCATCCATATCTTTGCATCTCTTTAATTTGACCTGCATACCACTCCACCATGCACACGTGACACGTCGCTCGCGGTGTTCTCCTGCAACTAGGATACGACTCCATCCGCGAACACGATTGACCAAAGGCCAGACCGTGTGGCTTTCTCCTCGAGATGTGTGCAAAGGCAGGCGGGTCCCTCTGGCGGTCTGCGCGGCCAAGCTCGGCGACCAGCCGGCCGGCCGGCCCACCCTCGCAGCCGCAAAGCAGTGAGCCGTCGTGTCAGAGAGCAGAGAGCAGAGAGCAGAGAGCCAGGGGTCATGCGTACAAATGCACGCACAAGCCAACAAAGCCACACCAGGCACCAGGGACAAGCAAGCAATCCAAGCAGAGGCCTAGAAAGATATGGCGCCGCCGGCCGGCGCCGCACTGTGGCTGTTGGCCCCGTCACGTCTCGTCGCACGAGCCGCTGCCGGCAACGCACTGGTGACGGGTGAGTTGCCCTATCGCAGGGGCAACGCACGGGTTTTCGCGCAAGATAAGAGGGCGTTTTCACCAAGCAGACCAAAAGCAACGGCGAATGGGCATGGGCACGCCGGTCGAGCTGGCGCTAGGCTGCCGGAGGGTAGCTTGTCGCCGTCCGAGGTCCACTTGTCATCCTCAGTAGCAGTAGCAGCTGGTGGCAGCACTCCAGGTAGGAATGCACGCGGTAATGGGCGCCTCCCATTAATGGCGCCGGCGTTCGTCGTCTGCTTAAACGGATTGGATAGGGCGGATATTCAAGCGATGCGATCCCGCCACGAGTGCACTGCCTTTTACGCGCATCTTCGATTCCCCGAAAACATGGCGACAGGGCAATAAACTTCGCCTATTTGGATTTGGAATCCACGAGTTAAAAACAAATTATAATATAAATTATAACAAGCCGTGCACAGGGTTGCACATGGCAGTTCTGGACGTGGCCGGGGGTGGTGGCGTGGCCGCGGCGGCGGCGATGGAGGGTGGCGGCGCTGGTGGTGGCGTGGTTGTAGGGGGGGCGCATGAAGGAGAAGGAGGGAGCAGCGGCTAGAGCAGGGAGGAAGATAGATGAGAATTATCCCTTCTATTATTGATTTAACCTGATTATAATTGGGGAGTATTTATAGACTATTTGACTTAGCTTAGACCCTAAGCTATCCTAGAAAATTCTTGCGGATATTCTCTTTTTTTATTTTATATCTCCTAATTGTAGAAAACACTTTATTGATGGAAGGCTGACATGGCGAGGCGGTGGCGCCGCCGGGCGCATGCGCGCAAGGGCGGCGGTGGCGGCTCCTTTCTTGGCTCGTGGGCACCCTAGTCACGGCCCATGTCGTCATCGTTCTCCTCTTGGTCTGAGATTGGCCTAATTTTTTGACAAAGTAGCTGGGTCGTCGTTATACTTGTTGAAACATCCCAGATGTTAGTAAGTAATTAAAATTATAATCAAGTGCATTATCAAGCATAATCATTGAGCATCATGGCATAAATGCATTCATGTTTTAATAATGTCTTTTACATGGTGCTTTGTTTTATACATAAAATGATGAGTTGATTGCTACTTCAAAAACTATTTTCAAAACCTTGTTTTATCCCTTTTTCTATATTTTAAAATATATAAGGAATTTTGAGATACTCTCAAAATATGGTTTGTAGATCTTGACAAGAGCTACAATTTTGGTATTCAAAGTTTTTCAAGTTTCCAAAAATAATTTCGAATAAATTTAAAAATACAGTTTTCCAACACTTGTCCCTTTTCAATTTAAATTCATATTTCAAAAATTATTTAAAATTTGGGAAAACTTTCTCTATAAAAAGTGTTTGGTTTGATAAGATGAACATTTTATATATTTGAATATTTTTAAGTTTTATTTAAAAATCAAAAGTAATTTCAAATATTTGTTTTTAGGATTTTATTCCCCTTTTGAATTTGAATTCATTTCAAAATCTAAGCATAATTTGAAAATGTTCATTAAATGAAAAATGTAGTTCTTGAAAAGTTATGCAAATTATATTTTTGGAGATTTTCAAGTTCCTATATAGATTTTAGAGTAATTTGTAATTTTCGATGAGTGGCAGTTCTGTAATTTTTGTGAACAGTAACTTGCGAGCTGCTGCTACTGCCGCGTCGACGCCGTGCATCGTTTGGCCACGCCGTTGCGGTGCTTCTCGCGCGGACGCCTGTGTGGCCACGCCCGCGAAGCTGCTGGCTCGCCGTGGAGAACTTGACCACGTTCCCTATAAAGCAGATAACCGGCCGCCGTTTTTTCCCCCTCCTCCTCCATTGCCTCTGCGCTCTGCTGCTCCGCCGCCGCCACTTAGCCGCCTCCGGCCAAATTGATCACTCCACCACGCTCGCCTCGCTCTTATGCACGCCTCCTGCCGCTCGTGCCGCCGCTAGCCTCCTAGAGCGCCGGTGCCTTTGCCACCGTCGCGGCAAGCCGCCCGTGCACGTGGCCGGGAGGCCATGGACCACCTCCGGCCGAGCCATGGGCACCAGCGGATGCACACAAGCTCCATGATGCTTTCCCACATCTCCATAGCCGCCGGGAAGCCTCCCCACCATCGAAAATCGCAGTCCCGGCGCCGCCCTCTGTTTTCTATTTGCGACCAGAGACCTCGTTCTTGAATTCGACTAAAGGCAGGGTGTTTTCTGCGAAGTCCGTGACTCAGGTGAATAGTACCCCGAGGACCTGTTTGTAACAGTTTTTCTTAAACTTCAAAAATTCATATCTAGAGTTTCGTAACTCCGTTTTTGGTGAACCAAATTTTGTTGTGTTCCTTGTGATACCTAGTTTTTATTAAAATATTAAACACACCATGTTTTATATAAAAATAATTAGCTATGGTTTATGACTTTATTTAATATTTAAAAAGAAGGAAATTCATATCTCATGTTGTGTAGCTCCGTTTTGCTTGAAATTTTTATGACATGTTTCTGATGCCATGTGTGAGTTGTAATAAAAATATTGTGGTCATTGGATGCAGTATGCTTAATCTTTTAATTTATCTTGTTTGTTGCTAATTAAACAGTTTATAATTATAATAAAAATTTATAAATGGAAAATATGGTTTCTTTACCTTTGTATGATGCTGTTATGTCATATTAACACCTAATATGGCTATGTAATTTTAGAATATGTGGATTTTTATATTTATCTTGTGTAATTCTTTTAAAATAGTTTATAAGTAGCTAGTTGTTTAATCTTGTTATGCTTTCACCAATGCATTGTCGTGCATCATGTCATGAGTTCATCATGCTAAAATAGGTATCATTAAATACGTGTAGTTGTTCGAGAGTGAGTGGATCTTGGTGCACGATCTCTGAAAAATGCCATCCACCATCGAAGTGAAGTCGCGGATCCATGATGTGGTGTCATCCATCCTGAAGTTGGTGTCAAGTGTAACACCTGTGATCCTGACGAGAACTAACTACCGCTGCAACACAGGCAAGCCCCGGATGCATTCAAACCCTATTCTATTTTATAAAGGTTTTATCGCTTCAGCTATGAGATGTTGCATTAAGTAATAGGAGTTGAGTGAAAACCTACCAATTGCATTACCTGTTTTACCTCTATATTCCTTGTTACCTGTTAATTAGGAAACACGTAGTAATGCTTAGCCCTGCTTAATTAGATAGGTGTTCAAAAGCTAAAAGAATAAAAAAGATGAGGTTGGCTTTACATGTTGGAATCATGATGATAGATAATAAATTGAGTCCGGACGGGTAATTTGCATTGGGAATGGAGTCCCTCTGTAGTGTTTTCGTCTGTTGATGCCCTAGGTCCCGTGTTGATGGTGATCTGGTGATATCGAGAACTAGAAATCCACGTGTATGAAGTGACATACTAAGGGTTGGAGCCCAGGTATGTCATGGAGTGATATATTATGGGGCCAGAGTCCCCACATATGTCATAGTGTGGTATACCGTGGGTTTAAGTTCCTATGTATATCGGTACCCTAGGCCTGAGTGCTCACGTGTATCATGTGGTGATATATGGCTGCGGTTGTTATCCCGGTATATCTTTGGTCTGGTATACATTTTGGTTGGAGCCTCATGCATACCAAGATCTAGGTCCCAGCTGAGTATGAAAATGGATTCGAATCGCCGTTGCTTCTTGGAGAAGAAGACTCGATCGTTGTTCATCATCGTAGTAACAACTTGAATAATACTTAAGGTTTAAGAATGAAGTTGGTTGGTAATCTTGATCTAGAGCAAGACAACTTTACTTTCTATCGAGCTTTTCTGCAAAAAAAATTCTTATCTCTTGCAAGCCTTACCTTGTCCCTCTAGCCTGCATTTCCTGAGTCTTCACCCTCTTTTTCGTCGGGTCAGTTTTGTTGAGTACTTTTGTACTCAGGGTTTGTTGAACCCCTGTTGCAGGTGCTAATTGGTGTTCAAATCCAGTTCATGTCGGTGGGCTCGACGTGATCTGGTTGTCCCCTCCTGACTTAGGCGCTCTACCTAAGTTGTCTTCTGAAGTTCTTCTCTGCTTCCACCGCTTCCGCAATTGAAGTCAAGTTTGTAAAAGTTAACTTTTTCATATATTTTGTAAACTTAATGTTATTACTCTTCCACACTCTGATATATGTTTTATCATAAATGTTGTAATGTTGCAGCTACTCCTTTGTTGATCCTGGTATGAGTTGACAAATGTGGTTTAATTGAGGGTCCTTTAAGGGCATCCGACAGGGTTTTCTAAGTTATCTGGAACACATGCATGGCTATCAAAAGTCTCTGAGACAATGATAGGTGCGTGTGGCCCATATAATTTAGGAGGTTTTGCTACACTTGTTATACAAATATTATTACGAATGTTTATCCTCATATATTAAGCATCCAACATCCTCATATATTAGGCTAAAGTATTTTGGTTGGGTAGCTTTTATTCAAAACTCTAATTTTTGCATTTTGTTAAAAAGGTATTTGTATAGGGCATTGTACTCTAAATTGCTATGCACTATAGTATACGGTGCTATTTTATACGGTGCTATTTAACATGCACCACGGTACTCGAGATCCATGGACAAATTTAGGGGTTGTTTGGTTGGCAGCCCTCACTTGCCACGCCATAGGTGTGTCCGCCATGAACGCCATGCATATTTTGTCAGCCATTTGGTTGAGACAGGTTAGGCCACCACACTTTCTGCAGAGCCAAAACTCGCGACAATTTGTGGCGACCGATTTCCATGGCACAAGTTGTGGCATCGCCGCATGCACCACACATCGGCTAGCAAATGATGGCCAACATCCAAACTGCCCCTTAGTATCATGATTGTTGGGGCTCTAACCCCTCGCGACGCCACCGAAAGCATGGAATCCCTCCTAGCTGCACAGTGGCGGACCCAGGATTTGAAATCAGATAGTCCTCGGTCAAAAATTTTGACCTCATGGTTGTCGCCATTTTTTATGTGCAATATAGAAATTAAAAAAATGCATACGCAACTATAAATTAACGCACTTGTGCTATTTATGCTCCTCCAGAAAGTTTTAGCCATAGTCTTAGTCGCTTAGAATTAGAAGGGAAAGGGAAGGAAGACATGATTTGATTTGAGTTTCAATCCTGCCGTCCAAATGGCCTAAATGTAGCGATTTGAACAACCCGATTGATTTATCAACCTAGCCTTTTCTACTTCCAATACAAGCAGAGCGTAAGTCTTAGGTTCAAAAAAAAAGAATTGTTATAGAAATATGAAAGATGGAAATCATAGAGCAAATTTTAGCCAATGACAATGTACTAGTGTCTGGGACAATGAACAATTGTGTTCAGAAGCACAATAGCCAAGCCAGTTTCAGGCTTTTAGAAGTACTAAACACAAGCACTCACCAGGGGCAGGAGCAGGCCAGCAGCAGGGGCAGTCATCCAGAGCAGGACTGGGGGCGGAGGCCACCAGGCGGCTCGCATAGCCTGCTCCATCGCGCGCCCGCCGCCGGCGGACTGGTGGAGTGCGGCCACGCAGTGCCACGGGGCGGCGCCGCATCGGCCCCGCATCGGCGAGGCGAGCAGGGGTTGAACCGTCGGGCAGCGGCGTCCGGCAGGGAGATCCACGCCGCTTGACCTCGGGGCTCGGCCGGGGCTGGGGGCGGAGCCGGCAGTCGCCGGTCTGGAGTCGTGGCGCCCAGATTCCTCCCTGGATCGCGAACACGTCGTGGTGGCTCAGGCGGACCGCGGACGAGTGAATGGTGTGGTTTGGGCCAATTTTCTCGTGGGCTGCGAAGTAGTAAGTTTCTATTGGGCCAGATTTCAGGGTAGTCCCGGGCCAACCTGGACTACCCACTGGGCCCGCCAATATAGCTGCACATACAAATTTGTAGACATTAAAGTTTAGACCATCCCAGATCAACTATTGTTCCTATCAATGTTAGAATTGTGTTTTCTACTTTAGAGTGTAGAAAAAATGATGGTTAGATCTTTCTATTTTTCGTGGCAATTTGTCAAATTTATATATTTTCCCTAACTTGTTCATTAGTATTGCCATGGAATTCATAATAGTAAGTTATAAAGTTCCCACTAATTCTACATCTAGATACGTAATCTGAATTACCTATGTGGGCACCATATATGGACGAGTGATATGATCGACAATGTTCATTTAGATCAGCCACATATGCCATTATGGGTAATAGTCTATGTTAGAACGGCCCCCCCCCCCCACCCCCCACCATACACACACCCCACACACACCCACCCACACACACACACCCCCCACCCAAAAAATGACTTAGTCCAAATAACCTGTTTTCTTGCGAGCAACCAAATTACCTGATGATGGTATTATATAAAAATAATTGAAAGTTACTCTCTAAAATAGTTATATCCACCATCAAAATTAAAGGAGTTCGGAGTTAGACTCTATTCTGCTTAATGAAAAACGCGTCCAGGGTCAAGCGTGATCGTAAAAAAAAATTAAAAGAGTTCCATTGTATATATACCATTATTAAAAGGTAATCTAAAGCAACTCTATGAATTTGCATACGAACAACCTATTTGTAAATAAGTAAGAGTCAACTACTATACGAGTAGTCTCACTGCAAATATCTTTATAGCGACGAGCCAACGTTTTATTGTTGACCTGGGGTTCTAATGGGTTTGGACTTTGGAATCGTGTAGTAATGTATTTTTTTTCCTCTGTCGGCCATGCATTACGTGGATGCCTATAGTAGGATCCATGAGTGCATTTGTAGGGAGGATCGACATGGACAGAAGTTGCAAGGCGCAAAAGAATAGGAAACCATATGGCAGCGCCTCATAAGAACGCCATTGGCGACCATTATATATGTAGTAGGTGCGTGAGCAGAGCGATCTCCAACTTGGCGGCTTCTTTCCCGGTCCAAAACGACAAAAGCAAAAGCTTCAAGTTGCGCCTTCTTCCTTTCTGCATGTGACGGGCGCGTGTGTACACCATCCATCAGTTATCTCTGATTTCCAGCCATACGCTCCCAATCAGACGTTAAATCAGTGGAAAACCTTCGGTATTTTGCTTGCTACGATGCTACTTGAAGATTTCATTTTTATTAGCACCATGCACCCGGCGGGTATATTGGCCAAGGCACTCAAGTTTCGGTTTTGTTGCCACAATTGTCCAGTTGTCCGGCGGTGACGCCCATGTATACCGTCAATGTACTTAACAACCCAATCGAAAATCATTCAAACTAAAACCTTGTTTAGTACTAGAGTGTATAAAGTTTTAGTGTGTCACATCGGATATCACATAGGTTTCGCATGAGATGTTGGCTACCAATAAAAAATAAATTACAGATTCCGTTAGTGAGGCGAATTTATTAAGTATAATTAATCTATCATTAGCACAAGTTTGCTTTAGCACTACATTGTCCAATCAAACTAAGTTTAAAAAAGTTGTCTCGTAAAATAGTCTCAATCTGTACATTTAGTTTCGTAAATGGTTTATATTTAATATTCAATGTATGTGTCTAAATACCAGATTTTTTTGATAAGTCCGAGGAAGAGCCACCCAATAATAATCATTGATCTTTAGCGCTAGAAAGCCGAATGTTCAAAATATAGTCACTATAAACTTATAAACATCAAATTTATAAATATCCGATGTGATAGAGTATTAAGAGCATCTCTGAGAGAAGGCTAATAATAACCCCAAACTAATATTTGCGTGACTACTGTCAAAACACCAGCCCATCAGCTCCCCAAGCCTTTCCCCAACATTTACTAGCTGCGAAAAAAATCCCATAAGCACGGAGCCTCGCCAATCCTTTTCTCGCGCTCGTACCAGGAGGCAAAGAGTGGACGGAAAGAGTCAAGATCCAACCAACTAATGACGTGTCACTATTTGGGGCCAAAGTATTAGGGAGCTGTTGTGGACCAAACTAATTTTACTGTCTAATTTATTTAAGAGAGCCTCCAATAAACAAGTTTTGAGGGTCAACTTTTAGAGATCTCTTGGAGTTGCTCTAATAACCATATTATACATGTAGTGGTATGGACCACGAAATGCCACTATATTATACAATATTATACGATAATGGTGCGATACAATACGACAAGAGATAGTGAGACGCAGGACACGAACGAATCTACGCCCGTGCAGTGTTGGAACACGGTTCAGCAAGTTCAAAGAGAGATTAAAATGGTAGGACCGGAGTCAACTCAGTGCATATAACATGAGGAAATTATAAGGTGGGCCCCAAGGTAGATGGCGCAACAGTTATCAGAGGACAACTAACTCTAATTACATAGGGGACGTCGTCTTTTATAGTGACCGCCTAGCTCAAGGTTAAAAGTATAAGCGTACCCCTAGTGGAAGTTTTGGAATCCTAGAAAATGTCCCTATTACGTGTGGAGCACCCGAGGGCAGAGTCGTCCATAAACTCACCGCCGTGGCACATGGGCCGCGGCCCATTTGCGCCTGAGAGAAGGGCCCATCGCGTCTCCTCCTTGACGACGAGCCTCAGTTCGGCCCCTCATGCCATCTTGACAGTCGCCATCTTCACTCATCGCCACCTTCGCGGAGGGCCTCCGATGGAGTCGGAGGCCTAGTCGAAAAACCTCCGCGACCAGGGGAGGCGACGCCGCCGGACTTCTGCCACTGACCGACTCCATGGCCTCCGGAGGCTTCTATTCAGTGCCCTGCCCACACAAACAAAAAAGGGACACCTGGTATGTTGATCGGGCAACGATCGGAGGTAATATGCCTCGTCAGCCTTAGGGCGTATCCCCAACATTCCCGCCTTGAGGGTTAGGTCCAGCGGAGGCGGGTCTAGCCATCAATGCACCCTTTGGTCGTGGAGGCTGTTTTACCTTCGCCCCCTGGCCCGTTGATCGTTGGACCGGAGGCTTATTTTTTACCGTTGTACAGTGCTTGATCTTGACCGTTGATTTCGAATTGATTTGACTTAGGCCATCTGATCTGCGGACCGACGCGACTGTTGGGATGAGAATTCGAGGCGCTGCTTCACTGCCTATATAGGGGGGTGCGGTGAAAAGGACCCGTACCCCCCTTGATTCACCTCCGCATAGCGCCCCTGCAGTGTGTGCTGTCGTCCGTTATCCGATCCTTATTTCCGTTTCCAACGGGTCAGAGTCGAAGGCTTTTTAGATCTGTTCGAGCAGTGCATATTGGCTGCCACAGAGGCTAAAGATCTCGAGGCATCCTTGTCTGATGTTGAAGCTTTCTCCAGTGATCTGATGCCTCCGAAGAGCAACCTGTCTGATGCGGAGGTCACCTACGACTTTGGTCGTAGTTTGATGACTCAAGCGATGATTACTGATCTTGAAGAGAAGGGATATATTCCTGATGGTCGCGGGCGACCTCCGCGTGGGGAGACTGTTCTGAAACCTAAAAAGGATGAGGCTGTTGTCTTCCGTGATTTCTTCACCTGTGGTCTCCACTTTCCTTGCAACAATTTCTTGCGGTATGTGCTTGATTGGTTTGATGTGCAACTCCATCATATGACTCCCCATGCTTTTCTAAATATAAGCAAGTTTCTTTGGGCTGTCGAGTCCTATGGTGGAGGAATCAGTATGAAAACTTTTGTGGAGTTTTATGAGTTGCAGAAGCAGCCTAACTACGTTGGGACGAGGCTAGCTCGGTTTGCTTCGTACAGTTTCATGGCCAAGAGGAATCCTGGCAAGGGTAAGGAAAAGGTTGCTATTTCTTGGTGTCAGAAGGGCAAATGGGAGCCTGCTGACTAGATGGATTACTGGTTCTATGTGAAGACCTCTGGTGCTCCCCAGGTTGGAGAGGGTGGGAGGAAGATTATTGCATTCCCCTTTGCCTCTGTGATGAGCGGATGGATCCGCATAGCAGTGTTAGGCTGGAGGCAACTGTCTCTGAGAAGAGGAAGTCTTGTACAAGGGCGTTTGCTTCTGCTTGTCGGTACTCTAGAGGGAGAGACCTCGTGGAGGAGATGATTGCCTCTGATTTCTGGCCCCTACTTGGTGGTAAGGATAGGAAGAAGTTTACCATGCAGAAGTTGGATCTTCCTGTCTTTGGTGTTGCTGGAGGGATTCCCTGTCCCCACTTTGGTCTTTAGCTTCTTGAAGGTCAGAGTGCTGCTCGGTTTGTTCTAGAGACAGAGCGGAGAGCTGTTGAAATTCTGGGTGAGATTTCTGAGAATGAGTATCTTTTCTGAAGATCTGAGGCTGGCATTATGCCTCGCCTAAATAGGGTTTTCGAGGAGCTCGGTGTTCACTATACTAAGTAGGACATGCCTGAGAAGATTAAGAAGAGAGTTGACAAAAAGGATCTGGTTACTGCTGTTGCTGCTGCTGGTACTGCTGCTGCTACGAAGGCTGCTGAGGGGAAGAAGAGGAAGGGTGGTGTTTCGACTCGTGGATTGTTGAAGAAATAGAGGGGAGCCTCCGCTGAGTCTACGGAGGTGGATGATATTTTTGAAGGTCTGTATGATGAAGAGGAGAATGTTGGCATGGATTCAAAGACGACGGAGGCTGAGGCTCTGATGGAGGCTAGTGTTCTGATAGTGCATGATTCAGATGGTTCGTCTCGGCGGTCTCCGCCGCGTGCTGCTACTTCTCCGAAGGTGTCTCCTATTTTTACCGCTGATGCCTCCGGCTCGTCTCCACTTCGGCCCATTGTGCCATGTGCTGCGCCTCTACTCCAGCCTGAGAGAGATGCTATCTCATCAGAAGTCGCTGCAAAACCCTTTGCTAGCACCTACTTTGATGTTAGTTGTGATGATGACGAGGCTGGTGAGGCGGTGGCCGCTGATCATGATGCGCAAAAGCCGATGGAGGTTCCAGAGCCCCAGGTGGAACAGGAGAAAGATCATGAAGATGCTTACATTGTGAGTCAAGGTGGGGTTCTTGCTCGAAGTAAGACTTATCTAGATTTTCTTGCTTTGAAGGTTTCTTGTGATAGGGCTTCGAGGGGGAGATTTCCTTGCTCAGTGAGCTCGTATGTGGTGTTTGTGAATTTTTGTGTTTCTTAATTTCGTTTTTGACTTGTTTTCTTTCATTTATTTGATTCAGCTCGCATTGCTGTGAAGGCTACACAGATGGCACCTCTGGTGGCATCGACATCATCTGTTCTTCGGCTGGGGGCGTCGTTCCTGAGGCTGTGGTTGCACCGTCCCAGGCTCCGCGAAATGCTGGTGGGCCAGGGGCCTTTCCATCTGGCGGTGGTGCTGACGAGGACAAAAACTTTCTTCTTGGGTGGGCCGACGGCATTGGTCAGATGACTAAGATGATGGGTGCTGATCTGACTCGCCGTCTTGTGCAGCTGCCTCATGATGTTCTGATGCGCGATCAAGTTGATCATCATGTTATTGTGAGTTACCTTATGAGGTTTTGGTGCGTTTTTTGTTTGATCTTTTGCCAAATTCATCTTGCTTAGTGATATTGCTATCATTTTTGTAGAGCCATGCTATGTCCATAGCGGTTGAGTCCAGCAGTCATGCTGAGATGGTGAGAAAGGATGACGCAATTGCTGCGCTGAAGGTAGAGGTGGAGTCCCAGACCCAAGAGAAAAAGGAGCTAGATACGGAGATGTTGAGATTGAAGGAAAAACCTTTCTGACCTTGAGGCCCATTCTGCCAGCTTGAAGGAGTCTCTTAACACTGCTCATAAGTCGGAGGCCCTTGCCACTCAGCGCGCAGATAAAGCCACGGAGATCTCTGAACTTCTTCACGGTGAGGTTGGTGCAGAAAGGCGAGCGACAGAGGCTCTGAGGCTTAAGGTTGAGAATCTTGAGAAGGAATTAGGCACCCTGAGGTCGGTTGGGTTGTAGGTGGCAGAGACTTATGTCTTCGCTCTTCACACTTTTGGTGGCGTTGCATCTTCTCTCCCTCCCGAGACTTCGACTTCTGGGATTTTTTCTTGGATCAAGACCAACCTTAGCAAGCTTCCGAAATTCTTGACTGGGGTCTCCGATTTCAGCGCTAAGGCTTCTGCTACATATCTTTGCAAGTTATTTGTATCCAAGGATATTCCATAGATCGGGAACTTTGCATGTCCGGGGTTGTCTAATCCTCATGAGCTTGGTAGGACGGACCAGTTCATCAAGACCACTGTGTGCAGCATTATGGAAAAATTTTGGTCCAAGTTCGGTCGATCTGAGACCATGGCCATGGCTAAGATTTCTCGTGAAATGGTATGGATTGTTTTCCCTGTTTTTCTTTTGTCCTATTACCCCTGTCGATGACTTTTTGTTTTGCTTACTTTTGCTTATTTCAGGAATTGAAGTATGGCAAACGCAGCGTTCAAGGCTCGACATCTTCTGTCGGCACTTCTGCGCATACTAGGGGGTCTATCGATGTTGGCACCTCCGAGATTCATCTTCTTTCTACGAGCACCAGTGCTGACAGGACGTTGTTATAAGCGGATGCTCAACCGTAGGCTTGGGCGAAGACTCAGGACTTGACTGCCGATGAGGAGGTTCAGGATTAAGCTTAACTCATAGTTATGGATAGTTTTTTGGTGACTCTGTGCCGCTAGGAACATGTAAGAAATATATTCAGCTACTTTTGATCATGTAAATTATTAATGGTCGAATCGTCCTGAGCAGGTCTGCAGTTTGGGGCCTGTGCAGGAAGTCGACCCTGTTACTTTTATGTGTGATGGCGTTTTTGGCGAGCTATGGGATTATTGGAAATCAGCGTTTCCTATGCATACTGTGGACGACATGCTTGATTTTGTTATTTGTGATTTAGATGATAAGCGCTCTAGCTTTACTCGCTCTCTTGCATGGCGTGGGTCGACCGAGCCCTTGTAATTTTTTTGATTCGCACAGAGGTTCAATGCTGTGATTGAGCTATTGTTCCTGAGTTTGTTTAGCTTGACCTCTGCTACATTGTGGAGTTTGATTTGTTTCTATCGAAGGCCTTCATGCCCGATCTTGGCAAGGGCCTCCGGTCTTTATTTTCTTTTTCCTTCTCGGAGGATGTAATAGCTTTGATGTACATTATTTTATAATTTATTTAAACCTTGATTATGAGATGAATGTGATTGCCATTGCTTCTCTTCAATGGGGATTGGCCTCGAGTTTGTTGCGTACCACATTCACCTTGTTGTGTTTAGATTTGCGGCTTCCGGCTTTGTCTCCGCGCGTCCTGATGCTTGATCTGCGACAACAAGTCGTGGTTGATTTTGGCGGAGATGGGGGGACGTTACGAGTTCTTACGTGGTATCCCCCATAGCCTCCGCGTTGTCGATGATCCTGATTGGCTTGCGCTGTCAGCTAGCTTCTTTTGCATGCTACCGAAGATCCTCATGTCTCCGGGTTAGCTATTCTGCTAGCCCTTTTATGAATTCTTGCATAGTATCTTGTGCTTTTTGTTTTGTTGTATGTACACATCAGCTTCCATCTTAGGCGTTTTGATTCTGGTTCTACGTGGCTGCTTGATGCGCTTGTCGCTTTCTTGTTTCCTGGCCAGGACGCGTATGCAAGGCCATTGAGCTCTAATTCTTTTATAGTGCCTCTATGTGCTTTTAGTATCTTTGTTATTTACTGTCCTTGATTTGGTATTTCTGCCTCTTGAGGCATAATAATACAAGTACTAATTTTGTACTTGTTTTCTTTAATGATAGGTAGCTGCAGTTGATTTAATGATGCTTTTGGACTCTCTATAAAAGGATTTCTGCCCCTCTTTGCCGTCTAGTCTACCTTGTCACTTACATTATGCTGATGGCGACTTCTGAAAGTTGTTTTGCATGGATACTATGTGAGGACTCGTAATGGAATAGCCACGTTAGTGAATCTAATGCTAGCGGTTAAGGACTGTGATGCCTCTGCTTGTCAACAATACTCTGCCTGGAATCATTTTGTACCCTCTGACATGGCGACCGGCTGTGATCCTATTCACTATGATTGGTGAAAGGATTTTAGATGCGGTGGTCACTTGTCGATGGAAGGTGCGAAGTGGTGTACAGCCAGATGATGGTAGAGTATATCACGTACGAGTTCAAATTGGAGGTTCACCTCCTTCTCTTCGTACTGAGCAACTGTTGTACTTGATTCAATTGGCTGGCTTTCCGGAGGCGCATGGTGGTATACACCCAGGAGGTGATAGAGGGTATTTCATGGAAGATGAAGGCTAATCTCTGCCAGCACCTGTTCTTCAGGGAGTCTCAGTTTGCTTACCTCCGGACGCATCTCCAGAGGTTGCACTCTTTCCTCTTTCACAGGCTGCGGTGTGGGCGACCTTCGCGCCACTTCCCTGTCTTGTGTTAGCAGGTAAACTGGGTGGAGTAACTAGGTATTCTGACCCGGAGGTCACGCGCTTTGGTCTCGCACAGTGTTCTTATTATGAGCGAGACGCAATGAGCCTTATCGATAGTAATTAAAATATTAATTAATAAAGATCATTTATGTCATTTCTTGCCTTCGCTTTGGAATATGTATGTCACGGAGGTTCTTTTTCAAATCGTGTTGTATCTTTTGTGATTTTATGTTTTTCTCTGATTTGACCCTTGCTATTGAGTGGAGGGTGTTATTTTCCTGTTGGAGGCCTGAGACTCAGGCTCTGTTTTGGTTTGAGATTTTATCTTATTTTCTTCTTGAAAACTGGAAATGAAATGTACGTTTATTATCAAAGACTTAGTGTTTTTCATTACATAATTAGCATACTACTATCATTTCTTATTGGCGGCTGCGGAGGTTAGTTCTACTACTGGTGACATTCACCTTGCTGCATTTACATTTGTGGCCTGAGACTTGTCCCTCGTGTCTCCACTGCATATGATGCTTGGATCACATCACTAGATCATTGCTGATTTTGATGAGGATAGGGGGATGTTACGAGTTCTTACGCGGTATCCCCCTTGCCTCCGCCTCATTGATGATCCCAATTGGCTTGCACCATTTGTGAGCTTGGAGGAAGTGGTGCCGGAGGTCCTAGTTGGTTCCGGTTTCCTTACTGAGCTAGCCTCTTTACGATTTCTTGCGTGGTACCCTAGGGTACTCTATTTGGTACAAGGCTACGTCGACTTCCATTGGCGGCAGCGGAGTTTTGCATGCCTTCTGTTTTATTCTGATTTGCCGAATGCGGGGTATTGTGAGGGGGACATATCCCCTTTTATATTGCCTTGCTTGGTTTATTAAATGGGCTCGAGATCTTTGTCATTTATTGGCTTTCGATCTTGTACTTTGGTTGTTGGGGCGTACAGATCGAGGTACTGATGTTATAAATGAGCTACTTATTGGTAGGATGCTGTCTTTGCTTTAATGCTGCTGGGCGACTCCCTATAAAGGATGTTTTGCTCCCTTGCATTTTCTGGGTGATGTGATGGCTAGAATTCAGCATAATGATTTGTGTAGGAGAGTTTTGAGGTACTATGTAAGGACTCGTAAACACGGGGTCACATTAGTGAATCTTGTGCTAGTTGTTTGGGTATTGGGTTCCTCTGTTTGTCAACAGTTCACCACCTGGTTTCATTTTGTACCCTCGGAGGTGACAGCCTGCTGTGGAGTCTCTCCCTGTGATTGTTGATTGGATGCGCTATGCAGCTGTCGCTTGCCGATGGAAGGCGTGTGTTGCTATGCAACCATAGGACCACGGAGTGTATCAAGTGTTGCTATGGATCGGAGGTCTACCAGCTCCTTCTTGTACTTGGCAACTGTTGCACTTGGTTCTTTCGGCGTGGCTTCTTGAGGCACGGCGTAGTGTGCGGTCGGAAGTAGGTAGAATATGTCTCATGGAAGACCTGAGGCAATCTGCACCAGCACCTGCTTTTCGAGGGATAGGATCTTTTGTCTCCGCAAAGAGTTCTGCTTGGCGCGCTCTTTGCTCTTTTGCAGGCTGCGGTGTTAGCAACCTCTGCGGAGGTTATCAGCCTCACAGCTGCAAGTTAATGGACTGGAGTGCTTAGATGTTGTAGCCTGTATGCTTTGCATGCTTATCCTGCACAGTCTTGTTGCAACATGTATGCTGTAATTGTCAATATTGTTGAATAAAGATGTTACTCTTTGTCATCTCCGCTTTTGATTTTACAATGTGCGGAGACCTTGTTTTCATCTATGATGATGTTTCGTTATTTTTGTTTGACATTGTGCGATTGAGGTTACTGTAATTGAAACTGTGCATAGGGTTTGGTTATTCATCCTGCCATCTCCGTAATTATTATGAATTCATGTGGAGGCTGACTTATCATGTCATCATTTTTCTGGGTTTTGCTACCTCCGCTTCGTTAATATTTTGTTGTGGGGGCTTTGTTTCTATGTTTGTTTACTTTTTCCTTGTGCCCATTTTGAGCTATCGACGCCTGCCTTAGATTGTAGGTCTTTTCCTGATCCTCTTGCAACTTCTTTTATTGCGAATGCCTGCCTTGATGCCTGATATGACAGGTCTTTTTTCAAGGGCTTTTGGCTTTTTCGGAGGTCGCTTCATGCCTTATCGTTCCTTTTACGATAGGCTTGAGGTGACCTTGTGCGTCGTGAAGTGTTGTCAAATATTGCAGCCACGTTGCTGGCTGCTTTTGACTTAATCTGACATTTATCTCAAGGGTCCTCTTTATAGATTCAGAGGTTAATTCCAGATGGTCTTACCTCGTTAAAAACCTCACCTCCGATTTGGAGCCCCTGTGTGAGGAAAAGAGTGCAAGCCGGTTTTTTATAGAAATGTAAATTGTGAATATGTAAAAACTAGGGACCTTCGCTTATAGTTCCACGGGTGCCCTTACATGCTATGTATAATATTTCCTAAGGCTATCAATGTTCCAGGAGTGAGTCAACGTCTTCCCTTCTTGGTCTTGTAGGTAGAAAGACCCCCGCCTTTCACCTTGCTTGGCTATGAATGGTCCTCCCCATTTTGGTTGTAGCTTCCCTATGTTTTGAGCGTTTGGCCTCTGCCTCATTACCCAATCTCCATCTTGAATGTTTTTGATGACCACTTTTCCATCCCTCCATTTCCTGGTTTGGTCTTAGTATTTTTCCATGTTATCGATGGCTTCAAGTATGTATGCTTCAATCATTTCTTTGTTGTATTCATTGTCTTTCACGAGCTCTTGCTTGATTACACGGAGGTTTTGATACTTGATTTCCTCTAGCGTCATTGCTTCTTCTCCATACAGTAACTTGAATGGAGTGAACCCGGTGGCTCTTGACACGTTTGTGTTGTGGTACCTTACCACCTTGGGTAGTTCCTTGACCCATTTGCCCTTCTTGTGATCTAACAGTGTCTTGGAGATTGCTGAGAATATGATTTTGTTTGATCTTTCCACTGCTCTGTTACTTTCTGGGTGATAAACGGAGGCGAAGGATATTTGCGTGCCGATGCTCTTGCAGAATTCTTTGAACTTATCTGAATCAAATTGTTTGTCATTGTCGAATGTGAGTGTTCTTGGCACCCCAAATCTGCAAATTATGTTCTGCCAGAAGAATTTTTTAACTGTTTCGGAGGTGATGGTTGCGAGTGGTTTGGCCTCTATCCATCTTGTGAAGTATTCTACTGCTACTACTTCATATTTACTCCCGCCTTGCACCGGAGGTAACGGGCCAACAAGGTCCATTCCCCATCTTTGAAGTGGCCAGACTAGAGGTACTACCTGCGTTTTCCCCCTAGAGATGTTTGGTGCGGTGCAAAACTCTGGCACGCCTTGCAAGTTGTTACTATGTGCAATGCATCCTTGATGTGTGTGGGCCAGTAAAACCCCCGCCTGATTGCCTTAGCTGAGAGTGCTCTAGGACCAATATGTGATCCACACATTCTTGAGTGGATGTCCTGCAAGAGGTCTCTGCCTTCTGACTCAGTGATGCACTTGAGTAGTAGTTGGACTATGCCTTTCTTGTATAGCACTCCATCGATTATTGTATAATTTCTTGCTCGTGTAGCCAATCTTGCTGCACTTGTTTCATCTGATGTTACATGAACTCCGTTGATATGGTCAATTATCGCTTTTCTCCAATCTTCTGTGGTTACTAGGAGTACCTCCGCAAATTCCCTGGATATTTTTGCGATTGCTAGAATTGTCAATTCTTGAAAGAATGTTCCTTCGGGTACCTCCGATTGATTTGTCGCTGCTTTGGCCAACTCGTCTACCTCTGCATTATTAGGGTGAACCCCTGGAATCTTTTGCCGCAAGTATGCGTTCTTCGGACATCTTTCTTTGTTTTTGCTTCCTAGGCTTGACGTTTGGGTTCAGGTCAAGGATGTGCTTGATCACATCGTGACTGATACCCTGCAGATCTGATGCTGACCATACGAATACGTCCTTGTTCTTTGTTAACAATTCTAGTAGATCTTTTCTTTCTTCCTCCGATAGGTAGCACCTATTGTGACTTCCCTGTTGGGGACTGCTTCTTCCAATGGTAGTGTTATTGTGTCCTCCTAATCTGCCATGTTGGTCTTCCCCGCAGGCATGTCCGAAGGCTCGTCCGTTACTACAGTGTTTATATTTCTATGTGCTTTGTAGATTGCTTTCTCTATGTTTCTTGCTTCTTTCTGACTGCCTCGTACCGTGATGATTTCGTGCAATGCTGGCATCTTCATGCAGAGGTATCCTATGTGTATTGCCACATTGAACTTGTTTGCAAATCCTCTTCCCTAGTATTGTGTTGTATGGGTAGTAGATGTCTACCGCGTCGAAGATGATGTACTCTGTTCTAGCGCAATCTCCGTCTTTGAACGACACTGGTAGCGATATTTTCCCGGTGCATCGATCTTTTTCCCACCGAATCCAATCAGTGGAGTGTCCGATGGTTGCAGCTGGCTTCTGCTAAGCTTCATTTGATCGAAGACGCTAGCAAAGATGATGTCTGCTGAGCTCCCGGAATCCACGAGTATTTTGTTCACTTCCCATGATTCTATGTTTTCCCTTATCACCATAGCGTCTACGTGCGGATAACTTTCCACCTGGAGGTCTTGCTCTGTGAACACTATTGGTGCCTTGGACCATTCTGTTGACCTAAATGCGCCCTGTACTGCTACATTGTTTACTAAGCGGAGGTGACCTTTTTCTGCTTTTTGGTTTCAAATTCCAAGGCCGAGCCTCCGGCAATGGGTAGAATCATGCCGACGGTCAGCAAAGCAGAATGTGGGTTTATCTGGTTCGCAATCGGAGGCTCCGCCTTTGGGGTCACCGATGAGGATGGAATATGTTGCGGAGGTGCCGGTAGTGCCTCGTACTGCCTTTGTTGTGTCATCGGAGGTGTCTGCACCTATGCTGTTTCAATGAACATTATGTGCGGAGGTCTTGGATTGATGTAAGTTAGACTGTTTTCTGCTCTGTTTGGAGTATAACCCGGGTATTGCCCTGTTTGCTCATAGACTGGTCTCCAGGCTAGTAACGATGCTAGGTAATACTGTTGTGCCAAATTGTGCTATGGAATTGGTCTTGAGCCGTATCCTGGGAAGCTCGGGTTGTATTGTTGGTGCCACTACTGCCCATACATGTCATTTACTTCTCTGGTACTTTGCTGTGAAGACTGCTGCTGGGATTGCTTACTTTTCATTCTTTCTATTGTTTCAAGGGCCTCCGGATATTCTCTTGTGAATTGCCCTTTGTCTTCGCCGTGGAACAGACAATAGGGCTTTTTGGCTTTTGGTTCTTGTTCCTGTTCTTTGGTTTGCTATTTCTGTTATAACCCTGTCCGCTTTGGTTCTTGTGCTCTAGATTGCCTTCTTCTTTCTTGTCGTTGTGCTGCTGAGGCTAACTATTGTGAACGTTGAAGACTTGCTTCTGTTGGCTTTGGTAGTTCTGTCTTTGCTGAGTTCTATTATCCCTCCTATTGCCATTGCCTGAGGATTGCTTGGTTTGATTGCCTGTTTCCTCTATTCTTTTGCGGAGGTCATTATCTGACTTGCAATACTTCTCGAATTCTTCATGTAGTTGGGCCATTTTTGTTGGCTTTTTCCTTGCCAAGTGGCTGGTGAACGGCCATATCTGGAGCCCTTTGATTGCTGCTTCTATGGCTACTCCATCTGGGACACCGGGTGCTTTTGTGCGGAGGTGCAAAAATCTATGATAATAGTCTCTGAGGGGTTCCCCTTTGAGATGCTTGTTGCTGAACAAGTTTGCTGATGTTAATGACTCACTCGTGAATCCCTTGAAGTTTACCAGTATTTGATCGCGTAAGTTTTCCCAAGAATATACAGTGCTTGGTTTTAACATTGAGTACCATGCCAGGGCGTCTTCTTCTGCTGCTATCATGAATGACTTTGCCATCACGTGGTCATTGCCCCCTGCGGAGGCTACTGCGGCCACGAAACTCATTCGGAACTACCTTGGGTGTGTCTTGCCATTGAATCTTGGTAATGATACTGGTCTGTAGGTCTGAGCCCATGGAGCGCTTTGCAGGCCTTCGAACAATGGTGATTTTGGGTCGAAGACTCTTGATAACGTGGGTTGCAGCTGTATTGCTCTATGGACTGGCAGTATGTCCGTGGTAAGGTGTTGGGTGGGTATTGGTGGTTGGGTTATATTAGCGAGGTTGGCTGCCGGAGGCTGCATACTCTGGATCTCCGCTTACAGGATAATCATCTGTTGCCTAATCTCTTCCGCCTGACGCGATGATTGTACTGTTCTTTGAGTTGCGGCTTGCTCTGCCCTTAATCTGTTTCTTTCGGCTTCCATGCACTGCATTTCTGTTCTTAACCTGGCTATCTCATCTTCTTGGTTTTGATCTGGTTCTGGGGGGTCCCCCCTTGCTCGTTGTTGTTGTTCTCATTGTCACCTTGGCCTTTCCTTCTGGAGGCGTAAGTGCTGCAAGCGCTTCTTCTTGGTCTCCCTCGAGCGGAGGGTTCTGGCACCTCCGCCTCAGCGGTGGTACGTCTCCTCACGGTGGTTCTTGTTCTTAGTGGCATCTGCAGGTGTTATCTCCGACCAGACACAAACGGTGGGCGCCAACTGTTGGAACACGGTTCCAGCAGGTTCAAAGAGAGGTCAAAATGGTAGGAAGGACCGGAGTCAACTCACTGCATATAACATGGGGAAATTACAAGGTAGGCCCCAAGGTAGGTGGCGCAGCAGCTACCAGAGGACAACTAACTCTAATTACACAGGGGAGGTCGCCTTTTATAGTGACCACCTAGCTCAAGGTTAAAAGTACGAGCGTCCCCTAGTGGGAGTTTTGGAACCCTAGAAAATGTCCCTATTACGTGTGGACCACCCGAGGGCAGAGTCGTCCATAACCTCACCGTTGTGGTACGCGGGTCGCGGCCCATTTGCGCCTGAGAGAAGGGCCCATCGCGTCCACTCCTTGACAACGAGCCTCAGTTCAGCCCCTCACGCCATCTTGACGGTCGCCATCTTCGCGCGTCGCCACCTCCACGAAGGGCCTCCGATGGAGTCGGAGGCCTAGTCAAAAAACCTTCGCGACCAGGAAAGGCGATGCCGCCGGACCTCCTCCACCGACCGACTCCATGGCCTCCGATGGAGTCTCTTCGGCGAAGGTCCTACCTCCAGAGGCTTCTCTCTAGTGCCCTACACGCACAAAAAAAAAGGACACCTGGTATGTTGATCCGGCAATGATCGGAGGTAATAGGCCTTGTCGGCCTTGGAGCGTATCCCCAACACGCAACCAACACTTTTTTTTTTAAGAATTAGACATTACAATGCAAACACTCAGCGCCCCGGCCAATGACGTGGCGATCGAGCCAAGAGGGAGCCCACAGCACTGGCCAAACTTGCAACCCGGCCCGTGTGTTGTTGCGGTACAGTACTCGTACGATCGTGCAGGTGGTAGCATCGGGTCGTCGCAGTCACACACGTGACTATGCGAGTCCTGCAGTCCGATGGATAATGTCCGGCGGGGTCAGCGCGCCAATGCAAATAAAAAAAAACCTGGACAGCAGTGTAAATATTGTCGTCGTTTGGCGGTTTGTACAATACATACGGAGTATGTGTGTGTCACAGAAAATCAGCTGTTTTCCTCGCCGCACCCGTGATGCCGGTTTTTTCTGCTTAGACTCTGGCGCCGCCGCCGTAGGACGACGGGCCAGCAACAATCACCGGCGGAGATGTGCACGTAGCGCCAGTGCGACGGCACCAAATAGCTTCACTCGAATAATGCTAGTTGGGCTAAATATAGTACAAGTACTATACAGTATACTAGCAGATATGTAGTACTACATGTAGTGTACATTAATTAATGAAAAGCATCGTCGTAGATAGGCCACTATGTAGTTTATTTCCCTACGACGTGATTGGTTGGTTTGTGTACCAAAAATTTCATTGTTACAACTTTTTGTACTATTTATGGTTCCAGCATAAATTAAAAAAAAACTGGAGCATTAAAAAAATCCATTGTTACAACTTTTTTACCGTACCGTTTATACTTACAGTGTTTTCGGTCTCACGTACCTTTATAACTGGCCTGCACTGCACCTATTTGTCTAGTGATCTCCTTTTGGATATGCATGCATGGTCCACTGCACTTAGGCCTGATAGCAAAAATAGCATGCATGGATCCACTACATGCAAATACCCCTCAAGTAGTAGGAATAATTTATTTCCAAAACCACCTCAAACAGGAGTAATTTCCATCGACGGTGTTCATGAGACGAGATCGATCGAATCCCCTAAAACTTGTGCTCCGGCCAATTGAAACACCCCCACCCCCCCCCCCCCCAAACCCCACCGGCTGGAGGCGCGCCCCCCCCCCCAACCGGAACTGTACCCGTTGCTCTTCACCAATCACCAGCGTCCAGTATGCCAGTGGCGGTTGCCAGTTACCACCACCCGCGCCCCTGCTCGGTGCCCACGCCGCCGCCGTCCGCCCGGCCTCTTTATATACCGCACCCGGCCCCTCGCCCTCGCCACACGCCCACACCATATCGCCTCCGTCCTGCTCTTCTTCTCCAACAACCCGCCTGATCACTCCCGCCGCCGCCACCGCTCCACCAGCAACCCAACCCAACTATAGGGCGGGCGTGGGAGCACGTGCGCGTGCATGTGCTTGTCGGCGGCGGCCATGGACAAGAGCGACACGCTGTCCAATGCCATCGACCATCACCCGGCGGGGGTCACCACCACCGCCAGCGGCACGGAGACATCCTCCTCACTCTTCCTCGTTCGCGAGCTGGCGCGCATACTGTCGCGAGCTCGCACAGACCCCGCGCCGCCTGTCCCGGCGGGCGTTCACCACGACGGCGCCCGGGGAGGAGATGAGCCGGGTGCGCGCGCGGTTGGGCGCCGACATGGCGCGCGCGCTGCGGTGGTGGGACCTCGTCGGGCTGGGCCTGGGCGGCATGGTGGGGGCGGGGTCTTCGTCACCACGGGCCGCGCCGCGCGGCTCTACACGGGGCCCGGCGTCGTGGTGTCCTACGCCATTGCGGGGCTCTGCGCGCTGCAGCCCGCCTTCTGCTACACCGAATTCGCCGTCGACCTGCCCGTCGCTGGCGGCGCCTTCAGCTACCTCCGCGTCACCTTCGGTGAGTCATCGTGGCTGCCCGGCTTCCCCGTCGCTTGGTTTCATTCCGTTTTTCCGTTTCTTTTTTCACAACCGGGACTTCACCCTTTTTTTCATTAAGAGAGAAAAGTTTAAACAAATACAACATAATCAAGCGCACTCGGCAAGATGCCTTGCACGTTTGACAGCCAAACAACGACCTATACTACTGATGCTGCGCTAAAAGATTACATGGTGCTATCATTTTGCGACAAGATCGCTGTAAGAGCTCTAATTGGTGCACACCCGCTGATCACCCAGTCCTCCGCCTCCCTGAACGCAGCCTGCACCACCTGCTGCACTTGGTGGAATGCCCTGTTGAATACACGATTTTCCGTTCCTGAGCGGTTCCCGGCATGGCCGAGCCGCTAGCTGCTTGTGAGCTGTTTTTGGAGGAAACGCTTCTGAGCTGTGATGAGTGATGACATGCACACACACGTCGATCAATAAAAAAAGTGCCTTTTCTTTCTTTCTTTTTTTGGTTTCTTCTATGAAAGGCCTTTTCTTGAAATAATAAACTCATGGCTATCTTGTTGCATGTGTACTACATCTTTGCCCTTCCTTGGTTTTGTCCAATTGCTACTACGAGGCGCGCGCCATGCTGTTCTTGCCCGCTGCTCAAGCTGGACCCATACCCATGTGTTGTTCGTATTTGTGACACGCCAAATTTGTTGTTTGAGACAAACTGCAAATCGGTGCTTCTCGAACGAACCGAGGGGCGAGGCAATGACAAGCCAAATTTGTTGTTTGAGACAAATTGCAAATCGGTGCTTCTCGAACGAACCGAGGGGCGAGGCAATGACAATTTGACCATTTTTTTGTCCAAAAAGAGATCACAATATCTGCTTCTGCTTTTTCCCGAATACGCAAAAGATTTGCGCATCTTTGCATTAAGTGAAAAAAGTTTGTTACAGCCCGCGTTTTCGCGCGTTTCGGGAGGGAAGATATTACATGAAGCGCTACTCCTAGATTAATATTGTAAGCGGATTACTCACTAAATTTACAACCTAGTCTGCGCGCACCGGCTTCGATCCATAGATCGGTGATGGCGTCAATCACGTCCACCGCGTCGTCCGCGTCGTCCACGCGGACGTCGGGTCTCGCAGCGTCGGGGAAGAGCTCCCGCATCGTGTCGGCGTCACCGGGCTTGCCGCGAAACTTGGCCTCAAGCTCCTGCTTGGCCTTCTCCGTAGTCCTCCCCTGTAGCAGCCCCATCCTCTGCATGATGAGGTACTCGCCTCGCTTGGCCGTCGGATGCTTGGACAACGGTTGTGCCACAATGCGTCTACTCCGTCGCGGCATCTTAAACGAGGAAGACTTGACAGTCGACGGCAACAATAGCGGTGAGGCTGCCTTCTTGAACACCCATTGCGTGAAACACTTCAAGCGCCCGGTGAGGGAAAGCGAAGCAGAGCTCCCCCCTGTTGTCCTCCACATCACTGTCGGCGCTAGGTTGGTCAGGCGTCGCTACGTTGGCCGTCGGCATGTGGCAGATTTTGGCGTCTACAGCCACCGTCTCGTTGGTCACCCACGACGACGATGGCGTTGTGTCTTTCGAGAGCGGAGCGGCAGCCACCCAGGCTTGAGCTGAGGCCGTGTTCTCCGGTGGCAGCAGGTGCGCTGGCATAGAAAAGCCAGGCAGCGGTGTGCAGCATACCGCTTCGTCTGTCGGTGCGTGAAGCTCCCTGGCCACAGCCGCGTCGTCCGTCATAGGGACGTCTCCCACGCCCCATGGGATATCCGCTCCATGTGTTGCTTTGTTGCGGCGGGTGTAGACGAACAGCGGCGCAGCCCTCTGTGGCGTTGCGGCTACCTCCGTTGCGACAGCCACCTCTGAAGGTCCGGCGTCCAGCATGACCGGCTGCGTGGGCGGCAAGGACTTCACAATGGCCAAGGAGGCAGGCCCCGATGACTCAGCAGGCACGCTATCGGCCCCCGCCACCCGGTTGGACACCGGCGACGAGGACGGAGCAGCTACGGTCGCCCGAGGGGTCGACGATGTGGGGTCCGTAGTTGCTGTACCCTGACCGTTCCTCGTGTTGCCTAGCAGTGGTAGCGGGCCTTCAAGGATGATAGCCCATGCGACATCCATCGAAGTGGGCAACGGACCGGCAGGCTCCTCTGAGCCGTGGTGCTGAATCGGAGGCGCCGCAGCTGTTCCAGCCAAGAGGTGAGCGACCCGCGGTCGCCAGACCATGGACGGTTGGTCGGCTAACCCCTGCTTCCTCTTCCGACGCTGACAACGGCGCTGGCACGATCGGCGACCGCATGCACCCGTGGAACTCGTGGGATCACAAACGTCGTTGGCACAGCCACCGCCCTCCTGCTGTCCACGAGCGTCTTGGCCGACGACGTTGACGACTCGCCTCATCCTCCTGCACTCGCGTGCGAGGTGACCAAGTCCCCGGCAGCGGAGGCATTGCCAAGGCAGGGTACAAGTAGCGACACAATGCCCCGTCGCGAGGCACTTGAAGCAGCAACCATCGGTGTAAGAAGGAAACAATCGTGGTCCAACGCTTTCCCCAGTGCCCGCCACATGACGGCGTCGGGGCGGCGACGGTCACGACGGCTGGGCAGGGCGCTGGGGAAGCACGCGCTGCCATCCATCAGCATCCAGGACAGTCACCCGGCGCATCGGCCCCAGCCGCTGGTGGATAGGAAGCCGCTCGTGCCCGCCCCTCCCCAGGGAGGACGCATGCCGACGACCTCTGAGGCGCCTCTGGGCTGGGGCGCGACCTTCCGCTAGCCGAACAGGAAGGCCGCTCACCAGCTGGGGACGCGGTCGTCCGCGCCTCCCCAGACCTCGCCGAGGCCGGCGCCGCCCGTCGACCGTCCTGCCATCACCCAGAGATGCAGTTGGAGCGTTAAGCGGAGGCACATGCGCGCTCCTTGGCGGGCGCCGGGCAGCGTCCAGGAAGGACGAGGGCCGCTCCTTGCTGGATGCGTCGCCGTCTTCGTCCGCCCACCTTCGAAACTTCGATCGCCCTTCCGAGCGATTCCCAGGCTGGAAAGGCGCGGCAAGGGGAGATAGGGAAGACGACAAGCTCCGTGCAGGGGCGGATGGATCGATGAGAAAGGCATCAAGGCCAAGGACGGTGGCACCCGCCTCCTCGTCCGAGCCCGCGTCCGTGTCCTCGTCCTCCGGGACGCCCTCAACGACGATCCTCATCTCGTCCACCGGCGACGAGATCAGGGCGATGGAGGCGTCGAGCGCACCCAGTCCTTCCCCGGTTGAGATGTCCCACACCTCAAGACCGGAGAAAGGTGCCGCCTTGAGCACCTCAGCGCTGACGTGGCCGCTGCCGAAAGCGTCCTTCCCAGCAGCGGCTGAGCCAGAGGTGGAATCGAAGGCTGCAGCCGCGAGGGCGGCCGGCGGCAGGCTAGGATCGAACCCCCCGGCGGCGGGGACGAGCTGGGAGCCACCCGCGAAGTGGAGGAGCGGCCTCGTTGTGCAGAAGCCACCAGACTTCAGCTCCGGCGCGGCCTCGGGCGTGGAGCTGGCCGGTCCGGAAGGGGAAGGAGGAGAGGATGGGGGCGCGGAGGAGCGGGTCGACGAGGAGAGGCCCGTCAGGGTGGCGGCGAAGGGGACCCGTCGGAGGCGGCCACGCTGGCCCTGGCCGAGGTCTCCCAGGCCTCAAGGCCAGGCTTAGCGACGGCGCACGGCGCGGCAGGCGGCGGCGGCGGACTCGCGCCGGCCCGCGCGCGGGGTGCCGCTTGACGATCGGGACCGTCCAGCAGCGAGGGGGCCCCGACGGAGGCGGCCCTGCTGGCCCTGGCCAAGGTCTCCCTGACCTCGAGGCCAGGGCGGTCGGCGGCGCACGACGCGGAAAGCGACGACGCTGGGTTTGCGCTGGCCCGCGCACGCCATCTGGGCGGAGGAGGGGAGAAGGAGAGGACGATTTGGGGCGGAGGAGAGGAGGATCTGGGGGGAGAATACCTGGGGGAGGGGGCGGCGGGCGCCGGCGCCGGATTGGCGGCCGGCGCCGCCAGCGGCGGCCGGCGGGGGAGTCCAGGAGGGGGGTTGGGTCCGTGCTGCTTGATTTTGAATGTCCCCACAATTATCTGCTTCTGCTTATTTCATGGATTCCTTGACTCGTTTCATATTTTTTTTCTTTTTTTAAAAAAAGTCAGCTTTGTTTTCCCTTTTATCACTCTGCAAAGAGATTTGCCTTTCACTTTCACGGTCACGGCTGCCCTTTTCACCCACATCCGCAGGAGACGGGGACGTGACCGAGCCAAAGCAAGACCTGTTGAAGGACAGGGTCACGGCCATTTTCGCAGGCTCGCAGCCACTGTGTCCCCACAATTCGTGTGTTTTGCGTCCTCATCACAAGAAAATACAGGATAGATCGATGTGCTTTATCTATTCCGGTGACCTCGGACTCACTGACAGCGACTTGCTGCTGCAGGGGAGCTGGCTGCGTTCCTGACGGGGGCGAACCTGATCATGGAGTACGTCTTCTCCAACGCCGCCGTGGCGCGCAGCTTCACGGCGTACCTCGGCACCGCGGTCGGCGTCGACGCGCCCACCCAGTGGCGGATCACCACGCGCGGCCTGCCGGAGGGGTTCAACCAGGTGGACCTCGTCGCCGTCGCCGTCATCCTCCTCATCACCTTCTGCATCTGCTACAGGTACGCGTGCTCCGCGCGAGCGCTCCTCTGAATCTCTCGTCTCGTGATGTCAGGCTCGATCATGTGCACTCAGGTTTTTTTTTTCTTTTTCTGCTTTATAAAAAAGGTTTTATCGTGGTTGCAAAAAGGATATTGTTTGCTTCCAAGTGTCACTTCTGTTGCCCCTTCGTGTGTCACTCTCCATTGGCATGACCCTTCTTGTTCTGCTCACTACTGGCTCAGTCTATGAAACTTTGAAGATGCCAAAATTCTGCCTAGTTCAAGATTCCTTCTAACATAACAGCATTTGAGAATAGAGAGTAACGGGGATATGCTGTCTAAAGGCGGATTGGGTGGCTATAGTTGCTGCTGCATACGACACGATTGATGCTGCCAGTACTGATTTACAGTACACGACGGACCTTGGAGGCCTTCCATTTCCATCATGTTGTGGAATACGGTGAGGTTATATATTTAGTGCTCATCTTTGGTTGCGTAGGTTACCTCACCTCAGGGGAATATATGGTCAATTGGGCTAGTTCATAGAGGAGTTGGTGCTAGGCAGCCACTGCATCTGCATCTGATTCTTGGGCACCGGCTTCTGTTTGTTCCTTGTCGTCTCCCTCATCTTTTTTCTGGGATGTCGTTGGTGGGTGATTTGGGATGAATCTGCCGTCCCAATCGCTCCTGGACCGACGGCCTCGAATCGAATCCACTTTCTGTAAATATTACCAGAAGGAAAAGCACTGCGATTTTTCACCACCTTTTTCGATCCTGTGGTTCTCTTCCACAGAGTACTACCTGCGACCACGAATAACAGTGACAGCTAATGGGAGTAATCCTCAGTCAATGTGACAAGCACTTCTTTTTTTCAGTTTCACCACCTGGTCTGGATGTCTGAATGTTTCGTAGTTTTTTCTTTTTTGGTTTGGTGATGATGGTGCGCACTGCAGATTGACCCGGAGGCGCCGTTCTCGGGGGCGTTCAAGGGGCGCGAGCGGTGCGGGTGGGTGTCCAACGTCATCGGCGCCGGCGCCAGCCTCGGCATCCTCACCTCGCTCATGGTGGCCATGCTGGGGCAGGCGCGCTACCTGTGCGTCATCGGCCGTTCCGGCGTCATGCCGGCGTGGCTCGCCCGGGTCAACCCCCGCACGTCCACCCCCGTCAACGCATCCGCCTTCCTCGGTGCGTCTGCGGTTCTGTCCGTTCCAGCCCTTTTCAATTTGACATTCTGACGCCGGCGACGGCGGCTGACTTGCTTGCATGGCATGGCATCTCACGTACGTAGGCGTCTTCACGGCGGCGCTGGCGCTGTTCACGGAGCTGGACATCCTGCTGAACCTCGTCTGCATCGGCACGCTCTTCGTCTTCTACATGGTGGCCAACGCCGTCGTGTACCGCCGCTACGTCGGCAGCTCCGACTCCGAGCCCGCCGCGCACCGATGGCCGACGCTCGCGTTCCTCACCTTCTTCTCCCTGTCCGCGCTCGCCTTCACGCTGGCGTGGAAGCTGGCGCCGCCTGAGCCGCGAGGCGTGCGCGCGGGCCTCCTGGCGGCGTGCGCGGCGCTGGCCGTGGCCGTGGTCACCGCGTTCCAGGCGCTGGTGCCGCAGGCGCGCGTCCCCGAGCTGTGGGGTGTTCCCGGGATGCCCTGGGTCCCCGCCGCGTCCGTCTTCCTCAACGTCTTCCTGCTGGGGTCGCTGGACCGCCCCTCCTACGTCCGCTTCGCCATCTTCTCCGCCGCCGCGCTGCTCGTCTACGTGCTCTACAGCGTGCACGCCAGCTACGACGCCGAGGAGAGCGGCCGGCTCGAGGGCAAGGTGCAGGACGAAGCGTGCACGGTGGTGTAGTTCGTTGCTTGGGACGGGGTATCTGGCTGACGTCATAGATAAGAGAGGACTAATCCTGATCCGGTGGGACTCACTTCCTATTTTTGACACGCACTTACGTTCGTATGCTGACGACAGCACAGAGAGAATCTAACAAGGGCCGGTCATATATTTATATATGTAGAACCACATATAGAACCCAAAGGAAATACTCCGTACGTAGACAAGAACAAAGGCTGAGATATATGTAACTTGCAAAGATGAAAAATGTACATGCTCAAGGAAGGAAGGAGAGATGCATATAATCCTATGGACTGACTTCGAAAATGTTGTGATGGTGTGGGAAATTCCAAACATGATCGATAGATTGAGTGCGGCACTCCTACTCCCCTCCCGCTTTGCTGACAATTTGGTCAATCCTACATTTTTACTTCAGCTGTTTAGTACAACTCATAGCAACTTCATGATTTACTGTGAGCTGTTTTTTTTTGTCATACACTTATTTTCAAAATATTTTAAAGGTGCAGTTGTTTTTTCTCCCCTCTTTTTCACGATAATATTGGCACCATGAACAAGTTATAATAACCCTAAACATAATCAAGGTTAGTGGTGTCGCAAACGGAGTAAGAAATCACGTGAAAAAGATGGCGAGTCCAAGCGAGCCAGCCCAATCAGCTAAGCCGATGGGCATAGCCGGCCACACCAGGTCGCCCATGCCAGCTTAGCCGGGTCATATTCACCAATCGGCTAGGCCGGGTCATATTCACCAGTCGGCTTAGCCGGGTCATCAAGCCGGCTCCAACTCTAGCCGCCAGGTGCCTAGACCGACCCCGTGAAAACCGACTAAGCCGACTTGGCCTAATTTCTGATCGATTTGTCTCTATATTGTGTTTTGGTAAGTTTTGATCGTGAGAAATTTAGAGATTATGATTTAAAGTTGTTTCCTACTGGGATAAGACCACCCCCCTCTATATATTCAAAAGGATCATGGCCGTCTGATCCAATCCAATCAATCGACACAAAGACCAATCTTTGACTTCTTTACCTTAATTTGCTGTCCTCAATTCTTCTACCTGCTGTCCGGCAATGTCTCTCCATGAGATTTGTTAGGTTCCTAGACGGCCTTGCTAGTCCTAGAAGATCCTCTACGTGCTTCGTTCTGACGGATCCTTTCAGAGATGGTTCGGAAGCCTTTTCAGCCAAGATCTAGCTAGCTCTAATCGGCCCTATCGGTCTCTATATCGGTTTCGCAGGTTACGCTATGCTCTTGTTGCGTTGTAGGTTGATTAAGCAACCTCTTTTGACGTCCAAGACCTGCTGGTGTGTTGACGCGTACCGGATTTGTCGTCAACATCCATATTACATTAAGAGGAACAGTCACACGATAGAAGCTACACAAACTCAACACACGTGTATAGCCGACAGACGCCATCAAACAACAGAGAGCGTTCCCCGCTACTCCACAACCGGAGAAAGAACAAGCACACGAGTATGTACCTCCAGTCCGATCCTTCCGCGCACTTTGCATTGCATTGCATCTCCACTTGTGTGCAGTGCAGTGCAATGGCGTCCCCGGCCTCCCGATCGAGATCGGCACAAATCCAGAACCCCACGATCGCACCGCCGTGAACACTGCACATTCGCCACGAGCAGACGGCGACCTCCATTAACCTTTCACAACAATGCACGCAGAGGGACGCAACGCAGCGCTCCATTGGTCGCACGCCGGCGGCGGCCACTCCGATCCGGCTCCAGCAATGTGAACCCTACACCCTACACAACCCTACTAGCAGAGTAGCAGTGGCCAGCGTATGATGATTACCCGGATCGTCATCGTTTCCACATGCTGATCTTGTGTCGCGAGCATAACGTACGGTCGAGCCCAGGCGCCGACGAGATGATCCTGAACTCCTGATCCTGATCCACCGCACACACCTGCTTTTCTTTTTAGTTGGATTCTGCTAAAAGGTTTCGTGGAAAATCTGCCCCAATCCGCGACTGAAAAATTTGCTCGTGGAATTGGAGAAGGAAAAGTGTGGATTGCTGTTCTCGTATCACTATCTTACTACACTTACATATTCCGCATTGTGTGTCTAGAAATGCCTGTCTGTTTGGAAGAATATGTGTGTGTATACATAATTAATGTGCAAGGTATTAAAGGTGATCAAGGGCGTGCACAGATATGCAGTCTTTCATCTAGTAGGTAGGAAAAAATAGGATCAAGAAGCGACGACAGGAGAACTGCCACTACCTCAATTCGGATGTGATGCCACCGCGTGCCCAATGCTTTGCTGGTGACTGTTCTGTAATCCCGTATATATACCTGGTGCTTTTGCTCTCTGAACATTTTTCATCCATAGAAAAACAACTCAAGATAGGCTTTGGGTTGGGTGATGACTGATGAGGATTGATCGAAGAACATAATTGAAGTTATCTTTTGATAGGATGGAAATAAAGTTGGTCCACCTAGCGGCAATAATTCGCCTGCAAGACATGCATCTTTATTTTCGTTTGTGCTACCACTGTACTACATGTTTCGATAAAAAGCTCTGAATATTTTAGTTTGTTTTTTCAACCTTGCATTGTGGACATCCATTTCTCGTTCACATCAAATGGCATTATCACCTCGATCAGTCATTATATTTGCACCACTGTACTACATGTTTCGGAGGCGTATGGCCTATTTGATGCTGACAGACATTATATTTTTGCACATCAACATTAGTCACGTTTTAGAATTGCTTTTGCTAATACGTATGTAAGAGTGGCACTAAATGCATCTTACAAATCTGTAATTTTCCTTTATATATATGAACCTGCTCGCGCCGTCCGCGGACGCACACATCCACCGTCACCGACTCCATGTCCCCCGCTCCAGTGGACGTGTCGACGCTGAGGGCTACACGCTCGTCGAGAACCGCCGACGATGCCAGGAACGTCCACGGTTACCTGGTTGGCCTTTGTTTTAACTGCATGGGCAGTGACCATGTAGCTGCGGCATGCCAGTTCCCGTCGCGCTGCCTGTACTGTCGGAGACCAGGACACCGCGCTCTTGACTGCACGCGTCGTCGGTGGATCGCGCACCTCAGCAACCAGGGCAACAAGGTGCCTCGCCGCCGGACCTTGCGTGAACGCAGTCATCGTTCCGGCATGGTGCCGGGCAAGCCGTGTTCCAGGGAGCCGGCACGCTCTCCCCCGCCACCACCAGAGACCGCGCGGCCGTCTTCCAACAACCAAGGGGCAGGCAATGTCATCCTTGTCAGACAGATTCCCTGCCCTGTCCCTTCGTCTTCGGCAGTTGCGAGTGGCCGCCCCCCTTGTCTGCACGCGCCACCTACTGGCTCGAACAAGGCAACGCGTCGTCGTCGATGCCATCTGCGCCAGAGGAGGTTGCCGTGGGAGATCAACACTGCCTTCACCGCCACCACTGCTGACCTGCTCACGCTTGAGCTTTGTGCGGGCACTGGGGGGCCCCGTCTGGGTCGACCCAATGCTCGATGAGATCGAGGTCTAGGTGCTGTGTCCGTCCACTCCGACCGCCGCCTCCCTTGAAGCCCAGGCCGTGCTGGTGGACATCCTGTCGCCGCCACGCATGTTGCAGCTCAACTTCGCGGATGATGTGGCGCCGAGGGATGATGATGAAGACACGGTGGTTGCGGCTCCCGACACCTCCGACGTTGGGGCACTTCCTCCATCGCCTACTCCTATGGCTGCTTCGCCTGGAGCTCCCGCACATGTTGTCGTTGCGCCTGCAGCTCCTATTGACGCCGCGCCCACAACAGCTTCGGTGGCTGCCTTCATCGACTACATGAGCATGGACGTGGCCGACGTCGATATGGAGGACGACGGGGCGGCTGTTGAGACAGTGGTGGATGCTGGGGATGCTTCCCTGGTTCTCCATCCAGAGGTCGCGACGTCTTCCCCGGCCTCTGTGACGGATACCGACGTGACGACACCGGTTCCTCTTGTGACGGTCGACGACTTCATCTCCCGCTTCAAGAAGCCGTTGTATCATCCAGTCGCCGTCGCGTCTCAGGATCACACGTGACCCGAGAGCCTATACTGATGAGGAACTGATCCCAGGAGGAGTGCGCGGTTGGCGGCCAAGAGCAAGCACCGGGAACTAAAGCCGGACGCCCAGGCTAGGAAAATACTAATGAAGAAGCTGGGCATGGAAGTTGAAACGCGGGAGCCGGACATGGCTTCGTTCGACAAGTTCCAAGCCGCCTTCACACTCCCGTTGCCGGAACAGACCAGGAAGGCTATGGAGACGTACTACTTGGGGAGGGGCAGATTCGCGGCTGAGGAGTCGGTGATGGTCTTGGACCAGCCGTGATGAGTCGTATTTGTTGAGCTCTACAGCTTATGGTCGCACAATTAGTTATCCATATAGTATAATCGATAAGGATCCAGTAGTTAGGTTTGTTGTTTAGGTTGATAATGGCTTTTCGTCACCATCATCCTAAGCCTATGTTATAGGTCCTACGAATATTTCATTTCTCTTAATAAAATACGGGCATATATGGCTACTCGCGAAAAAAACTGCTTTGTGCTTTCAGAAAAAGTGAAATCTCCGGATGTCAAGATAACTCATTCTCTATGTCTCCGAAACGATCTATCAGTGCGAGAATCAAATCCTTTATCCACTCAGGAGAAGAGGGCGGCAGCAGGAAAGTTTTCTTCCACCGCCATCGATTCACCACCCAACTGAAAATACTGAGAGTGGAATGCAGCCTGAGTGCCTGAGAGCAACGGCACACAGGTTCTATCACAGCATTTCAGTCCCGTAGGCGGTAGGCTGCCGACACTTCTTTTCAGAGGTTTATAATATCCGATCTGGGCATTGGACAAAGGAGAATGGTGAGCGTCGTTTGGTTCCATTTCAGGCAAGTGTTCACCGCCTTTTTCTTTTATAATATATGGGCAATTGCCAAGGTGCGTTTGTTTTTCTTGAGACCAAATCCTGTGGCCTGCTTAGGCAATGCAATAGTGGTGCTAGCTGCTGATGGCAGTTACTGAGTGCAGGCATACGTGTTCCACTTCCACTGCACTATGCTTTGCAGTTAGTTGCACCTTCAGAGATACCCTACTAGATACTTTTGAACGACTGACTCTGCACAATCAAATGCAGCTGGTTATTCTTTTTCTTTCTGTTGGGTGCCGTTTGGACTTTGTAACAGTTTACATGTAGCTTTAGAGATTCTTCTCCATGCCCCCATGCAGTGAATGTTACATATATACAAGAGAGAAATGCAAAGATAAGTACTTGAACTTGGTGGTTTGCTGAAATAGGTATTACTCCTATGTGCCAATTTTACCTGAACTACTCCAGGTAGTTTGCTGAAACAGGCAGTCAGGCTGATCTACTATGTTTCTACAGTATGTTTCTGCATTAAGAAAATGATAATATCTCTGGTTATACTGTATAATTACTTATTTACTTCAAGTCTATTCACTGCTCCTCACAAGTCACAAAGAAATAAAAAGTGCGCTCACTGTATTCTTCAGTAGGAAGAAAACTGGTTGTACTTTGCCTGCTTCTAATCTTTTCATATATTTGACCTGTAGGGAACAAACAATTTGGCCATGATAGCTAGGTTTCACTTCATGGAATGGAACAATAAGCGAACCTGATAGGATAAGCTCAACTACTCAGGTGTTTGCGTCGCCATCTCATGAAAATGACGACTTACGCGTGGGCGTATCGTACCGAGTTTCAGTGTTAAAAAGGTTTTTTTTATACGCACTCAACGACATCGATCGTTGAGTGTAAATAAATGACCATCTCTTTCAGAAAAGTGCAGCGTGGAAAAAAGATCACCTTGTTGCATTGGTGAAGTCCAGAGATGAGACGACGAGCATGAAATGGATTTGATGCGAGCAAAGGCGCCGTGGCATGAGAAGGTGAAATTTGAAGAGGAATGCACCCAGGCCGGAAAGATTCCTGCTATCCTCATGTATTTTGGTTGTGGAGGACAAAAATGACTCAAGCCACGTGAACTAATCAACTGAGTAGAGTAGTGATCATCTGACATTCTGATGTGATCCATACCTTCTTACACACTGTCTAAACCCTACATGGTCAAATTTGTAATTCATAACTAATCAAAATATTTTTGTTCTTTTTTATTTTCTAGTACAGTAATATTTAGATACTTTATACTCTCTTTTCAATTATAATAAATTGTCACCAGTGCAATTACTCTATGTGTTATTTCGTCCATTGCACCAACATCAGATCTTAACGTGTACTTTACTGAAACCTTAGCCTAAGTTATATCAGCTGGTGTCGTGTTAAATCTTTTTATGGCATTATGAATCTGTATTTGGTTTCCAAATTTTATCTTTTTGGTTGTTGCAAGGCTCTAGAGCTTATTATATATCATTAAAATTTTCCAATTATATTTGTAACAAAATGGATATTCTAGATCATACATTGTACTCTTAGTTATTACGATGACATAAACAATAGTTTCTTCCTACACCACAACACCCGGAATGTTAAATTTTCCTGTATCAAAGAAACATATGTATAGTAATATCGCTTATTAAAATGAAATTCTTACTAGTAAGATACAATTTTGATATGTCACAATGTTCTAGTCAAAATTTATACAAAGAAAAAACTTATAAAATTCATTGTGATAGAGTTTGGTTTCCTAAGTGTGCCTTTTCTCACTGTTGATAAAATATAGATGTCTTACCATTTGAAAGGGGTGTAAGGCTAGACGAAAAGCTCATTTCCTAGAATTAGATCCGGTGCTTACAATTGAGAACATTATTAGATATAATTAGCCTAGCTAACATCTAGGCACATCGACAAACGCAAGTGTACATGGTGACGACGACCGAGCAAATCGAGCGAAGGCTTTGGAAGACTTGGTGGCCGGGTGATCGGGGACGGCAGTGGCACAAGACGAGTTGTGAGGACGCGTATAGAGTACGTTACTCACAATTGGCTTACTGGTTTGGATCTCAAAACCTGGGTGAGGATTTCGAGGATGGCACGTGGCGGCGTTGAGGAGTTTGTGTCGAGGCGAAGCATCTCTTAAAGGGTGTGTCCATTGAATGCTTTTTATCTCGAGCTAGATCATAACACCCCCTGGTCAAGTGGTTTGACTCAAAATAGAAGGGGCAAGTTGGTCATGTGTAATAGCTAGCCCTATAAATAAGGGAATGGTTGATCCAACCAAACCACATCTTTAGTTTTTCATTTTCACATTCTAGTTCTTCTCCTCCCTAGCTGCTGTAGAGGTCCTTCTCTTATTTCAAAGTGCTCTCTACCCTTGTGTTTTTAGTGGCCAAACATATATTATCTGAATTTATTCATGGTATCAGTTTTGAGATAATGTTGGCTACCTAGCTTGTGGCTCTGTTAAAAAAATAATTATTTATTTCAAGTAGAGAATTGGCAAAGAGTGCAACATCTTGACGACATAAGTGAAAGTTGTAGGTTAATTATATTAGTCTTGGTGACCTGGATGCATATGACAAGTGCATGTGTAATTTTGATTACGGAAACTCACCTAATAGTTGGTCCACCGGAGGCGGTAGCTTCTACGGCACCAAGTCCACAACCCTGCCACATGACATTCGCAATCGCATATTCATATAGTGTCAGTTACGATGATACGGAGCATGCATGTAGCAAAACCAAGTCCACAATAGGTCAGTAGTTTGCTTGTAAGCTAGCTAGCTCACTGGCTTTGGACTAAACGACAGCAACTGAAATCGGGTTGATGAATAAGTCATTTCTCTTTAGAGTCCTCTAGATCTGCCAACACCTGATGCATCTCCTTCTCCTCCTCAAATTTGAAATAGAGAGGATGAGTACTAATGTTTAGAAATCTCATCGTCATCCACATGAAGTGTGCACAGCTCAATGTTCTTTTCCTTCCTCAAAACAAAGAAGGCATCCTAGTGGTAGACCGCATGTCTAGGCAGAAGACGATGGTGGTGGTCGTAGCCACTTTGTCCCCATGGTGCCAAAATGTTACATGGTTTGGTCCCCCTCCACTAGAAGACCCACGACGGCGATGATGGCGCATGGCGGCGATGCAGCGAGGAGCAGTGGGAGCAAAGCTAGCCGCGAGCATGACAGCCAGGGAGTCCATTTGAGGCACGAAGGTCACCAAGTTTGGGATGGCGATGCGCTCCTACGTGCAGACATTGAGGAGTGCATGTGTGGCCACACTACTCGTCCGTGGTGAGGAGGAGCCATCCACCAGGGATCGAACCGAAGAAGCGGGCGCCTACGGGGCAGCAAGGCGATGGCAGAAGCAGCCGTCGGCCAAGTGGCGGAAGGTGGGCCCACCAGCGGATGGGCGGAGCAATCACGGGAGAGGGCAGTATGGAGCGAATCTCTTGGCCCATATGCGGCAGCTTGCTCGACGGCGGTCCTCTTGTCAGGGAGGGAGGTTGTGGACCATAGCGAGGAGGTGGCCCATCGATTTCACATCAATGTCATTGGCGCCATGGCGGGGAAGGGATGGGATGGGCCAAGTGGAGTGACCTTTGTGAGCGCAGTGATCGCCGCCAATGTTAGGGTTCGGCATGCACGTGTATCTGGAGGAAGAAAGGGGTGGATGATTTAATTAGGTTACCGTGAATTTTCTTTTTCTATTACAGGAAATTCGGTGTCGACCAATTATTGGGTGCCACAGCACGACCAATTATTGGGTGTCGTGGCAATTACCACTAGACATCATGCAGCCGAGCAACACTAGCGGCCCACAAAAATATTCCCATGACGTCCGACACGGACATTGGCTACGCTTCGGCAACCTATAATTTAACAATTACTCAAAAAACCTATAATTAGCAACTTAATGTTATTAATTTATTTTGAAAGTATCATGTTCTCATTAGTTAACCTCTTCGTGCAGAAATGATACGAAAAAGTTACTTTTTAAAGTTTGTCCAACAATTAGTCAAATTATATGCAAATTTAGGGCATAAAACTTTGATCAATAGATTAGTGCTAAAAAAGGACCTAAATGATACGGATATTTTAGCAATTGACTAGAGTACATGCTATAGCTGAAATGACATGTCAAACTGCATTTTTGCATAAATTTTCTATGATCAAATACTAAAATACATCATTTGGACCGAGGGACAGAGCATAACGAACAATACTATTCCCTCTATTGTAAATTATAAAATGTTTTGAATTTTTTAGATACATTCCTATACACTTCATATATATTATGTCTAAATACATAGTGAAAACAATGTATCTGGTACTATCTGAAACTATTTTAAAGTGACCTTAGGCCTTCCAAAAGCTTTTTCTCTCTTGTACTTATTTAGTTGAAACTCTTTCCCCAACTTTCTCTTCATGTGCGCACAATACCACCAAGAGGAGAATGATCAATTTGATTCATTCCAACCCTTATTCTCGACAAACAGAGAATGAAGTCATCCCGTCCCATGAATTAGAGTCAGGACCATCGCATCCTATTTGGAGTCCTAACCAAATGCTAACTTAGGTTGCTTTTGGTAATTTGGACTCAAGCTAGAACAGGATGGTCGTGATTCTAGTTCGTGGGATGAGATAGTTTCATTTTCTGTTTGGTTGAAGAGACAAGATAGACCCTGTTTTATGTCTGGTTTAAGGGATAAAATAATGGGATGGGATGGTCCTCTCTCTTGTTTGGATGAAGGGATAGAGACATGACATCTGTATAGGGTTACCTCCCTCACAACATAGGTAAAGTTACCTATTTGTACTCACACGTGATTTGGACTCATACATGTGCGTGTATTGTCATTGAAAATAATCATCACACATCACAAGTATATAATAATAATGACAAATTCACATGTAAATTCAAGTTCGAGGATTACTGTGAATTTAAAGTTCATGCCTCACAAATATTAGCATGTGACATGCTTGCAGCTACGTCAAGTTCTAGTTTTGAAATAATAAAAATAGCTTTTATATATAACAGCAAGCCGAAAGCCTTATGCATAAAGCTAACACATAACGGAAGGCTCAAGGCTATGACATAACAAAGCTCATGCCTTCGACTTAGTTCAAACATATATACATGAATTGTTCCATTGGAAAATAGCCATTACAAGCAGTCACCATTTTACTCCCTGGAACCTCTTTTTTTCGAAAGATCCGTTACTGGTTTTCATCAATAAGGGAAGAGTTTAATTGACAATAGATTCGACGCAAGGAGTGCCCTTTTTTGGCACAACAAACAACCATATTAATGAAAGTCGTTCCCACCCCTACAGACAAAAATTAGGCTACATGGCTACTTGTAATATCAACTAATGAGGTGGTATGTCCAGCCGGCGGTTGAAGCATCTCCAGATCTCACATGTGGTCAGCATTATCATTGAGTGTGCTCCATTTCTTCTACCACTGTCCAGGTCGTCGTTGTGTCTCGAACAAAGCAACCCAAATTAAGTTGTGATCAAATGGAAGCTTGGGGAACGCCCTTCCAAGGCTCGGCTTGGCCACCAAATGTTGGAAGTACACAGGTACTTTTAGATATATGAGTGTGGCCTTCTCCAATTTCTGGATCTGGCGAATGAGCTTGCTCTCTTGATCCATGAAGCGCTGATACCACGTCTAGTCATGCTCAGTGAAACCCCTGCGCATCTTGTTGAGGATGATCTTTGTCTTCAGATTCATGACTCTGAGGCGGCGTTGGCGGCAGGTGTAGTACATGGTCGTGGGGTAATGGATCGATATCAGGCCGATCTAGGCTGTCGCTCACTACAAATCGATCAAAAGTGGAGTGGAATCTTAAAATCTTATAAAGTTAAGACAAACTAGCGTATTTCTTTACGATTTTATGAAGCCACGTCACCTTGAGGGCCCTACCAAGTTAGTAATCTCCATTCATTCGATTCTCAAGGCATCTAAAAGGTATTTTGTTTGCATTTGCTATGATGATCATTCTCACGTCACTTCCTAGGAACACAAAATGAGCAGGCAATGAATTAATCCAAACCCCATCCACTCAATGTGTCACGTGTAATGTGAAAGGTCATCTTTTGGCTGTACCTCTTCCCCTGACATGCTCATCTCCTAAATGGGATAAGTTATATAACCCCTAGAAGATAAGGGGGAGTCCTCTAATCCGAAATTACCACTCTTCCATGCCTATTCATTTGGCACAAAACATATTTTAATTCAGCGTTTGACAACTGGCTATGGGTTGGCAAGGTATAAGAACATGGTAGTTCCTCTTCCTCCAAAAGTTAAGTACGTACTTCTGAGTTTCTGACTTCTGTAGTATATATACCGTCAATAGACAATAGAGAGGTCGCCTCCAAGCTCTGCAAAACTTAACTTTGTTAGACCATTGTAGTATCTATACACTCTCTCTCGACACCTTCCATCCTAAAAAAGAGCCACTCTTTTTTTTTTCTTATGAATTTGTCAGGATTTATTTATAACAAAACGACACTCTTTTAGCTAGTGCTAGAGAACATGAATATATATAGGCCGGCCGTAAGAGCCAGAACGATCATTCATTGGTAGTATAAGCTAGCAGCTGCTGCGTCTACGCATATGGGTGGTCCATGCTAATCTGTTGCCCATATCTATGTGGGTCTCTAGTTCTCTACTGCTACTGCATGCATGTCTTGAGCCATGGATATTCAGGGCAGCATATACAGCTTACTGATTATGCGACTGTGCATGTGCAGAAACTTGACTGCATTTCGTGGTGGTTGTCTGGTTTGGCCATGGCGATCCAGCTTGTCCTTGTCGATATAATCACCTTCATCCTTAGGTCTCGATGCACGATCATCCTATATGTTGCCAATGCAACCGCCGTCACCTCTTCTCTTCGGTTCATTCTTTGCATATCAACCGCCGTCACCTCGCCACTGCTGCCCTCTCTGACGACTGAACGACCAAGTCTGATGCAGCACGCCGTAGCTAACGACCCCGTGGTTGCCTTGTCATTCTCAGCGCCTCTGACCTCCTCTCGTTCTTGCCTCCTCCTGTGACAAAGTACTATCTGCATTCTGCATTCTGCAATACGATGATATACAAGCACGTTGTAGCCGTAGAGCGTGGATCAAACAATTCGGCGTGTTAATTAATTGTTAATTGGTCCTAATAACTGATTATGATAATACAAAAATAAGTAGGAATATAATGAATAGGCTATCTATCCAGCACTGTGTATGCAGTATGCTAGTGTGACACAGCTAGTCCGCTGACTGTTGCTGTTGCCTGCTGTGGACTTGGAGGTTATTGAGCCAAATCATCAGCAGGCAAAGAAGTACTCTCTCCGTCGTATTAAATTTGTCATCCTGAATTCTGTGCCATCTTATTTCATCATTTTTCTTATTTAAAAATTTTATATAAATATAATTTATTTTTTATGATATCTTTTATTAACAAAGATAATTAAATATTAACTAATTTATTTTATTATTTACGTAAATATTATAAATAAGACGGATAGTCAGAAGTTAAAAAGTTAAAAACCATATTCTCCGTGGGACGGAGGGAGTACACGCGCAAGATCTGAAGATCATGCATCTGTCTGCAGAGAAAGAAACAAAAGTGACCCTCTGAAAGATACGGGCTAGCTAGCGAGCTCTCGTTGGTGTCTGACTATTCTTTCTCATGGAGGAGGGGCTTTGAGTTGTGGCCTCTGTGGGTGGTGGAGCCTCGCTGCAGTCGATCTGGTCCCTGGACACAGCATGCAATGCAATGCTATGCAAGTTGACTACTGCACCATACTACTCCGATCCGGAGCATACAAATGCAGCTCGCGAATGGAGATGGACCCCCAGGCCAGTCGACAAGCTAGGTAGCTTCTAGCTAGGGTTGTGCAGTCCCAACCATGCAAGCCTGTCTGTCTGATTGCGATGCCCGCAGCCTAATCATTTGGACAGGGATATAGTATAGGCAATCTGCTACTGGTGATTGCTGTCAGCTGCTGGTCCCATGCCCTGGACCACGCATGCATTCTCCCGGAAAAAATGATCGGCTGTTTGCGGCGGTGGATGGCTCCATCTACCTGCTACTGCTAGCTAGAAGCTCCGATCCCTAGTTCATGGTCATTAGTAGATAGACCATCAATTTATGGGACGTTTTTAATTAATTTGCTGCAGCTTCCACATGATCGAGGTTGCACGACGTTGGAGCTCTAGCCTCAGACGGACAGAATGCACTAATTGTATACTAGTAATATTTGTAAACTGTCAGTCTGTTGCTCTTCTTCTCCCTTTGAATTCTTATGAACACTTTTCCTTGGTCTCTTCTACTGTGCACTGCCGCGAGTACACTGATGGTTAATAGCTCTTCCATCAACGAGAGCATCCCTCTTGGATCCATCAGTGTACATCCATCATGATTTGTTATTAGCTGTCCATCAAGATAAGAAGCTAATGTTCTAGTGCCAGTGCAAATCAGTAAGCATGACGCAACACATAATCTAGTAACTGCAGAAAAACGTACGGCCTGATTAGCAATTACTATCTTGATGGTGCGGGAGACATCTCTGCATCTGCTATCTGCATCTGGTGGAGCCTGCCCTGGACTGGACGGCATGGGCGCGTGGCCTCAGCCTCTCATGCCAGGGGCGCATGGCCTCGGCCTCTCATGCCAGGCAGAGAGCATTTCTCACTGCACGCACGCATGCAGATATATTGCAGATTGCAGAGCCATGCAAGGGACCCGGCGGATCGATGCATCGACAAGAACTGAAGTGAAAGAGTTCTGATGTTCCAACTACCCGAGAGATATGATATGCCTGATTGATTCCCATGACCGACCAACCTAACAATCATTTGGGCAAGTCGAAAGTGTGTAGTTCAGTCAAAAAAAAAAAAAAGTCGAAAGTGTGTATTTACGGCCGGGCGACTGCAGTTAAATAGCTTGTGTCGGTTTCCATCTGTGTCTGGACCATCAGCTCGACCATCACTGAAAAAAAAAGATAGTCGATCGATCGGCTCCTGTTGCTTGCAGCGCCGGACAGCTACTTAAGCCTTGTGGGCCAGCCGGGGTTTCCCAATGCTTTCCTACCTATAGCTAAATTAATGGTCGATCAATCGGTAGCGCATCAGATTTTAATTATTATTAATGTGTTGTTTCAGAATCACTCAGAACAATTAAAAGATAGTACGTATACTATTGATTTGCTATAGGATATATGTACTGGAAAAACGATGGATGGTTGCTAATGTGTCTGCAGCGAATTGGTTGGTCCATTAGCTACCTGATTCCCATGGGATTGATCGAGGTTGGAAGTCTGGAACCATACGATGTACCACTTTCCTCTGATGAACAAACGACATGCATGAACAGGGATAAATGCCTTTGTTTATACTAGGCTGTTAAAAATAGGCAATATCTCGGAGAATATATGCCTGCAGGTTTAATTACTTGCATTGTACCATGATAGCAAAGAATATATGCCCATGTGCCTCTGCATATATAGCCAATAATCAAAACAAATCTCCTTCGCCGGCCTCTTAGCTCGAACGTACGTACTTTATTTGCTCAAGATATCCTAGCTAATCTATATTATCGTTTTACCTAAAAAAAAAAGTGGTCATCAATACCAGAAACCAGAATTCTCTTCTCGCCCAATACCAAAACCAGATGAGCTAGGTTTATATAGTATATATACTTAGAACAAAACTATAGTAGAATCTTTGAATCATATGAGTAATGCAAAACTGTGGGCGGTTGCAGTATAGTATAGTGTTGCTTTTGGTGAGTAGGCATCAACAATCTGGTCCTATGGCGATTAGGTGGAAGATCGGCTTCTGTGGTGGTCCATCACTAAATATGCCAAGCTGCATATATAACAAGATTTTCGACGTAATCATTTGATGTGGATGGCACTAGTTTAGTTACACACTTTATTTCATCTTCTCTTTTAACTCGCTATAAAAAACAAAAACAAAAATTATAGGCATGAATCATTAGCATGGGGCTATATAACAGTAGTTACTAGCTAGACACAATCCTATTATTAGGTTGGTAACCCAAAAGTTGTTAGCCTTTTCTTAGCAAAGATAAACTAATTAGCTAGGAGAGGTTGGAATGGTAGTAAAATTTGTTGCTTTTGTAGTAAGTTAGAGATTATCCAACCCCTTTTCTTTGAGTGTGTCATTATGCCAGAGGCCTGTGGCAAGGTGTGCACTATGTATATATTAGACATTGAACCTCCAAAGAGTACAAATATTTAAAAAAAAAATTGCTGTAAACAAGTCAGCCAGAGTCTTAGATTGCAGCATTATATTTTGCTAGGCAATTTTGTGTCTAACAATGGCCAAGCAAAAACCTTACTTTTTAGGTGGGCAATTGGCTTCGATCTTGCACTAATGATTGGTTAATTTCAACATGCCAGCATCTAGAGCCCGGAGCAAGGCATTTCTTTACTTCCTGTGGATGGGCTTTAGATTTTGTTTTCATCAATAATGTTAAACTCTATTTTTTTTTATTGCCTCTTGAATTGTACTTTGGTGGAATGGTGTCTCTTTTTTGAAGAGATTTGAAATCGGGACTTCTCCATTATCTAAAAATCGGGAGTAGGGAGAAAGTTCATGTAGGAGATTAATAAATGCAGTGCGGCGGGCAGTGCCGTGGTCGGAACAGAACACCGCGTACCGTTACTGAAATGCATGGTTGCTTTTAGCAACTGCCGTACTGTACGTGGGCACAGCACAGTGGTTCGGCTAGGGCCTTTTTAGTTTTTTCATTCTTTCTTCATCACAATAATTTCTAGACACATACATGGAGCACTAAATATAGAAATACAAACAAAATTGCTACAGTGGTCGAGGCTGGAAAAAGTTACAATCTAAACGTGGCTTAGCTAGGTAAGCAAGGCAAAGGCAACAAGGATTAGATAGATCATTAGAAGCGGCAAGCGCGTCTACTCGTACCCATCGGGCTATCCCATAGTAATCTCAATCTTTTCTTGACGTAAATTCCATAATCTCATCTCGTCGCCGGCCGAATCCGGTAGAGTACCTAACTCGTCGTTTTCCGGCCACCACCGCCACCACCACCACCGGTTGACGACGAGGATCGTCCGCGCCATGGATTGGATCACAACAAACAACTGCATGCGCGCGCACGACCGTGCTGATCTTCTTTTCCCCCTCTTTTTGGCTACTAGCTGCATGCAGTTGTTGAACGGAAGAGACGCGTAGTACGAGTGAAAGAACCAGACGTGCAAGCTAGTCAACGACGACTGCATGCAGGCAGAAAGTATCATCTCGGCACGCAGCCACGCATGCCTGACAACTCCCATGCACGGGTGACGGGGCAAACTCATGTGTTGCTTTTGCATCTCTTTTGACCTGCGTACTAGCACACGTCGCTCGCCGTGTGTTCCCTTTCTTTCTTTTTTTCAAGGCAGACGGAGCGGATCCGCGCGAACACGACCATTTGACCAAGGCAGACGGAGCGGTGGCTTTCTCCGGCCTCCAGAGGTGTGTGTGTGTGCAAGGCGACCGGGGTGGTCCCTCTCTGCGGGCAATCTCGCCGACCAGCGGCGGCCCACACTCGCCGCCGTCGTGTCACTGTGTCAGAGAGCAGAGAGAGCCAATGGGGGGTCACGCGTGCACGCACAAGCAGGCAGGAGGTGTATAGTAGCAAGCTAGCATTCCAAGGCGCCCGGCCACCAAAGAAAGATATGGCGCCGCCCGCGCCGGACTGTGGCTGTCGGCCGTCATGTCTCGTCGCACGAGCCGCTGCCGGCAACGCACGGGTGACGGGTGACGGCAGTGGGTGAGTTGGAGTTGCCCTACGCTGGGGCAACGCACGGGTTTTCGCGAAGGATAGGAGGGCGTTTTCGGCAAGCAAAGCACCAGCAACGGCGAATGGGCATGGGCACGCCGCTCGAGCTGGCGCTACGACGGCCTACGGGTAGCTTGTCGCGTCGTAGGTCCACCTGTCATCCATAATACAGTAACGGGTATGGGTTGCCTCATTAATGGCGCCGATCTTCGTCTTCTGCATCAACGGACAATATTCAAGCAGTCAAGCCCAGAGATCAATGCCATGAGGGCACTGCTTTTCACGCGCATCTTCAACTCTCCAAAGACATAGAATAAAAATGTTTATCCTCGTATTAAGCTAAAATATTTATTATTTGGGTAGCTTTATTCAAAACTCTAATTTTACATTTTCTTAAAAAGTATTTTGAATAGCACATTACACTCAAAATGTTGTCCATGTGCTTGTCCTCCCCTACGTACTTAAATATATTCAAAACCAGCGCCAGAATGTCATTAATAATGAGACAGAGGGAGGTTGAGGCTTGAACCCTCGTTACGACACCGAAAACATGTAATGCCTCATAAGTCCACGTACAAATTTGTAGCCAATAAAGTTTAGCCCATCCTAGATCAGCTATTGTTCGTATCGATGGTAGAATTTGAAGGGACATCTAGGGAATGGTCATGGCCTCATGGGAGCTAACCTGGGAGATTGTAGCCAACTTTGGTCCACACAAACCTATATGGGGTTCCTTAGATTACCAATTTAATGGCAGGTGGGTCATTTAGGTATAAATTGAATTGGTTACTTAAAATTACCATCATAATGGTATGGTACGTAGTTTTCTATGCATGCTGTAAAAAAAGAGGATAAAAGCAACAGTATAATGATCCAGTGGCTTTTGTTACTAGTTGTGGTTAGAGTAAGAGAAAAATGATGGTCATGTCTTTCTAATTTTTGTGGCAATTCGTACAATTTATATTTCCCCCCTAACCCCTAACACGTTCATTAGTATTGACATGGATGCTTTCAATTCGCAATATATAGCAAGATAAACAACCCACTAATTCTACATGTAGATACGTAATTTGAATTACCCACCAGTGCGACATACATGGATCAGTGATCGATAATGTTCATCTGAATCACCCACAAATGACATTTTGGGATTTGGGAATAATATTCTCTAAATTAGTTATATCAACCATCAAACCTAGCTAAAGGAGTTCCATTAAATGTATACCACTATTGAAATGTAATCTAAAGCAACTTCATAAAATTTGCATTTGAATTATCGACATGCAAAACAAAATAAGTACGTAAGAGTTAACTATGACATAAGCGGGACAGCCCGCGGCCGATGGCTATATTATTGACCTGGTTTGGGTTTGAGCTTTGGAATCATTTTTTTTTTTTTCTGTCGGGAATGCATTACGTACGTGGATGCCTATAGGATCCATTATATTGCAGGGAGGATCGACAAGGGCAGAAGTTGCAAGGCGCAAAAGAAGAAACCATTTGCCAGCGGTTCACAAGAACGCCATTGGAGACAGTTATGTATACTACTGTACGTGCGTGAGCATCGATCTCCAACTTGGCGGCTTATTTTTTCTGACCAAAAACGAGAAAAGTAAAAGCCTTCAAGTTGCGCCTTTCTGCATGTCACGGGTGCGTGTGTACACCATCCATGAGTTATCTGCTGATTCCCGGCCACTACACGCTCCCAATCAGACGTTCAATCAGTGGAAAGCCTTCGGTATTTTCTTGCCTGCTGCATGCTTGAAGATTTTATTCTTTTTTAGCGCCACCCAAGGCACTCGAGTTTCGGTTTGGTTGCCACAATATGACGCTTATACCGTGTCGATGCATTGCGTGCCAAACCAATAGGAATCGTTTTTGTAATATAAAAAAGTTAAAGAAAAGTAAAGAGCTACAATCACGCAAGTACCGCCCCAGATGTTCTATGCAATGCAGTTCGTGCACAAGCACAAAAGAAAAATACGTCAGGTGAATACATACTCGTTATAGCCTTTTTCCGAAGAAAAAAGGAATTCGTACGCCACACTTTTTAATACCCTTTTGAAGAACGAAGTTAGTTGACGCACTACCGCCTACCGTGTGCTGCGAGGGATGTAACACTACTATAGTAGTATGGACTCTGAGCAAGACACTATATCATACCGAGTATATACGATACGGTACAATACATACGACAAGGGTTAGTTAGGCGGAGAGCAAGACCTCCCCCAACTACCAAGTCCCAACCGCTCCCCAAGAGCCCTGCTCCACTACACTAGCTAGTAATCTTGTTTTGGATCTGCATGGATCCACTCGATTTGGGTCTTAGCTAGTTAGCTTGGCCCTCCAATTCCTCTATTTTGATTCACAGGCATGCTGTTGCTGTACTGGTACTACACTACACGGTTGCAGCATACCCTACTGGTACGTACTGCATGCGGCGGTAATTGCCGAAACCACCTCAGATAGGACGGAGTAATTTCCGTCATCCCTGAGATTATTCTGCTCCGTCCAATTGACCAAATCACCAGCGCCCAGTGTGCTAGTGGCAGTTGCCAGTTACCCCGGTGCCCGCGCCGCCGCCCGCCCACCCGGCCGGCCTCTTTATATACCGCACGCACCCCCTCGCGCCCACGCCAGCTCGTCACACGCCCACACATCTCCTCCCTCCCGCCGCCACGAGCAACCAACCCAGGACGTGGGAGTGCGTGCGGCTGCCATGGACAAGGGCTTGGCGCTGGCCTCCTCCGATGCCATCGAGCATCACCCGAGCGGGGTCACCGCGAGCGCCGCCGCCATCGGCACGGGGACCTCCTCCTCGTCGTCGTTCGCGAGCTGGCGCGCGTACGGTCGCGCGCTATCGCAGACCCCGCGCCGCCTTTCCCGCCGCGCGTTCGCCGCGACGGCGGCGCGCGAGGAGATGAGCCGGGTGCGCGCACGGTCGGGCGCCGACATGGCGCGCGCGCTGCGGTGGTGGGACCTCGTCGGGCTGGGCCTGGGCGGCATGGTGGGGGCGGGGGTCTTCGTCACCACGGGCCGCGCCGCGCGGCTCTACGCGGGGCCCGGCGTCGTGGTGTCCTACGCCATTGCGGGGCTCTGCGCGCTGCTGTCCGCCTTCTGCTACACCGAGTTCGCCGTCGACCTGCCCGTCGCCGGCGGCGCCTTCAGCTACCTCCGCGTCACCTTCGGTGAGTCCTTTGGTTCCTGCGGTTCTCGCCATTGCGAGTGCTGCTGCTGCTTGTGAGCTGTTTTTGGAGGAAACGCTTCTGAGCTGTGATAAGTGATGACATGCACACACACGTCGATCAATTAAAAAAGGCATTTTTCTTTCTTTTTTTTTTTGGCTGTGATGAGTGATGACATGCACACACACGTCTATGAAAGGCCTTTTTCTTGAAATAATAAACTCATGGCTATCTTGTTGCATGTGTACATCTTTGCGCTTCGTTGGGTTTGTCCAATAGCTACTACGAGGCTGCTCTTGGCCGCTGCTCAAGCTGGACCCATGTTTGTTCGTACTTGACACGCCAAATTTGTTTTGGATACAAACTGCAAATCGGTGCTTCTCGAACGAACCAGGACGAGACAATGCCAATTTGACCATTTTTATCCAAAAAGATCACTATATCTGCTTCTGTTACTACTTGTATAAGGAATGGTTGCGTTGCAGAGGGAGGCATATTTCTGAGCAACGATTTCAAGTGCCTCTCGTCGTCGTCTTGTTGCCGTCTTGGCGACGTTTGCTTTCCTTTCTTGGATTCCTTGACTCGTTTAATTTCTTTCTTTTCTTTTAAAAAAGTCAGGTTTGTTTTCCCTTTTATCACCCTGCAAAGAGCTTTGCCTTTCACTTTGTCGGCAGTTAATTCAGTTTCCTTTTTTTTTTTGTTGTTGTCTCAACACCAAATTATCGTATTAATAATGCACTCCCAAATTCAAACATAAAAGTGCAGAGGAACACGGCCTAACAAAATCCGCATGAGAGGAGGGCAATTGGTCGCTATTTATACCTGGCACGAACGGTTTAAAAAAAGGTACTGGGGCGACGGCGACGTCCAACAGATTTTATCACGGGCCCGAACCCTCACGGTTACGGCTGCCCTTTTCGCCCACATCCGCAGGTGACGGGGACGTGACCGAGCCAAAGCAAGACCTGTTGAAGGACAGGGTCACGGCCATTTTCGCAGGCTCGCAGCCACTGTGTCCTCCATCAGTAAACCACCCTGCCTTTGCCGTGCAAATTCGTGTGTTTTGCGTCCTCATCACAAGAAAATACAGGATAGATCGATGTGCTTTATCTATTCCGGTGACCTCAGACTGATTGACAGCGACCTGCTGCTGCAGGGGAGCTGGCTGCGTTCCTGACGGGGGCGAACCTGATCATGGAGTACGTCTTCTCCAACGCCGCCGTGGCGCGCAGCTTCACGGCGTACCTCGGCACCGCGGTCGGCGTCGACGCGCCCACCCAGTGGCGGATCACCGCGCGCGGCCTGCCGGAGGGGTTCAACCAGGTGGACCTCGTCGCCGTCGCCGTCATCCTCCTCATCACCGTCTGCATCTGCTACAGGTGCGCCGCGCGATCCCTCTCCCTCTGCTTCTGAATCTCTCGTCTCGCGATGTCAGGCAGTCAGGCTCGCTCATGTGTCACCGTAGCACTCAGGTTTCTCATTCCATTTTTCTGCTCTTTTTGTTTTATAAAAACGATTTGATCGTGGTTGCAAAAAGGATATTATTTGTTATTGCTTCCAAGCGTCACTCCTGTTGCCTCTTGGTGTGTCACTCTCCGTTGGCTGCCGCTGCCTGCCTGTGCTGTCTGCGTTAGTGGGCAGTGGCACGATGACAAGTAAGGAAAGGAACACCTGGTTTCTGTGCACTTGAAAGCAAGTGCACGACACTCTCTTGTCCTCCTCATTTTGCTGCCTTGTGGTTGCACCACTCCATGGTTTTTCTCCGGAAATATTCCATGAGGTTCAGACAACGAATCTTGTCGGTCTCTGTTTTTTAGTGGACTGTGCTATCTTTTCCGTTACGTGATCGAATGTTTTCACCACGGCTAATGCTGGTGAACTTTGTCGAAAGATGAGGATCATATCAAAAGCTACTCGACTGATGCATGTCTTAATTCTCGTACCTTTCTTTACACCTCATATCGCTCTAGAACCACACAAATCCTTGTCTACTAGCATAGTCGCTCCTGAATGACTGACAGAGATTGTGTTGTCTAAAACAGTAAATTTTGCAACAAAACATGTAAATCTGTCCTGACAAGTTTCCCTCTTTTTCCTGCTCTTCTTCTGCGATCAATGGCGGCACAGCACCAAGGAGAGCTCGGTGCTGAACATGGTGCTGACGGCGGTGCACGTGGCGTTCATCCTGTTCATCATCGGCATGGGGTTCCGGCACGGCGACGCGCGCAACCTGACGCGCCCCGCGGACCCGTCCCGCAGCCTCGGCGGGTTCTTCCCGCACGGCGCCGTGGGCGTCTTCAACGGCGCCGCCATGGTGTACCTGAGCTACATCGGCTACGACGCCGTGTCCACCATGGCCGAGGAGGTGGAGCGGCCCGCGCGCGACATCCCCGTCGGCGTCTCCGGGTCCGTCGTCCTCGTCACCGTGCTCTACTGCCTCATGGCCGCCTCCATGTCCATGCTCCTCCCCTACGACGCGGTACGTGCCTGCGCTCCTCTGCTCTGTCGTTTTGCCTGGGCCTGGCCCATGTGTCATTGTCCTGTCTTCTTCTGCTCACTAGTAGTGGCTCAGTCTATGAAACTTTGAACATGCCAAAATTCTGCCTAGTTCAAGATTCCTTCTAACATAACAGCATTTGAGAATCAGAGAGAGATAGAGAGAGTAACGGGGATATGCTGTCTAAAGGCGGATTGGGTGGCTATAGTTGCTGCTGCACACGACAGGATTGATGCTGCCAGTACTGATTTACAGTACACGACGGACCTTGGAGGCCTTCCATTTCCATCATGTTGTGGAATACGGTGAGGTTATATATTTAGTGCTCATCTTTGGTTGCGTAGGTTACCTCACCTCAGGGGAATATATGGTCAATTGGGCTAGTTCATAAGAGGAGTTGGTGCTAGGCAGCCACTGCATCTGCATCTAATTCTTGGGCACCGGCTTCTGTTTGCTCCCTGTCGTCTCCCTCAGCTTTTTTTGGGATGGTGATTTGGGATGAATCTGCCGTCCCAATCGCTCCTGGACCGACGGCCTCGAATCGCATCCACTTTCTGTAAATGTTAACAGAAGGGAAAGCACTGAGATTTTTCACTGCCTTTTTCGATCGTGCTGTTGTTTTCCACAGAGTACTAACCTGCGACCACGAATAACAGTGACAGAAGTTCTTTTCCACCACCTGGTTGTCCTGGTTGTCTCAATGTTTCTCCTATTTTTTTTTTCTCATTTGCTGATCATGTGCAGATTGACCCGGAGGCGCCGTTCTCGGGGGCGTTCAAGGGGCGGGAGCGGTGCGCGTGGGTGTCCAACGTCATCGGCGCCGGCGCCAGCCTCGGCATCCTCACCTCGCTCATGGTGGCCATGCTGGGGCAGGCGCGGTACCTGTGCGTCATCGGCCGCTCCGGCGTCATGCCGGCGTGGCTCGCCCGGGTCAACCCGCGCACCGCCACCCCCGTCAACGCCTCCGCCTTCCTAGGTGCGGCTCCGTTCCGTTCCAGCTCTTCAATTTGAAATTCTAACGCCGGCGACGGCGGGCGGCGGCTGACTTTCTTCTGCATGGCACCGCACGCAGGCCTCTTCACGGCGGCACTGGCGCTGTTCACGGAGCTGGACATCCTGCTGAACCTCGTCTGCATCGGCACGCTCTTCGTCTTCTACATGGTGGCCAACGCCGTCGTGTACCGCCGCTACGTCGGCAGCTCCGACTCCGAGCCCGCCGCCCACCGATGGCCGACGCTCGCGTTCCTCGTGGTCTTCTCCTTGTCCGCACTCGCCTTCACGCTGGCGTGGAAGCTGGCGCCGCCGGAGCCGCGGGGCGTGCGCGCGGGCCTCCTGGCGGCCTGCGCGACGCTGGCGGTGGCCGCCGTCGCCTCGTTCCAGGGGCTGGTGCCGCAGGCGCGCGTCCCCGAGCTGTGGGGCGTCCCTGGCATGCCGTGGGTGCCCGCCGCGTCGGTGTTCCTCAACGTCTTCCTGCTGGGGTCTCTGGACCGCCCCTCCTACGTCCGCTTCGCCATCTTCTCCGCCGCCGTGCTGCTCGTGTACGTGCTCTACAGCGTGCACGCCAGCTACGACGCCGAGGAGAGCGGGCGGCTCGACGGCAAGGTGCAGGACGAAGCGTGCACGGTGTAGTGTAGTTTTCGTTGCGTTGGGACGGGGTGTCTGGCTGACGTCGTAGAGAGTCCTGATCCTGATCCTGATCCTGATCTGGTATTTTTGACTCGTATGCTGACAAGAGCACATAAAAAGAATCTAACAAGGGTGTGTGATATATAACCATGCATATATACGACCCCAAGGAAATTAACAAGCACGAAGGCTGAGATATGTAATCGGCAGTAACTTGCAAAAATGAAAAATGTATTTGCCGAGGAAGGAAGGATAGATGCATCCTATGGACTTCCTTCGAAAATGTTGTGATGCTGGGGGAAATTCGAAACAGGATCGATCGGTTGACTGCGGCACTTCTGCTCCCCTCACTCCCAGTCAATGTTCGCTGACCATTTGATCAATCCTACGATCTTACAGCTTTTTTGATTTTTTTTCGCGACCGGGAATTCACCCATTTTTCATTAAAAACGATAAAACAAAGTTACAAACTAACAATATCATCGTGGCAAGTTGCCAATATCAGAGAGCTAAGCCCTATCTACTGGATTTAAATGTTTGTTATTACATAATTACACCGTTTTGTGACATGAAAAGTGAGCTAGGAATTAGCGGCTCTCAAGCGGCCGCACGATGCGCAGTCTGCCTCTTGCCGTGGAGCAGCACGATGCGTAGTCTGCCTCTTGCCGTGGAGCAGTACTGCATGGCCACCTCAGCTTCGCCCGCCATCGCGACCTGGAACGCCGCTTTGTGGAATTCTTCGAACGTTGCCTCATCTGGACCTCTGTCTCGACCTCGTACCCAAGCTTCCTCATGAGGACCTTCCTCGCCTGCGCCTCCGGCTTGTCCTTGGTCTTGGCAGCAAGGCGGGGGCTTCGCTTGGGCAGCCACTGGAGCGTGTCATCGTTGGGCACCTCCCTGGTCGGACGCAGGATTAACCTGGAGAGCAGCAGCTGCGGCAACGGCTTCATGAATGTGCTGATGAAGTCCTCGATCGATGCATTAGGGATAGGCTCTTCATTGCTGCTTGCCGCGGCACCATCAGGGGCTTGCCCATTAGCGGTTGCACCCTTGGGGTCCACGACGTCCTCCATGGCAGCACACGGGTTAAACGCATCGACGGACGCCTCCGTGGGTGTTGGCGGTCCTTAGAGACTATTTTTAACCGCCAATATGTTACTAAAATAAGTAGTAGGTAGGGCTTTAAACTAACATTTCTACAAGTTTTGGTGGATACTTGACTTGCAGTTATGACACGTGGAAATGCACAAAAACCATAAAGAAAGCGCATTCTAGAATTCGTATCAGAGAAGGCGCAACCAAAAGAAGAAGAGAAGCCCACCTTCGTACAAATCTAGGCCCGATCGTAACCGCAGGAGAGGTCTAGGCCCAGAGGGAACCGACCACGCAAAGGCGGTGGCTAGAAGGGCCCACTAGGGGACCGGCCGCCCCCCAGTTGGCTCATTTCGGGCCCAGCTTTCTCAGGTGGTTGCATGCCTCCATGCATAGGACGGTTTCACCTACTTCTATATTTATCTCCCCCGAAACCGACCATGTATCACTATAAAAGAGAGGGAGAGATCCCCTCCAACAGATACACCATCATTTGGAGCCACTCACCTCACCTCATTTGGAGAGCTTGTTTGCTTGGAAGAAGAAGAACATCTTGGTATAAATACAATGCAGTTCTCTTCCAAGTTGAAATTCTTATCTTATTTATATAGCAATGCATATGAACTAGAGTATGGTCTTGTTCATGTTATGATCATGATATATGAACTAGCTTATAGTTTATGTGTTATGTTCTTTACATGTTCATCGTTCTTCTTCATTGTTCATCAACTTAATATGAATAGAGGAAGAACTAGGGATGAGGTGATGGTTCGTCGTGCTTTCTCGGTTGCTCTTAACCTAGCCTGTCAATCCGAAGGGTTGGGGTCCTAGGGGGTTAGGAGTTGTTTCTAATTACACGGGCGTGGTGCCCCGGTATGCGGAGATCGGTGGATATGTGGGTACCCCACGGGTAGAGGGGTAGATGGGCAGGTGGTGACAGCCCTGTCCATCCCAAGTACTCCCCCACGTTTGGGTATTCAGTAGGAGTTCGTAAAGTCTCTATCGGCTGACAGACCAGCTGCGGGGATCTCCCTGTCATCCCAAACTTAGTACTAATGCTAGACATGCTAGTTAGATGTTTACTAACAGTTCTTTGCATAACTGTATATGACCAATGCCTTCTCAGTTAGATATATTCTTTTATTCTTTATTTCTCTTTTATCCTTAAGGTTGGCTCAAATGTGTGTCCACTATCTTTGAACCATGATTTACCCCTGCCTATGCTATGTCTACCTATATATTCAATAAGTGATCATGTTTATACCAAAATTAGATGCATTTGTCCTGCCCTCCTACGGGAAATTATAAATATGACACCCCTGAATATTCACAGGTTGAAATGCTACAATGATAGTTCCGTGCGCTTGTAGATTTATTGTAAATTCATACTGAGCTATCATGATTGGCGTACCTAAGTACCATTACTTAAGGACTGTAATTCTTGTGCACCCCATGGCGCCATGCTACAGGATTGCATCCTCATAAGTAATGACAGTTAGGAAGACCAATCCGGCACTTCTACCTGTTATTACCACAATGTAATACCTTGGCCGGCACCGTTAAGGGCCGAGGGTTACTCTTCTGACGTAATGGAGGTTAGGGATGTCAACATACGTTTCTAGTGTCATTGCCATGGATGGACTTTTAGTCTATCTTTTGTGACGACGTTAAGAAACGCCAACAGTGGGCACCAGGCATCCCACAGCGGCGGGGGACGGTGGGGGCGTCACAGGCATTCACGCCAACGATGGACCCGTCAGTGCCGTCCACCAGCGTCACGTCATAGTGGAGGAGGGAGTCGAATCCAGGTCGTCATCATTATTCACCGCGTCAATCGAGCGGGCGACCGTGTTGGAAGCAGCCGCCCCGCCAAGGTCGGCCTCGACGTAGTCCACAACAAAGTGGTCTACAGTACCCAACGGCACAGGCAGCGCAGACAACTACAGTGTGGCAACAGAGGTCGGCGTTGATGTTGGTGGTGCCACAAGGCAAGCCTCCACTTCGACCATCATGGGATCAAACTCCCTACGCGGAGCATAGGGAAATGTCTGTGATGCCCAGGTGGCTCCCACAACCTCCAATTGCAACCGTAGACACATCAAACTTTAGAGAAATATGCGCCACCAGCTCATCCAACATGGCAGCACCATGAAGTGCGACAAGGACAAGGGCGGCATCCTCACCCACCATGCCGACGTCCCTTCAAACGACTAAGGTCTCCATCCCAGGACGATTGATGTCATCCAAAGGAGGAGATATTGGTGGCTGGTGCGGGGACGAAGACGACGCAGATGACCGCTGCACATGAGGAGGTGAGGAGCCCGCCCATGTTGATACCGGGGCCTCCTGTCTGGGGCTTCGCGCCGATTCCAGCACTCGCTTGCGGGGTGGCACACAGGCACTCGTGCACGCCTCGGCCCGATGGCCAACGCCCAGGCAATGGAGGCAGCGCGACGAGGAGCGACACTGAGTGGTGATGTGGTCCCTCGTGAGGCAGTTGAAGCAACAGCCTACCAACTCTGGCGACACTAGACGATGTTGCCTGGGTGCTGCTCTATCCGATGAGCGGCGGTGGCGACGCCCCACGATAGTTGTAAAACCATCGGCGTTGACGCAGGACCCACGACGAACCGTGTCCCGTCGCTGTGGGTCAAGCCGCTGGTGCAGTGGGACCCTTGCCGCCTTCTGTAGGTCAAGTAGATGATGCGCGGACACCCGCGTGGGCTGCAGTGGTGGTGGGGGGTAGAGGACCTGCGCCACCGGCGCCGCCGTTGACGTCGTCTCTTTCCCCCCGCAGGTGGTGGTTGGGCGCCTTCACGATGGTGGCCCTTATAGCCGCAGTCGACGACGACGGTGTGGCCCCAGTAGCCCTGCGAGCAACCTCCAAGTTCGACCATTGCGAGGCAGGAGCGCTCTCGTCATCGGAGATGCCTACACTTGGGTCGTTGTTCGCCCAGCGCTTGGCCTTCGGGCGCCCCACTGAGGTGCCGCCAGGAAGGAAGGGGGCAGCGTGGGGGGAGAGGGATGACATCCTCAAGGGTGGTGTGGCCGGTGACTGTAGACTCGTTGATGATAGCTTCGGTGCTCACCCTAGGATGATGGTGGTGGCCACCGTTGCCGGAACCCGATCGTCAAGATCGTCTTTGTCATCATCGTCGTCATCGAAGACGTCCTCGACTATGACCTTGTTCTCGAGCAGCAGCTTCATTGACCCAGGTTCGCCCCTTGATCTGTGTGCAGGGGGGAGGGGGCAGGACAGGGGCTGCCGGAGGCGACGAGGATGGTGGCGGCAGGTCCCCCACCCCAAAGGCGGCCCACGAGCCCAATTCAGGCACGACCACGAGCTCCACATGGTCGACGGCGACTTCCCCCGTTCCGGCCGGGCGCACGCTGGGCAACAACCCCGCCCCGGCAGGCGTAGCGGCGCCGATCACGGCGCCAGGCGTGCAGAGCGCGGAGGCGCCCACGTGTGTCTGGGTGGCACATCCCGGGATGGTAGAGGCCATGGGGGAGGGGAGTTGGAGGTGGTGAGGCCGTACCGTGCATGCGACGGTCATCGTGGTAGGCGGCGGCGGTGGCGCGTCCATCCCTGCGTGCGGGCGGGGCCGGTGAGAGAGGGAGAAAATGAGCGCCTGGGAGAGGGTGGCAGCCCTGGCTGGAGTGGCGGGCGGCCAGCTGTTGGGGCTGGGGATGATGGCGGCGTCAATGTCGTCATCTTCTCCATCCTCTCTAACGGCTGCCTCTGGCTTCGGCGAGCCTAGCCCCGCCTCCACGCCGGACCCGCCGCCACCAATGCTGGCGTGGGCTGTGGCAGCCGTAGTCACGCGCAGCTTCACAAGACGGTGCTGCTCCGACACATCCTCCTCCCGTAGGTCGAGGGCGCCCGTAGATTTGCCTGCGCCACCCGGAGCATGGGCGAAATCACCATGGATGAGTAGATTAGCGCCTAGGGAACATGGATCTATGCTTGGCTTGGGCTGGGACGGACTTGGTTGGGAGATTAGCTCGGGGGGAGGAGTTGCGGTGGTGGCGGTGTCGGGTGGGTCGGGCGGGACGGGAGGAGAAAATTGCTATTATAGGACTCCAATCGTGTGGGTTTCTCTATAATAGGACTCCAAACATTTGTTTCTCTCTAATAGGACTCCAAACATTTTTGTAAAGCTACAATGGGATTTCGGTCCTTCTAATATTGTTTTCAGTCCCAAATACCTACTCAAATACATGTATTTTCTTCTAATGACCATGTTACCCTTCTGTCTTCTCGCATCCGACTCGACTCCCGTGACTTCTATTCTCCCGGCCTGACTCCTCACGCCCGTCGCCACTGCTCTGCACTTCCCAACGCCGCCACCGTCCTACCTTCCCAACGCCGCCACCCTCCACATCTCCCCACTTCACCGCCCATGCATGGATGCAGGACCGAAGACAAAGTCCCTGCTGGTGCCCTAATCCTAGTTGAGGTTCCTAGGCCCGGGGGCCTGGACGCCGCTGCTTCTGGAGGCTTGGATGGCGAGGCCGGGGTGCAGGACACCACTGCTTCTGGAGACCTAGACCGCACCGCCGAGTGCCTGGACGCCATAGCCTGGGGGGTACGTCCACTGCTGCCGCTCTAGCGAGATCATTGCTATGGCCATCAGCAAGCCACGGCAGCTTCCCAGCAGCTAGGCCACGAGCAGCAGTAAGGCCACAGCCAGCGGCAAGGCAAGAACCAAGCCAAGGCATTCACGACCAGCAACAAGGCAAGCCACGGAACAAACAACAGCGGGTCCTGTGGAAATAATCAAGGGTAAAATGGTCATATGGGTTCACAAGAGGAGTCCATTGGCTTTCCCCGGCCCTCTCCTTCCCGTGACCTAGACGCTCCTGGTGGTTTCCTCTGCGCCACCGTCGCCGGCGGTGCCGGCTGGCTCCCCCGTGCCGACGCTCGCACCGCTCATCCCCTCTCCTTCCCTCTCCCCCCGTCCCCTCCCCATCCCCCTCCACCTCTCCCTCCCTCCCCAACTCGAGCTTACGAGATCTGGGAAGACCATGCTGCCATGGGAGCTTGCCGCCGCTGCCGCAACACCGGCCACCGCCCCAGTGCCTAAGTGCTCCCCTGTAGCTGTTGGCCTCGCGAGGGCCAGGATGGCGGCGTTGTCTAGCGCTCTGTGGGGGCTGGCCTTGCCGGCTCCTGGCACTGGCCTCGACCACCAGCCAACGCCACCGCGGATGGGGGGCCTCCCTCGGCAGCCACCACGCCACCGCCGCTTGTGCTCGCCGGCTCTGGGGGCTCCCAGTCGTCGGCCATGGCTGAGGACGTCGTGGTCGCACCGTCGCGGCCTCCGCCCTTGGAGCCCGCTCTACAGGTGCAAGATCTCATCCCCTACTATCCTAGGGAGATGGAGGTGCTCTGCCACGTGCTGGATGGCGATGGCCAGGGATGATCGGTGCTGCCAGGGAGGCTGATGGCCCTGGCAAAACCGGTGAACAAGGACGTGGTCGTGGGCGGACCTCCAGCGGCGGGCTTTGGCCACAGAGCTGTCCTCATCTTCTCCCCGCCCCGGCCATGCACAAGGGCAGTGGCTGGAGCTCCTCTGCACCTGCCGGGCAAGACCGATGGCGGCACTCCCCCCATGGCAGCGTTAGCCAACGCTGCCGCTTTCCCAAGCCCGGAGGTGGGGGACACCTCAGCTCGGGTTGAGGCAGCGGTTTTAGGCTCAGCCGCGTGCACTACTGCAGCGGCGGGCGTTGCGGACGGGGTCCTCCACACGCCATCAACGAGCACACCCTTGGCACCACCGCCTGGTGAGGATGGCGTTGAGGATGAGGTCCTCCGCAATCCTCGAGTGGCCGGGCAGGCCAGGGTCAATTACTCCACGGTGGTTGTGGAGGATGTCCTGAGGATGACAACGACAGAGATGAACGTGGGGGAATGTGGCCTCGGTTGACCCGTCCACCCCCGTCCCAAGCCCGTCCTCGTCCCTGTCCCCCAACGTGACGCCTTACCACCCCGGGAGCTACACGCAAGGACGCTCAAAGAAACGACGGTGGGCGAACGACAACGGTGACGCGTTCGGTGATGAGCAGCCCTTGTCCTTCTTGTATGCTGCCCGTCGGGCAGTGAGGCCTATCGCAGTGCCTCGAGAGAGGCCGCAAGCTTGCCCGGTCATGGCTCCGGGTCGTGGCGGGGCGGATCACAGGTGGTGCGGTCCCCGACGAAGACGAGGGCAGTAAGGTCGGCCACGTCCCCAGCAGGTGAGTGGCATCCCTGCTCGGCCAGTGGAGGGTCGCGTCCCTGCATGACGACGCCTCGGCCGGCAGGCGCGTGACGGGCGACTGGCCGCCGGTGCCACCCCGGAGCGGCCCCCTGTCCACCAACGGCTTGGGCCGACACATTGCGCTACCGCACCGGATGACAACACCATGGGCCATCGACCAGGGACATAGCGGGCCGCGACAGTTCTCGGCACACGCCGATGTCCGCTACTTCAAATGCCTGGCAGTGGGGCATCACGTCACCGCCTGCAACCTTCCTTGGCGATGCCTCTACTGCCACAACCTTGGCCACGTTGTGTGGGATTGCAACAGGCCGAGGCTCATCGACGATGTGGCAAGGAGAGTCGCGAGACAGCAGGGAGGCAATGGCGGTGGTGCTGGGGGCGCTGGTACTATGATTGCGGCTGCCAGTGGCACGGTCGACGGGCCCACGCACCCCCACCGACGTGCCCGTGATCACCGCTCGAGCCAGCGCAGGCACCATAGACGGAAGAGGAACCATAGGGCGGCCTGTGCCAACCAAGCTTTCATGGTTTGGCGGCTGCGGTCTGCTTGCCCTAGGGCCGGAGCTTCGATCGCGCTCCTAGTCGAGAGCTCAAGTCGTGGACCACCGACCTCTGCAGATCCATTGGCCACCTGGAGAGATGTAGAATGGACCGTCATCCTCGAGGGTCCGCTGCCATTGCTCGACGACGAGTCCCCGGTAGTGGTGGGAGGGGCGTCCCCTGAGCCGACGGCGCCACTAGCCAGCACAGACCAGGCTTCGCCTGCCTCTTGGGATGCGGTCCTGGAGGGCTCGTTGCCTGCCCTCATGGCCACTTTAGAGGAGGCATCCTCTGGACCTCTCACTCCCACCCTTGAGGCTGGAGTAGCACCACCGTTGGAGACGGCGATAGAGCAGGGCGGGGTGCACAACGAGGACGTTGCCTTCGCTACCGTGCCGGTACTGACAGCGGCTGGCCATGCTTCCACCAATGTCAGGGAGGCACGGCGCGACGGCAAGGCCACGCTGCACGGTGCGGGTTTCCCACGGCGAGTGGTCGAAATCCCCGTGTTGGCTACGACCGCCACACAGGAGCACAGTGCACTAGACAAGGATGACGGATGCTGCACGCCGCCACCGGGCACCCCTGTGCCAGCCATCCAGGAGCGCGGTGCACTGGACGATGACGACAGATGTTGCACGCCACCTCCAGGCTTTCCTGTGCCAGCGTACAAGGACATTGGTGCGGCTACTCCGGTGCCGGCAACGGCGGTCGCCTGCGCATATTCGTAGCTTCCGCTTGCCGGCCTTGGGGGCGTAGTCGAGGACCAGTTCCTCACCCCGCCCCGCCCTGCCAGGATAGACCAGGACACGCTCAGCGACGACGACGATGATGCAGCCAGCGTGCTCCGTTCTTCATCGCTCAGTGGGCGCATCACGGGGTTCGCCCAACAAGTGTTGAAGAAGGCCGCTACGCCCCTACTGCAGGCGCCTGAAACACCCCTGCTGCGGACCAAGGTCTATGACCCCTCATCTAGGCTTCCCCTCAGGAGCGCACGGATAGCGGCACAGTCGCTCGCCAACGTCCCGGACTCCAGGCGAGAGGAAGCCCTCATCATTAAACGGCTGGCGCAACTTGAGGGAAAAATGACGGAGGAGGCCAAGAAGAAGCTCGAGGCCACGTTCGGTGACGACCCTGTGGACGTGGACACCGAGTCGATGCGCGAGCTCTTCCCTGACCTCGCACGCTTGCGAAGCCTGCGTGGGCGACGTGGCTTCCACGCTTGAGCGCCACCGCCGATCCATCGATCGAAGCCGGTTCGCGCACTATAGATTGTCTATTTTGTGAGTAATTCGCTTAGGAGTTAAGGTATGAGAGCAACGCTTCATGTAATATGTTAACTCTTAAAAGTGCATGAAAACGCGGGTGTAAAAACTCTTCTTCTACTTAAATATAAAGATGCGCAAATCTTTTGCGTATTCGAGAAAAAAATGGTCATATGGGGAACAAATACATGTATTTAGATGACAAAAGAGATTAAAAAGAGCCGAAATCCTATTATAGCTTACCAAAAAACTTTGAAGTCTTATCAGAGAGAAGCAAATGTTTGGAGTCCTTTTACAGAGAACCCCAAACAATTGGAGTCATATAATAGCCATTTTCTCGGGACGCGGGGAGACATCCTTCATAACTTCTCTGATAAAGAGGGACTATACAAGTGACACATGTCGTGTGAGCAACCACAACAAGTATTCAGGGTAGGCTCATGTCATGTACACGCATCTCCACTTCGGCAGTGCAGTGCAATGGCGTCCCCTCCCGAGATCGGCACAAATCCGAATCCCCACGATGGCGCCGCCGTGAACACTGCACATTCGCCACGAGCAGATGGCGACCTCCATTAATATAATCTTTCAGACCATGCATGCAGGGACACGCTCCATTAGTCGCACGCCGGCGGCGGCCACTCCGACCCGGCTCCGGCCATGTCCCTACTAGCAGTAGCCAGCGTATAGTGATGATTACCCGGATCGTCATCGTTTTCATTTGCTGGTCTTGCCGACCAAATGCTGAATTCCTGATCCTGATCCACCGCACGCGTGCATGGAGATCGATGGATCAGCCACCTGCTTTTCTTTTTCAGTTGGATTCTGCTAAAAGGACTCGTGGAAAATCTGCTCCGATCCGGCCGCACCTGAAGATTTTGCTCGTGGATCGAAATGGGAAAGGAAAAGGGTGGATTGCCGTTCTCGCATCACTGTCTTACTACACTGCACATTATAAGTATATAATTATTCCACATTGTGTCTAGAAATGTCTGTCTGTTTGGAAGAATGCGTGTGATGATATTGAAAGGTGAGGGCACGCACAGACAGCCCTTCATCTCGTAGGTAGGAAACAATATGATCAAGAAGTGACGATTGGAGGATTGCCACTACTTCAATTCGGAGATGTGATGCCACTGCGTGCCCAATGCTTTGCTGCTGACTGTTCTGTAGTCACATATATATCTGGTGCTTTTGCTCTCTGAATATTTGTTATCCATAGAAACAAAACAACTCAAGATAGGCCTTGGGTTGGGTGATGACTGATGAGGATTGATCGAAGAACATAATTGAAGTTATCTTTTGATGGGATGGAAATAAAGTTGGTCCAGCTGGTGGCAATAATTCGCGCCCAAGATCGACCTGCATCTTTATTTTTGTTTGTGCTACCCACTGTACTACATGTTTCGATAAAAAGTTCTGAATATTTTAGCTAGTTTTCTCAACCTTGCATTGTGACTTCCTTTTGGCATCCATTTCTGGTTCACATCAAATTGCTTTATCACATCGATCAGTCCCGATTAACAAATGGAAACCAGTGTAGTAACATTATATTTTTTCTGTAAACGTGTGTAAGAGTGGCACTAATTGCATTTTACAAATCTGTAATTTTCCTTTATGAGCCTGCTTTGTCAAGATAACTCATTCTTTATGTCCCCGAAACGATCTATCAGTGCGAGAATCAAATCCTTTATCCACTCAGGAGAAGAGGGCGGCTGCAGGAAAGTTTTCTTCCACCGCCATCGATTCACCACCCAACTGAAAACACTGAGAGTGGAATGCAGCCTGAGTGCCTGAGAGCAACGGCACACGGGTTCTATCACAGAATTTCAGTCCGGTAGGCGGTAGGCTGCCGACACTTCTTTTCAGAGGTTTATAATATCCGATCCGGGCATTGGACAAAGGAGAATGGTAAGCGTCGTTTGGTTCCATTTCAGGCAAGTGTTCACCGCCTTTTTCTTTTATAATATATGGGCAATGGGTGCGTTTGTTTTTCTTTAGACCAAATCCTGTGGCCTGCTTAGGCAATGCAATAGTGGTGCTAGCTGCTGATGGCAGTTAGTGTGTGCAGGCATACGTGTTCCACTTCCACTGCACTATGCTTTGCAGTTAGTTGCACCTTCAGAAATTCCCTACTAGATACTTTTGAACGACTGACTGTGCACAATCAAATGCAGCTGGTGATTCTTTTTCTTTCTGTTGGGTGCCGTTTGGACTTTGTAACAGTTTACATGTAGCTTTAGAGATTCTTCTCCATTCCCCATGCAGTGAATGTTACATATATACAAGAGAGAAATGCAAAGATAAGTACTTGAACTTGGTGGTTTGCTGAACTACTCCAGGTAGTTTGCTGAAACAGGCATTCAGGCTGATCTACTATGTTTCTACAGTATCTTTCTACATTAAGAAAATAATACTTCAAGTCTATTCACTGCTCCTCACAAGTCACAAAGAAATAAAAAGTGCGCTCACTGTATTCTTTGGTAGGAAGAAAAATGGTTGTACTTTGCCTGCTCTTTGAATCTTTTCATATATCTGACCTGTAGGGAACAAAAGATTTGGCCATGATAGCTAGGTTTCACTTCATGGAATGGAACAATAAGCGAACATGATAGGATAAGCTCAACTCCTCGGGTGTTTGCGTCGCCATCTAATGAAAATGACGACTTACGCGTGGGCATATCGTACCGACTTTCAGTGTTAAAAAGGTTTATTATAAAGGAGTTTTAGCACGCACTCAGCGACATCGATCGTTGAGTGTAAATAAATGACCATCTCTTTCAGAAAAGTGCAGCGTGGAAAAAAAATGTCATCTTGTTGCATTGGTGAAGTCCAGAGATGAGACGACGGGCATGAAATGGATTTGATGCGAGCAAAGGCGCCGTGGCCTGAGAAGGTGAAATTTGAAGAGGAATGCACCCAGGTCGGAAGGATTCCTGGCTATCCTCATGTATTGTGGTTGTGGTTGTGGGGGACAAAAATGACTCAAGCGACGTGAACTGATCAACTGAGTAGAGTAGTGATCATCTGATATTCTGATGTGATCCATACCTTCTTACACACTGTCTAAATGCTACATGGTAAAATTTTTAATTCATAACTAATCAAAATATTTTTGTTCTTTTTTTATTTTCTAGTACAGTAATATTTAGATACTTTATAATTTCTTTCAATTATAATAAATTGTTACCAATGCAATTACTCTATGTGTTTTCGTCCATTGCACCTCCGTCAGATTTTAACATGTACTTTGCTGAAACCTTAGCCTAAGTTATATCAGCTGGCGACGTGTTACATCTTTTTATGGCATTATAAATCTGTATTTGGTTTTCAAATTTTATCTTTTTGGTTGTTGCAAGGCTCTAGAGCTTATTATATATCTTTTAAATTTTCCAATTATATTTTAAGAAAATAGATATGCTGGATCATACATTGTACTCTTAGTTATTACGAGGACATAAACAATAGTTTCATCCTACACCACAACACCCGGAATGTTGAATTTTCCTTTATCAAAGAAACATATGTATAGTAATATCGTTTTATTAAATGAACTTCTTACTAGTAAGATACTAGTTTTGATATGTCACAATGTTTTAGTCAAAATTTATACAAAGCAATAACTTATAAAATTCATTGTGATAGAGTTTGGTTTGCTAAGGGTGCCTTTTCTCACTGTCGATAAAATATATATATGTATATACTAATCGCTAATGTATCACAACAAGAATCTGCAATTTCTCCAGGTGATATGGGGTTTCTACAAGTCACTACTGCAGCATTTTTTACCGTAGCGGCGAAAACCATTTTCCGCAGCGGGTAAAGGCGTCCACTGCAATGGCAAGGTCACGGTTAATCGTGGCCACCACCGCAGCGGCCGCCCGCTGCGAAAAGCATATTAACCGCAGCGGGCAGTTTAGGCTGTCCGCCACGATTAATGCCATCAACCGCAGCAGACTGTTTATGATGCCCGTCGCGGAAGCTATTTTACAAAATAAAAAAATGCCCACCGAGCCCGGCATGCTATGCCACCAGGATCCGCCGGGATTCGCCGCGACCGAACTGGATCCACCTCTCCTGCCGCTGTAGGCACCGAGATCCGCCCCAGCGCCGCCAGGATCCGTCGGAGGGGCGCCGCCGTAGTAGTGTGTTGGTTGTGGACACGCTCCTACCTCGTGGATCCACCGGAGGTGCTCCTTCCTCATGGATCTGCCGGATCCTGTATCGATCCACTACCTTCCTCATGGATTCGTGTGCGCCGAATCTAAGATGAAGAGGAACAGGGAGGAGTGAGTGAGAAGGAGAGAGAAAGAGGTTGATGGACAGGAATAGAGAGATATACTCACCTACCTCAGATCTGGAACCCTAGCCGCCGCTCGTCGGATCCACCGCTGCCGTCGGGGCCTCCACGCCGGCCAAAGATGGGAGAGGAAGGGGCGCGTCCACCACCTCGCGCGAGCACGGTGAAGCAGGTTCGGAGGAGCAGGTCACGACCGCTGAAGCTCAGGGGGAGAGGAGAGCGCCGCCTTGGAGAACACAGCCGCCATCCCGCCACCACACGCTGCCCGGCTCCTCACGCCGCCGCTTCGCTTCGCTGTGGAAGGATGGAGCGGAGATGGAGTGGGAGAGAGAGGCGTCGGACTGGGTGAGGGAGATGAGCTGGAGAAGGATGGAGCAGAGATGGAGTTGGAGAAGGATGGAGCGGAGGAGGATGGAGCGGAGATGGAGGCGTCGGGCTCGGGCTTGTCTGCGGCCGAGAGAGAAGAGTGGAGAGAGAGGGAGGTGGAGTGAGGGAAACCCTAAACTCTGTGTATATATAAGCCCAGTACATCAAGGTTGGATATGGGCCTCGCTAGTGTGCTTATTGGGCCGCGGCCTTTACCATGGCAGGCCTTAAAAGATGCCCGCTGCGGTAAATTGATTTACCGCAGCAGGCATTTTAAGACATCCGCCACGGAAAATGGGGATTTTCTGTGACGAGCCTTTTAAGTTACCTGTTGCGGTAAATCGATTTACCGCAGCACAGAAAAGTGCCTGCCACGGCAAATAAAAAAATGCCCGCCATGATAAATCGGAGGATTTACCATGGCAGGCAAAAAAAGCGTCCGCCGCGGAGACTGTTAGGGCAACATTGCGGAAGCTCTTTTTTTTGGCAGTAGTGAGTGTTTTAGCATTCAACATTCATTAGAAACTTTTCATACCAAATGCCTCCTAGTGAGTGTTCTCGTGTGTTAGAACTAGTGGCATTGTTTTATTACTAGTTAAAAACACTAAAACCCCACCATTTTGGTAAGGTATGCATAATACTCGGTGACACATGGCATTTATGTTTATTTTGAATCCAACACCAGTAGAACTGGATAATTTAGGAATACATATAATACACTTTATTGCTATTCATTTAGTTCGATATGGACTCTACTAAGGAGAAAGATCCATAGGAAAAGAAGAATGAGGGGAAAATTCTGAGAATGGTGACCCCAAAGAGAAGGAAGCAGAAGGAAAAATGGATGTAGATGGAGACAATGCCCAGGCTCCAGGTGATGGCGCCCCAAAGGGCAGTCAGCAAACTGTCAAGGGGGCAGCAGAGCTGGGCAAGTCAGGAAAGGCGACAAATAGAACTGTGGTATTGTTATCTCAGTTTGAAGCAGCAAAGATTACAGCACAAATTGACTCTGGGATTATGAATAATAATAATATGGATGGGACATCATCTTCGGGGAGGACTAGCAAGAGGAACGCTTCTACCGTGGACCAGGACTCCACAGAGAAGGCTTCTAAGTTGAAAGCAAGCAAGAATCTGGATGCATCTCATGATAAAGGTAATTTAAAACATCCAACCTCTTTTATTTCATGTGATGATGTTTTTTAAAATTCTTCTGTGAGGTCTTTAGGTGTTGTTTTAGGTGACAATGATAAGGATGTCTTTAATTCTTTGAAAAGGTTAAAAGATACTGAATTTAATAGAATGACAGATGATGCTAATAAACGTCAGAAAAATTGTGTTATAGTAGAAGATGCTTTCACTGTTTGTTCCAATGATGATAGTGTATATCTTGAAGCTTTAAATTTTATTTGCTCAGAGATCGCCGAGGGGTTTGGTGATGGGGGTTGTGACAAACTCCCATATCACAGACAGTTAGAGGCTGCCCCCATTCTAAGAAATTGAGTAAAAAATTCACGTTCAAAATGAAAGGGATTTTTGGAATTGTAACGGATTCGCAGATAGCAAAAAATACAGATTCTTGTCAGATTTAACAAAGGAGAAAATTCTAGATTTTATTGTCTTATCGAAAACTGGTAGAGATAGTTTCCCACATAATACTCTTAACTTTTGATATTGGTAGAGACTTTATTTGGCATTGTAAGGCCCCGCGTGGTAGATCCGGTGGCATGTTACTAGGCGTCCATTTGTTAACTTTTGATATTGGCGAAATCGAGGAAGGAGACTTTTTTATTCATTTTAAGCTACGGCATAGAGAATATGATTTCAAATTTAATCTAATATCTGTATATGGGCTAGCACAAGTGGAACACAAGTCTTCTTTCTTGTCTGAAATGGTTCAGGTTTGTTCAAAGAAAGCTTTACCTATTATTATAGGTGGCGATCAGACGAGAAAAATAATGACAATTATAGTGACAGATAGCCTTTTATATTTAATGCAGTAATTGATGCCTTAAATTTAAGAGAGATAGACTTAACAGGAAGATATTTTACCTGGGCTAATAATTTGCTAAACCAAACTTTTGAGAAGTTAGATAGAGTTTTGTTTGCCAAACCAAACTTTTGAGAAGTTAGATAGAGTTTTGTGCTGCACAGATTTCGAGTCAAAATTCACCCACTCTGTTTTTGCTCTGTCTAGAGAAATTTCTAACCTTGCTCTTCTCCTATTCTCTACTAATAATTCTTCCTCTACTTATCAGCCTCAATTCAAATTCGAATTGGGCTGATTGTTAAGGGATGGATTTTGTGAGATGGTGAATGACATATGGAAGAATACTACAACAGTTAGGTCACCTATTGAACGGTGGCAAATGAAAGTTAATAGAATATGCCAACATTTAAGGGGGTGGGCGAAACATGTAAGTGGCACTTACGGACAGGCACGTGCGGCGCGCACGTGTTTATATAAAATATTTCATCATAGTATAAAGTCTAAAAGAATTTTGAAGACTCAATTTAAATGAAAATATAATTGTTTTTAGTTTCTTACAACTTGTTTATCTCTATTAAAGTGCATACACACGTGTTTATAAAAAATCCCTTTCATGGTAAAAATTTAAAAAGAATTTTTATGACTCAATTTAAATGAAAATCTAATTGTTTTAAGTCTCTTATAACTTGATTATCTTGCATTGCATAGATAGAAGCAAGGCATATATACATATATTCTTTGTAGGGGTCATTTAATTCATGACATATTCCCATATAGTTCTCACTCTTCTTCTCTTTATATAGCATTTTGTGCAAATCATCGTTTTTGAATGGAGTCAAAGATTGCTCAACATAAAAATTAAGAACCAAGGTATTTGTTGACATGAGCACTAACTTAATTACTTCTTTTTCCCCTTTTAGACTCAGATGTTCAATACCAGAGAGTGCAATCTCTGTCAGTTTCGCCTTCATGAACTTCACATAATTCATGTGAATTGGACTGATCAGCATGAGCTCCATTTTTCATGGTCTCTGTCCAGATAATATTCAATTAACCCTCAATGACCTTGACATCCTATCTAGGATAAAGATATATCGGACACAATAAAATTAAATTATAGAGATCTTATTATCAATCAAGAAAATGTGGTATTGGAAAAATTAGTGATGATTACTAAAACAGATGAATTATTAAATTCAAAAAACTAATACCTTGCTACAGGCTTACATCACCGAACATGGTTTATCTCAGATGACCAAAAACGACAAAATGTGCTTCAGCCAAACTATTAGTCCAGAATTTAGTAGTAGTATAAGCACCTAATGTGGGAGAAAAAGGAAGTTCACAATGTAGTTTAGATGATAAACCTAAGCTACAAACTGTAGTAGGGAGGAAGCTGCAGATAATATTTATAGTGTGGATTGCAAGCTGCAGATAAAAGGATGCTAGCTACTTGTTTATTTTATCACGCAATTAACTTTGAGTACTCCTTTTTCATGAGGTGTCTGCAGATATCTATTGAGTATATGAAAGCAGCCCTCAGAACTAATTCATATTCATATCATCATATTGGAAAAAGGAAATCAGCTTGTAAGATTGTCGAAATTATTAGTATATCATCAATTTTGTTTTAGTTGTAACAGTGTTGTCAGGTGACGTAGGTCTTACTTGTATCACTGGCTATCTTTTATATTAATTATGGTCTATGCATCCTTGAGAGGATGACTGAAGCCGAAAATATACTTTCCATTATCTAAAAAAAATTAGTGATCAGCAATATGCTCTTCGTCCTAGGAATTACCAAAAAATATTACATAGCTTTAAAATCATCACCTGAGACTGTCACTATATGCATGGTGTAAGCCAATGAAACCAGTCTCAAACACACCTAAGCATGGCAAAAGAATAAGTACATTTGCGCATCATATGTTGACAGTATTTCAATGACTCAACTTGACATGTTTGCCATGTTGTGATTGGAAAAATCCACATGTTCTATTAAATTTAGTTCCGTCATTAAGGATCCACTTACGTCTGCCTCTTAGTCAGTCCTCTACATGTCATGAGCAGAACAAGTGCCGGAGACCCACACAGCATGCGCGCATGCCCTGATCCCATAGATATAGTTGAGAAATAGACACTGGAGGGAATCCCACATAGCATCTTCGTTTAAAAAAAAAAGATTGTGAAAATGGAACTGTATGCAAAGACCATGCCTATTGATTTGATTCTAGACAATGTAAGAAAGAAAACATGATTCTAAACATCTAGAAATAATATTAAAATCAGCAATGATGTTCACGTTCCCTTTCAGAACTTTTTTTTTTCTAAATACCATCTCTGCCTCCGATGTGCAAAGCACTCCATATTCTCATCTAAAACACACGACAAATTAATCTCCCATCCAGAAAGCACGTTACCTTTCATTGCATTTTTTTCTAGAAATACCACCATAGCCCTCGGCGTGCAACTTGCCTGGTTTATAAAAGCACCACATATTCTCAGCGAAACTCAAACACACAACAAATCTCCCATCCAGACAGATTGGTAAGAAGACCACATTGATACCTTCTAGAAGTTCCTGTATTGATCATCCCACAGAGGTGGTGAATGAGAATCAATTTCGTCGTGTTCTTCTAGTTAATTTTCTGACAGATTTTTTTAATGAAAAGCATAAAATGAATTTGAGAGCAGGAATAAAGCATGATACGGTTTGGCAGAATGCTAGGGCGGCGCTAGCCACTTACATTCTCGGATGCATGGAAAATACGAAGTAATACCTCAATCTAGAAAAAGGAAGTATTCGAGGATAATCAAATCCAAAAGTATTACTCTAACTACGAATTATTATGCAGAGTGACTTACCTCAATCTAAGAAAAAGGAAGTATCTGCAGAGTGAATCATGCATTCGTCCTGACCGCGCCATTCTCTCAAGCATCAACACCTTCAAACATTTATTTCTCTGAGAAGTAATTTTATTTATGTTCAGGAATGCAGGTATCAGGTGATATACTCTAATCTGAAAACAATATATCGGGTGACAATGACATGCCTGGTGATCTTCTCCGGGTACTGCACCACTGCCAACCGAAGCTCTGATCTTGCTTCTTGCTCCGTTGATCCATGATGCCAACATGAAAATACACGGAGCCACGACGCAACCGCCAGGGACTCCGCACGCCGGTTTTGTCGCGCCATGAACGGGGGCTCCGCCGCCGTGGAACCACTGAATCAGAGAGGCGCCCCCGCCAGTGGAGCCACCGCGCAAGTCGAGGGGGTGCCGCTGCCTCTGAATAGGAGATGTCTCGCCGCCACGGTCAGGAAGCGCTGCTGGGAGCCCAATCGAGCGAGTCGAGGGGGCGCTGCCGCCTCTGGAGAGTTGAGGGGTCGCCGCGCATGCGCAGTTTCCTGGTGATATATGGAGCGGTTGCAGCGAGGGCTTTCTTTGCGCGGACGATGGTCCTCCTGGTGATGGATCGATTGCAGAGAGGGCATGTGGGGAGGGAGCGGTTGCCTTGCGGAGGCATCGGAGGGAAAGAAACCGCAGCGAGCGCATGTGGGTACGCGCGGGAGGGTAAACCTTTGGTGGGTGAAAAAAAAAAACGACACCAAGTAGGAGGAGTCGGTAACGTGAATCACCCATGTTTCATATGTTCCTGACGTCCATCCCCATTGGGTCCACCTGTTAATGAGGGTGGGTAGGAAGATTTTTGAGTAACAAACGATTAAGCTCTTTTATAATATAAATTAGATAAATTAGACAAAAATGCTGAAATAACAATACTAAATAAGGTTGAACGTGACTTAAAACGTGTTCTAAATGAAAGACTCGGTGAATTATTTAGTGAGGAGGAGCTTAAGTGGTACCAAAGGGCTAAAGTGAAGCACTTGTTGGAAGGAGACGCCAACACAAAATATTATCACCTATTAGCCAATGATAAATACAGAAAAACTCGTATTTTTTAGCTTAAGGATGGTAATAGTATTATAACTGGTGATGCTCAACTTAAAGAGCATATTACTAGTTATTACAGAAATCTGTTTGGTCCATCTGAAGATTCTATAATTTCACTCGATAAATCTCAGACGGAGGACATTCCTTCGGTAATCGACCAGGAAAATGAGTTCTTGACTGCACCTTTTACCGGAGGAAGTTAGGGAGGCTATTTTCCAAATAGAACATAATAAGGCGCCTGGTCCGGATGGGTTCCCACCTGAGTTCTTTCAAGTTTTCTGGGGAGTGATAAAAGATGATTTAATGGCTCTACCTCTCTGACTTCCATCAGGGAACACTACCTCTAAATCATCTTAACTTTGAAAACATAATATTGTTGCCAAAAAGAAAGATGTGAGGGTCATACAATAGTATAGATCAATCTATTTGTTGAACGTCTCCTTCAAAATCTTTACCAAAGTTGCAACTAATAGACTATCCACAATAACCTAGAAACTAATACGGCCGACCCAGTCTGCTTTTTTCCCAGGATGTAATATTATGGAGGGTGCAGTTATTTTACATGAAACTATTCATGAGCTTTATACAGAAAAATAAAATAGGGTAATCTTTAAAATAGATTTAAAAAAGCCTATGATAAAGTAAATTAAAGTTTTCTTCAGCAAACTCTAAAAATGAAAGGGTTCTCACAGAAATGGTGTGAATGGATTCAACATTTTACACAAGAGGGTAATGTGAATATTAAATTCAATGATCAATTAGATCTCTTTTTTTAAACAAGAAAGGTTTAAGGCAAGGTGACCTCATGTCTCTCATACTATTTAATATAGTGATAGACATGCTGGCCATACTAATTGCACGTGCTAGGGAAGCGGGATAAATAGAAGGGATTGTTACCCACTTATTACAAGATGGCTTATCAATTCTTCAGTACGTGGATGACAGGGTGATCTTTATAAGCCACGATGTTCAGAAGGCAGTTAATATAAAATTGCTGCTAAGCACTTTCGAACAACTATCTGGCTTAAAAATAAATTTTTACAAAAGTGAAGTCTTTTGTTTTGGACAAGCTAAAGATCATGAAGAGTTTTATTCGCAGTTGTTCGGTTGTGTCATTGGCAAATTCCCGTTTCGTTATCTGGGATTACCTATGTATTTTAGAAAACTATACAATAAAGACTCGAAGAACATAAAAGAGAGAATAGAAAAAAGATTTAGTGGATGAAAAGATAAACTCCTCATGGTTGGGGGCAGCTAGTCCTTATAAACTCGGTGTTGTCTAGTTTACCGATATTTATGATATCCTTCTTCGAATTACCGAAATGAGTCTTGGAAAAAATAGACTGTTTTAGATCTTGATTTTATTGACAGAACGATCAACATAAAAGAAAATATAGGCTTGCTAAATGGAAAGTTATGTGCCAACCCAATAATCAAGGGGGCTCGAATTCTAAACTTAGAAATTCAAAATAAATATTTACTGAGTAAGTGGTTATTCAAATTATTTAATAAGGATGGTATGTGGCAAGAACTATTGAGAAATAAATATATTAAAGATAAGACCATAGAAAGTTGCGTTAAGAAACCGATAGATTCTTATTTTTGGAAGAGTCTAATGAATATCAAATATTCATTTTTGGAGATGAGTCATTTTAAACTTAATGATGCAACACAAACAAGGTTTTGAGAGGATTCTTGGCTGGGGGACAAACCGCTCGAGCATAGATTCTCGGCATTGTTTAACATTGTAAGAAGAAAATAAGATATGGTTGCTAAAGTCTTAGGTTGACCTTTACTAAATATTTCTTTTTAAAGGAATTTGGTGGGTCAAAACTTAATAAATTAGAACCATATAGTTGCCTCTTTACAACAGGTTAATCTCACTGAGGAAAGAGATGTGTTTGTATGGGGTTTGAAAGGCTTAGGTTTGTTTACACTCAAGTCAATATATGCTATATTAATTAACAATAGGGTTAAAATGTCATAGGATATTTGGCAAACAAAGTTACCCATGAAAATTAAAATCTTCATGTGGTATTTAAAGAGAGGTGTCATCCTAACCCAAGATAATTTGGCTAGGCGTAACTGGCAGGAGGATAAATATTGTTGGTTCTGTCATTTTACTGAGTCAATTCAACACCTGTTTTTTGATTGTTTTTATGTCAAGTTTTTGTGGCGTTCTATATATATGCTTTTTGAAATTGTACATCCGTTAAATATGGCTGACTTGTTCCAAAATTGGTCTAAATTAGAAACCAAAAAATATAATTCACTGTGATTAACAGCAGCTGCAGCACTTCTTTGGGCAATATGGTTAACGAGGAATGAGGTGGTTTTTGACAAATATAGATCAAAATCTATTTTGCAGGTACTATTCAGAGAAACGCATTGGCTACGTCAGTGGGCAAGCTTGCAACGACATGACGATCTTAAGGATGAGCTCATCTCTGCGGCTCAATATCTGGAGACGTCCGCTTTAGATTTCTTCGGTTCTATTGGATGATTTACGCAAAGACACGTTGGTTATGTTTAGTCGAAGACTGTTTATCTCTCCTTCATTTGTGTGTGTGGTTGTAAGTTTGATACAACCAACCTTTGTGCTTAGTTTGAAGTCTGTAATAATGGGCTTGATTCTATCTTCGGATAGATGAAGCCGGATACTGTATCCTTTATTAGAAAAAAATTAATTCTATTAAAGACAAATTTCGATCTTGAAATCCAAATTACTCCTTTTGTTTTGAGGGAAAGAAATCTAAATTACTCAACCTCAACTTTTTGGGACCTGCATACCCACGTAGCCTTCTAAAACAAAATCTAGACACAACCATGGGTCAATGGGCCATAGCCAACCTAAGGGCAGAAGCCACTTCGCCAGAGAACACATAACACGCCGCGATAGGTGCGGGCAATGAGCCGAAACGTGCCACGAGTACTCACTCAGCCCAAGGGGCTCCACGCTATTGGGCTGCTAAACATGTGCTATTGCAAAACTACTGTTGTGCTACCGACTCCGAAACCGAGCCCCGGACTAATCCGACTCGATACATCAGCAGCCTCGTGTCGTGTTCGGGTTCGGACACTAACAAAGCAGCGTTACGGTGAATCCCAGATCGCCTCCTGAGCTTCCGATGTTAGTCTTTGGCGTTCCCGGTGCGTCCCCTCTCCCTCGATCCATGGCGACACGGCCGCGGCCGGGAGCGCGCGCGCAGACGCGCCTCGCCGTGGTGGCATCGTCACAAGCGCGTCGTCTTCATCCGGGTGTGGTCTCCATGCCGCCCAAGACCACGACGACCACCAAGAGCGTGCAGATGACGACGACGACCTCGCCGCAGCAGCTCCCGGTGCCGTGCATCATGGTCATGCCTCCGAGGCCGCAGCTCTCCAAGCCAAGCTGCCGCGCAGACACCGGCGGCGGCGAGACACTGGACGGCGCGGACACGATCGGAGCGGCGGCCAGACTCGACGACCGCGAGAAGCAGCCTGATCTTCGCCCGCTGGAAGCCGACGAGCTCGACGACGGCGACGCTGGCAACGAGACCTTGATAGAGAGCAATCAGATGGACAAGCCACTGCAGGCCACCAAGGACGTCGTCGGGACTGAGCTTCTTCCTCGCCGTCGGCTCGCCGGACCGGTGCAAGCTTGCGGTGCCGACGTTCAGAGTCCGCGTTCCGTAGGTGCATGGTTAATGCTTAAGTGTACGTAATTTTTACGAGTATTTACGAATTGTTATTACGAGTCATCAGGGGCGGTGCCGTGCCTGATGCTTATCAATAATACTGAGTATATTCGATCCGTTTCAAACAAGGGAATCTCTGGTGTTATTCATATATAGGAATTAACAGTTTCTTGTTAGAGGTTCATGCATTAATTTGGGCAGCAGCTCCCTATTCTCTCTTGATACAGTACAAGATTAATATATTGTCCCTCAGTCCAATAATAAACAAGTTTCTGAAAAAATTCAGACAAATTAAGGACATTGATAAAATACACATATCTCCTTTTCTTTTCCTCAAGGATATCTCCTGGATTTACCATTACCTTTTGCATGCTCCCATGATAGATTAGCTTATGTATTAATTAGGATACAATGTTCTACATTTGTGTAGTATGTTATTTTGGGACTAATGTTGAACCTTAGAAATATATCTTACTTTAGGGTGGAGGGAGTATTTTAATTAAAGCGTAATATTAAAGGTATTTGTTTAGGACCTCTTTGGAGCACAGAAATTTCACGAGACATAAAGAAATTCCATACAAATCAATTTATTTACGAAAAGGCAGTGTTATATTAATATATAAAAATCGGCATGTTCATCACTTGTACATAAATATACGTGTTTTGTGTGACGACCATTTACACGCATCAGGCATGCATAGCTTTAATTAATTTTGTAAATATATTAACTATCGTACGAGTGAGTAATTTAGAAGGGTGTATATAGTAGAGTATGTTGGATTATTCTTTCGTAATAGTAGTAGTTAATTTATATGCAATATAGGGAATTACCTTAGATTACTCATTTTTTATAATGAAATAAAATGAAGGTGGTACTTTATATGAAAATTGAGGGACATATTATATTTCTTTATAATGATATAGGTGAGTGATTTATATAAATAATTGGAGTTGCTGTAGATTACTTATCATAACGGGAAAGCGAGATAATTTGGAACAAGCAAAATATATAATGCTACTATTATAAATTATGTTTTTTTACTCAATTGCAATTGTTGACAACATAGTTTGATATTTGCGTACCATGACAGAGCATACATAAGATGCTTCGTTTTTTAGAACGTTCGTGATTTCTTTATTTTCTATGGTGTGTCTTGTGAGAAATAATGTAGAAAAGATTGTAGCAATAAGTATGTGTTTAGTATAGATAACACAAATGTTGTTCAACCCGTGGTGTAGTAACGAGTAGATTGATTAGTACGAAGAACAATTAATTCCTCGATTTTCTTTCCGTTTTGAATTAAGCTGAGTGAAGACCCATATCTCAAAAAAAAAAATATCACGAGTTTCCGGTGAATCACGTAATTGCAACATGCCTAGCATGAGAGATTAAAAAAGAAACATGCCTAGCACGTGCATGCCCGAATAGAATTAAATGAAAACGTGACCGGGTTGCATTGTCGTCGAAGGTATCGCTATCGCCGTGACTGCGTTACGTCGCCTGAGCCAACTGGGCCGTGCAGTTGAACTTGCAAAGTTGCGCTGTTCAAACTGGGCCGTTTCGAGATATATGGCCAGGAGCCCACAGGACCGAAATGACAGACGAGCGTGCAATCATCGGGCTGCCGCGAAATGCAAAGCATAATCATCATTCATCACTATGTCACTTGCCATGAGACGTTCTCGTTGCTACATAAATAATTTTTACGGAAGATGATCATAGTGAACCTCTATACAGTATTTTATCATTTATATACATAAGACCTTGATAGTTTTGTATTAAGTCAAACTTGGTAACTTTGACCAAGTTTATTAGAAGAGACACATGCACCATCATATATACAACACTAAGTTAGTTCCATCAAAGGCATGTTTGGGTCTACCCAACTAAAGCCTTGTTTAGATTTTTGGGACTAGGGACTACAAAAGATCGTTGATCTCAATTGGCATCTCCTAAGAAACTAATGGACTAGGGATTATTGGTCTTTTTTTTTTTAGTTTCTTGTTTAGCAATGCAATTTAGGGAAAAAAAAGGACTAAAATCTAGACTCTAGTCCCTAGTCTCATGCCACCAAACAGGGCCAGCTAAACTTTAGCCAGCTAAAAATTCTTCCAACTAAACTTTAGTTGTGGTGTATGGATCCTCTAGCTAACAGATTTGGCTAAACTTTAGTTTGGTTTACCCTGGTTGAAGTAGCTAAACTTGAATAAATTTTTGTTGGCTTTCGAGCTAGGTCGTTTGGATCCCTATGGGTAAATTTAATTCACAAAAGTTTAGTTGACGGATCCAAACGGACCTTTCATAGCATATCTTGGTAATGCTTTTATTTGGTCTTGTAAATGTTAATATATTTTTCTACAATTTATCAAAATTAAATGAGTTTAATTTAATTATATGTTATGACCAAACTAAGATGCCTTTTTTAAACAGGAGAGCAAATGACAAGAGCACCTTCTTCCTCTCTTGGACCATGCAAGCACCTCATGTAACCAAAGGAAAACCATGAGTTTTGTCATGGCGGTCCACCGACCAGGACGACAAAGTGTGGAGAAGAACGTGTGTTATCAGGTAGCTATCATGAAGGCTCCTTTTGCTACCATATCCAAGATCTACACGCAGCTTTTAAATTTGGTGCCCACATGGCGCGTGCAGCCCATAGTGTATGTACAAAAGCTCGCATGTTTATTTTCAGGACCAACACGGCCACGTTATCATACATGTTTTCAGCTAAGCCAGGGCCAATGCGCAAGAATTGGGGCTTATATATCTGACCCAAAAACATCGAATTATTAACGTAACATGGATGCATATGCAATAATCTCGAGCAATCAGGACACGGCAGAAATTTAACTTGAGAAAGAAATTAATTGCACAGTTCCGGTTGTTTCTTTTGTTGTGGTACAATATATGCAGGATTCGGTACCTCTCAAACTCTACAAAATTTAAACTTTTTTGAAAACCTTGCCGCGTCTTTGAGAAATACTCTATGATGGACAGGTTTCACTTGCACTCCATAGCATAACTAACACAGTGAGACAAGATGAGCTGATGCATTTGCATGCTCACGTGTACGTACATCAAGTGGCCGATCCAGAAGGCGACGGCCAGCGCAGGACGGCAGGACTGGCTGCATGCGTGCGTGGGCCAGATAGGCAAGCACGCCGGCACCCTGGCCGATGGATGGATCCATCGACGACGCTCGGCATGCCATGTGTCTCGTCGCTGCATGCCCTGGCTCAATCTCTGGCCAAGTGGCACGGGAATTATTTGCGCGCGGACGGAGTACGTCTCTTTTATTTGGATCTAGTACTGCATGCATGCGTCTATCTATCCGGCCGGCCTGTTCTTGTATCGCTCGATCCTCACCCACCACAGGCCACCAAGCAGGCACCAGTATTGCAAAGAGGACTGGACAAGAGGCAGTGGCACAACAGCGTCACGCGTGGCCACGCACGCGCTACAGGACGGCGAAACGGATTGCCACTGTGCGCCGCGCTAGCTGCAGTGGCCGGCTACCTTGCAGGACAAACATACTGTGAGCTCGCGCCGGTGACGGTAGGTGTAGTCCCAATTGCCATACATCTATCACCTCACAGATCATATAAGAATCACGTTACGCGTTCGTCGTCGTCGTCGTCGTCGTCCTTGCACCCTGTAGCTTGGCATGGCATGCACGCCGCCGGCCCGACCACTGTGTCTCTGTGTGCGCCGGCCGGAGAGGTAGCCATGTACGACGGCTACATGGTACAGTACTACATGTATGCCATCAATCTCGGGCGCGGCCGGACCAAAAGCGGCCTTTCACGCCGACACAAAACCTGTCCATCATCACGCCATCAATCTCGGGCGCGGCCGGGCCTCTCTATCACGTCACGCCGCTGTCCGTCCGTGTCCGGTGGCAAGAGGAGGACGACGACGACGACGACATCATCATCTGCTTTCCACTGCACTGCACTGCACTGCGCTGCGCTGCGCTGCAGCTGCTTCAGCGGGCACTGTGCTGGGCGCCTCCTCCTCCTCCCCTCCAACTTCCAAGGCGGCCTTGGCGGTGCCGTGGCTCACCACGCTTGTGGCGCCAGATCCCCAGCCCCCTGACCCAAGAGCCACTGATCCGCTGAGACCCCCGGAGAGGCCCAGACCCTGATGCTACTAGCCCCTCCTGCATCCACAGCACTTTCTTCCATGATCATGCCACCTAACCCAATTGCTGCTACAGAATGATAGTACCATTTGTTTCCATTCGTATTGTATGCAAATGCATCCATCCGCATGGTTAACGGTGAACACCCACTAATAAGCTATACGTAGTGCTTTTAAAGTACATTTATTACAGAGAAAGACTAGCACACCGCATGCCGATGCAGTGAGTCCATGTATCATCCGCAGGCAGAATTCCGGTGCAGGAACCAGGCAACACAGACGTGGCCTCTCATGGAAAGCAGCGGAGCCGCAGCCCGCACGCAGGAATAATATGCAGTAATCAGGGGCATTAGCATGTGTGTCCTGTCCCCTTATCTCGAACTCTCGCCCAAGGCTATTCAATTCAACAAGTAAGGAGTAGTACTACCAATTAGCCTAGCTTGACGCATGTGCAGGGAGAAAAGATTGTTGGGCAGGTGAGCTGCATGATTGAGCCGCGAGGAGGATCGGAGGAGCAGCCACCAGGCACACAGGCAGCCAGGCAGGCAGGAAGAAATGAAATAAAAACCAGCAAGCAAGAGAAGAACCTGTGTGTGCCGGCTGTATGCTGCTGCAGTGCCGTGGTTGCCGCCTCGTGGTCACACGCCTGAATATGATACGATACGATGGGATATGATATGATATTATTGATATGGTATCAGAGTATGACAGTATCGATCACACACATACAATTCACAGTCTCCATGTGTGCCGTGCTAGCTGTGTGGATGAACGGGAAATGATCGAGCTCCAATGATGCACGCGGTTGCTGCTGAATAATGCCCAGTGCATCGTGCCGGCCAATGTTCGTTCAGGTTCAAAACCGTTCAACGAGCACTCGATGGAAGCATACATATATGGCTGCTGGCTCTGGATCTTGAATCTTGGTCAAAGTTTTTTCTTAAAAAAAAAAACCTAATCCTGGTCAAAGTGTAGGTTTGCAACCGCAACTCAACTGTCGTCAGTGATAAACAAGTCTAAGTCCACCCTACTGTTCCTCTTTCTAATTTCTTATAAGAACACAAAACTATAGTGCTATATAGACAATGAAAGACTGATTATAGACAGTATCTGCTTAGCGTTTTGACTTTTGACTTTTGACAGAGTATATACTTCTTCCACTAAGTCTGTGTAAATAAATATTTCCTCGGAAACAAATTATAAGTCGCACCGACGTTTTTGTATATTTATTTTGCTATATCACGTATCCAAGGCTTTTTTTTTGAGGGTGTAAAATCGCACATGTACGTGTCGCTATGAAGAGGGAACCCTCGTGTAAAAAACAAGAGTGTTTAAGGTTTTCCATATCCGGACCTTCTATCATTCCGCTGCGATCGAGTAACCCTCATCACTTTTCTTAGCTTGACACAAGATTCCATCGCAAAAACCACCAACGTGGACTCGGTCGTGCATGCATCATACGCCCTGGAGATGCTAAACATAGACTACTCCAAGCATATGCATAGTATGTAGTATGCATGCAATTAACTATATATTACTACTAGTAGTTAGTACTAACACTATACTACTCTCTAAGCACACCAATCACTAGCATAGTACGTGTAGCTAGTGGCCGAGTAAGGGAGCATCGGACTTGTTTATTTCGTAGTACTCTACGATCACTATGCATCGCTAGATGCAGGAAGAAACAGAGCGTAGAATAGTTTCTAGGGATTGGTAGATGATTAATAGGTGCAGCGCAGGCACCATGACATTGACATGCATGATGAAGGACCAGTATCCTAAAAGCCATGACATAAGGAAGGACCAGATCGATGTTGTGTTGTAGTTACGTACGCGCGGTGAATGAAATTGGGGACAAAAATCTGCGCCACCTGATTCGCCAACTTGTTGGAAATTGGAGAAGAGGCGTGGGCGTGGGGAGATCTCTGGCGCGGTCCGGGCGTGGAGGAGATCTCTGGCGCAGGTCCAATCTTGATCCTCGTCTTCCATTTCAGAAGATTTTTGCTTTGGCATTTGGAAACTTGGAGGACGGCCCTGGTGCAAGCGGTAGAGCTTTACCGTCTGTGACCAAGAGGTTCAGGGTTCAAGCCTCAGCCTCTGTATATTTGTGTAGAGATGACTGCTGGCTATTTTTTCTTCCCCAGACCCCGCAGTGCGGGAGCCTACGGCACTGGTACGCTCTCCTCTCATTTGGGAACTTGGAGCCTCAGTGACAGCAAGGCAGCAGCAGGACGTACTACTGGTACAGGTAATGCCAAGGCCACGTGAGATGGTATAAATTCCACACGCACTCCCTTCCTGCAGGTGAAAGAAAAGGCTTTTACATCACATCAGAAAAAAAAAATGACTCGTGTCTAGTAGTACTAGACTACTAGTGGTACTAGTGGTATCCGATTAAGCAAGTGACCACCAAGCAAATGCTTGTTAGAGAGTACGTACTCAGTTGATAAATAAACCAGATGCAATGCAATGAGATGAACGGGATGTAGCAATTAGTTATTGGAGATCCGTTCCGTTAGCTCACCGTTATGATTGGATTCCGGACAGTGCAGTGCGGTTTAGCATCTGATGAAATATAATAGCAGCACGCAGCAGCACTCCCGTCTCGGCCCCGCCGGTTTCTCCAAAGCCTGACAGGCTGAATAATACTCAGACATATATATAAGCACGCATGAGCGCGAGAACAATGCATCTAGCCCACGCAGACGCAGGGGGGAGGTTCAGAAATCAGAACCATGTGACGGAATACCTGTCTCCAAAGAAGCAAGCAAAGCGACACCGGCGATTTCATATCCCCAGTACTTTACGGAATCTGATACAGATCTGCCATTGAAAATTGCTGAATGAAGGGGACGGACAGATCATCTGGGGCCCTGTTGCCCAATCTTCCAACAACAGGAGGTGCCTCCCAAATGCCTGATTACGCATGATAAACAACCGTTAATTGTATATATAATCCTCTATTGCCAATGCCAATGCCAACCACAGGCAGAGGGAGCAGCAGGAGGGGCAGGCAGGCACAGACGCACAGTCGCTTTGCCCCCACGCAAGCCTCGATGGCCACCACATGTGTCCATGTTGAAGGCTCCCAGGCTTCCCAGCAGTGCAGCGTCCGGACCAGGGGCAGGGCAGGTCGTCGTCCTGCGCCCATGGTTTGAATGGGAATAATGCAGCAGCATTGCAATGCAGCAGGGGCAATTCATTCAATGAATCCATGGTGGCCTCAATGGTCATAGGGGCGTAATAAGAGAATCCAACCAAAAGCCAGCTATCTCGCTCGCCACGCCTTGTACTCCTCTCGAGACGAAGGTGGACGGGCCTTCAATGGGACTGACCTGACCGAGCCCTTGATGGTGTTGAATCTGAGACCAAAAACAAGTGGCCTGGTTCAGTACAAGCTGCTGGTGCATGATAATTAGAGCTGCACACTACTACTCCTAGCTTAGCCCATGCAAATGCATTTGCATAGACCTCAAATGTCACATCAACTTACTTATCTCACATGCCTACACTCCGGTAAGAGTCATGGCATGAACAAGTTATTGCCTACCACCACACTCACCTAGGCCTTGTTTAGATTTCAAAATTAGCGCCGGAATTCCTGTAGCATTTCGTTTGTATTTGGTAAAAATTGTCTAAACTTTGAATAATTAGGCTTAAAATGTTCGTCTCATAAAGTACAACAAAACTGTGTAATTAGTTTTTGATTTCATCTACATTTAGTACTCCATACATGTGTCGATATTTTAATGTGACGAGAAATAGGAATTCTACGTAATGAATTTGGTGGCCAAATTCTGGACCTAATCCAAGTGGCCACTACTCTACTGCTGGGTTGAACTGAACTGCTGCAGCCTGGTACTAGTAGTAGAGTGGTAGTACTAGGCAGACTCGGCCAGCAAAACCTATCAATCCACCCATCTCTTCGGGTTAATCCCTTCCGTTCCAATCCATCCCCCTGGGATGGTAACCACGACAAGAAACGCAAGAGACAGGGCCGTGTGGGAAATTGAGAAAGGTAACCTGAAGTGTCCAAGACTTGCTTTCTTGCACCTTCCCAAAGCCAAATGGAAACTGTGAGTGGCCTGAAACACACTAGGAACCTGGACCTCTCTACTCTAGTACTGCAAAGCAAGCAGGAAAAGAAGGTGAGAAAAAAAGAGGGAGACAGAAACAAACATTAAGGGAAGGGGTTCACCGGGGCAGTGGTCATGCATGAGATGCGATGCAGAGCATAGGCCTCCCCCAACCACCCCTCGCACATGGAAAGGCATGGTAGCGCGGGCCTGCCGTGTCCCGGACCCCGGCCTGGATGGCTGTGATTAGGCCACAATGGCCAGTCCCCAACTTTTTAAGTGCCACCACCTGATCATTCCTCAGCGGAGCGGGGCTACATATTCTAACCCTCATCACCTTTGAAGCCCTTCCTTCACTTTGATTCTTCCTGTCTACCTAGGTTAAAATAATATACTAGCTGTACTACTCATGATCCTCCCTCTCCCTCTCCCTCCTCAAGATCAAATGCACCTGCACCAAAGACCTCCCTCCTACTAAGCAGCAAAAAGTCTCCTACTCATGATCCATGTACATGTACTCCTACCATGGAAATAATTATATAGCAATAGTACAGTACATGTACAGGGCCTCCCTGACCATCTAGAGTTCCTTCTGCTACCGCTACTTGGGAGGCTGGCTATAAATGGCTGGCCATGATATATGCATGCCTCCCTCTACACAGCACACCACTCTTTCTTTCTTCCACCTCTAGCTAGCTAGTTCGCTTAGCATTCCTCAATACCACCAAGGCAAGAATGGCTATGCACCATCTCGCCCAGGGGCACCCCCAGGCGTGGCCGTGGGGAATGGCCATGTACACCAACCTGCACTACAACCACCACCAGTACGAGAGGGAGCACCTGTTCGAGAAGCCGCTCACGCCCAGCGACGTGGGAAAGCTCAACCGCCTGGTGATCCCCAAGCAGCACGCGGAGAGGTACTTCCCCCTCGGCGGCGTTGCCGGCGGCGACGGCAGCGAGAAGGGCCTGCTGCTGGCCTTCGAGGACGAGGCCGGCAAGCCGTGGCGGTTCCGGTACTCGTACTGGACCAGTAGCCAGAGCTACGTGCTCACCAAGGGCTGGAGCCGCTACGTCAAGGAGAAGCACCTCGATGCCGGCGACGTCGTGCGCTTCGAGCGGGTGCGCGGCGGCCTCGGCGCCGGCGACCGCCTCTTCATCTGCTGCAGGCGCCGTGGCGAGAGCGCGGCAGCACCGGCGGCACCGACGCCGCCACCACCCGTGCGTGCGCCGGCGCCTGCGCTGAACGGCGCTGGGGAGCAGCAGCCGTGGAGCCCCATGTGTTACAGCACGTCGGGATCGTCGTACCCGACCAGCCCCGCCAGCCCCTACGCCTACCACCACGATACGCCACACGCAGGTAAGAAAGCATCCAAGAACAGAACAAGGACAATAATTCTTTTTTATGATTGATTGATGTGATGCTAGCAAAGGTAGAAAAGAGCAGAGATTATGTCAGCTCACACCATTTTCGGTCGATGACTGCAGGTGAGGCAGACGCCAAGAGCAGCGGCACACCTACAGCGCCGTCGAGGAAGCTCCGGCTGTTCGGCGTCAACCTTGATTGCGGCCCGGAGCCGGAGCCAGAGACGCCGACGGCAATGTACGGCTACATGCACCAGAGTCCCTACGCAGCGGTGTCGGCCGTTCCCAGTTACTGGTGAGTATAAGCATCACCGAGATCAGTTGCAATATATTACTAGAGCTAGTTGAAGCTAATAAAATCAACTGATGAAAACGAACAAGTATAAGCAAAGCATCATTTTTTTTTGGTCAACTTGTATATAGGATTAATTATGAGTCAAGACTTAGTATGTTTTGTGTTGCTTTGTCAACAGGGGCAGTTCATAAGACAGAGGAGAGGAGGAAGGAGATCTGAGGCCATGCTGCGCGCAGCAGCCTAACAACCAGCAATGAAGAAACTAGCTACCACTACTACTGTTCTCTACTCTGTCTGTACTGAGCGACATGTTTGAATTGACCAGCGGAATGAAAAGGAAGGGGGTGAAAGATCTTCCCTTGTTTCCCGGGCAATCTTCCTTCCATCACCGCAGACCCCAGAGTGGCCCTTTTTCTCTCCCTTGTTGCCTTCCAGAAACCCTACGTGCAGTACGGGGTCCGGCCGGGCCCCTTGCGTCCGCAGCAGCAGGTAGCAGTAGCTAGGAGGTTTCAGGAAACATCAGGTTGAAAAGTAGTGACGGATGGTGACACACATGCAAAAAAAAAAAGGACATGCTTGCAAAGCATGTACTGTGGAGTATGTGCGCGTCATCTGTGGTAGGAGTAGAACTGTAGGATTATGTGGGATGTGGGTGGGCCCAAGAATGGACTGTGATGCATGAAGGATGAAGCTGATGTATCCATCTATCATCTCCCTCCTGCTCCTTCGAGGAACAAAGAAATGTCCTCATGGGGATTTTGTTCTTCTCTCCCTGAATCCCTTTCTTTTTCTACTGCTCTGGTCTTCATGCACTCATTTTTTTTCAACTTTCTAGAACAGAGGTTTAGGCAGAAAATTAAATGATCTAATCCCAGGCCATGGAGCTGGATTTCATTTCAAGTAAGGAAAAAAGGTACATAATGAGAGGTCAGGAGAGCAAAAGAAAGTAACTGTAAATGGCCAAAGGCTGAAGCAGTCATTGCCTCAATGCTTTCTACTCTTATCTGTCTAGTACTTCATACAACCAATCCTTTCACCTCTGATGATGGTGGATGTGCAATGGCATTGTTAGCCTTCTCCAAACAACCAAACCAAATAACATGGTAAAAAACCATCAGATGCCCAAGAACCATACATTAAAGAAGCGGCGATGCCGACATCCCTCATTAGAGTAGGAAAACTAGACTATCATCAGTGGCAGTGGGCGGTTCTCCATCTTTTTGTTCCCTCGGGAAGGAAAGGCTCGGCAAAAGTTTCAGTGTCCAAGTGGGCTCAATTTGCCCTAATAGGATACTCAGAAAAAGGTTCTGGCTGGCCAAGCTGACGGCCTTAGTTAGAGGCAGGTTTCAGACAGGGAGGGGGCAAGATTCCCCGCAGCACGTATCAAAAGATGGACGCAGATCTGTCTGGCTGCGACCCTTTTCTTGCCTGACCTGACTGCCTACTCCTACGTCGGAAAGCCTTGTAGTACGAGGCTAAACCACATGTTACGTTACAAACTGATCTTTTGGCCCAGAGCCAGCCAGCCGGCCGCCGGTCAAATAATTCAGAGCAGTGGTATGGCAGATGCCTGGAGAAACCTGACCTAACCAAGCTGACGCGGCGCAATCAGCATGGAGTATATAATCAATTGTTAAGGGAAGGCTGTAGGTAGCTAGCTGTAATACTAACACAGATGCATTGCCTTCGTGTCCACTTGTGTGAAGCACAGGGGAGCTTAAACAAAGTGCATGAAGAATCTAGAGTGACAGCCTCTTACCTTAGGTCACCTAATAGGGTATGGAAGCGCATCTCGTGGTGTAGAGACTCTCCAGCCGCAAGTAGCCTGAGAGAAGATACATACTGCATCGGTTCTTTTCAGAAAAGAATGCAATTCTATGTTTGGTCAGAACTAAGATTTAACTGAATTCTTAGAAAAATAACATTTAAAACTCCAAATAGGTATATTATCACAACATATTCTTTGATAAATATAATGATACTCATTTAGTATAATAAACGTTAATATCTCTTAAAATAAGATTAGTCTAACTTAAGGTGGTTTGACTAAAACACTATTGGATAATTGTATTCTTTTTTGTATGGAGGGAGTATATATAGCATATGCGGTACAATGCTACATGTGCAAGATGACCATGATAAACTGTATCAGAACATAAACAAGATCCTAGAATACTGTGCTGATTAGGGAAAAATAAATGGGGGTGCAGGTTTCACATTCATCTGAATGTAGCAGCAGCAACTGTAGGAACAAAGATTAAACATAAATGTTAGCTACCGTATCAACAGCAGGATTTGCTGTCTGCTGCCGATCGAGAACAGGGGCCATGTGCAGCAGCGGGAGGCCTTCCCTAATGACCAAGCATGAACCTTATCCGAGGCACTCCAGGGTGACATGATTAACACCTTTGAACATCAGATAATACTATCTTAAATGCTACGACTAAAGCGTCATGTGAGGGCCATAATGGTAAATTTGACTCTCGCCTACTATATTGCTCAACATATACCGAGGAAAGGAAGTGTTTCTTTCATGCTAAAGAAGAGTTGTCAAAGGATAGATACTACTATTCCAAAGTACAAATTAAATTAACCATGCCATTCAACTAAAGTTAAGGTCCAGCGAGATATGCAGTTTTTTTTTCCTTGTCTGCCAACAAAGTAAGAAACCCCGCATCAGCCTGCGTCAGGCTGCTCGTCCTTCCTCCATGCCGGTGGCACAGCGTGCCCAGCTCAGGCTTATGCGCGAGCTGGACTTTGTCAATGGCAAGCCGTCGGCGCCGGTTGCGGCAGTCACAAAGTACATTGACAGCTTTGGACATGACTTTCCTGAGAAAGCGATCAAGGCACTACGGACTGCGGCAAGGCTTGACGACATAGAGCTTTGCAAGACCCTTGCTGTAATTACAGCGGAGTCTGGGACAGACATGTTGGAGGCCCCATGATAGTGTAGCTAAGAGATGCACATCGGTTGTTTTTAGAATGTGAGTAGTCTGTTTACTTCTCCATGCCCAGCTTGACAGTCTGTCAAAACTGGAAGGTTGCTTGCGCTGCTTGCGCATGTAATTCTCTATTCTCCTTATTAATATAAGCCGGAACTCCGGGTCTTTAAAAAAAAATAATCACCTTGAAAAGTTCAATTTCAATGCCACTCTAGGATAAATATATGTATGACTATGGGTGATCAGCAAGAGCATGGAAAACCAAGAATTACTCTGACAATGTCTGATCTGATGGAAAGCAGACAATGATGACCACTACTAGCCGAGAATCCGAGAGACCGAGATTAACGTGCATGATGCCATGATGCGTGACGCACATGAGTAAACGAGTCCCAGCCTCCCAGGATAATTGAGGTACCAGAGGCCTGGCACATGAAACTGGTCGGGCCTACAAAATACTATGACCGATAAATCCATCAGGCATCAGCCACATGAGGCTGATTGCCAACCATAATATGGTTGGCCCACAAGAAATGGCTAACCTGATGAATAGTCAATGATCTTTAGTGTCTATTATTTGCCCTTTCCTCAGTACCTGCTAGTGGTTCTAGATGCCAGCTTTTTGTACGCACACAGTACATTTGCGGAGAGACAGATGTAAACATGGGCAGATGGTGGACCAGTCGAGGCTCTGTAGAACCTAAGATATGTCAGGTTGTACCAAACTATGCATAGCTAAGTTGGCAACGATGATCAGATAATGAGTACTTTCAGTTTATTGGTACTTCATATGTTACACTGTATAGTGCAAAGAGTTGAGAAGATCTTAAAATTGCTATCAGAAATGCAACAAGATGGCAATGTACTAGACTAACTGGTAATTTGATGGGTACAGGACATCAAAGCCACAAGATGGTAATGTACTATATAATGTTCCATTGCTAGTGCTAGGAAACACTGCCTTATGATGTATGATGACAAAAGCACTGTACAAGGTATGCTTTTGTAGGTCACATTACCTACTCTTGTAATTAACATTCAAATGATATTGATGATGTTACACTAGATGGGGTTAGGAGCATGACATTAACATTATTGACTTCAATGATAATGTTAACAGTAGAAGTGCTGACATTTACCTTCTGTGCAGTGTGCCACACTGCCACTGCCACAAGGCAATAATTTAATATATGATGAGAGTGTAAGAGTGTCAGACAGCAGATAAATGCTTGCTACTCATTTAGTCCTCAATTTCCAGAAGTCCCCATAAGAACATGGGTCATACTTAAAATTCTGATATTTTCTCTGACCATGGATAATACTGATTGCAACCTTCCACTAGTGAATCATAGTCTGCACAAACAGATCCTCTTTTTGCTCAATGCTCACAACCAAAAATATGAAAAATTACCAGTTTCCTAAATCCAACTTGAGCCTGTATCTTTCCTTGCACCAATATCATTCAAATACTTCCTTGCCAACACAGCATTCTCCCAGCTTCCACTGGCAGCATATACATCCGAAAGCAAAGCATGGTTCCCACCATTTTCTGGTTCAAGTTTGAAAAGCTGTTCAGCTGCAAGTCTGGCTATTCCGACATTCGTGTACTTACGGCATGAACCAAGCAAAGATCCCCACATAGAAGGAGTTGGTTCAAATGGCATTTGTTGAATCAGTTCCCAAGCCTCATCAGTCTTCCCTGATCGCCCCAAAACATCAAGCATACAAGAATAGTGAAGGACATTAGGTTCAACAGTCTGATCAGAAATCAGCAGGCCAAAGTAGCATCGGGCCTCTTCAACTAAACCTGCATGACCACACACGGACATCATGGAGACATAACTAACTTCATTTGGAGATATCCCTGACTGCTGCATTTTCTCAAAGAGAATCATTGCTTCCCAAGATTTGCCATGCCTAGTAAAACTAGCGAGCATTGCATTCCACAGGACAACATTCTTGTGTTTCATGTCAGCAAATACTAGATAGGCTACCTCAATCTGCCCACACCTTGCATAAACATCTACAAGAGATGATGCCACAAACAAATTACCATTAAAACCATACTTGATAATAACTGCATGCAGCTGCATTCCTTCAATCATCAATGCTAGGCTTGCACAGGTAACTGTATTCTTTCCCTTCGTGAATTCTGGAATAGACATAATGCATCTTCGTGAAGACCATTTTGCACGAGTCCTGAAAACAATGTACTCCATGTAACTGGAGTTTTCTCAGGAATCTTCTCAAAAACCAAACAGGCATCATTAATCATATTACACTTTGCATAAACATCAAGAACTGCAGTTCCAACAAAACTATTAGAGTCCAATGCAAGCTTGGTTGCAATAGTATGTAATTGTCTGCATTCTATAATAGCAAGTTCTGCAGCACATGCACATAGGGTGCTGGACAGAGTAAATTCACTCATCAGTGTCCCTTCTTGGTGCATCTTTGAAAAAAGCTTCAGAGCCTGTAAACCATCTCCATTGCAGGTATACCCAGCAATCATGGTATTCCATGAGACTATGCTTCTGAAAGACATTGAGTCAAAAACATGGCGAGCATAATCATTCCTACCACATTTTGTGTATAAGTTGATGAGAATATTGCATGTGATGGTATCAGTTGCCAAACCCAAATGGATGGCTAAACCATGGCAGCTTTTGCCAACCAAGAGGGACCTCCTCTTTGTACATTGTTTCAAAAATTCATGTAGTGCAAACATGTCAAACCTAATAAGGCTTCTGTCCTTTAGGGCAATTCCATGGTTTAGCTTGTTACAAAAAGAACGAGCACCAAAATGAATTCCTGAGAATACAGCAATAAGAGAATTGGAACACTGTTTTATAGCATGATGGTTAAACCAAATGCCCATCCAAGCAAGGCAGGTGCCCCAAGTTCTCTCAGTTTTATTTGAAGGAAAACTTCACCAGATGGAATTTGTTACTCAGAAAAAGGGAAATTTAAAAGCAAAATCATTTAGATCCTTGCCTGACGCTAATAGCAGATCAAATTTTCTGCAGACTGAACTGTCAATGTTTCAGCTTGTTTGTCCACCTTCAGAAACTTACTAGACCATTGCATTGAATCACCAAAAGAAATAGCAAGTTAATACAAGTAACAACCTTGTGTTACCACATCACTGTTTGGTGTATCTTCTGCTACCAAATTTAATTAATCCTGAGAAATAAGGTCCCAGTTCTGCAGACTGAACTGTGAATGTTTCAGCTTGTTTGTCCACCTTCAGAAACTTACTAGACCATTGCATTGCATCGCCAAAAGAAACAGCAAGTTAATACAAGTAACGACCTTGTGTTACCACATTACTGTTTGGTGTATCTTCTGCTACCAAATTTAATTAATCCTGAGAAATAAGATCCCATCAGGTAAGGAACACAAGTTCAGATGAAATCAAAATTAGAAAATACAATGGAATTTCACTAAAAGCAGTACAAATGGTTGAAAATGGAAAAAGGCAATTTAAGAAATAAATCAGGAACTGAAACTAATGGAGCTGCTGGTTTAACACTTTGGGGCTGTGCGAGCAGAATTCAGCATGGCATTTATACTGTGGCACTGAACACTAGTACTCCAGTGATTGTGTCTCACTGTTACATATCCATTTTTCAGTCATGCAGAATGTATTTACTCGAATAGAATTTGATAGATAACGATAAAATCAGGGTTAGGCCACGACCACTTGGAACGACAGAACAATAGTGCTGAAGGATGAAACGGTTCCCTGCTTTGACTAACGCAACCACTAATTTACTTGTCCAGAAGAGTTCACCCTGAATCAGGGTGGCATTAAACAGTGTTCCACATAAACTCAAGTTAATCGGGAGAAAAAAAGGGATCAAATTCCCATCACGAAATGAAACCACATGGAGTCTGCTCATTTCATGCATAAACTCAGAGGCAATAAGGTTGTAAAGAGGAATGACAGATACAGAGCACCTAAAACTATACCCCGCATGCAGCAGCAGCAGGAGTGCAAGACATATTTTCAGTGCAACCAACAGTATGGTATATTTTCAGTCCAAACCTACGTAGCGTCGTAGCACTGACCCTATAGCACATCAATTTCGAGGATGGAGGAGAAAAAAGTACGGTCAGAGAATACCCGCTAACTACCTCTCTCTATTTCTGTGGGTCATTCCGTCGAACACCCTCGGCGCAGGCGCAGATGTTGCCCCATCCACCGAGCCAGCACCAGCTGGGAGCCTCTGGGGAGCCGTGGGATGACGAGGAGGGGTCTGGAGCTCGGAGGGGGACGAGAATTCGAAGGACGATGCCGAAGAAGCTGCCGATCGGAACCAGGCTGCTACGCGTGGAGGGATGAAGACGGAGAAGGGAAAGGGAAGCGAGGCGCGGAGGCGAGAGGAAATCGCGAAAGCGATAGGCTCGAGCGCGCGTGCTGGCGGAGGAAACTCCGTATGCGGGGCATACGGCCCGAAAGAGTGCGAGGATTACAAGCCCAATATCAATGGAGCCCATTCCTTAGGCCGAGTACTGCTGGAACGTTTGGGCCCATTGTCTGCACCTATCGCAGGCCTGCTTTGTATTTCGGTGTATTCATGTTACCCAAAAGGTCCAAATCCTATTTTTCTTAAAATAATACTAATAACGATAATAAAGACAACTATGTATGTTCCCAAATTATCAGTTCTACCAGTGTTTAATTCAAATTAAACATAAATGCCATGTGTCACCGAGTATTCCAAGTATTTTTGTATGGGAAATCTAAAACCTGCATGCGATGGATTTCTGCTCTCGGCGCGCACACCCTCTAGGGCTATATGTACGCATTAGCGACTAATATATACATTTATAGTTTATCAGTGGAAATGTACACTTGACAAACCAAAAACTTCACAACAAATTTTGTAAATTATTTCTCTATATATATTTGACTAAAACATTATAATATTTCAAAATTGGTACTTTGATCGTAAGAGCTTTATATTTACTTTAAAAACAAAATAATATTATTATATACATGATCTCTAGTACTCCCTCCGTTCCAAACTACAGTTTATTTTAACTTTTTTTTGGTACATGCATTTTATTATGTGCCTAAATAAATAATATATCTAGATACATAGCAAAATAAATGTAAAAAAAAATCAAAGTGAACTACAATTCAAAACGGAGGGAGTAGAGGACAACATTCTGAGTGTCGTGGTGCGTGCAAGCTAGAACTATTGTGTATGTCGTCGTAATAACTATATCAGTATAATGTGTGATCTTGAATCTATTTTTTACAAATATAATAGAAAATTTGGATAAAGGATAAAATAAGCTCTAGAATACTGCCACAAGCAATAAGAGTTTGAAAGCTTATGATTTCATAAAACGATGTAACACAAGCTGATATAACTTTGACTAAGGTTTCCACAAAGATATTACAAAGTATTCTAAATGTTGTTTTGTTATTAGAAGCAAATTACAAAGAATAAAGATGACCAATTAGTTATGAGTTATTAAAATGTCCATATAGGGTTTAGGCGAAGGCCGCGGTGCAATGCAATTAGTGTAAGAAGGTATGGATCACATCAAAGATGGTCATCACTACTAAGTTGATCAGTTCACGTTGCTCGAGTCATTTTTGTCCTCCACAATACATGAGGATAGCCAGGAATCATTCCGGCCTGGGTGCATTCCTCTTCAAATTTCACCTTCTCAGGCCACGGCACCTTTCCTGGCATCTAATAGGTTATCGTCGTCGTCTCATCTCATCTGGACCTTCACCAATGCAACAAGGTGATCAGTTTTTCCACGCTGCACTTTTCGGAAAGAGATGGTCATTTATTTACACCCACCGATTCATGTCGCTGAGTGCGTGCTGAAACTCCTTTATAATAAACCTTTTTAACAATGAAACCTGCTCGGTACGATGATACGCCCACGCTTAAGTCGTCATTTTCATGTGATGGCGACGCAAACACCTGAGGAGTTGCACTATACTTCAGGTTCGTCTATCGTTCCATTCCATGAAGTGAAGCCTATCATGGCCAAATCTTTTGTTCCTAACAGGTCAAGTATATGAAAAGATTCGACGAAGCAGGCAAAGTACAACCAGTTTTCTTCATACCGAAGAATACTGAGCACACTTTCTATTTCTCTGTGACTTGTGAGGAGCAGCAGTAAATGGAATTGAAGTAAACAACTAATAATTATATACTGTATAAAAAGAGAGATTATTTTCTTAATGCAGAAAGATACTGTACAAACATAGTAGATCAACCTGAATGCCTGTTTCAGCAAACCACCTGGAGTAGTCCATGTAAAATTGCCACATAATACCTATTTCAGCGAAAGCAATTTTTGCTATAGGACATCACGAAAAGGCATATTTGGCTGGAACACACTGCCAACGGGAGGATTTGCTCAAAGACATGACAAATTCATGTTTGTTCGCCCACACACTGCGCCGATTATTTTATTCATTTTTTAGTTTTGAAGAGAGAGAAGATACGGGAAATATCCAAACTGCCCTCGCCTTCATCCTCTGGCTTTGCATTAAGTTTTGAGGTAGCATAGCTGTTGTACATGGAGAGGGAGGGGTGCTCCGCAGGAGGCCTTGGTTGGCCGGGAGGGGAGGGGCGGCCTGCCGTCCGCTACCGATGGTGGTGAGGCGCGCCTGGCCCGCGGCTGCGAGGCCAGAGCAGAGCAGCGGCACGCACGCCTACACATGGCAGAGCGGCGGCGAGGGGCCTGCGGCTCCCCGAGAAATGCGCGTGATGGGTGTGGGACGGGCGGTGGGGGTGCGCGACCGGGGTGGACAGGGTGCGGGACATGGCCCAGGCCGTGACAAGGCCGGCTGCAGGCGCGGGTGGCCGGAGAAGACTAAGAAGACAACGTCCATGGAAGTTGCTCGCCGAAGACAAACAAGAAGAGATGGGAAACGGTTAAACGGACACCGATTCATGAAAAGGAAGGCATGACAGTGTAGAGGAGATCGAGTGGATCCTTGTGGTGGTAGCAATTTTTGCTAGAACACGACAATTTGGCGGGAAAAGCTCGCCGAAAGTTCACTGGAAACCTAGCTTTATTAAACTTCGGTGTCTAAGGCGAAGCTGCAGCACCGTCCCGTCTCCTAGGTCCAGCCCCGATGGAGGACGCCTCCTAGCCCTGCCGCATGCGCCTCCCAGCCTCGCCAGCCGCCGAAAGCAGCCACTGCCCGTGTCCACATGGAGCCGACGGCGATGCTCAATGCCGCACTGCTAATGGCCAGCGACGCTCGATCCCGATGCACCCTCCCCATCCCAGCGCGGGCATCACGATGCTCGTGGTATTGAGTCAACGGCGCTGCATGAAGTGACAGTGGGCTCGCCGGAGAAGAAAAGGTGGCGGTGATGTGTTACAGCAAAAATGAGTGACCAGCCTGAGGTTGAAGATGAGGGTAAGACTGTCATTTTACCCACCTTCTCTCTCCTCAAAACTAAAAAATGAATAAAATAATCGGCGCGGCGTGTGTGGGCAAACAAACACGAATTTGCTATGTCTTTGGGCAAATCCTCCCGTTGGCGGTGTGTTCCAACCAAATATGTCTTTTGGTGATGTCCAACAGCAAAAATTGCCTTCAGCAAACCAGCAAGTTCAAGCACTTATCTTTGCATTTCTCTCTTGTATGTAACATTCACTGCATGGGGCATGGAGAAGAATATCTAAAGCTATATGTAAACTTCTACAAAGTCCTAAAGGCACCCAACAGAAAGAAAAAGAATCACCTGCTGCATTTGATTGTGCACAGTCAGTCGTTCAAAAGCATCTAGTTGGGGCCTTGTTTAGATTGAAGCAAGATTTCAAGTCTTTTCGCTCTCTCTCCATCACATCAATCTTTGGGCCTATGCATGGAGCAGTAAATATAGATAAAATAACTAACTAATTGCAGGTTTAGTTGTAAATCATGAGACGAATCTTTTGAACCTAGTATCCATAATTGGATAATATTTGTTAAATACAAACGAAAGTGCTATAATGTTCAAATTATAAAAATTTGCAATCTAAACGAGGCCTGGGTTATCTCTCTCATGGTGCAACTAACTGCAAAGCATAGTGCAGTGGAAGTGGAACACGTATGCCTGCACTCACTAACTGCCATCAGCAGCTAGCACCTCTATTATTGCATTGCCTAAGCAGACCACAGGATTTGGTCTAAAGAAAAACAAACGCACCCATTGCCCACATATTATAAAAGAAAAAGGCGGTGAACACTTGCCTGAAATGGAACCAAACGACGCTCAACATTCCCTTCGTCCAATCTCCAATGCCCAAAGTCTGTGATAGAAGTGTCGGCAGCCTACCGCCTACGGGACTGAAAGTCTGTGATAGAACCTGTGTGCCGTTGCTCTCAGGCTGCATTCCACTCTCAGTGTTTTCAGTTGGGTGGTGAATCGATGGCGGTGGAAGAAAACTTTCCTGCAGCCGCCCTCTTCTCCTGAGTGGATAAAGGATTTGATTCTCGCACTGATAGATCGTTTCGGAGACATAGAGAATGAGTTATCTTGACATCTGGAGATTTCACTTTTTCTGAAAGCACAAAGCAGGTTCATATATATAAAGGAAAATTACAGATTTGTAAGGTGCAATTAGTGCCACTCTTACATACGTATTAGCAAAAGCAATTCTAAAACGTGACTAATGTTGATGTGCAAAAATATAATGTCTGTCAGCATCAAATAGGCCATACGTCTCCGAAACATGTAATACAGTGGTGCAAATATAATGACTGATCGAGGTGATAATGCCATTTGATGTGAACGAGAAATGGATGTCCACAATGGAAGGTTGAAAAAACAAACTAAAATATTCAGAGCTTTTTATCGAAACATGTAGTACAGCGGTAGCACAAACGAAAATAAAGATGCATGTCTTGCGGGCGAATTATTGCCGCTAGGTGGACCAACTTTATTTCCATCCGATCAAAAGATAACTTCAATTCTGTACTTCGATCAATCCTCATCAGTCATCACCCAACCCAAGGCCTATCTTCTTGAGTTCTTTTTCTATGGATGAAAAATGTTCAGAGAGCAAAAGCACCAGATATATATACGGGATTATAGAACAGTCACCAGCAAAGCATTGGGCACGCGGTGGCATCACATCCGAATTGAGGTAGTGGCAGTTCTCCTGTCGTCGCTTCTTGATCCTATTTTTTCCTACCTATTAGATGAAAGACTGCATATCTGTGCACCTTAAATATCTTGCACATTAATTATGTATACACACACATATTCTTCCAAACAGACAGGCATTTCTAGACACACAATGTGGAATATATAAGTGTAGTAAGATAGTGATGCGAGAACAGCAATCCACCCTTTTCCTTCTCCAATTCCACGAGCAAATTTTTCGGGCGCGGATTGGGGCAGATTTTCCACGAAACCTTTTAGCAGAATCCAACTAAAAAGAAAAGCAGGTGTGTGCGGTGGATCAGGATCAGGAATTCAGGATCATCTCGTCGGCGCCGTACGTTATGCTCGCGACACAAGATCAGCATGTGGAAACGATGACGATCCGGGTAATCATCATACGCTGGCCACTGCTAGGGTTGTGTAGGGTGTAGGGTTCACATTGCTGGAGCCGGATCGGAGTGGCCGCCGCCGGCGTGCGACCAATGGAGCGCTGCGTTGCGTCCCTCTGCGTGCATTGTTGTGCAAGGTTAATGGAGGTCGCCGTCTGCTCGTGGCGAATGTGCAGTGTTCACGGCGGTGCGATCGTGGGGTTCTGGATTTGTGCCGATCTCGATCGGGATGCCGGTGACGCCATTGCACTGCACCGCACACAAGTGGAGATGCAATGCATTGCAAAGTGCGCGGAAGGATCGGACAGGAGGTACATACTCGTGTGCTTGTTCTTTCTCCGGTTGTGGAGTAGCGGGGAACGCTCTCTGTTGTTTGATGGCGTCTGTCGGCTATATACGTATGTTGAGTTTGTGTAGCTTCTATCGTGTGACTGTTCCTCTTAACGTAATATGGGTGTTGACGACAAATCCGGTCCGCGCCAACACACCAGCAGGTCTTGGACATCTAAAGAGGTTGTTTGATCAACCTACAACACAGTAAGAGCGTAGCATAACCGGCGAAACCGATCTAGAGACCGATAGGGCTGATGTAGAGCTAGCTAGATCTTGGCTGAAAAAGCTTTCGTACCACCTCCGAAAGGATCCGTCAGAACGAAGCACGTGGAGGATCTTCTAGGACTAGCAAGGCCTTCTAGGACTAGCAAGACCGTCTAGGAAGCTAACAAATCTCGTGAAGAGATATTGCCGGACAGCAGGTAGAAGGATTAAGGACAGCAAATTAGGGTAAAGAAGTCAAAGATCGGTTTTTGTGTCGATTGATTGGATTGGATCAGTCAGCCATGATCCTCTTGAATATATAGAGGGGGTGGTCTTATCCCAGTAGAAAACAACTCGGAATCATAATCTTCAAATTTTCCACGACCAAAACTTACCAAAACACGATTTAGAAATCAGGCCAAGTCGGCTTGGCCGGTTTTCGCGGGGTCGGTGTAGGCACCTGGCCGGCCAGAGTTGGAGTCGGCTTAGCCGGCTTGGTGACCCGGCTAAGCCGACCGGTGAATATTACCCGGCCTAGCCAACTGGTGAATATGACCCGGCTAATCCAGCATGGGGTGGCGACCTGGTGTGGCCGGCTATGCCCATCAGCTTAGTTGATTGGGCTGGCTCGTTTGTGGCTCGCCATCTTTTTCATATGATTTCTTACTTCATTTGTGACACCACTAACCTCGATTATGTTCTGGGCCATCATAACTTGTTCATGGTGCCAATGTTATCGTGAAAAAAGATAGGAGAAAAAACAACTACACCCTTAAAATATTTTGAAAATAAGTGTATGACAAAAAAAAGGCCTGTCTAGTCTGTGCGCGTGTGTTTTTTGCACATCTAGCACGCACGTGTTCTGTGCCACAAAAACACACGGATTTGTGGCAAGAGAGGATTCGTGTGTTTTATTGTAAGGTAGCACACAAATTTTCAAATCTTAGCAAGACCAACGAACATCACCTTACAAAAAGAAAATTCGTGTGTTTTGAGGCAGACTAACACATGAATTCCAACAAGGAACACAATCCGTGTGTTTTGAAACAAAATGATACATGAATTTGTATTCTGATCTATATTTACATGTATTTGTACTTGTATGTGTACTTGTAATTGTACTGGGCCCATCTATCCTAGTTTTGAAACAAGGGCCAGGCCCATCTGTAAGGCAGAATAACACATGAATTCCAACAAGGAACACAATCTGTGTGTTTTGAAATAAAATAACACACGAATTTGTATTCTGATCTATATTTACATGTATTTGTACTTGTATGTGTATTTGTAATTGTACTGGTCCCATCTGTCCTAGTTTTGAAAAAAGGGCCAGGCCCATCTGTCTTAATTCTTTCTTTTGCAAACAAGGCCAAGAATCTGTCTACAATTTTCTCTTGTACCATTGTTGCAGCCTAGGAACTTGACGAGAATAAAAAGACCATGTCAACAACTACAAAACCCTAAATAGCCCAGCAACTATACTAGTGGCCTTATATATCATCACCTTGGCAAAGAAGAAAGCCTAAACAGATCGGCCAGATCTGTTATGAGGAAGAGTTCTGCTCTCCTCACGCAAAGAGGGAAAAAGGGGAGAAAACCCCCGATCACAAAGAGGGGGAAATGAAGGAATCACCAGAAACAAGCAGGAGCAACTAACCTCAGGATAATCACAGGTCAACAAACAATATTTCTATCAAATCCTTCTCCTTGTTCCCTTTTGTTTATGGCCAGCAGAAACCAATCTGATTCTATATCCATCACCTCTTCAATTCTTGATCTGAAACAAGCTGTATAGAGTTATTGCAAGTGATTAGACCTCATATGTCTATTGCAGTGCTAAGTATAATTTGCATATCCTGATATCTATAATTGTATTCCTAATTTGATACAAATTATATGGTAACCCAATGCAATTGTGCTAGTCTGAATAATTTTATTTGGCTAGGTTTCAGATCAGAAACAAGAAGAAAAGCAAGAATTGATAAGATCCAGGGAGCAACAACTGACCTGAGCAGAATCAAAGGTGAGCAAACACCATTTGCATCTAATTCTTCTCCTAGATCCACAAACTAGTTGATCTAACTCAATCCTTGATGCCTAGATCCCTCAAATCTTCATTTCTTCATCTCAAACAATATATAGAGAGAACAAACTTCATTAGATTATTTTTGAACAAAATCTGCTATAACTATATGTGGCTGCTAACTGCTGGAGAATGAATATATATGCACAATTACCAAAAAGTAGCTGCTTAACCTCTAGGAAAATAGTGGTGTCTAACCAAAACCACAAGTTCATATTGACCACAAATAAAATTCCATATCCTGGGAACTAGATTTGCAGTTTCAAGTAAATAAAATTTATAGTATAATCATTTGCAATTGTGTATCTGATAGTTGAATCATGTATAGCATGTTGCTGGGTTAATACATTGCCTGGTAATTCTTGTTTCTTGCACTAAGTGTCTAGCTTCTTAACCTCTAGGAAAATAGTGCTGTGTAACCTCTAGGGGAATGACAGATTGCTTAAACAATTAAGACAAAACCATTTATATCTAATGCATTTCTTATATTTTTAGAAAGTAATTCTCAATATGGATGGGTACTCAGGACCACATTATGATTTCAACATAGTAGAAGGGATGCAAAAGTGGCAACAAGACATGATAAACATGTTTGCTAACCCTATGATGCCATTGAATCAGGCACATATGGATGCAAGTCAAGCAAATGCAGGCAGTAGCAACAGAAGTTATCCTACATCATTTGCTAACCCTATGATCGCATTCAATTAGGCACAAATGGATCAAAGTCTAGAAAATGTAGGCAGTAGCAACAATAGTTATCCAATGATGGCATTCAATAAAGGATATGCAGGAAGTAACAACAACAGTTATCCTACATCAATTAGCAACCATTTAATGCCATTCAATCAGCCACAGCTGGCTTCAAGTCAAGCAAATGCAGACAGTACAACAGTAGTTATCCTGTATCAATTGGTAACCACATGATGCCATTCATGCAGCCACAAATGCCATTCAAGATGGTAAGCAAATCAAAACATGAATTCTCATTTCAATCTTTATCCTTGTGAAGCATATATGCATTGAATAAAATGATAGAGGTCTAACCTATTTTAAATTTCATTGCAGGAAGGATACACTAACTTGATTTATGAACAAATCATCAGCTCACAAGAAGATAATAATGCAACACAGAGAATGCCAGCACAGGTACGCATTTGGATCCTCAACTCTTGCAATCCACAAAAGCAAAATAACGGTGATTAGAGCTTAGTACAAGTCTAATTCTAAAATATGATTACAGACAGTGCAGGTAGAGCAAGACATAACAGGACCCCTGACACAGATGTTACTATCAAATGACACAAACGCTCTTGATGAAGCATTTAAAGAACAGAATGAGTTCACAGACTCAGCACTAGCATACCAGGTACACAAACACCCTCAACCTTTCAGCTTAATTTGTGACATATTTCAAAGAAAAAAAGTATTGTGTTACTGTCTTGAAACAAAATAATAAACAGACTTACCTTTGCACACGATAGGATCATGGTGGAGACAACAATAGACAACTGCCAAGCATGAATGAGGATGAGATATCCGACGAAGAATACGCGCACTGGCAACAAAATTTGTTCAATAACATCAGTGATGATCAGGTAATATAGCAATGTAAAATAACCATTCGCAGATATGTAATCATGTCATACTTTAATAGCAAAAACCATTGCTCACAAAAACTAGTAATGTATTTACAGGAACAGACGACTACATCAGAACATGGCTTGAGCACTTTTGATGCAAAAATTCTATCTACAAACACACCGGGCTAATACCCAAACTCGATATCCGAAACATGCTAGTCGATTTGACCTGTTAATCGACAAGGATGATAACTTGAATAAAATCCGAACGAGATGACAGCGATACGCCCGGACGTCAAAGCTCAGAATGTATTTGGTAACTGTTGAACAGATCAGATGAGACGACAGCGATACGCCTAGAAGTCAAAGCCTGAATCGTGCTCGATAGACGCGGAACCTGCAAGGTTGCCAGAGATCAAGTTGATACAGCCCGTCGATTCTTGAAAGAACTCGTTGAAAAAGAAAATGCTTGACGAAGTCATCGAAAAGTAAAGTATTGGTAGAAGTAAATTACGATAAAAAGTAGATTTGTTTATTGATGCTTGGATCCCTATTACAATGCCCCCCGGCATATATTTATACTCCGCTAATCGAAGAGTCCTAATTTAACACGCAAAGCTCAAATATAGAAGAAATAAACTAATTCCTTATACGAACTCTACCTCCTAAGGAAAGAAATAAAACTCGTATAGGAGTTGGACTCAAACTATACTACGAAAATCATAAGCTCTATGATGCCGATCCTCTATTCGCTTTCGTCGTGATGAAGTTATCTCCTCATCGGTATATTCCTGGCATTGGCAACAACCTCCCAGTCTTCCTGCCATTCTTATCGGCAACAGCTCTTTCCGCCTCATCGGTAACAGTCCTCTCATCCTCTGCCAACCTTATCGGAAACAGCTCTTCGGCTTCATTGGCAATGTACGAGATCAACATGCCCTTCATCGGCAACCACCCATCGGCAACTCGGAAGCAATGCTGAAGAAAAACCAACCTCTTGCCGATTTAGTTTAGTCTCCTGATCCTTATTGACACGTGCCGAACGTGTCAACACATGCCCCCCAATTTCGGAGTATAAAATACTTTATGCACCAAAATTTCCTCCAGGTCATGATTACCCAAGCCGCTTGAACTTCTCCTCGAAGTTTGCGCGTGCTGTAGTGAAAATCCTGTACCAACGGGCCCATATAATGCTTCCTCCGCCGCGGCCCATTTTTCATCTGCGATTCAACCCTAGCTTTTCTCTCTCCAGCAGCGACATCAGCAGGCGATCCTCAGACGAACTCAATTGGCGCCACTCTTAGCGGTGATTCTTAGCCTCCATTAGCATTCTTCATTCTCTCCATCTTCGTCCGCGGCCATGGCTATCCCCTTCGACGTCCCCAAGGTTAATCTTCTTCTTTATCCATCTTTTAACTTTTCCTCTCTTCCGCAGAGTTCATGACTCCTCCTCATTTCAATCTTTAATCTCAGGAACTTCGCAATAAACTTCTCATCCCTACGCATCAAAACCAATTCATCTGCCTAGGCCCAATGGGGAATCCAGACCCAACTAATATTATAAATGCAGAAACCAATCGAATTCCCTTTAGAGCTCGGAACTTCGATTTGGGTCTTTGGACTGACACTTTTCGATCTTGGCCGAAAACCAGTAAGGCATGGAAAGATTGGTATCTAAGGGTTGCCAGGCCAATGGAGCTGTACTGGGCAGAACGAAAACTAGACCAGTGCATCAAATTGTCCATTGCCGATATGGAGAGGAACGAGTCACTGCTAGTTGCTGCCTCCTATTTTTGGTCCGATACCATGAATTCCTTCATCTTCAAACATGGACCAGCCTCCCCCACTCTTGCTGATGTAGTCATGCTCACTGGCCTGGATGTCTCAACTATCGATGACAACACTCTATTTCAAAGGAAGCCTGAGCATCGGCTGACCACCAGGAACATCGGCGGTTGGACCGGATATATCAGCGAGTATCAGAAATCCGGATCTGTTAATCACAGGGAGCACCCAACTTTCTTGAACATGTGGCTTGAGAAATTCATCTTTTGCGGCAGAACAGTTGGACCAACCAATATGCACCTTCCTGCAGTAGAGATGTTGGCTAACGGTGTCAGACTCCCACTTGGCCAATATCTCCTTGGCTCAGTTTACCATCTTCTTTACCAAGTGTCACAAAGGCTGCTGCAAGGCAAGTCCATCGGCAATCTGGGAGGTCCTTGGTGGTTCATAATATGTGGCTGAACGCCCATATGCATAAGTATTTTCACATTGATCTGTTCGCCCAGCGGTTCCCTCGGAATCTTCCTAAAGACTATCAACTCGGGGAAGAAGAATCGGCAACACGCCCCCTCTCAACTTTGGAGAAGCACTGACAGTATTACCAGGGGCGGAAGCAAACAGAGCTCAGATCGGTAATCTCTTCCACAGACTCTACATAGGCATCCCTTCTAAGCTTCGGGCCTGGGTCCCTTACGTTGATGAAGAAGCAAGATTCCCTCTTTTCTTCAACTTTACTGATGAGGCCTTGAATAAAGATGCTAATATTCTTAGGGCAATAATCACCCCTCGCACCATCCCGGTCAACATATTTGGAAGTGGGAAGAACATCAATCCCACATATGAGTTCTATTATCCATCGGCAGTAGCAAGACAATTAGCTTTTGGACAACTGCCCATCAACCTCTGCTTTGCCGATGTGATTAAACCAAGAGAGACCATCACGAACCGCATGGATTGGCATAAGATTGTTACTCTCCTTCCTGATGCTGATATCTCTAATGCCGATCCAACCGACTGGGCACCGGCCTCCTTTATCACTGAATCTTTCAAAGTCTGGTGGCAAGAGTGGCGAGAACAACTATTCTTCGCATCTCCTCACTTCTACTAGAATCTCATTGACCCTGATCATGCCATACCTGCCGATGCAGTAAGTTTGACCATCTGCACTTCTCCCAATTCTCTTTTTCAGTCTATCGGCAACTAACTCTTTTTCAACAGGTTGATGATTCGATTCCAACATTGAGCAAGAGTGGCAAAGTTATAAGGCTACAGCCGATATCTCCAATATCCACAATCGGCTACAGAGCTCCCTCATTAGATGCTCTAATGTGTCACGGTCATTTCAAGAAGAGCTCCTTCAAATCAAAATCAACCAGAAGTATGGCTGCTCCATCAGACATGGCTGCATCCTCAGCACGGACATCCCAGGTAACTGTCTTATTTTCTTCTGTGTGTGCCGATTGCCGTGATATATTGATCTCATATTTCAGGGTGCAAGTTCTACATTTGATGAATCCTCATCGGCAACTCACCCTTCATCTCCACCTGCTGCACCTTCATCGCCACGCCTCGTCATCCTTGACGATTCTCCAGAGGTACCCCTCAAATTAAACTCTGACCATCGTATCGGCACTTTTCTCATCTGCTTCTCTCACAGCATCAAGTAATCGCATCGACAACTGCCCCGAGTGCACAGACACTTCAACCATCCATTGTCGATGCCCCCCAACCATCCGATGCCAAAATTTTACAGCACAAGCATAAAGCTTCATCGGAGGACGAGTCTCAATCAAAACGGTCGAGGCTTTCACCAGCTCCAATCGCATCATCGGCATCCTCGCCTCGCCAGATATTGCTCGATGCTTCTACGCAGGCTTCCCTATCGGCAACTGTTCTTCAACCGGCAGTTGTTCCTGTACAAGAGTCTTCATTGGCACTGGTGTTGCAGCAACAGCCAATCGAGACGCCAACACTGGAGATGCCATCGGCAATTACTCTTGAAGTTGCTTCTTCTAGCCAGAGGCAAGAGGTTGCTGTGAAACAAGTAAGTTAGCTCCCTTAGTTAATCTTCAACACTTAGATTCTTCTGCTGACATCACTTTTCTCTTTTAGGATCAAGATTCCCCCGACAGCCTATTCTCCTTTTCTATCAGTGGGGTTATTCCCGATGATGAAGAGCCTGAAGAAAGCTCCACTCCAGCCCTTGAAACTCTGTCATCTGAAACCAAGTCAAGGCTGGAGACGCTACTATCCCTGCTGCAACAAGAAACCTCCTCACTGATCCAGGACTCTGATTCTACAAGAGCAGCCTTCAAAGCAATTCGAGGCCAGATTCCTGCCGATGTCGAGGAAGTACTCTTCCAAGCTGCACATCTAGAGAGCCGGCAACTGCAATACCAGAAGGCGGCCCAGTGAATTACCGATAGATCCATGCAGGCACAGCTCCAGGAGGACATGATGAAACATAAGCAATCTGTCGATGAGAAACACAAGGACATCAGTAAACTAGAAGCCTCTCATGCAGATCTGAAAGAGTCGATCACTCAACTGTCGGCAAAGAGAGAAGCCTTGCTAACGGAACTGAGGAAAGTTGAAGAAGCTCTGAATGCAGCGAATTAGGAGAAAGCTCAAATGCCTGAACCTATCAAAACTCTCCAGCAAGAAAGGGACAATCAAGCCCTCAAGACGCTGGCGCTTAAGAAGAAAATCAAGTCAGTTGAAGGTAATGCCGATGAAGACGCAAAGACACTGGAGGAAGCCAACCAAATTCGCCTGCGTGCGATATCAACCATCCGTTCATTGTTGAACTTGTAAACCTTCTTTCTATTGGCAACGCAATGCATCGGTAATTGTAGAACTTCATATTCATGTAATGCCAATACGTTCTCGTTGAATCAATAAATGCACCTGTTCCTTCAAGAGTCTATCCAAATACTAGGATAATACATCTTCAGATATTTACCGTTCAACGCTCTTGGAAATACTTCTCCTTCGAGAGTTTCTAGGATATAGGAATTACCAGGAACAAACCGATTGACGCGATAAGGATCCTCCCAATTAGGAGACCACTTGCCGAATTTTGCGCTCTTAGTCCCAATCGGTAAAATCAGTTTCCAGACTAGATCGCCATTAACAAATTCCTTCACCTTTACCTTCTTGTCATACCACCTAGCAACTCTTTTCTTATTCTCTTCAATTCTAACTAAAGCCTTCAGCCGACGACTCGCCAGATCTTCCAACTCATCTTTCATGAGTGTACCGTAATCATCGGCCAACAGCTGATCTTGATGAAACATCCACCTCGAACCAGTCTTGATCTCCCAAGGCAAAATTGCATCATGTCCATATACCAACTGATAAGGCAATACTTTAGTAGCACCATGGCATGCCATCCGATAAGACCATACAACTTCGTTCATAACCGTGTGCCATTTTTTGGGATTTTCCTTAATCCTGCGCTTAATGAGTTTAATAATCCCTTTGTTAGAGGCTTCGGCCTGACCATTGGCTTGAGCATAATAAGGCGAGGAATTCAAGACCTTGATCCCCATCTCATCGGCAAATCTATCAAACTCTCCTGACGTGAACATGGTTCCCTGATCGGTCGTAATAGTCTGAGGAATACCGAACCGATACACAATATGCTCCTTTACAAAATCAATCATGTTTGCCGATGTCACATTCTTTAGAGGAATTACTTCGACCCACTTTGTAAAGTAATCGGTAGCGACAAGTATGAATTTATGCCCCTTGCTTGATGGTGGATATATCTGACCGATGAGATCAATAGCCCATCCTCGAAATGGCCACGGTTTAATGATAGGATTCATTGCCGATGCAGGCGCTCTTTGAACGTTGTCGAATTTCTGACACTCCTGACACCCTCTAAAATACTTGAAACAATCTTCGAGTATCCTCGGCCAGTAATATCCGTTCCGCCTGATCATCCACTTCATCTTGAAAGCCGATTGATGCGCCCCGCATACTTCTTCATGGATTTCGCCCATTAAACTCTTTGATTCTTCTTTGCCAAGACACCTGAGAAAAACTCCATCCATCGTCTGATAATATAACTCATCGTCAAGGAGCACATACTTAGTAGCTTGAAACCTTATCCGCCTCTCGACTTTCCTAGATGGATCCTTCAGGTAATCGGCAATCTCCTTCCTCCAGTCATGGCATCAGTTGCCGATGTCAACACTTCATGGATTGGCTGATACCCCGAGGCATGCTGTGCTAACCGGTTGGCTTCTTCATTATGTAATCTGGAGATATGCTCAAGACAGAAATCTCTGAACTCCTTCAATAATTGTTGACATCTCTCATAATACGAGATTAAAACCTCACTTCGACATTCATATGCCCCAGCTAATTGATTAATGATCAGCATCGAATCACCGAAGATTTCAACAACATCGGCATGGACTTCCCTGAGTAGCTCCAAACCTTTCAACACAGCCCGATACTCAGCCTGATTGTTTGTCGATGTGGTAGCAATCGGCAATGAGAATTCATATTTCTTCCCCTAAGGTGATATCAACACAATGCCAATGCCTGCTCCTTCCCCACACGTAGAACCATCAAAGAAGAGTGTCCATGGAGCAATCTCCACAAAACTCACCGCGCCACAGTGCTGAGTAACAAAATCAGCCACCACTTGCCCCTTGATTGCTTTAGCTGATTCATAGCGCAGATCAAATTCTGACAATGCTAGAATCCATTTGCCGATTCTTCCATTTAGAATTGGCATTGACAGCATATATTTGACCACATCGTCTTTGCATATAACAGTGCATTCAGCCGTTAACAGATAATGCCTTAATTTAACACAGGAGAAGTATAAGCATAAACATAACTTTTCAATGGCCGGATACCTGGTCTCAGCATCTACCAACCTTCTGCTCAGGTAATAGATTACACGTTCTTTCCCTTCAAACTCTTGGATTAGAGCTGACCCAATGACTTCATCATCACCCGTCAGATACAACCTGAAGGGCTCCCCGTGTTGGGGTGGAACTAGCACTGGAGGATTCACCAAATACTTCTTAATTTCTTCTAAAGCCAACTGCTGTTCTTCTCCCCACATGAATTCCTGATCGGCCTTCAGCTTCAATAATGGAATAAAAGCTTTGATTCTTCTTGATAAATTAGATATGAATCTTCAAATAAAATTAATCTTGTCGATCAGAGACTGTAGTTCAGTCTTATCGATAGGAGCAATCACTTTATTGATGGCATCAATGGATTTCCTGCTAATTTCAATACCCCTCTGATGCACCATAAAGCCTAAGAATTGTCCTGCTGATACACCAAATGCACACTTGTTGGGATTCATTTTCAACCCATGTTTCCTTGTGCACTCCAATATTTTCTGCAAGTCAACTAGATGATTTCCAAAGTCTCCAGACTTAACCACCACATCATCTATATAAATTTCAACCAATGTGCCGATGTACTCATGAAAAATGTAATTCATTTCTCTCTGATAAGTAGCACCGGCATTCTTTAAACCAAAAGTCATGACTATCCATTCAAATAACCCCACATGACCTGGACATCTGAAGGCAGTCTTGGAAATATCTTCTTCGGCCATAAAGATTTGATTATATCTGACGTTCCCATCCATGAAGCTAATAATCCGATGTCCAGCAGCAGCGTCAATTAATAAATTGGCAACGGGCATCGGGTAGCCATCCATCGGTGTAGCTTTGTTAAGATTCCTGAAATCAATACAGACACGAAGTTTCCCATTCTTCTTGTAGACAGGAACCACATTAGAAATCCATTCAGCATATCGGCATTGTCGGATGAACTTTGCTTCAATTAACCTCATTATTTCGGCCTTAATATCAGGCAGCACTTTAGGATTGCATCGGCGTGCGGGCTGCTGATGCGGCCGATATCCTTGCTTGATAGGTAGTCGATGTTCAACGATAGATCGATCTAACCTAGGCATCTCTGTATAATCCCAAGCAAAACAATCCTTATATTCTTCCAATAAAGCAATCAACTATTCTCTGCTTTGAAGATCTAACTTAGCACTAACAAAAGTTGGCCTTGGTCTATCACCATTACCGATATCTACTTCAACTAAATCATCTGCTGATGTAAACCCATGGCCCAGTTTTCCATCATCAGCAAACCTATCCATTTACAACTCATCTTCAGAACCGACTGCTTGGATCGGTGGCAGCTCATAATCGGCAATCCTGAGGAACTCCGAATCCCATGCTTCTCCCGATATGCACTTGGACCGCTCATAAGTTTCTGATTCTGCCGATACAATTATATAAGATGAATCACGAGGAACCACCTCAGCTTTATCTTCAACCCACTGCACGAGGCATTGGTGCATTGTAGAAGGAACGCAGCAATTGGCATGAATCCAATCCCTTCTGTATAGTAAATTGTAAGCACCTTTACCACCGATGACAAAGAACGTGGTCGGCAATGTTTTGCTGCCGATGGTCAACTCAGTGCATAGTGCTCCCTTGACTGGTGATATGTTCCCTTCAAAGTCCTTGAGCTTCATGTCCATCTTGGCTAGATCTTGATCTCCTTTTCTAAGCCTCGGAAACACGGCATATGGCTTGATGTTAATCATAGCCCCTCCATCTATGAGTATTTTTGACACTGGCTGCCCATCAACTCTGCCCTTGACGAATAAAGCTTTGAGATGCTGTCTCTCATCATTGGTGGGCTTCTCAAAGACGGCCATCATCGGATCCAAGATCAGCTGAGCCACTTGTTCTAAAAGAACTCTCTCTTCCTCCTCATCGGCAAGTGCCTAAAATTCCATCGGCAACATAAAACCATGTTGATATCTGCCGATGGACTTCCATCTTTATGCTTCGGCTGCCACACTTGAGACTTTGCCCCAAGGGGGTTTTCTTCTTTGCGCTCCTGTTGCATCTTCCTCTTTTGAGTTTTTGTCAGACCTTCAGGGCACCATTGAGGAAGCTTCGTCTTCCAAACGGGCTGATATAGTTTCATACCTGAACCTGGGCAGTTTATATTGGAGTCTCTGCAAAGAATCGCCTCATCAGGAACTCTTGCATTGGCCATCTCCTCGAGCTCCTCTTGGTTCATCGGCAAGCAGTCGTCATGCCTGCTCAGCCTTTCATGTACACTGGTTCTGCCCCCCAGCCGATCATGTACCGATGCCCTCTCTCTGATCGGCTTATCGATGTATTTTCTTCGATTACCATAGCGTGATCCTCTTTTTGTCCGATTGGCTCGATCATAACCATTGCACTCGGGGCAGCTATCAACCGTAGGCAATTTAATGCCTTCTTCCCAGCAGTAGATGAAGAAGGGGCATCTCCAATGATCTTCATGCCGATGCCACTCTTCCCGACGCAACTCCTCCTGCCGCTGCCGATAGCGATCACCTGAAACTCTGTATGGAGCAGGCCTAGGAGGTCTTCTTGAACTGCTGCTTTCTTCTACTACTTCTTTCCCCTTCAAGTTATCGGCAGTTACTTGATGTCTAGGATCTACCGATGCTCTCCTTTCAGCGCTTGCCGATGTCAATACTTTGGTCTTGCTTGCGGCATCCACTATATTTGCAGGAAAAGGATGTTGATCAATCTTCATCGCCCTCTAAGCTTTAGAGTTATCGAACTTGATCCTCCCAGATTCAATGGCCGATTGCAACTGCTACCTGAATACTTTGCAATCATTAGTACTATGCGAAGTTGCATTATGAAATTTACAGTACCTCATCTTCTTTAGCTCTTCTGCCAATGGGATCACATGATTAGGTGATAGCTTGATTTGGTCCTCTTAAAGCAGCAGATCAAATATTCTATCGGCCTTCGTGATGTCAAATGTGAACTTCTTTGGCTCCTTTTGACCAAAAGGACAAGATATTGGCTTCTTACCTTTCACCCACTCAGCCAGGCCGATAGTTGGTTCTTCATCTGAGTCTGATTCCTCTGCTTCTTCTACAAAGAACACCTTCTTGTTCCAGCTCTTCCTAGGTTCTAGAGCTCAAGCACTTTGATCAGAGATCCTCTGCACAATATGGCTAAGACTTTCAAACTCCTGAGAATCGTACTTGTCCCTGAGATGCGGCAACAGACCCTGGAAAGCCAAACCAGCTAACTGGCGATCATCAAGCACTAGGCTGTAGCACCTGTTCTTCATGTCTCGTACCCTTTGCACAAAACTCTCCACCGATTCGTCGCTTCGTTGTCTCAATTTCATCAAATCGGTAAGCTTCTTTTCATGGACACCAGCAAAGAAGTACTTATGGAATTGTCTTTCTAGATTGGCCCAAGTAAGAATAGAGTTCGGTGGCAATGAGATAAACCACGTGAATGCCGATCCAGACAAAGAGGACGAGAATAAATGGACCCTTAGCTCATCCCTGTTAGCAGCTTCTCCACACTGGATGATGAATCAGTTGATGTGCTCCATCGTCGACGTATCATCCTGCCCAGAAAACTTAGTGAAATCTGGCACCTTATACCGATTCGGGAAAGGAATTGAGTCATAAGCTGGAGGGTACGGAGTCCGATAAGAGTAAGTATTAATCTTGGGCTGAATCCCAAATTGCTCTTTCATCACTTTAGCGATCTTATCGGTCTAAAACGCATCTTGATCTTACCGATGCACTGGCTGAATCTTTGCTGGAGGTGCTGGCTGATATGCTTCTACGTATCCTTGTGGTACTTGGTTTGGAGGAATCGGCATATTCACAGCACTAGTCTGCAGAGCAAAGCTCATCGGCTGTCTTCCCGATGTTTGATCCTAGAAAGCTACCTGTGGATAATACTGCTGAGTCCCCATCGCCTGGTAGCTTGGCTGAGTAGCATGTTGCTGAGCTGATGCTTGCCCTGACCAATTGTGATTATAACTCATCGGCACCTGACTTACCGATGGCTGATAGCTCGCTGACAATTGATGCTCTTGTATGATTGGATGATAACCAGCATAATTGCCTTGATTTGTAGGTAACCCAGATTGAGATACAAATGGCACTATGGGTTGTTCTGTAGTAGAAACCTTCTGTTGCATTGGCAGGGAACTTGCCAATGGATTCGTATAAGACGTTTGCTGCGGAGGCGCGTGGAATCCCATTGATAATGGCTGTATAGTAGCAGGTGTAGTAGAATAATGTGATACCTGGGTCATCGGTCGGACCAAAGTTGCCGATACCATAGGACTCTTTCCTGCTACATCATGCACCTGAGGCAATCCAGAATTGGCAGTAGATGGTCCTGGAGGCATCCCGTATCCCCACCAATTAGCAGCAACCTGACTGTGTTGACCTGAAGGACCTGACATTGTCGATGCCGATAGATCTGTACCCAATTGAGTGATATACCTTTCCTGAGATGTTAAATCTGATCTTATCGACATGGCTTCAATGTTAGATAATCTTGATAAAGCTAGAGGAGCAGGAGCTTCCATACTCTCAACGGCTGGAATTACCGATGGAGTACTGACAGATGCCGATCCCGACTGATGATATGCCAGCCCGACATATCCTGGTGCTTGTCCTTCTCTTAATGTTTGTACAACAGCATTGTAAATAGTATTGGACAGCACAGTGGAGTGGTTGATCAAAGCCTGATTCAATGCAGAATTAACCATCTCCTATAATTTACCAGGGTTGAAATCAAAAGTTACCTGTCGAGGCAATGATAGATCTTGCTTCTGGATGACTTCTCTGCCCCTATTCATGCTGAAAGACTTCAAGCAAAGCTGCCTGTAGTCCTCCATGGCTTTTTCTATGGCAAGCTTCTGATCTTCCTTAAGATCTGACTCTGATATCTCGATGATGTTCTCTGGATTGATATCAGCAGGATTCTTCATGATAAATCTGTTGACTTGGTCCTACCAGGCGTGCCAAAAGATGTGTTGATGCAAAAATTCTATCTGCAAACACACCGGGCTAATACCCAAACTCGATATCCCAAATGTGCCAGTCGATTTGACCTGTTAATCGACAAGGATGATAACTTAATAAAATCCGAACGAGACGACAGCGATACGCTTGGACGTCAAAGCTCAGAATGTATTCGATAACGGTTGAACAGATCAAACGAGACGACAGCGATACGTCCAGAAGTCAAAGCCTGAATCATGCTCGGTAGACACGGAACCTGCAAGGTCACCGAAGATCAAGTTGATGTAGCCCGTCGATTCTTGAAAGAACTCATTGAAAAAGAAAATGCTTGACGAAGTCGTTAAAAAGTAAAGTACTGGTAGAAGTAAATTGTGATAAAAAGTAGATTTGTTTATTGATGCTTGGATCCCTATTACAATGCCCCCGGCATATATTTATACTCTGCTAATTGAAGAGTCCTAATTTAACACGCAAAGCTCAAATATAGAAGAAATAAACTAATTCCTTATACGAACTCTACCTCCTAAGGAAAGAAATAAAACTCGTATAGGAGTTGGACTCAAACTATACTACGAAAATCATAAGCTCTATGATGCCGATCCTCTGTCCGCTTCCGTCGTGATGAAGTTATCTCCTCATCGGTATATTCCTGGTATCGGCAACAACCTCCCAATCTTCCTGCCATTCTTATCGGCAACAGCTCTTTCCGCCTCATCGGTAACAATCCTCTCGTCCTCTGCCAACCTTATCAGAAATAGCTCTTCGGCTTCATTGGCAATGTACGAGATCAACATGGCCTTCATCGGCAACCACCCATCGGCAACTCAGAAGCAATGCTAAAGAAAAACCAACCTCTTGCCGATTTAGTTTAGTCTCCCGATCCTTATTGACACGTGCCAAAAAACGGTGTCAACAAGCGAATGGGGAAGCATCAACAAGCAGAGAGGTTTCTTCAGGTATTACGGATCAAACTGTAAATGGAGAAGGTGATGCCAATGAGACTGGAAATGCTAATGGGAATGAAATGCTAACAGAGGAGGAAATAGATGAATTCATCATGATAGAGCAGGTGGCTGCATCAGAAGGAAATAATGCCCCCGTTGACAGCATCTACACACCATAGATGAATTAGAAGTTTGAAAGTAAGGATGATGCTCAGTATTTCTTCTGCTTGTATGCATACCTTGCTGGTTTCAAGGTTGCAATCAAACACAGCCTAAGGACATCCAGCAAGAAGAGATACAATGAGTATATCAAGTGTGAAATAAAGTGCACAAGAGCAGGAAAACCAAAGGGTCCTAAATCCATTGAGCAAGAAGAGGCTGATGTAGAGAAGAAAATTAGAAAGAAGCCTATAGAAAAAAGAAATATAAGTGTGCAGAAGAAAACAGATTGTCCTTGTATCATGTTGGTTAAAGAAGAATATCAAGGAGGAAAGTGGATGGTTATAAATCTTGATCTTGACCACAACCACGAATTGAGGCCAGGTGACAGGGATATGCAATTCTCAGGTCGTAAGTACATGACAGATATGGAGAAGAAACTGATAAGGACACTCAATGCAAACAACATCCCAACCAGACAGATGGTCAGCATCCTAGGGTACCTAAGAGGAAGTGTTGCAGCACTGCCAATGAAGAAGAAGGACATTGCCAATTACAGGACTAAGATCAATATAGAGTTGAAGAAATTAGATATGGCCCAGGTTATGGACTATTTCAGAAGGATGCAGAATGAGGATGCAACTTTCTTCTACAAGTTCCAGTTTGATGATGACAAAAGGATTACCAACCTGTTCTGGGCAGATGCTTGCTCCATCAAGTACTATCAGGAGTTCGATGATTGTGTGAGCTTCGACACCACCTTCATGACAAACCGGTACAACTTGCCATTTGCTCCTTTTGTTGGAATCACAGGACACGCATAGAGCTATATGTTTGGCTATGCATTCCTGCATGATCAAACAATAGAGACATTTCAGTGGGTATTTGAGACTTTCCTAGAGGCAATGGGTGGAAAGCACCCGCAGACAATAATAACAGATTAGGACAAAGCTATGAGAGGTGCCATTGAGCTTGTCTTTCTAGGCACAAGGCATAGAAACTGCCTCTTTCATATCAAAAACAAGTGCTACACCAAGAACATCAAAGTGTTTGCAGCCAAGGCAAACAAGGGGCTATTTGAGGATTTTGAGGACATCATCAACAAGAGACTGACAATTGAAGACTTTGAAAGAGACTGGGTTCATCTAATCAGAGACAAGAGGCTTGAGAGAAACAAATACATCTCCAAGATGTGGGAGATGAGGCATAGGTTCATACCTGCGTACTACAAGAACGATTTCTTCCCATTCATCCAAACTACAAGCAGAAGTGAGTCCCTCAACTCTAGGATCAAAGACAACATTGGTCCTACATGCACAATTAACAAGTTCGTAACAGAGTATGACCGATTGATTGAGACAATCAATAGAAATGAGCAGCAAGAAGACTTCTATAGCCATGACAAAACACCAAAGGAATTCATTTTTGGGTACACAATAGAGATGCAGGCAGCAGAGCTATACAATAGAGCAATTTTTATGAAGTTCCAGATTCAGCTAAAGGCAACACCTAGGCTTAGCTACCAGGAGATAGAACAAGGAACAAGATTTGAGGTGTGGCAAAAGAGCATACAGATTCAGAAAGTGCATAGAGTCAGAAGGTACACAGTAACAACAGACCTCACAGAAGGTGTGGCAACTTACTTGCATTTGCGCAAAGTTCAGCAAGGATGGCATCCTTTGCTCCCACATCCTGAAGATAATCATTGAGAAGGACATTAGTAGAATTCCTAACAAGTACATTATACAGAGATGGAGAAAGAAGAGTGCAAATAGAATTGTAAGAAGTGATCAACAAGAGAGCCTTGCAACTAGCTCGTTGCTCAGGTATAATGTACTGTCTAAGAAATCAGCAGTCATCAATGATAAAGGGTCTAAAAGTCAAAGTGCTATGGAGTATGTACTGGGCCATTTAGACAAGGTGGACAAGAATCTTGATATAATTCTAGCCAATGAGCAAGGAGCTCAAGAGCGAAATCAGAATGAAGCTACTGAGGATGGACAGAGCTCTGCACCACCAGCAATACATCAGCCTACTGAGGATGGACAAAGCTCTGCACCAATAGCAGTAGAGATTGCAGGACAGAGTGATCAAGATACAGATATAGAAATTGAGGCACCACAAGTGGTCAAGAAACACGGAAGGCCAGCTAAAGCGAAGAGATGGCTAACATGCGTGGAGGACATGAGGAGAAAATAGGAAGAGAAAGAGAAGAAGAGAATAGCAGCAGCAGAGAAGAAGAAAGCTACTGAAGAAAGGAAGAAAGCTACTCAAGAGAGGAAGAAAGCAGCAGCAGAAAGGAAGAAAAATAAGAAAACTAATGACAATGACAGTACAGGTAAGAATAAATGTAAAACCACTGAATTGTAAAAATGAATAAAATATGCATATAAATTGAGTACAAACCCTTATATTATAACACCTAATTATTATTTGTACAGGAGGATCCCCTGTCAAACCTCAAAGGAACAAAAGGAAGGAAACTATAAAAGCTACAAAACAGACCCAAGGAACTGCAGGGACTTCTGCATGAAGGCAAGGCTGGAGGACAAAGTTGCAGTAGAATCAAAATATGTATCAGATTTATGTAAAGAGAATTCCTATGCAGACCTATTTTAAAATCCTATGCAGACCAATGATTGCACTTGATGAGAACAACAATTGTAGTAAAAAGTATGGGCAACTAATAGTATCAGGATTTGCAATTAATGATGGTGAATGGATTTTTTTCTGGGCTTGTCTGAACATATAACATACCTGATTGACTCAAAGCATGTCAAACTGTTGACAAGCTTGCCCCAGGAAAACATGAAAGAGGTCATTCCATGTTTCTGTTCTCCAAAGCATTAAAAATTGAACAAAATTCAGAACTAGCGTAATGTGCAATCGTATGCAATTTAAACAACTTTGACACAAATAGCTGAAACCAAACACAACCTGAAAATTTTCCATTCAACATCCAATCATTCATCTCTGACATAACCTGAAACAAACAAAAAAACAAGAACCAATTTAAACCCTTCTCCTTTTACTAGGGCTTGGGACCTGCTATGATGGGGGGGAACCACAGGTAACCCCCAGCATAGGCGGAGTTAAAAACTGGTTAAAAAATTACAAAAGTATTATCGCTAACAAAATAGTCTTATCACATACACAAACACAAAGTTATTACAAGTAGCATTAGTTCAGAAACATAAAGGACAAATTCATAATAGAATAGTCTTAGTTCAGAAACATACAGGACACAAAAACATCCTAAGGTTCAACCTGAACACAATGAGCATGGCGATAGAAATCTATCTTCTTGGGAAAATAAACCATCCTCATCACACGGCGGAAGGAAACAACGTTATGATCAACTCGAGCTTGAAGACTAGTCAACTTGGCAACATCAGCATCATTATCCAGCAACAAGTAAACAACATCATTTAAAAAATCATGAGCAATCTTGCACTGTAGCAGAAATAGAGCTTGGAATAAATCAGTAACAACCCTTGAAACAAGAAAGACCTTATCATCACAATTGAGATCCTTCCCAGCAACAACATAGGACTGGTCACCAGAAACTAACTTGAAGTGCCTAAAAATGAACTTAGAAATAGTTTCACATTCAATAGGAGGCAAGGCAATCCGATTCTGAAAAAAGAAACATAAATATTAAAACACAAAAACAAAATTGTACCATGAAAAAACCGTCGAGAAAGACAATGTATTTACAAGAAAATGAACTTCTAAACCAATGTAGGAAGCAAATGAACCTTCCCTCAGATCAACTCGCAGAACTCTTCTAAAGACAATGTGAGCTGATTCAACATTGATAACATAGCCACGAATATCATCACAAAACTCTTCATTGTCTATAAGACAGTAGGCAGTACTATCAGCACATCATAGCACATTCTGAAATTTCCCACACACTAATTACCCTTAGCTTTCCTCAGAGCAAGAGCACATTTCATTACATGTTTGTCACCATCATTCCAACCATTAATACTAGTAGCAGCAATCATATGAGACTGGGAGCCATATTGAAGCCCGAGATAATCAATGACAAACTTTAAGACAAGCCTATCATGATAGACAAATTCACTTGGATTTTCAACAACAGCAACAGGTGAAGACTGACAAAAAAAGGAATTCAAGATTTAAGAAAAAATAGCAATACATTACATCATAACACATAGACAACAATAATGGAGTTACCTCAACATCAGAACCTGATTCACAGCTCTCACTTACAAATGATAGGTCTGAATTGAAACTTCCAAATACATCTGAAGAACTATCAGTGGCAGGAATTTTAGGATCAGAACCCACATTGTCAGACATGGTTACAAAGAAGAGATGAACCAATCTACAAAAAGGTCAAAACTGCAGTGAGAAATAAATAGTAAGAATGAATGAAATGAATGAAAACTAATCAAAAAGGGACAAAAAACATAGGGGGACATACCAGTGAAGGGAAATGAGAAAAGCCACAAACAGATGAGAAGGAAGGGTGCTAGTTATATAGCCCAAAGCTCCTCGGGACAAAGCTGAATCTAATGCATGGAAGAAATAAATCAATGGTGGGGAATGAATGGTGGGCAGTTACAGTCAATAGTGGACATGCAAAGAGTTACAAATTTAGCCACAAAAACAAATTTAAATCAGTAACAACCTGGCATCTTTAATAAAATGACATTAATCAAGGAGTTTTAGAAAATAAACACTAGTCAACATGCAAAAAAGCAAGAAACTGATCCAGTAATGGCTTCAAGACAATTATCATGCAAGAGAGCTATTCAGGAAATGACAAAAGTATCATCTACTAGTAAATTTCAAAAATGTGTGACTGAAAGAAGATTGATATTTCTATACACAATTAAAAAGCATAGATACAGTCAGTAAGTAACCAAAGATCAAAAACAAAAAGCAAAAAATAGAAAAGGGAGAGATACCTTGACAAACTTCAATGGAGTTCAAGCAAAGAAATGAACAGAATCAGATCCAAGGCCTACAAGATATTCTTCAAACTCTTGTGTGCTTCTTCTACAAAAAATGAAACTTACATCATAAATATATTCATATAATGCAATAAAAAAAGCATGAAATAACAAGCAATTTAGGCAAAAAACACTTCAAAACAAAAAACAAATTAACTTAGAAACTTGGCCTCAGCTTAAAACAATGAGATGGATTAGTTTAGAAATATAAAATCATTGGTGCCTACCAACTAATCCATCTTAAAACAAGTCCTCATAACTTTACCCTTTACTGAGGAAGAGGAGGGAGGACTCGAGAAGATGCAAGAGAGAGAAATAGAGTGAAATAAAATGAGCAGAGCCAGGGGGAATGAGTGCATCTGCTCAAAGAAAAACTAGCGCGAGTCCCAAAAATACGAACTGTGCAAGCTAAAACTGGGACCCACACGTCAGTGGAACAAAGAAAACAAAGCGGCACGGGACAGAGATAGACGTGGGATGGAGATCAAACAAACCAAAAATATGTGTGCTGCCAGACACAAAAACACGCGCATGACCAACTGTCAAGGCACCTCATTATATATAATTTGCATCATTGGCCATTTGAAAACTAAATTTCAATGCTATCAACAACAAGAGAAAAATTTGAAGATCTAAAACAAAAATGAATAATGTAAATATTACATTATAACATAACAAAGTCACATAACAAGAAAAATAAATGAGAGCCATAGATAGCTAAGAGGAAAAGATCAAAGACATAACCTTATCTTCTAATAGCCTGATTCATGGAAAAGCATAGTCCAGGGTTGCCAGGTTTGTCTACAAACCAAGTCTACTTTCTTTCACATTTCTCTCCAACATGTATAAACAAAAACAAGTCAGAGCTGTTCCTTCACAAAAAAAGAAGAAATCAAAAGTTAAGATATCCCAAGAATGACATGAACTATAAGAAATGGTGGCTGCTTTAAGAAAATAAAACAGAGAAAAGTACAAGAATGACAACAGAGAAATGAACTATGTAGCCAGCTCATGTCAAAACATATTGCATCATTGGCCAGTTCATAATAAAATAAAATTAAAAAAACATCCTTAAAAACAGCAACATAATAATAAATGAGACCTCAGACGTAATATATAGTAAACCAATGATATAATAGAAATGCTATATAACACGCGCGTGTTATTGTTAACCATTCATTGGTCGGATAAGACAACTGACTTATACATTCACAGCAGCCATGGAACCGTGAGAGACATCCAGGCCAAGACAACAACATATGCTGAAAGGTTGAATTGTTTCTTAGGCATGGATGTTTTCCACGGTTTGATGACAGCAATGAAACAATGGATAGAATTAAGACACTCAAACAACCTCAGGGTATCATTCATGTATCATCATAGGCCTCATAAAAAAAATTATGCAGCTTCAAGCATGAGCATAAAACAAGTTGCGATGACAGCATCACAAAGGCAATTGAACATCTTGAACTCTGGAAAGTAAGCAAGCTTTGAAAAAACAGATTAGAAACTTGCCTTCTAATACCATTTCTCTGTCATCCCTCATCCAAAAGAGAAATGTGCAATAATCATCTCTGACAATGAATACAATTGAGAATCTTAAAAATTTGTCAAATCAAACTAGCACAACTACAATTGACAATTGACAACAGTTTGAAATGAGACTAACAAAAAAACAATTACAATGGACAATTGACAACATTTTGAGATGAGACTAGCACAATTACAACTACAATAGAGAATTTTTTCTATAAAAAGACAATTGACAACAGTTTGAGATGAGACTAGCACAATCATAATTACAAGAGAAATGTGCAATAATCATCTCTGACAATGAATACAATTGAGAATCTTAAAAATTTGTCAAATCAGACTAGCACAACAACAATTGACAATTGACAACAGTTTGAAATGAGACTAACAAAAAAACAATTACAATGGACAATTGACAACATTTTCAGATGAGACTAGCACAATTACAACTATAATAGATAATTTGTTTTTCTATAGAAAGATAATTGACAACAGTTTGAGATGAGACTAGCACAATCACAATTACAAGAGATAATTTTTTCTATAGAAAGACAATTGACTATAGTTTGAGATGAGACTAGCACAATCACACTTACAAGAGACAATTTTTTCTATAGAAAGACAATTGACAACAGTTTGAAATAAGACTAGCACAAACACAATTACAATAGACAATTTTTTCTATAAAAAGACAATTGACAATAGTTTGAGATGAGACTAGAAACAATCATAATTACAATATACAATTTTTTCCTATACAAAGACAATTGACAATAGTTTCGAATGAGACTAGGACAAGTACAAGATAATAGACAAATTTGGTAAATTAGACTAGCAAAATGACAAAAAGACAAATACCTTATCCTGTCGCAAGTAATGTGGACCTCAAACCTGCAAAAGACAAGGAAAAACCACACACTTCTAACCCTCCTCCTTTACCAGGGCTTGGGACCTGCTATGATAGGGGAAACCAGAGGTAACCCCCAGCATAGGCAGAGTTAAAAAGGTGGTTAGAAAGTAAACAATCAATGCAACTGATTATACATGAATGAATAGAACATATTATAGTAGAGTACTCAATTAACATCCTATATGCAACAATACATGGCTTACTCAAAACCATCGACAATATAAATATTAACAGAGTTCTGACATCAAAGATATAACAACAATGGGAATTATCCAATTATGGCCTGCAGCAATATCCTCTTATAGGAACAAGGGCATCATACTGACCCAGACAGATTAGCACGGACCTGAAGAACGAAAATTAGAAAGCAACTACTATAAAAAATAGCAAAAATGCATATAACAAAACAAGGAATGAGAAAAGAATTACAAGAAAATAGTACCTCTAGGAGTTTAGATTTACCCTCGCGAGCAATATTCTTTTCATAAAGGACCATCTCACTGACCAGTTTGATGCGTAGGTTTGAAATATCAGATTCATTGAATTTGTTCATCATGTTAATAAAAAAATCATAATGTTCTAAGAACTTCATAGCAAACACACCACTGTCACATGCATTGCTGAAAGATATGAGGAAATGAAATCATATATTAATACTTATCATAAAACAAATGCTTTAAATTAAAAAAGTTGAAGCATTTGACCTACTTCTCATATTGTTGAGGAACATTTCCAAAAATAATCTTAAAATTCAGAATGCCATAGTCAAGTTTAACAACTTCATTCCACACAGGTAACAAGTTCTTGAGCTGTTAAATAGTCAAAATAAACTTAATTATAACATTAAACAAATTTTCGTTCACATGAATAAACTAGTACAGGAATCTGGTACTTACAAATTCTTTTTTCATATACTTATGAAAATCTAAATCCACTCCAAACTCCACCATGCATGAATCCAAGATTACACACTTATGCATATTAAGGTACATCACAACAACATACCAGCGCTCTTTGAATAGAACTGGGAAATATAGCTGGCACATATAAAACATAAATTGGAATTAACAAGGTTGAACATTATATCTACTTCAAACTACCAATTCACAAAACTGACTTCTTGAGAAAGCAACAAAGTTACTTACAGTTTGGCTACATGACAGAGGCTTTGCATGACAAGCGCCCTGGAAACAAGTCACAGTAGTGTTATAAAGTTCCCGACACTTCTCACCATTACTTCCATGATTTCCAATGAGATAATCCTAGAAACAACAACTTGATCAAATTTGTGTATTGCATACTGTTTAGAAGCATAGTATGAAAGAAAAAATACTAACCCCAACTCTGGAGAAGAAGAAATGCTTTCTAGATTGTAGAGGATGTTTGGTATGGAACATAAGCTTGCAGAAAGCATTAATTACAAAATAAATCACCATCCCTTGAGGCATGAGAGACAAGTAAAGTGCACTTAAATACACTTTAACAGAGCAATAATCCACAACAGAAAGACTGCAATAAATAAACAAAGGTTGTTGCATACTTCATATATAGAACTAAACTGCAGGAGTAGAGGAAAATAAACAAATTAAGGCACATTGAAGAAACTTTAAAACTAACCTATTGTATCTGCCACTTTCTCCCAATGATAGCAAAGCTTCATAAAGAAGAGCTTCATCAGAGAACACTCTCATCTTGGATTTAGGGTCCACAAAAGGGCTCTACTGGTACTGGCTGGTCTCAAAATTTCTTCTAGGGCGATGTATGGCAATCTTATGACTCGAAGCTGTAACACCTCTGGTGTTATATTAACTAAAATATGCCATGTCATCATATGCATTACAAAGAATTCATGTTTAAGTCAATCTTGATGTGCATTAACTAAAAACAAGTTTACATTTCATAGGTTGAATATGTTTTTGAAATGTTTTGTCACATGAAATCATAAAACCTTACTTTCGAATGTAATCTAAAATACTTGGTTTATATTCTATGTACTTGAGGTGTAAACCGTGTTTACACTAGTGTCAAGCATAGTGTATAAATCTAAGTCCAACCCTAAAAATGATTTTCATATTTGAAGTTGAATTTGGATTTCAGAACTTATTCTCAGGTCTTGCAATTCAAATTTAAATTCAAATCAGAAATGCTATAAAATGTTTTTTAAAAGTCAACTTGGTCAACCAAGGGTGTCATTGGGTCATTGAACTAAAAATGTCCTTGGATGATGTTTGTGATCACTAATGACTAACTAATTAACTTAGAAACCAAATCGAGTTCGAATTCGGTTTCAAAAAAACCCTTTATTTCAAAACCTTATTTTATCCCCTTTTCTATAATTCAAAATATATAAAGAATTTTGGTATACTCTAAAACTATTATTTGTAGATCTTCACAAGAGCTACAATAATGGTATATAAAGTTTTTCAAGTTTCCAAAAAGAATTTCAAATAACCTTGAAAATACAGTTTTTCAGCATTTGCCCCCTTTTGATTTTAAAAGTATAATTCAAAATTTATGCATAATTTGAAAAACTTTATATATGAAACATGTTTGGTTTGAAAAGTTAAACATTTCAAATTTTTGAAGATTTCCAAGTTTTATTAAAAATCAAAAGTAATTTCAAATGTTTATTTCTAGGGTTTTATTCCCTTTTTGAATTTGAATTCATATTTCAAAAACTATGCAGAATTTGAAAATATTTGTTAAATTAAAAGAGTAGCTCTTGAAAAGTTATGTAAACTTTATTTTTGTAGATTTTCAAGTTCTTATATCATTTTTGGAGTAATTTGTTATTTTTGACGAATGGCATTTCTGTAATTTGCTTGAACAGCGCTGAAGCCTATGGGTGGCCGCCATTGCCGGCTTCTCAAGCCGCGCCGCCGTCCACCGTCGTGCTGCCACCGCCAGCTCATCTCCCGCGCTCGAAGTATCCTCACCGCGTGTCAGCATCTCCTACCTTGCCCCTGCCCTATATAAAGGCGTGGCCGGTCGTCGTCTTCTCTTTTCTTCCTCTGTCACCGCCGCCGTCGTCCTCGTCCGCGAGTGAAATTCGCCACCACCGAGCATGCTCTGTCTCCATTTTCTTCTCCTTTAGCTCCACCCTATCCTTTCGCACTGTTTGCAACCGCTCATGCTTTGCCTCGTAACCGAAATAGCCTAGCGCACCGTCGTCTTCTCCGCGGCCGGTAGAGCGCCGCCGGAGCTGCCCGCCGGGAATAGCTCTCTCCGGTGAGTCTTGAGGTTCATCTTCTGCATCATTGCGTTCGCCTTGACACCGCGCACCTAATCGGCTTTTTATTTTCCATAGATACAACCCCGTCGTGCCGGAATTACGCCTTGCCGCCGCCGGAGCACGTCGTCACCGCCGTCGTACACCGTCGACCTTGCTCTACCCTGCCTCGGGTCTCATCTTCAAGCACAGCAGCACCACGGTGAGCTCCTGGTGCTAACCCCGTACTCCGTTTGGGCTCTACCGGATCCTCGCCGCTGGCGCGTCACGTGCAGCGCCGTCGTGGCCGCTATGGCCGGCGGTGAGCTCGCCGCCGTGCCTTTGCCACCTCATTAACTACCCCATCGTGTTCGCGAGCTTGAGTAGGTCACATTGGTGTCCTTGCCGCGCTCCAAGACCTCGCCGCCGGCGATAATCGACCGGTCAAAGTTCGCCGTCGGCGTGGTCCACTCGGGGGATTTTCCTTTTTTCTTTATTTATTTTCAGAAAATGATTTAAATGTTATTTTCTTTAGAAAATCATAGCAATTCATGTATAGCTCCAAAAATTCTAAAAATTTTTGTGTATGCCCTTTATGATGTCCTCTACCTAAGAAAAATATGAAATGCCAAATTTGAGTAATTTTTGCATAAGTTAAAATTAGTTCTTTTAATTGAAAAATGCACCTTCAATGATTTTTAATAAATAAAATAATTGGTTTTTATTTCTGAAAATTGTTTGCCATCTAATTAGACTAAAATCTTTTCAAAATAAAATTTCGAGATCATTTAGACAACTTTAATTTTTATGGCTTTATTAAAATGTTTTTAATTAATTAATTAACCCCTTTAATTATGCTTAATCATTATAGGCTTGTTTGACTTGGAGATTGCTTGATGACCTTGGGTCATTAACCCTAATGACCTTTAACATTTTAATTAATTGTTTGTGCTTAATCATGTCATTAGGGCTTAATCGACGTTATTTCATATGCTTAAATAATTTCATTAAAGATGTAGTTAACCCTAACAAACTTAGTAAGTAAGTTTTGGTTAGCTTGCAAATTTATCGTGAAGGAAAGTTGTACTCAAGCCCTTAATCTGGCCATGCATTCATTGAGCATCATGTTTACTATTCCATCATGTTGAAGCATATCATTTTCTCGTATAGTTTCTGTTAACGGAGAGTTTAACGTTGTCGCACCAGATCCCAAGGAAGAGCAGATTCAGGAATCCGGAGTTGATCCAGAGCTTGAGACCATCTTCTCCGAATACCAAGGCAAGCCTCGGATGCATTCAAACTCTATTCTATTTATAAAAGTTTTATCGCTTCAGTTATGAAATGTTGCATTAGGTGATAGGAGATGAGTGAAAAACCACCAATTGCTTTACCTGTCTTACTTCCTTATTCCTTGTTACCTGTTACTAGAAGATGCGTAGTAATGCTTAGCCCTGCTTAATTAGTTAGGTTTTCAAAAGGTAAAAGAATGAAAAAGATGAGAATGGCTTTGTTTGGGGAATCATGATGATAGTTAATAAATCGAGTCCGGATGGTTAACTTGCATTGGGAAAGGAGTCCCTCTGTAGTGTTTTCGTCTGTTGATGCCCTAGGTCCCGTGTCGATGGTGAATCGGTGATATCGAGAAATTAGAAAATCCACATGCATGAAGTGATATACAGTGGGCCAGAGTCCCCACGCATGTCATGGAGTGATATATAGTGGGCCAGAGTCCCCACATATGTCATAGTGTGGTATACTATGGGTTTAAGTTCCCATGTATATCGGTACACTAGGTCAAAGTGCTCACGCGTATCATGTGGTGATATATGGCTGTGGTTGTTATCCCGGTATATCTGTGATCTGGTATGCATCGGAGTTAAAGTCTCTGTATCCCAGTGATCTAGGTCCCAGCTGGGTATGAAAATGGATTTGAATCGCCGTTGCTTCTCGGAGAAGAAGACTCGATCGGTGTTCATCATCGTAGTAATAACTTGAATGATGATAAGGTATCAAAATGAAGTTGGTTGGTAATTTGGATCTAGAGCAAGACAGCTTTATTTTCTGTAAATGCTTTTTCGCAAAAATTCTTATCTCTTGCAAGACTTACCTTGTCCCTCTAGCCTGCATTTCCTGAGTCTTCACCCCTTTTCTTTCATCGGGTCAGTCTTGTTGAGTACTTTTGTACTCAGGGTTTGTTGAACCCTTGTTGCAGGTGAGTCCCATGAGCAGGAGTGCTTCACATCCTGCTGCATGACAGTCGTTGTGGAGAGTGACGACGAGTAGGATGTTTGGCTCTTGGGCAGAGCTTATCGCTTGGTATTGTAATAAAGTTATTTATCGCTACTCTACTACTATTATGGTTTGTACAATTTAAACTTATAGTTTGTAAGGTTTGCACTAAACATTTGTAAAATTATGTTATTGTAATCCTTCCGCTATTTCGCTCCGATATATCTTATTTGTATAAAACTGTTGTAATACTGCAATGTCTCTTTGTAATGATTGATCCTGCTCGGAGAATCGTGGATGATTCGGGATTTACCCGGCAGACCTTATAAGTTGTATGGAACACATTCATTGTTATTGGAGTCTGTTTAGACAATAATAACGCATGTGGGCCATATGATTTAGGAGGTTCTGCCACAGCTGGTATCGGAGCTGGATCGTTATTAAAAAGAGTTGTTGTAGTATTGTTTGCAAAAACTTCAAAAGTTTTGACTCAAATAATTTAATTAACTATTTTGGATCCAAATTGCTTAATTCCTTATCTATGATTCTTTCTGTCGACCCTTATTCTTATTTCCAAAGTGTGGTGGTGGAATAGCATATTAAATTACCCTATTTTATAAAGGTTACCTTTATATATGTGTCATTTCAACTCTTTTATGCTTAGATCGTAAGTTCGTTCATGCATCATGTTTAATTAACCTGTTTTAATTACCTTCCCCTTTAAAGTGGTTTGGGTTTAGTAGTATCAATCCTTTTTGTGCTAACCTTCAGAGTTCTACCCATCTATCCTTATCTCTTATGACCTATCTTTCTTCAGGATGGCCATTACCAAGCAGACTCCCCATAAGAGCACTGCACCGAAGGGAGTACCTCAACATCAACTAGCTCCCAGTATGAGATTGGCGAAAGCAGTAACAATTCCGATCCAGATCTGCAAGCTGAAATAGCCAGACTTAGAGCAGAATTGGAAAGAGCAGAAGCGGATAGGATTGAAGAGGCCACTGAGATTACTCAGTTGAGGCGATCTCGAAGGTATATGAAACACCAGAGAAATGATGCTTGGGCACGAGAAGACGCCACAAATAAGCGTATAAAAGAACTTGAGGATTACGTGGAAGAGTTAGAGGAATATGCCGAGGAAGCTAATGATGAGTGTGTGAGGCTGAACAACCTGTTGGATCCCGAATATCAACGACAGGCAGCCCAAGATGATCTTGGTCTTGTTATGGGTCAGGATGAGGAAGAGGAAGACCCTGAAGAAATAGAGTTCGCCAATGATGATGTCATTGATGAGGAAGAAGAAAATCTTATGGATGCAGAAAATGAGAATGAAGAGGATCTTATGGAAGAGGAAGATCCTGAGATAGTAGAGGAAGAACCTGAAGAAGAGGAGGAGGATGTAATTCCCGTGGATACCAGTGAGGAGGATGAGTAAGGAGTTTGGATAATGAGATGTGTAATATATCTTTTCCCTGCTTTCTGAAACCTAGTAGGTGTGGAAGTCTTGCCGGAGTGCAGACGGTTGTAACCAAAATAATGTATTATAAGTGTGTTGCACGTCTGTAATATCTGCTGATCTAGTTCAATAAAGTTTTGTGAATAAAGTATAGTTTGTTTATCAACAGATGCCTGCTCATACTCGATCTCGTGATGCTGCCGGTCCATCTCATGATGGAGGTGATGTTCTGAATCCTCCCCCAGTTCTACCAACCCTAGCCGATGCAGTTGCGGCCTTAGTCAATGCAACCACCATGATGGACCAGAATCAGAATCAAAATGCACATAAGGGGAATCGTGGTCGAAATAATAGGAATGAGACCACCTATGTGGATTTTACCGACACACGTCCTCCTGTCTTCACCAGAGTAGATGAACCAATGGAGGCAGATGATTGGCTCCGCACTATGGAGCAGAAGTTTGGACTAATCGAGTGCACCGAATATCAGAAGCCCATGTTTGCAGCCTAGCAGTTGAGAGGCACTACAGGAGCTTGGTGGGTTAACTTTGTTGCTGCTCAGCCTGAAGGTCATCGTATTACTTGTGCTGAATTTTGTGAAGCTTTCTGTGCTCATCACATTCCTGAGGGAATCATGACCATAAAGCTTGAAGAGTTTCTTTCCTTGCGACAAGGTGATATGTTAGTTATGCAATATTTTGGTAAATTCAATCACTTGTCCCAATATGCTTCAGACCATGTTAGTACTGACCGTAAGAAGAAGTGTTTCCTTAGAGGTCTGAATAGCAAGATTCAGAGGATGATGACTAGAAATCCAAATGCTACTTCCATGAGACGGTAAATATTGCCATATCTTATGAAGAAAAGAACCGTCAACACATGGAAGATAAAAAGAAGAAAACTGTGACATCGGGATTTTCTGGTGGCAATCAAAAGCGTCAAAAAATAATCTATCATCCCCAGAACCATTTTCGTCCTTCTTACCGTCCACCACAATATCAAGCCCAGCAGCAGACATTTGTCTGTCCTGCTGCTGCTCATTTTTATCCACGACAGCCGAATGCCCCTGGTATTCATAATCCCAATTTCTAGCCACCAATCTTCCCATGTTATAATTATGGCAAGCCTGGCCATTACTCAAGGAACTGCCCACATCCGAGGCAGTATAATTCTTATGTCCCTAGAACCGTTGCACCACAATAGCAACCACAACATCAGAATAAGGCAGAAAATTAGAAGGTGCAGAATAGTAAGAATGAGAAGAAGTCTGGTAGGGTATTCTACACTCAAGTTGGGGAAATTCCAGAAGGAGAACCCGTCATGATGGGTACATTCTCTGTTGCTGATCATCCTGCAATTTTGCTTTTCGATTCTGGTGCATCCCATACATTCATCAATGGTACATTTATTAAGACACATGAAATACCAACAATGGGGATGAAAGAACAATTCTTTATACAATCGCCCGAAGGGGCGTATATGTACTAAAGAAATGGTACATAGTGTGCTAGTAAGTTTGGGTGGGTATATTTTTCCCACTGATATGATAATATTAATGGATCAAGATATAGATGTGATCCTAGGTATGAATTGGATGAAATGGCATGGTGTTGTGATAGATATCCTGAATAGAACAGTGAGAGTGAACATACCTAATTGCAAATCTCAATTTATTATCCAACTTACAACACTTAAAAGGACTGTCAAAAAGGTATGTGCAACTTCTGTGAAAGAGATCCAAGATATACCAGTGGTCTGTGAGTTTCCTGATGTGTTTTCTAATGAGTTACCGGGTTTACCTCCTGATAGAAAGGTGGAGTTTAGGATTGATTTGAAGCCTAGTACCGCTCCAATATCTAGAAGAGCTTATCGAATGGCACCACATGAGTTAGTAGAGCTCAAGACTCAATTTCAAGAGTTATAGGATAAAGGTTTTATTCAACCTAGTTCGTCACCTTGGGGATGCCCTGCAATCTTTGTGAAAAAGAAAGATAAAAGTTTGAGGTTATGTGTGGATTATCGTCCCTTGAATGAGGTAACAATCAAGAATAAGTATCCTCTACCTCGCATTGATCTGCTTTTTGATCAATTGACGGAGGCAAAGTGTTTTCTAAGATTGATCTTCGATTCAGGTATCATCAAATCAAGATTCGCTCTGAAGATATTCCAAAGACTGCCTTTACTACTTGATATGGGTTATATGAGTATTTGGTCATGTCTTTTGGACTTACCAATGCACCAGCTTATTTTATGTACCTGATGAACTCAGTGTTCATGCCAAAACTTGATAAGTTTGTGGTAGTCTTCATTGATGATATTTTGATATATTCCAAAAATAAAGAAGAACATGTTGAACACCTCAGAATTGTTCTGCAACGTCTGAGAGAGCATCAACTGTATGCCAAGTTTAGTAAGTGTGAGTTTTGGTTGAAAGAAGTGAAATTTCTTGGACATGTTTTATCAGATAAAGGTGTTGTTGTTGATCCTAGCAAGGTACAAGATATACTTGATTGGAAACCGCCAAAAATAGTGCATCAAGTTCGTAGTTTTCTGGGAATGGCGGGTTATTACCATCGTTTCATACCTGATTTCTCAAAAATATCAAAGCCCATAACCAAGTTGTTAAAGAATGATGTTAAGTTTGTTTGGTCACTTGAATGTGAAGAGGCATTTCAGAAATTGAAGAAGTTAATGACCACTGCTCCCATCTTAGCACAACCAAACATCGAGAAGCCATTTGATGTTTATTGTGATGCTTCTAGTATTGGTATTGGATGTGTGTTGATGCAAGAAGGGAGACTTATTTCTTATGCTTCTCGATAGTTGAAGAAACATGAGGAGCATTATCTAACACATGATTTAGAGTTAGCAGTTGTTGTCCATGCATTGAAAATATGGCGACATTATCTGTGGGGCAACAAATGTAATATCTATAGCGATCACAAGAGTTTGAAATACATTTCTACTCAAGATGAATTAAATATGAGGCAAAGAAGATGGTTAGAACTAATCAATGATTATGATTTAGAAATATATTACCATCCTGGTAAAGCGAATGTAGTTGCTGATGCTCTTAGCCAAAAGGGTCATTGCCATTGCTTGACAGTAAAACCTCTAGACATTTCTTTATGTCATGAGATAGAAAAGTTGGGCATAGTAATGGTGCAACATGGTAGTTTGTCCAACATTACAGTTGAGTCAACACTCAAAGACCAAATTATTACTGCCCAGAGAAGTAATAAAGGAATTAAGCATATCAAAAAGAAAGTTAGAAAAGAAAAAGTTTCTTGTTTTACCCTTGATGAAGCAGATGTCTTATGGTATAAGAATCGTCTGGTCATACCAAAAGTTCCTGAGTTACGTCAAAAGATCTTTGATGAAGCACATCTTTCAAAGTTTTCTATTCACCCAGGAAGTAATAAGATGTATCATGACTTAAAACAGAAATTTTGGTGGACCAAGATGAAGATTGAAATTGCTAAGTATGTGGCTCAATGTGATATCTGTCAGAGAGTCAAAGCTATGCATTTGAAGTCAGCGGAAGAACTTCAACCATTACCCATTCCAGCTTGGAAATGGGAAGATATCAGTATGGACTTTATAGTGGGTTTACCCAGGACAGCCAGAGATTTTGACTCCATCTGGGTCATAGTGGATCGTCTCACAAAATCAGCACATTTTATTCCAGTTCAAAATATATATCCAATTATACGGTATGCCCAATTATATTTTGAACGCATCATAAGTCATCATGGGGTACCAAAGACCATTGTTTCCGATAGAGGCCTGCAGTTTGTCTCCCAATTTTGGAAACATTTGCACAATTCATTAGGTACTGATATTTTACACAGTACAGCCTACCATCCTCAAACAGGGGGTCAGACTAAAAGTGTGAATCAAATACTTGAAGATATGTTGATATCATGTGTTCTTAATTTTCTAGAGAAATGGGATGAGTGTTTGCCCTTGGCAGAGTTTTCTTACAACAATAGTTACCAAGAAGCATCAAAATGGCACCATTTGAGGCATTATATGGTCACAGATGTAGAACTCCATTGAACTGGTCAGAACCCGGAGAAAGGAGATTCTTTGGAGTTGATCTTGTAAAAGAAATAGAAGATGAGGTTAAGCAGATACAACAGAACTTAAAGGTGGCACAATCTCGACAGAAAAGTTATGCGGACAAAAGGCGTCAACCATTGTGGTTCAATAAGGGAGATTTTGTATATTTAAAGGTGTCACCAATGAAAGGAGTTACTCGGTTTGGAGTTAAAGGCAAGCTAGCACCTCGTTTCATTGGACCATTTTAGGTTTTGGCACAAATTGGGAAGGTATCATATCGTTTGCAACTACCTGAACAATTGTCGGCCCTGCACAATGTGTTTCAAGTATCACAACTCAAAAAGTGTCTTCAGATACCCGATAAGATTGTCAATGTTGAAGGAATTGAACTTGAACCTGATTTGACTTACTCTGAGCATCCAATTCAAGTTTTGGATCAGAAAGAACGGGTTACTCGAAGTAGGACAATCAAGTGGTACAAGATACAATGGGATCAACATTCAAAGGAGGAAGCTACTTGGGAATCATAAGATTACCTGTTGGAGAACTTCCCGGAATTCTATGCTTCTATCTAAATTACAATTCCCTCTATGAGTTATAATTCCTTTAGTGTCAGTTGTAAAACCCCTTTCCCTTATGTTTTTAGTTGAAGTGTGTTTTCTTGACACATTTCCTTTTCCATTACTTTACCTACATCTTTAAATCTCGGGACGAGATTTCTTTAAGGGGGAAAGGCTGTAACACCTCTGGTGTTATATTAACTAAAACATGCCATGTCATCATATGCATTGCAAAGCATTCATGTTTAAGTCAATCTTGATGTGCATTAACTAAAAACAAGTTTACATTTCATAGGTTGATTGTGTTTTTGGAATGTTTTGTCACATGAAATCATAAAACCTTACTTTCGAATGTAATCTAAAATACTTGGTTTATATTCTACGTACTTGAGGTGTAAACCATGTTTACACTAGTGTCAATCATAGTGTATAAATCTAAGTCCAACCCTAAAAATGATTTTCATATTTGAAGTTGAATTTGGATTTTAGAACTTATTCTCAAGTCTTGCAATTCAAATTTAAATCCAAATCAGAAATGCTATAAAATGTTTTTTAAAAAGTCAAGTTGGTCAACCAAGGGTGTCATTGGGTCATTGACCTAAAAATGTCCTCGGATGATGTTTTTGATCACTAATGACTAACCAATTAACTTAGAAACCAAATCGAGTTTGAATTCGGTTTCAAAAAAACCCTTTATTTCAAAACCTTATTTTATCCCCTTTTATATAATTCAAAATCTATAAAGAATTTGGGTATACTCTAAAAATATGATTTGTAGATCTTTACAAGATCTACAATAATGGTATATAAAGTTTTTCAAGTTTCCAAAAAGAATTTCAAATAACTTTGAAAATACAGTTTTTCAGCATTTGTCCCCTTTTGATTTTAAAAGTATAATTCAAAATTTATGCATCATTTGAGAAAACTTTATATATGAAACATGATTGGTTTGCAAAGTTAAACATTTCATAGTTTTGAAGATTTTCATGAAAAGTAATTTCAAATGTTTATTTCTAGGGTTTTATTCCCTTTTTCAATTTAAATTCATATTTCAAAAATATGCATAATTTGAAAATGTTTGTTAAACAAAAAGTGTAGATCTTGAAAAGTTATGCAAACTTTATTTTTGGAGATTTTCAAGTTCTTATATAATTTTTGGAGTAATTTGTTATTTTCAACGAATGGCATTTCTGTAATTTGCTTGAACAGCGCTGAAGCCTATGGGTGGCTGCCATTGCCGGCTTCTCAAGCCGCCCCCCCGTCCACCGTTGCGCTGCCGCCGCCAGCTCATCTCCCACGCTTGAAGTATCCTCGTCGCGTGTCAGCAGCTCCTACCTCGCCCCTGCCCCATATAAAGGCGTGGCCGGCCGTTGCCTTCTCTTTTCTTCCTCTGTCGCCGCCGCCGTCGTCCTCGTCCGCCGGCGAAATTTGCCACCACCGAGCGCGCTCCACCTCCATTTTCTTCTCCTTTAGCTGTGCCCTATCCTTGCGCACCGTTTGCAACCGCTCATGCTATGCCTCGTGACCGGAATAGCCTAGCGCACCGTCGTCTTCTCCGCGGCCGGTAGAGCGCCGCCGGAGCTGCTCGCCGGGAATAGCTCTCTCTTGTGAGTCTTGAGGTTCATCTTCTGCACCATTGCATTCGCCTTGACACCGCGCACCTAATCAACCTTTTCTTTTCCATAGATACTACCCCGTCGCGCCGGAATTGCGCCTTGCCGCTGCCGGAGCACGTCGTCATCGCCGCCGTACACCGTCGACCTTGCTCTACCCCGCCTCGGGTCTCATCTTCAAGCGCAGTAGCACCACGGTGAGCTCCTGGTGCTAACCCCGTCCTCCGTTTGGGCTCTACCGGATCCTCGTCGCTGGTGCGTCGCGCGCAGCGCCGTCGTGGCCGGCAGTTAGCTCGCCGCCGTGCCTTTGCCACCTCATTAACTACCCCATCGTGTTCGCGAGCTTGAGTAGGTCACGTTGCTTGCCGCGCTCCAAGACCTCGCCGCCGGCGATAACCGATCGGTCAAAGTTCGCCGCCGGTGTGGTCAACTCGGGGGGGATTTTCCTTTTTTCCTTATTTATTTTCAGAAAATGATTTAAATGCTATTTTCTTTAGAAAATCATAGTAATTCATGTATAGCTCCAAAAATTCTAAAAATTTTTGTGTATGCCCTTTATGATGTCCTCTACCTAGGAAAAATATGAAATGCCAAATTTGAGTAATTGTTGCATAAGTTAAAATTAGCTCTTTTAATTGAAAAATGCACTTTCAATAATTTTTTAATAAATAAAATAATTGGTTTTTATTTCCAAAAATTGTTTTCCATCTAATTAGACCAAAATCTTTTCAAAATAAAATTTTGAGCTCATTTAGACAACTTTAATTTTTATGCCTTTATTTAAATGTTTTAATTAATTAATTAACCCCTTTAATTATGCTTTATCATTATAGGCTTGTTTGACTTGGAGATTGCTTGATGACCTTGGGTCATTAACCCTAATGACCTTCGATACTTTAATTAATTGTTTGTGCTTATATTAATCATGTCATTAGGGCTTAATCGACGTTATTTCATATGCTTAAATAATTTCATTAAAGATGTAGTTAACCCTAACGAACTTAGTAAGTAAGTTTTGGTTAGCTTGCAACTTTATCGTGAAGTAAAGTTGTACTCAAGCCCTTAATCTGGTCATGCATTCATCGAGCATCATGTTTACTATTCCATCATGTTGAAGCATATCATTTTCTCGTATAGTTTCCGTTCACGGAGAGTTTAACGTTGTCGCACCAGATCCCAAGGAAGTGCAGATTTAGGAATCCAGAGATGATCCAGAGCTCGAGACCGTCTTCTCCGAATACCAAGGCAAGCCCCGGATGCATTCAAACAATTTTGCATTAGGTGATAGGAGATAGGCAAGCCCCGGATGCATTCAAATAAAAGTTTTATCGCTTCAGTTATGAAATGTTGCATTAGGTGATAGGAGATGAGTGAGAGACCATTTTTGCTTTACCTGTCTTACTTCCTTATTCCTTGTTACCTGTTACTAGAAGATGCGTAGTAATGCTTAGCCCTGCTTAATTAGTTAGGTTTTCAAAAGGTAAAAGAATAAAAAAGATGAGAATGGCTTTGTTTGGGGAATCATGATGATAGTTAATAAATCGAGTCCGGATGGTTAACTTGCATTGGGAAAGGAGTCCCTCTGTAGTGTTTTTGTCTGTTGATGCCCTAGGTCCCGTGTCAATGGTGAATCGGTTATATCGAGAAATTAGAAAATCCACATGCATGAAGTGATATACAGTGGGCCAGAGTCCCCCACGCATGTCATGGAGTGATATATAGTGGGCCAGAGTCCCCACATATGTCATAGTGTGGTATACTGTGGGTTTAAGTTCCCATGTATATCGGTACACTAGGTCAAAGTGCTCACGCGTATCATGTGGTGATATATAGCTGCGGTTGTTATCCCGGTATATCTATGATCTGGTATGCATCGGAGTTAAAGTCTCCAGTATCCCAGTGATCTAGGTCCCAGCTGGGTATGAAAATGGATTTAAATCGCCGTTGCTTCTCGGAGAAGAAGACTCGATCGGTGTTCATCATTGTAGTAATAACTTGAATGATGATAAGGTATCAAAATGAAGTTGGTTGGTAATTTAGATCTAGAGCAAGACAGCTTTATTTTCTGTAAATGCTTTTCCGCAAAAATCCTTATCTCTTGCAAGACTTACCTTGTCCCTCTAGCCTGCATTTCCTGAGTCTTCACCCCTTTTCTTTCGTCAGGTCAGTCTTGTTGAGTACTTTTGTACTCAAGGTTCATTGGAACCCTTGTTGCAGGTGAGTCCCATGAGCAGGAGTGCTTCGTATTCTGCTGCATGACAGTCATTACGGAGAGTGACGACGAGTAGGATGTTTGGCTCTTGGGCAGAGCTTATCGCTTGGTATTGTAATAAAGTTATTTATCGCTACTCCACTACTATTATGGTTTGTACAATTTAAACTTATAGTTTGTAAGGTTTGCACTAAACGTTTGTAAAATTATGTTATTGTAATCCTTCCGCTATTTCGCTCTGATATATCATATTTGTATAAAACTGTTGTAATACTGCAATGTCTCTTTGTAATGATTGATCCTGCTCAGAGAATCGTGGATGATTCGGGATTTACCCGATAGACCTTATAAGTCGTATGGAACACATTCATTGTTATTTGGAGTCTGTTTAGACAATAATAATGCATGTGGACCATATGATTTAGGAGGTTCTGCCACAGAAGCCTGCCAACCAGATTCACTGCCAGACTGCCAGTCAGCTGCACTGGACGACCCACCAGCCACTGACTTGTCAAAACTACTATGAATACATGATCTAGAAGGTGCCTGCATCCAAGACATCAGAGATATGTTAAACAAATATATGTGAACAAACAAAACCTTTACATGACCATTGAAAATATCCATTATGTACTTCAAGTAGTCACACAAAAGGAAGAAAAAAAGATAACATATATTACAACATAAGTCCAGATAGACAATGCTTCATGTCTTTCCAAGCAACATTGTACCCCTTATATTACAAAAGCTCAAACAAAACAAAGCAAAATATAAGAAGCATCCAAGTAAGATTGTCTTTCCAGCAAACAATAACAAACAAGAATAAAACTAGAGAAGCCTATAATATATATACAATAGTCGAAGGAGCATGAGGAAGGATTGCAGGCAAAGGAGCAGGACAAGATGTATTTGGATCTTCAGCATTCTCAGAATAATCAGTAAATGGCAAAGACTCCATATGAATGCAGTCCTTAAAAAACAACAATTTAGTTATACAAAAGTAAGAATAAGAAATATATGAATGTTTTGTCTTAATCCAATATGGATTACCTTTTCAACATTATCATTTGTTGCATTTCCAACACTAGTGCTCTCCTCATTGCTCACATGACCACCATCAGAAGGTGCATTACATGTCTTCTGATCAGGAAACTCATTTCTCACATGTCCATCAGACCAAGATTTGAAATTGCCTTTGCTATGCAAGTTGATCTATCAAAACATTAATCTAAATCAGCTACCAAGAGGTTACAAACATATATTAACAAAACAAAACCAACTAGGAAAACAAAAGAAACTTACAATTTGAGGAACACCTCCATGGGGTAGTCTAGCGCGAACACTCAGGTCTGAGGTAGACTTTTTATTCAGCTGCCTAGACTTACTCATGAATCTATCAATAGGAGTAGATGTTCTAGAAGGTGCACAAATAGAGCGCCTCATCTGCGGATCTGCAATGTAGTCTCCATTATCATCAAATTCAGGACCAAGTCTGAAAGAAGGATAACTAGGGCTCTCATTGAATACAGGCTGCTTTTGTAAACAAGGTTCCTTAACAGCTGGATTTCCTACAAACATAATCAAATATTATAATTGGTAAAATACAAAACACAAAAAAGTTCAGTTATAACATGATCCCAATACCAAAATTGCAGGATAACAAAGGTGCAAATTAGTACTGAAAATAATGCAATCTACAAGGTGAAGCAACCAGTACACAGAATAGTATAGCATAAATTTCATAAGGATTTGGTTTTCTTTGATACATACCTTCAGGCTTCTCACTTGTACCAACATGGGAGGCACAAGCAACAGCACTTGTTGCCTTGCCAAACTCAGCTGTAGAAACCAAGGTCGCACCAACAGATGCAATACTTACATCACCTTCCTGGAAAAAAATTAAGAGCAAATAAAACAAGTCTAGTTAGTATTGACAACAATTATTAGATACAGGAGGAAACAAAGACAACAATAAAAGTCACTCACTTTCTGATGGACAGTCTCATGTGAAGTTGCAGGAACAGCAGTAGAAATACTTTGAGCATTCCCGCCAGCATCAGCACCATCATCAACACGGCTAAGAGGAGATTTACCAAGATTTGTAGACAATCCACGTGGAGACTTGCATGTGGCAATAGCAGGAATTGAAGATTTAGGAGTATTTTGTTTCCTCTTCCCACCAATACTTGTTTCAGCAACTGGAAAACAAAAATAAAAAATTAAAGGTTGACAAAACTAAAATGAAAAATAAATTACAAAATGATACTAAAAAAGATCAATTGGCAGCAAAGAAAATCAAAAAATAACCTGGTGAGGCATCTGAAGCAACTTCTACAACTGATGTTGAAGATGCACTGCCTTTGTGCTTCGCTTTCCTTCCACGTTTGCTAGCCTGTACAGCAGCTTCTTCAACAACTACAGGAATGTTAGATGTAGCTCTAGCTCCAGAAATCGGACGCCATCCAGCAAGCCTTGTAGATGTCCTTAATCTCATCTTCCAATCAGTATCAGGGACAGATTCAGAATTCTTCCTTTTCCTCTTCTTACACTTTGTACCTGAACCTGCAAATGAAAAATTATATTAAAAGAACAGAAAGGCCAACAGAATGAAAAGTAAACTAAAATGTGCAAACAATTTACCTGACGAGTCATTGGAAGATGAGATTTTAGCTGCCTGAGATGATACAACTTCTTTTTTCTTCCCATTCCTTGCACCTGATGCTACACATGACAAATAGGCATTCAAATATTTTCTACCAGGGATACAAATTGTTAATTCAGTGATGAAACAAAACATACAAAACTATCCATATACCTTGCACAGAAGAGTTACCGCTAGGAAGGATTTTAGTTGTCTGAGAAGCACGACAAACTTCAGTAGCAGGAACACCATACAAACCATCATCTGATTCAAGTATCTCAGTCACAGAAGCTTCTTCTTCTACAAGAGTATTAGGTGCAGGGGGATTCTTGGGTTCAACAACCTTGACATTGACATCTTTGGCAGCTGTAACAGGCGGACAAGTACAGCCACAATGTCTTCCACTGCTATACCATTTACATCAGCAGCATCATAAGCTCTTTGACTTGCACCATGATCAGCATATTTAACAACTTGTTTCGCAGCAGTTTTACTTGCACCAGGAGCCATAGTTGAATCCAAGACATTTTTAGGAACAAAACCATGCAAAGGAGAAGGAACTAGAGCATCATATTCAACTCCAGCAGCACCAACATGTCCATCAGAACCATGGTCTGCTTCAGTAGAAGGCAATCTGTTGGCAGAACTCCCTGCAGCTGCATCACCACCACGGCCACGACGAACTACATGCATCTCATGCATATAATTGAACATCTTTGCAACAAGTGAGCCGGGACACCTAAATCCTAGTCTTATGTGGTGCCTAAGAAAAATCTCGCTCATCCTATCACTGTCCTGAAATGCCAAGACAATAGTACAATATTGATACAGGATGTAAATTTCAATATACAAGAATAATAATATTTTTTAAAAACAAACATTGCACAAGGCGCCTACCTCAGCACTTTTGGGAGAAGCTCTTCAGCATAAATAGTATCATCAACAGATTTCACCTACACAATATCAACTCAACAATCAACTAACAAGCTCGAGATGTGCAGAACAAGACAAAACTATAATTAAAAGACAAATTTATGCATCACTAGTCTCATCTATCAATTCCAAACACAATTTGCAATAGCTAGACTCACCGGCCGTTTTCCATAAACATTGCCAGACACATGATCTAATGAAGCAAATTGCTTAATGCTTGAGCCCGTCCAACATTTCATCCTTGGCATATTTGTGGGCAGCTTTTTAATACTCCAAAGTCCAACTAGTCAAGATAGTAACCCTAAATACCATTTCAAAAAGACGTCAGTAAGAACATGCTTCATAATAACCAAGACAAAAGAACAGAAAAATTAAAGAAAAAGAAAGAGGACAAACAGAAAACAACTTACAGCTAGGAAAAATCTGCATCCGCCAATAGTATCTCGGCCTTTTCTTGGTAGTTTTTTATGGAAGACATCATCCAATTAAAGGCATACTTCGACCAATCATAAGAGTTCACTTGCACATTAGATATATCAATCAAAGGCTCTAGATACTGTGTGTTAGGATAAGTGTTAGAATTGGCACAAAGAAAAGTAGACAGAGCAACAACCATAAAGTAACGGAAGACATCGTCATCAGACAACGTGTCTCCAAGCAACTTTTCCCCAAACCACTTGATTGTTGGCAGAGAAGTTTGGCCAATTTTTGTTAGGAATCTAGACTTCGTGGTATCAGTAAAGCTCTCTTTGACATCTGCACCGCCTGTAGGAATACCCAAGAACAGATGTACTGACAATGGATCCAGTGGAATCATTTTGTCTCCAACTAAAATCTCACTGCATTTCACATCTACGTGATCAGCTATCCACGGAACAAAGCCTTTGGGAGCATGGCAACCATCATAATCAAGCAGCATTCCAAAGCCATGATATCGAATTATCTTCTTCTTACGATCATCCAATTTTGCTATAATACTCTTTCCAAAGTATGAGCTATTGAACCTACTTCCAGGTCCATCTGATGTGCCTGCACCACTTTTTGACTTTGCTTTACCCCTAGCTCTCAAAGTCTGCTAACAAATGCAACAAAATCTAGTTAGGTCACTGCATTCACTTCAAAAGCTAGGGGAAAAACAAACACAAGGTGCACAATTTACTTTTGCACGAACATTCTGCCCACCAGAACAGGTTGATTTCCCCTTCTTAGCAACAACCTTAGAAAACTAAAACAAAAAAACAAAACAGATGCTCAATTCAGTGAAAGAATCAATTTGGCAACACCACAACATATTTAGAAGGGTTGTACAACTTACTCCACTAAAAGCTTGCTGCAGATGCTTCAATGCCTTTGCAATTTGATCAACATCAACATTATGATCACCTCTAGAGTTTTTCTGCTAACAAAGACAACAATATTATAAATCATACTAACAGACATTAAACAAAGTTCCCAAGAAAAACAACAAGCCAAATATAGATTGATTACCTCAGATCAAAGTTGTTATCCTCTCTTGCAGACTCATCAACACTCTCAGAATCAGCAGAAGGACCATCAGAGACATATTGTTCATCATCAGAATCCATAGCTATATACAAGAACAAAAGGAAACCAGAATAAAAGGAAGTAGGGTGAAAAGGAAGTAGAGTGAAATGGAGGTAAAACCAGAACAAAAGGAAGACAAGGGGTCAAGGGCATACTTGCACGCGACTTGATGTAGATCTTGACGTGCGGGTCTGCTGCTTTCCACCAAACACGAGGATAGTAGGGACAAATGTGGTAGAGTAGGCACGTGCAGAAACAAACAACAAGTAGAGTGAATAAGAGAACAAAAGAGGCTACAAATATATGTTTAAACATAGTTCACATTACATTATTCAGCTCTTCAGATAACATTTAAAGACAAAACAAAGCATAGCTGATATTTTAAGTATCCCTAAGATTACAATGACCTACTACCACTGATTAGCATAATCAGGATCAGTAGGCACCCAACGACAAACAGGACAATTAGCCTTCTCGAGCAGCCACACATAGATACAACGAAAGTGGAACACATGGTAGCACGGCAAACAACGAAGGTGATTCTCCATATAATCAACTGTAGCTTTCGGATCATCCTCAAAAGGCTCTTCAAGCATCAACCTGCAGATAGGACACACTTCCCCCCACTTCAAAATCAAAACAAACGGATCCCCACTGCCTTTACCGTCACCCTCTTCATCCTCACTAATAATAGGCGGTATTTCAGGAGGAGGTTCAGAAGCAGAATGAAAAAGTTGACGGCGCTCATCCATTGGTTCCGTCTCTCGTCACTAGATCATGATACAAAGTAAAAAATAGAAACAACTAGTCACCATCATGTGGAGCAATAGGTAAACATGCCAGAGAAAAATCAAAACAACTAGATCACAATACAGACAACAAATGAAGAACCCAGCTAAAAGGTGGAGCAATAGGTAAACATGCCAGAGAAATAGACACATAACCAATAATGAATAAATTGAAATAACAGAACACTAGTAAACAATGATTCATCCATGACTTTACCTCAATGTGATAGGTCTTGCAATCAAGCATCAAACAGACCACAAAGTAGGCTTCCTTCCTGAAAACATGACACAAGAAATTTCAAAGACATCTAGTCAAGCTGAATCTAACATTCACATACAAAGTGCAGAACAATCAGCGTCTTAAATTGCACAATAGACAAAAAATTTTGCACTAGTTAAACTCTGTAAGTTAATGCTAACAAGTCTGAAATTATGCAAGTTTCTCAACAGGTTCCACTGCAGAAGCATCAAATTCAGTCAAGCAGAGGCTACAAAATGCATGAATGAATTTATAGAACTGTATATTGGCCAGTAACTTACAATCACTAGAGTATATGCAATCACAAATGCTTTCAACATAGGCCTGAAAGCAGTCATATCATAGCTGGACAATGGACAATATGACAGACATCGGCACAATAAGTAGCTAGTAAGTAGTAACTAATGACAGTAGCCGATCAGTAAAAAAGAAGATCATTTCCAATCTGATCAGCCTTTTTATCTTTTAAAAAGGGTGATGAATAAAACAATGTGGCAACTTCTCATAAAACTAAGCACAAGTGAAGTACAATAAGAAAACCTGAAATAGCATATGCAGTTCAATCATACTGTGTCACTCAAAACTGACAAAACTACACTGCCAATGAACTTGCACAACAAATTAACTTGTATGAATTACCTCTCTATATCTGCACAGAGTAACTCCACTGCCAATGATGCAAAAGACCTGAAATAGTTAAAGAACATGCACTTAGAACATTGTTATTTAACCAACTTTGCTAGTCAAAATGAATAGCAGTACAAAGGCACAACAATAAGCTATGTACCATGTTGATTTTTTGTAACAAATGACAGTGGATTTTATTGTGTTAAGGTGTTGACAATGTACTGCATAGTAACTTAGAAACAACATCAACACAAACATTTACTGAAAACTAAACAAGCAATACAAGATTTAATTTCAGAAAACAAACTCAACATGACTCCAATGAATGTCACAACCTAAATCAAATCAGTTCATATTGTCACAACGATAGCATAGAGGTTCAGCAAATCAAATCTGTTATAATCTCATTGTGCTTGCACAAAATCACTTAATACATTTCGAAAAACCCCATTGAATCTGAATCACTAATGCTCCTAATAGAACAGATCCTCCAACTTGCAGTTGAATAATACTGTGTCCCTCAAAACTGACAAAACTACACCACCAATGAACTTGCATAATAAATGAACTTCCATGGATTACCTCTCTATATCTGGACAGAGTAACTCCACTGCCAATGATGCAAAAGACCTGAAACAGTTAAAGAACATGCACTTAGAACATTATTGCTACACAGAACCAGCCCACTGACACCAACATCATGAACCCCAAAACCCTAATCCGCCCCCGCTGAAACAACAAAACCCCCAAACTCCGATCCTACTCCGACGAATCCTGTACCACAACACAAATCCTACACAGCACACGGACGTAGACGCTGATGGAGTACCGAAACCTAGATGAACACAAACTTACCTAAATCCGACACCAAGAGGAAGTCGCTGCCCTTCAATCCCCTCCTCGTCAACCGCAAGTCGAAGACGAAGACGCGTCGTCGAAAACGCGCTGCGATACAACCTACGCCAGATCTGTGACAGAGAAACCACCGTCGAAGACGCGCTACGGCCAGATCCACAGCACCACTGTCACCTCCGACCGATGAAGGCAGCAGACTGCCGGCGGGGATACAGAATCGCCGCCGCCGTCGCCGAGGAAGAGGGGGAGAACTCGAGAAGGCGCGAGAGAGTGAGAGAGAGAAATGGGGAGGGCCGGGGAGGGGGGAGGGAGAAATGGGCGCGTGAGCTTGAAGACAAAGTGGCACGACTCCCAAAATATGAACTGTGCACGCGCAGAAGTGGGACCCATATGTCAGTGGAACAAACAAGACAAAGCGGCACAGGACAGAGAGAGACATGGGATGAAAATCCAATGGAGCAAATAAAAATCCAATGGAGCAAGAATTCGTGTGCTGCGAGCACAAAAAAACACGTGCGTGCTACATAGCATTTCTGAAGAAAAAAAAAACAGCTCACAATGGATCATGAAGTTGCTATGAGTTGTACTAAACAGCTGAAGAAAAATTATGGGATTGACCAAATTGTCAGCAAAGCGGGAGGGGAGTATGAGTGCCGCACTTAATCTATCGATCATGTGTGGAATTTCCCACACCATCACAACATTTTCGAAGTCAGTCCATAGGATTATATGCATCTCTCCTTCCTTCCTTGAGCATGTACATTTTTCATCTTTGCAAGTTCAATACATATATCTCAGCCTTTGTTCTTGTCTACGTATTTCCTTTGGGTTCTATATGTGGTTATACATATATATAACCCACCCTTGTTAGATTCTCTCTGTGCTGTCGTCAGCATACGAACGTAAGTGCGTGTCAAAAATAGCAAGAGCGAGTCCCACCGGATCAGGATTAGTCCTCTCTTATCTATGACGTCAGCCAGACACCCCGTCCCAACGCAACGAACTACACCACCGTGCACGCTTCGTCCTGCACCTTGCCGTCGAGCCGACCGCTCTCCTCGGCGTCGTAGCTGGCGTGCACGCTGTAGAGCACGTACACGAGCAGCGCGGCGGCGGAGAAGACGGCGAACCGGACGTAGGAGGGGCGGTCCAGCGAACCCAGCAGGAAGACGTTGAGGAACACGGACGCGGCGGGCACCCACGGCATCCCGGGGACGCCCCACAGCTCGGGGACGCGCGCCTGCGGCACCAGCGCCTGGAACGCGGCCACCGCGGCCACTGCCAGCGCCGCGCACGCCGCCAGGAGGCCCCAACGCACGCCCCGCGGCTCGGGCGGCGCCAGCTTCCATGCCAGCGTGAACGCGAGCGCGGACAGGGAGAAGACGGTGAGGAACGCGAGCGTCGGCCACGCGGCGCACCCGGGCTCGGAGCCGACGTACCGGCGGTACACGACTGCGTTGGCCACCATGTAGAAGACGAAGAGCGTGCCGATGCAGACGAGGTTGAGCAGGATGTCCAGCTCCGTGAACAGCGCCAGCGCCGCCGTGAAGACGCCTGCGTGCGATGAGAGATGCAATGCAAGTCAGCCACCGCCCGCCGTCGCCGGCGTCAGAACGTCAAATTGAAGAGCTGGAACGGACGGAACCGCACACGCACCGAGGAAGGCGGAGGCGTTGACGGGGGTGGCGGTGCGGGGGTTGACTCGGGCGAGCCACGCCGGCATGACGCCGGAGCGGCCGATGACGCACAGGTACCGCGCCTGCCCCAGCATGGCCACCATGAGCGAGGTGAGGATGCCGAGGCTGGCGCCGGCGCCGATGAAGTTGGACACCCACGCGCACCGCTCCCGCCCCTTGAAAGCCCCCGAGAACGGCGCCTCCGGGTCAATCTGCAGTGCACATCATCATCACCAAAGCAAACAAACAAAATGACACATTCAGTCAACCACTAGCTGTCACTGTTATTCGTTGTCGCAGGTACTAGTAGAAGATTCGAGGCCGTCGGTCCAGGAGCGATTGGGACGGCCGATTCATCCCAAATCACCACCAACATCCCAAAAAAAGCCGAGGGAGACAAGGAACAAACAGAAGCCGGTTCCCAAGAATCAGATGCAGGTGCAGTGGCTGCCTAGCACCAACTCCTCTATGAACTAGCCCAATTGACCATATATTCCCTTGAGGTGAGGCAACCTACGGAACCAAAGATGAGCTCTAAATTCCACAACAAGATGGAAATGGAAGGCCTCGAAGGTCCGTCTTGTAATGTAAGTCAGTACAGCCAGCATCAGTTGTGTCGTGTGCAACTATAGCCACCCAATCGGCCCTTAGAGATCATATCCCCATTACTCTCTCTTTCTCTATTCTCAAATGCTGTTAGAAGGAATCTTGAACTAGGCAGAATTTTGGCATCTTCAAAGTTTTATAGACTGAGCCAGTAGCAGTGAACAGAAGAAGACAGGCGATGCCAATGATACATGGGCCAGGCCGAGGCAAAACGACAGAACAGCACGTACCGCGTCGTAGGGGAGGAGCATGGACATGGATGCGGCCATGAGGCAGTAGAGCACGGTGACGAGGACGACGGACCCGGAGACGCCGACGGGGATGTCGCGCGCGGGCCGCTCCACCTCCTCGGCCATGGTGGACACGGCGTCGTAGCCGATGTAGCTCAGGTACACCATGGCGGCGCCGTTGAAGACGCCCACGGCGCCGTGCGGGAAGAACCCGCCGGGGCTGCGGGACGGGTCGGCCGGCCGCGTCAGGTTGCGCGCGTCGCCGTGCCGGAAACCCATGCCGATGATGAACAGGATGAACGCCACGTGCACCGCCGTCAGCACCATGTTCACCACCGAGCTCTCCTTGGTGCTGTGCCATTGAAATGGGAAACCTGTCAGGGGAAACACAACAGGAAGAACTACTAGTTCTTTTTCCTAGAAAAATTTACCGTTGACAGTACACCTCTCTCTGTCTCTCTCTCAAGTCTCAATCACTCAGACGCGGATCCAATCCAAATTGTGTGGTTCTTGAACGACATGAGGCGTAAAGAAAGATACGAGAAATTCCCCAGCATTTTGCTAGGAGGACACGAGTGTCGTGCACTAGCTTTCGAGTGCACAGAAACCAGGCGTTTCTTTCCTCCTCATCGTGCCACTGCCCACTAACGCAGATAGCACAGGCAGACGGCAATGGAGAGTGACACACGAAGAGGCAACAGGAGTGACACTTTTTTTTTTCTTTGAGCAACAGGAGTGACACTTGGAAGCAATAACAAACAATATCCTTTTTTGCAACCACGACAAAATCTAAAACAAAAACAGCAAAAAAGGGAAAGAAAAAACCTGAGTGCTACGGTGACACATGATCGAGACTGACATCACGAGGCGAGAGATTCAGCAGGAGAAAGAGAGAGCACCGCTCGCGCGACTTAGGCGTACCTGTAGCAGATGCAGACGGTGATGAGGAGGATGACGGCGACGGCGACGAGGTCCACCTGGTTGAACCCGTCGGGCAGGCCGCGCACGGCGATCCGCCACTGGCTGGGCGCGTCGACGCCGACCGCCGTGCCGAGGTACGCCGTGAAGCTGCGCGCCACGGCGGCGTTGGAGAAGACGTACTCCATGATCAGGTTGGCCCCCGTCAGGAACGCCGCAAGCTCCCCTGCAGCAGCAGCAAGACGACGAAGCAGCAGTCGCTGTCAGATCAGTCGGTCCAAGGTCACCGGAATAATAAAAAAAAAAGGACGCCCTTCCTGTATTCTCTTGTGAGAAAACAAATACGCGAATTTTCACGGCAGATGCAGGGTGGTTTACTGACGGAAGACACGGTAGCCGCGACCGAAGCGAAAATGACCGTGTCCTTCAACACAACAGGTCTTGCTTTTGGCTCGGTCTCTGTGTCATGCGGATGTGGGCGAAAAGGGCAAGCCGCTTGGGTTTGCGCTCGTGATAAAATCTGTTGCACATCGCCGTCGCCCCAGTACCTTTTCTTTAACCCGTTCGTGCAGCAACCAATTGGATTTTATCAGGTCCTGTTCCTCTCTGTACTTTTATGTCCGATTTGCATTGTAAGTGCATTTTTACGACGATTTAATGTTGTTGAGACAAAAAAAAAACTGAATTAACCGCCGGCCTATCGACAAAGCGAAAGGCAAATCTTTTCGGAGGGTGATAAAAGGGAAAACAAATATCAAGAAAAATATAACGAGTCCATGAAACAAACGTCGCCAAGACGATGACGAGAGCCCTCTCCAACAGTGATACTTTTTCTTTTCTTTTTTTGGATAAAACTTGTCGATTTGGCATTGCCTCGTGTGCCGGTTCGTTCGAGAAGCACCGATTTGCACTTTGTATCCAAGACAAATTTGGCATGCCAAGTACGAACAAACATGCATGGGTGCAGCTTGAGCAGCGCGCGGGCGTACAAGCGCCGTGCGCCTCGTAGCAATTGGACAAACCCAAGGAATGGCAAAGATGGACATGAGTTTATTATTCAAGAAAAAACGGCATTTTCTTAACCGATCGATGGACGTGTGTGTGCATGTCATCACTCATCACAGCACAGAAGCAGCTAGCGCAGGTCATGGCTCACCGAATGTGACGCGGAGGTAGCTGAAGGCGCCGCCGGCGACGGGCAAGTCGACGGCGAACTCGGTGTAGCAGAAGGCGGAGAGCAGCGCGCAGATCCCCGCAATGGCGTAGGACACCACGACGCCGGGCCCCGCGTAGAGCCGCGCGGCGCGGCCCGTGGTGACGAACACGCCCGCCCCCACCATGCCGCCCAGGCCCAGCCCCACGAGGGCCCACCACCGCAGCGCGCGCGCCATGTCGGCGCCCGACCGCGCCCGCACCCGGCTCGTCTCCTCCCCGGGCGCCGTCGCGGCGAACGCGCGACGCGACAGGCGGCACGGGGTCTGCGATAGCGCGCGCCCGTACGCGCGCCAGCTCGCGAACGACGACGACGTCCCCGTGCCGATGGCAACGCTCTCGGTGGTGACCGCCGCTGGGTGGTGGTGGTCGACGGCGGCATCGGAGGATGCCAGCGTCGCGCCCTTGTCCATGGCCGCCGCTGCCAAGCACATGCACGTGCACGCGCTCCCACGCCCTGGGGATGGATTGGTTGCTGCTGGTGGCGGCGGGACTGCGGGAGTGATCAGGGGGGAGTAGGAGAAGAAGAGCGGGACCGGGGAGATATGTGGCGAGCTGGCGAGGGAGAAGGGGTGCGGTATATAAAGAGGAGGCCGGGCGAGCGGGTGGGTGTGGCGTGGCGGCGGCGGCGCGGGCACCGGGCACGGGTGGCGCTGGCGGTAACTGGCAGGCAACTGCCACTAGCAGACTGGGCGCTCGTGATTGGTTTGGCCGGAGCACAAAATTTCAGGGATTCGAATTCGATCGATCTCATCTCGATTTTGCCAATTACCGCTGCCGATACCGCCGGAGCGAGCCAACGCAGCAGATGGATTCGGTTGGGCGCGGCTGCAGCAGGGGACTACTTGGTACGGTATTAGTTGGGGCCTCACTATCGCATCGTATATCGTACCATATCGTATATACCCGCGTATAATATACTACTGTAGTTATACATATACATCCCTCGCAGCACGCAGTGCGTCAACCAACTTCTTCAAAAAATTAGTATTTAAAGTGTACGTCCTTCCTTTTTTTTTTACGAATTCTTTTTTTTTTTACGAGGAGACGAACTGCATGGACGACATCTGGGGGGTACTTGCGCGCTACTATAGCTATTCAGCTTTCTTCATTAAAAACGGTTCCGATTTGGCTTGGCATGCATTGACGGTATAAGAGCAAGACCAATAATCCTTGGCTATAAGCCAAGCCAACTCATCAACACATCGCCTTATAGCCTGATGGATACAACAATTAGACTCTACACATGTTTCAAGAATATTCTTTAGAAGAGAGAGAACGCTTGAATGAGAGAGAGAAAGAGAGTGGCAGGGCTCAGCACATGTGAAGAAACATTGGGTTCTGTGCTCAGCTCGGCGATGGCAGGAGCGTCGAGCTCAGCTTTCTCTGTCCTCCACCGCGGATACGCAGATGACGTGGTCGGCGTTTCGCCCATCACTGTACTTGCTCTAAGCGTCACACATATATGACATTATATATAAGCAGCGTCATCGCCGGCGGATATATAATTGTGGCAGCAAAACCGATCGAAACTTGGGTGCCTTGGCCAATATACATAGCCGCGCCCATGGTGGTGCTAAAAAGGAATAAAATCTTCAAGCATGCAGCAGGCAAGCAAACACCCAAGGTTTTCCACTGATTTAACGTCTGATTGGGAGCGGGTGGTGGCCGGGAATCAGAGATAACTGATGGATGGTGTACACACACGCACCCGTGACGACATGTAGAAAGCCGCAACTTGAAGCTTTTTCTTTTGTCGTTTTGGACTGAAAAAGAAGCCGCCAAGTTAATTGGAGATCGATGCTCACGCATGTACAGTAGTACTATAGTACATTACTGTCTCCAATGCCGTTCTTGTGAAGCGCTGGCATATGGTTTCTTCTTTTGTGCCTTGCAACCTCTGGCTTTGTTTAGTATTTGGTAAAAATTATCTAAACTTTGACTAATTAGACTTAAAATGTTCATCTCGTAAAATACAACAAAATTATGCAATTAGTTTTTAATTTTATCTACATTTAGTACTCCATGCATATACCGGTATTTTAATATGACGGAAAATAGGAATTCTGCATAGTGAATTTGATGATAAAATTGGGCATCTAAACAAGGCCTCTGTCCATGTCGATCCTCCCTACAATACAATGGATCGTATAGGATGAACGTAATGCATGGGCGACAGGAAAAAAAATTAATATCTTTATCTAAAAAAAGAAAAAAAAAGGAATGCATGCTTCCAAATCCAAACCCATTAGAACTAGGTAATTTGTAATATATTTTTTGGGGGGTGCTAACTTAGATTATTACCCATATGGCATTGGTGGACGATTTAGATAAACATTATTGATCATGTCACTCATCCATATATATATATGTTGTCTAGGTGGGTAATTCAGATTACGTATCTAGATGTAGAATTAGTGGGTTATTAATCTTACTATTAAGAATGGAAGGCATCCATGTCAATACTAATGAACGTGTTAGGGGAGAAATATAAATTCTATGAATTGCCACGAAAATTAGAAAGATATGACCATCAGTTTTTCTACACTCTAAACACAATTATTGACAAAAGCCACTTGATCTATTATACTGTTCCTTTTATCAAAATATCCCTATTTTTTACAAAATGCATAAAAACTAGCTACCTTGCCATTATGATAGGTAATTTACGTAAGCGGTTGAATTCATACCTAAATTACCTGTGTGCCATTAAATTGATAATCTAAGAAATCCCAAGAAGGTTTGTGTGGACCAAAGTTGGCTACAATCACTTAGATTCGCTCATTCTACCTTTGATGCGGACAATAGTTGATCTAGCTAGGATGGGCTAAACTTCAACGGCTACTAATTTGTATGTGGACTTAGGAGGGATTTCATGCTTTCGATGGCGTCATGCGAGGGTTCAAGCCCCAACCACCCTGTCTGGCTATCCGTCCCTAGATCTGGAGTATTGTGGTGCATGTTTAATTTAAATTGTAGTGCACAGTAATTTAGAGTGCAATGTGCTATTCAAAATACTTTAACAAAATGCAAAATTAGAGTTTTGAACAAAGCTACCCCATCCATAAATAGTTTAGCTTTATATGAGGATAAACATTTGTAATAACATTTGTATTTGGAAATTGTTTTTGAGTCGTGGATTCCAAATTCAAATCGGCCTTTATTGCCGTCATGTTTTTGGGAGTAATCGAAGATGCGCGTGAAAGCCATGCCCTCATGGTGGGATCGCATCGTACTTGATCGCTTGAATCCTATGCATGCATAGGACGTCCTAGCGCCAGCGTCCGCTTGGTATCCGCCCTATCCAATCTGTTCACCCAGGAGACGAACGCCGGCGGCATTAATGAGGCACCCATACCCATTACCATTACGGCATGCCTAGTCCCAATCCTAACTGGAGTGCCGTGACCAGCTACTATGGATGACAAGTGGACCTCCGACGGCGACAAGCTACCCGTAGGCCGTCGTAGCGCCAGCTCGAGCGGCGTGCCCATGCCCATTCGCCGTTGCTTGCTGGTGCTTTGCTTGCCGAAAACGCCCTCCTATCCTGCGCGAAAACCCGTTCCCGTGCGTTGCCCCTGTGATAGGGCAACTCCAACTCAACCAACCCGTCACCCGTGCGTTGCCGGCAGCGGCGCGTGCGACGAGACATGACGGCCGACAGCCTCAGTGCGGCGGGGCGGCGCCATATCTTTCTTTGGTGGCCGCGCCTCGCCTTGGAATGCTTGTTTGTCCTGCACCTCCTGCCTGCTTGTGCGTGCACGCGTGATCCCCCATTGGCTCTCTCTGCTGCTCTCTGACACGACGGCTCACGGCCGCGAGGGTGGGCCGCCGCTGGTCGGCGAGATTGCCCGCAGAGAGGGACCATCCCGGTCGCCGTGCACACCTCTCGAGGCCGGAGAAAGCCACCGCTCTCTTTTCCCGAATCTCCCACGCCTTGGTCAAAATGGTCGTGTTCTAGACTTTAGTTACACTCGAACTTTTATTTTTTTTTCTTCTCTTTCCGTCACATTAATTTTTAACCGCTTATATAGAGCATTAAATATAAATAAAAAATAATTAATTATATAGTTTAGTTGAAAACCATAAGATAAATCTTTTGAGCTTAACTGGTCCATAATTAAATAATATTTATCAAATAAGATAAAAATAGTACTATTTATCGGGTTTATTTTTTTCAAACTAAACAAGGCCTTAGTTGCGGGTAAGCAGGGAGTAAGCAGGTCAAAAGCGATGCAAAAGCAAGGAGATGGATGAATGGGATGCATCACGGAAGACACAGACACATGAGTATGCCGGGGTTGCATCGACCCGTCACCCGTGCATGCATGGAGTCGTCAACCTCAAGCATGCATGGCTGCGTGCCGAGATGATACTCAGTACTCGTACTAGTTTCTGCCTGCATGCAGTCGTCGTTGGCTTGCAGGTATACCTATCACTGGGTATTCATTACGCGTATTCAAACCCATACCCACATGCATTGGCGAGGGTATAGATAAAATATGACCTACCCGTTTGAGTATGAATAATATTCAATGAGAAGGGTACCGGGTGGGTATGCATAAAACATGACGTACTCGTTTATCCTTCCGTGTCTTCCAATAAGCATACATGCAATCATTTTTTAATTATCCAATAAATACGGGGAAATTAAGTATGAGTAAAAATGGAGAGGGTAAAAAATTGGATAAACAAGACATGGGTATGGATATGAATACGTGTGGGTGTACCCATACCCTCCCAATGACAGGCCTACTTGCCGGTAGCTTGCACGTCCCAGAAATGCAATGCAACAACAGTGTGCTGAGCATTTGTAGTACGCGTCTCTTCTGTTCAACAACAATGCAATGCAACTGGGGTATTATATATATTACCATAGTAGTAGAATGATACCATGATACGTACGATACCATGCATGGACGTCGGCTGAACACGTTGACGTGTGCACGCAGCCAAAAAGAAGGGAAAAAGAAGAAGAAGATCAACACGGTCGTGCTCGTGTGCGCATGCAGGTTGGTTGTGATATATCCAATCCATGGCCGGATGGCCCGGACGATCCACCTCAGCTAGACCGTCGTGGTGGTGCAGATGCATGCGCGGTGGCCGGAAAACGACGAGTTAGGTACTCCTACTGGATTCGGCCGGCGATATGATGATGAGATTTTTAGTATATACTCCCTCTATTTCAGAAAGAGTGTCGTTTTGGGACGGAGCCGATGTCCCAAATTCGTATCGTTCTGCGGTGTCGTACTGGCAACTGTCTGTGTGAACTGACCCCGGCCAGCGTCCAGCTTTACCCCTTCTCTCCTCCCATACAATGAACCACTTGCTAGGAATAAAAAAAGGCACAACCCCGCTCGTCCAGTGTCTCTGCCATGCTATTGTCAGGCTCGATAGCGGGGGGATGCGGACACTTTACCACCCTCCTTGGTACGAGAGCCTTACTCCAAAACGATAGTATTTAAGGGACAGAGGGAGTACGCTGCAACGGTGTCGTCCACCACCGCCCTGATGCCCTCAACCGGAGGTTTGCTCTGCATCCTCTCTTTTTTTTCCCCTTGCCCAAAAGGCATGCAGATGTGAATTTCTATTCTAAAAATAAGTACGCCTGCATATTGCCACTTTGACTCTAGCTGGTATTTTTTGCCTATGGCCTAACAGTCTATTGGGTCCTGTAGGACCACCAGGAATAAATACCTCATCCTACATGATGACAGAACTATTTTTTGGCGTGCCATGCAACTGTTCAACAGTAATGTTGTAAAACCTCCAACCATGTCATCACAGTTCTAACCCATTCTAACCCACGTAAACATGGTTAACTAAAAGTTAAAGTAGTTTCTGTGTCCAAATAAGTTCACAGAGGTTTTGTGCCCTAATACAGCTCCATTGCCTCCATGGTCCGCCCTTTTGTTATCAAGGAATAATCCCCAGCCCAAAAACTCTTTTACCAATGCAATCCTCCATTTGTTACATCAGGTTCTTAGCCTGTGATTCGATATGTACGCATATTTCTGGGTTTCTTTTCCACCACATATGCAGGCTTTGTACCGTCAACAATTGTCAACCTCAGACTGCCAAAAAAAATCATTCCGTTTGGTGATTGCCACTGTTATCCTCTATATAGACATTGAAAAACGAGCTTTTTTACCATGGTTGGAAAAGTACCATGGTACTTGGCGGTACTTTTAATTTCTTATATTCTGACCTTTTATTTGAGAAAGATTATAAATACAGTTTAATTATTTGTAACTAAGGCTATATTGGTAATTATGGTGTCCATCACGCCTCGTCCCACTCACGCTGGCGGAGAACGGATGGACGACCCCGACCCCGACGGAGCGAGATTCAGTAACTTTACAGAGCAACGTTACCACGCCACTTTGGCTCAATCTACACCCTTCAGCTGCCATTTGACGGCTACAGTGGTTCACTTCAGCACTTTAACTTTTCAGCCCAGCCCAACGGAGCCAGGACCGAAATCCACAAGACGCGGTCACGCAGGAACGACGCCGCGACTCCCGTCAACGAGCTCCGCGCCGCCCGCTCTTTCTCGCTGCGAAATCCTCGCTGCGGCGCCGCTGTTGCCGTGCTGCGCTATCTTCCTCTCTGTTGCACAGTTCACCGGAGATCCCAGGTGCCGCGCCGCTGGCCATCGTCCGGTGCCGCTGCCCGTTCTCCAGTGCCCGGCCGCGCTGCCCTCCGCGTCTCCCCGGGGAGGTCAAGGCTGCGCCGGCTGGGAGATGAGACCCACTTCGCCCCCCAGCTGTGGAGGAGTTCTCCGGCGTCGTGCTTTCCAGGTTCAAGGTTCACGCCCCCTATTATGAAGATGTCCACGATTACAACAGATTTTATTTTGTTTTAGTGCCCTAGTATGTATGAATGCCTATTAATTTACCTTGAGTTTCTACCAAAATGCAAAATAGAATGCAGCCACATGTTCAAATGCCATGCAATTTGAGAATCCATGAACGAAACGATTAATTTGATGGATTTAATGTAAGGACTATTAGCTGTTGTAGCTTGTTTCATGCCGTGTCCATTATATTATCTGAAGCTTCTATACCCATTTTATATGTTCTGATTTTTCAATTATTTGGGTTATAGAACTAGTTGATGTGTGGGTCAGCGAACAAATTTGTGCAAGTATAAGGCCATGGCAGAATTAAACAAGGAAACTCCTCAAGTTGGTTTAAGGTTCAGAAGTGCAGATGAGGCTTGGCAGTTTTGGTTGGCATATGGAGGTCGTACAGTCTTTGATGTGAGAAAAAGATACACGAATACAAGCCCCTTTGATGGTAAGGTGACCTCATGCAGATATGTTTGCTCCAACGAGGGCCTTAGAAGGAAAGGGCAAACAAGCTGTGCGACAAAATACTTTAGAGCTGAAACAAGGACGGATTGCAAAGCTCGAATGAGCCTTATATTGGATCGAGTTGCAGGAAATTATGAAGTCACTGATGTTGTTCTTGAACACAATCACTTTCTTCACTCGCCAGAAACTCGACACTTGATGGCATCGCAAAGGAAAATTTCAAAGCTACAAGCTTTTGAAATAGAGACCGCGGATGATTCTGGAATTAGACCAAAGGCTGCACATGAGTTGGCTATTCATCAAGTTGGTGGACCACTTAACCTTAGCTACACCTGTCGTGATCGCAAAAATTACTTGCAAAGCAAATGGCAGAGGGATTTGGCTTATGGACAGGACGGAAGTATGTTGAAGTATTTTCATGACAAAATTGTTGAAAATCCATCATTCCAATATGCTCTGCAGTTAGATTGTGAGGAGCATATAACCAACATATTTTGGGCTGATGTTAAGATGATTCTTGACTATGCGCACTTTGGTGATGTGGTTACATTTGACACTACATTTGGCACCAACAATGAGTATAGGACTATTGGTGTTTTTCTTGGGCTGAATCAGTTTAGAGAAACCACTGTTTTTGGCGCTGCACTTCTATTTGATGAAACAGAGGACTCATTTATATGGCTTTTTCAGACATTCTTAGCTGCACATAATGGAAAGCAACCTAGAACTATCTTTACAAATCAAGATGCAGCAATGGCAAAGGCTATACCCAAAGTACTTACTGAATTATATCATGGGTTGTGCACCTTTCACATAATGCAAAATGCTTGCAAACATTTACCTTCACCGAAGGACAAAGATGGAGGTACAGAGGAAGGAGAAGGAGAAGAAAGAGAAGGAGAAGTGTCACACCCTGGTTTCCAAAGAAAACCAGAGGTCGTCATATGTGTGCCTAGGAAGTCTACACATACAACAGAAAATGGTAATATCAGAAAAACAATGTATTATATAGTGGAAACATATATATTTAACACTTACACAATCAGAGTAACGCGGAACGCTTGCTAAGACTTCTCTTCAGTCTTCATTCTTCTTAGGGACTATTGATTGGGGGCTCCGTATGCCAAACACTTCCAATACCCAACTTCTTTATCCTTCCTTTGAGAAACACTTTACTACAAACTATAGCAAGAGTGAGTTCCATGTCGAAACTTAGCAAGTACAGACGGAAAGTATTGACATGCAAGGCTAGTACAAGGCAAAGCTGAAAGGTAGACTGCGGTAGCATTTTAATGTAACATTAAGATTTAACTTATTGCAACCTATTCTCTAATCATCTTGGTTGGAAAACCCAACCCTTTATTAAGGTTCGAGTAGTATTTAATAAATCATTTATCATCACAGATATAAGCATATATCATTAATATCTTTAACCTTGAGATTGCCATCTCAAGCAACACAGGATTGCCATCCCGTTCAGATACAGAGGTAGCCACCTCCTCAACGACATCACCATGATTTCACAGCTTAAACCATTTGGCTAATCATGTGAGGATCTGGGCCGCTCGTGACCGTGAGCACGGACGATATACCGATTTTTAACTCTGCGCAGAGGTGTACACTTTCACTCTAGATTGTGATTACTCTTTATGCCCAAGGTTGTAAGTCTCTTAGCCCATTGCCGAGATAGGCTGGCAGAGGTCACAACAAGGTCCTTCACAGGGTCATAGGCAGTAACAACCCGCCAGCCTTGAGTCCAAGCGTATGGGAGACTTCCCCGTGAGGCCGCCCCCATCACGGATCCACAGCCCCTCCCGTACTAAATACTTGTAAACAAGCCCCAGCAACCATAGCCATGGCCACCCGTAGGTAAGCTGTCTCATGCCCATGATGGTCCCGCTAATAAACCAAGCCAGAGCCCATTAGCCTGGTGCTGTACGGAAGTCCTAGGTTGCCGCTCCACGAAAGGTCCACAAGGGGGAGGAGATACAGATGCCCCCGTCGCTACGAGCCCACTGACATCCATTCCCCCTTCTTTCACCGTCAACCAACGATGCGGTCATGCATCAACTTCTCCAAAGGCCGAAGCCAAGAGCCCACGGCTCCAACATATATAAAGAAGCAAGTTTTATCTTCATTAAACGGTGAAAGGTGAGGTAGAGCACTAGCAACCTAAAACCTAACAACTAATACCCCCATAGGATGTCTTTGGGTAAAGTGGCTAGTAAGTCCTATGGTTTGTCGATTTAAGACACATGCAGTGTATTTACTTAAACATGAATAGGCGCAATATGTTCAAAAGAATACCTGCACTTGCCTTAAATCCAAAGTCTAGCTGCTCTTTTGGCCTCCAGCTTCAGCTGCACTTGTCGGTCCTCTGCTTAGTCTTTGGCGTTAACAAACCGCTCTTCGTCTAGTTGCAGCAACCAAACAACACAAACAAACACACAAAAAGACAAGACTAAGAACAATACACCAATCAAAAGGGGAACTAAAAACAGAATGGTCTAAATGGCCAAACTCGGTGCTACGATCGTAAGAGCACGAGAACGACAAACGATGGATCTATCGTTAAAGAAAACACGGCTATCGAGGTAATTGCAACAAGCACAGATACAAACTTTAAGATTGATACATTTACTAAAGCAAGATGCAGAACATGTAAGAAAGACATAAAGTCAAATCAGTTGGATGATGTTGAAATGTAAAGGAGGGTTAAACATTAGTAATACTCTATTTATAAGCAATTATATTATCTAAGCCAATTAAACATTCATAATTTATAAAGCTTAGAACATGCGAGAGCATTAAAGAAAACATCATATGCTTAAAGATTAATTTAAGCAGGACATAAACGACAAGACATGTTGATATTAAACATAGAGCATTTATGATTCAAGGTTGAACTAAGCATGCCATTAACAAAAAGACATTATTGCTGATATAAAACATATTAGCATTAAAGACCGATGTGAAAGTAAAATAAGTCAAACACTAACATGATCCAACTTATAAGCATGTGAGAACTACTATAAGAAACATAACAAGTTTCAATGTAAAACTACACAAGGCATAATTAATAAAGAAGCATGTAAATTGGTACTAGTCATATTGACAGGCATGTACGAACACTCAAGGTATAAACCTAAAATTACTTTTACACAAGAGAGCATAAATTAATTAAACAAGATTACTTACATAGACACATGATTTGACAAACATTATTCATAACAAGCAACATACGTCGACACGTTCGCAAAGCAACGAGAACGAAAAATATAACCCTAGGTTACTTTTAATTAGAAGACTATTAAATAGTTATCAATCAAAGGCATTTAAATAAATAAATTCATAAATTAGATACATGATAAATTTTATTACTCCTGCGTAGATCGCGACGACACAAAACTAACGCAACTGGCATCACTCAAATCGGAGTTAAAACGGTGAAACGACGGGGATTAAACGATCGATGGCATAACTGTAAATAAATCGCTTGGTGGCAAAGTCATAAATACCTCGTCTTCTACCTCTGTCCATCTTCCTCTCCAGGTCATGGCCATGGCAGCCATGCTGCTGCTCGCGCCGGGTGAAGGGGCCTCGGCCATGGCCTGCTGGGGCCAGTGGCGGCCTGCTGCAGCCTGCTACCGCTGGCTGGGGCCTGCTATGGCTGGCAGCGGCTCACTGCGGCCTGCTACGGCCGGCTGCGGTGGCTAGATGCAGCCTGCAACTGCCGGTGGTGGCCAGATGAGGCTAGCTATAGCCGACGGCGGCCAGCGGCGGTGCGTGGGAGGGAGGACCACGGCCCTCGGCCGGGACTTGGTTGGCCGGCAGCGGCCGGCTGTGGCCGGCTGCGCGCGGCTAGGTTTTGCCAAGGGGCATCGGCGCATGGGCTAGCCCTATTTATAGCTGGTGGGGAACGGGTTGGGCTGAAGCCGCTGGTCTTGGCCCATTGGGCCGGCTGCTGCTGCTGGTGGCCAGATTTGGCCATTGCTGGCCGGCTGCTTCTGGCTGTGGCCGGCCAGAGATGACCGCGGCCGGCTGGAGCTAGCCAGTGCTGGCCATAGTTGGCCAGTGGACTCCAGGAAAGGCTCCAGGGGGCCGGGGAAGGCTATGGCTGGCTTGTGGCCACTGTGGCCAAGCTATTGCTAGCTGTGGCCGGCCGAAGTTGGCCATGGCCGGCTGAGAGTGGTCACAGGTGGCTATTGCTGGTCAAAGTTGGCCAGATGAAGCTAGGTGAGGCAGGAGTGGCCCAAGCTAGGTAGGAGCTGGCCAAGGCAAGCTAGGATGCCTTGAGGATGGCAAAGGGTTGCTAGACCGGACTGCTACTGGCCTTACTATACTGCTGATGGCCAAGTTTGGCCACTGGTGGCCAGCTGCGGCTACAGCTAGCCTGGCCAGGGTGGCCATGCCCGGCTAGGGCTGGCCAAGACTGGCCAGTTAAGGCTAGGAGAGGCCAAAGCAAGCTAGGTCAGGCCAGGATAGGCTGGGGCAAGCCCTGGTTGACTGGAGTTAGGTAGAGGATGGTGTCTAGCTAGAGCGATGGCCAACACTATAGAGGAAAAAGAAAACTCTCTCTCTCTCTCTCTAAGCAAGAGAATGGATTTTTTTCTAAAAACATTTTTCCAAAACCTTCTCGAGGCAAACTTGGGTTTTCGAAGCTTTATTTTCAAATTCGAAGAAAACCTAGATATGACTTGCTCATTCTTTTTCACACCAGCAAAACCAAGCAAAGCACCAAGCACGAACTCATTCCATTATTTTCTAAAAAAAGAATATAGAAAAGCACATTTTATTTAGCGTTTTCTAATAACAACCCAAAATGTAAATTTTTGGGGTGTTATAAGAAGGAGAAGGTGATGATGAAGGTGAAGGTGAAGGTGAAGGTGAAGATGAAGAATCTCATATTCTGTACAATTTTAGTGCTTGTATGTATGGCTATGAGGATAAGGCAGAATTTGAAGAAGCATTTGACATTATGAGATCTAAAGTGCATAAACAAACTTGGTTAGATAGTATATACAAGGTTAAAGAAAAATGGGCTGAATGCTTTATGAGAGATGTCATTAGTTTGGGAGTGAGAAGTACAAAACTAAGTGAGAGCTTCAACAATGCAATGAAGAATCATTTGAAATCAGATTTTGATATTGTTCATTTTTTGAAGCATTTTGAGAGGACAGTGGAAGAGAAAGGAGCTAAGGAATTGGAATCTGAATTTGAGGCAAGGAAGAAAATACCAAGAAGACAAATGCACACATCTATGTTGATGCAAGCAAGCGAAGTGTACACACCAGTTATTTTTGAAGCTTTCCAAAGTGAATTTGAAAGATCCATGGCTGCATGTAGTAGATTAGTAGATGAAAATAAATATGCTATTGCTATTGGGAGATTCCATGATGATTTGCAGTTTGAGGAAGAACGGATAGTGATAGGTGATCCTCTAAACCAAACAGCCTCATGTAGTTGTGAAATGTTCAATAGGACTGGAATATTGTGTGCACATGGTCTGAAAGTTCTTGACTTAATGAATATAAAGATATTGCCAACACATTATGTGTTGAATAGATGGACTAAAACAGCACGCAATGGGAATGTACAAGATAAGGAAGGATGGAATGTGATGGCAAATCCAAAGCTGCAATCTCAACTTCGCTACAAGAATATGTCTCATAAATTTCACAATATGGTATATAAAGTAGCCCACTCTCTAGAATATTGTTTGATGATAGAAAATGCACTTGATTGCCTTTGTACACAGCTAGAGGATAAACTCAATCTCAATGCATCTACTTCTACCATGAGCAAGCCATGCAATGACCAAGAAAATGTTGAACCAAACATCCAGCAAGGAGATGACTTGCTTAGAACTGCACAGTTGAAGAAAAAGGAGGTCAAATCAAAAAATTCAAGGAGAAAAAAAGATTGGCTTGATAAATTGTACAAAGGGAAGTGCAAGCCAACAAAAAAAGGAGGAAAGGTATGTTACAAATTATATATTATAGTGTGCAGCCCATATATGCTACTATAATTCATTTCTATTAATTAAACTGTCATTGCCAGAAACAAAAGAAAAGTACTAGAGTACAACCCCAAGTAGTAGAGAATCATGGCTGCAGCAAGGGAACAAGTGTGGAGCTTCAAGAACGCAATGTTATTGACAGTTTGGGAAGTTTTACCCAGCTGATAGAAGCCCCAACTTATGATGATGGTATTCTTAAAGATCATGATCTGTTCTAGCATGAACATGTTGGTTAGATAGTCTTTTGTATAGGGCTAACTATAGTCTTTTGTGGCCTAATTGTATAGTAAAATGGCCCAGCTACAGTCTTTTATGGTCTAGCTATGGTCTTTTGCTGGACGTATTTGTGCTTTGAACCTGGAACTCCAAAATTGAAAAATGCTAAATTCTACTAATGATTATAATATAGATGTCCCTTGTATTTATTTGTTTTGCACTCTTGAGAGTGACTGCTGTGTATTTTGTTTGTATCTGCAAAGTGCTGAACGCTTGCTTCTATCTGCAAAGTGTTGGTTCTAGAAAGAAAGGCCAGCGGCTGGCCTGGCTGCTTGTAAATTTTGGCCTCAACGATTTTGGCGGGGGAAAGGTGAGCCTGAGCGGTAGTGCTTGTGCTTCTGGATTGGTCTGAAAAGCAAATTCCTAGCTGTACTCATTGAATGCTATCTGGACGGTTGAGATTGAGCCAATGTTACAACGTAACTTTACTCTATAAAGTTACCCAATCTGGATCCGACCCCGACCCTCCCGGCCTGCTCCCCCTCGTCTTCCTCCAGCCACCACCAATCCTGCCCAGATCCGCCCTTTCCCCTGCCACTCCCCTACTTCAGCTCCTAGATCAGGCTCCTCCGGCGACTGATCTACTCGTGGATGGTTCTCTTGTCCGTGCTCGCCCTGGGGTCCGTGAGATCAGCGTCGGTTTCCTCGCGTCAGCGCTTGCGCCGGTGCCGGCTTGTGCGTGGCTAGCTGCCATGGCGGCGCCGCTAGCCCCACCCCTGACCTCCCGGTGTCAACTCAAGAGCAAGCTGCTACCTCTGCAGCGACGGAAGTGGGCGAGGGCGCCCCAGGCGTGCCCATGGTGGCCGCTGGCTGCCTTGTGACGCCGTCGACACCAGTTCCCTCCCTCTCCTGTGGCATCCCTGTGATGGCTGAGCCATACCTCGATGCAGCTGCAAGCATGGGGGGCGAGGCTGCGACGCTAGCTGCGCATCCGCGCCGCTGTCGCCCAAGCAGCAGTCGTAGTCGCCGTCACCGACACTGGGCGCCTCCTCCCCGTCGCCGCCTTCCTCTGGCACACCCCGATCGCTGGGGGTTGATGCCAATGTCGCTTCCACCTTATGCACTGGTCCATGACGGGGCCACAACAGTTGAAAGATATGGTCCTCGTCGAGGATGTCTTGGATGATGAGGACGAGATTGAAGATGAGGTTGATGTTGCGGCTCCCACCACCGCGTCCGCCTCCGAGCGCCTATGCGCCTCCCTCGTCGACCCACGGAGCTTCTCACTGTCTCCTCTCGCCGCACCTTTTTTCCCAACCTTGTCTGTGGGGAGGCCCAAGGCCCTGCGGTGGATGGAGGACTCCGGTGATTGTGACCTTGACTGCGCACCGTCGGCTGGCCAGTCACCGTACCTGCAGGCTGTTCACCGGGCCATGGAGGTGACAGCCCTACCTGTGCCTACGAAGCCATGTGTAGGGTAGGCCTCAACCACACATCCGGTCATCTTCACTAAGAAGCGGCGGCGGCGGCGGCGTCATCGAGCCAGGACCAGGGTGGCTTGTCTTGGTCCCCCGTGACGCCCTCACGCCCGGCCTTTAGGGTGTCCGCACACCAGCGTCTCGGTGCGCAGCTGGTCACTCATGTGCCCGTACACCAACGGCTCGACTCGCGGCATGGGGCGTCCGTGTCGGGTGGCCGCCATCATCGTTGTCGCGAGCCAGGACCTACGTCCGTGGTGATCGGTAGGACACCATCGTCGCTGTCGCATGCAAGGATGAACGACAAGCGCTCTTCGACTCCGATGCATGCCCGTCCTCCTGCTGTGCCCCCTCGGTAGCATGTCCCCCGTGCAGCCGCGCCTGTCGATGCGGATGGCTTCACGCTTGTACAGAGTCATCGTGTGGACGCCGCTACCCTCGTGGCCGGCGCCCTGTGCTGTCCTCGCTCGTCGGCCTCTGCTTCAACTGTCTGGCGAGAGATCACATCGCCGCTCGGTGCACCTTCCTGTCCCGCTACCTCCTCTGTCTCGGCACAAACCATCGGGCACGGGACTACAGGCTTCGTTGCTTGCCCCGGCCACGTTCCTTGGACCGAGCACGGGAGACTCCTAGGCCTGGCCCTCATCATCACGATGCTCAGGCTGACTCCTTCTCGCACCAAACACGCCCCGATGTCACTGGTGTTGTCGATGGTGATGGTGTCGCGCTGGATCCGCCTCATGCGGCACCCATCATGGTTGGGCAGATTCTCTGTCCGGCCCGATCGTGTCAATGCCGGCAGAGGGTGGCCCATGCGCCGCATGCGGTGGCGTGTCGGAGCCACGTAGGAGATTGTGGGCGGCACCTTTGGTGCCCGTCGTCGGTGCCGGCGATGTAGGGCAAGCGGCTAACGAGGGTCAACGCCATCATGCCTCCTCATGACAACGCCGCCACCGCTCCTGACCCGCTCGCACTTGCGATGTGTGAGGGCGCAGTGCCTCCCGCCTGGATTGACCCGATGATCAATGAGCTCGATGCCTCCCTCGTCATGGGTTCATCTTCACCAGCACCTGCCTCTCTGGAGATTCAGGTGGCGCTCCCCATCTCTCCGCCGCGTATGGTCAGTATCGACTTCGCGGAGGGGGAGGTGAACGGGGTAGCTGTTGCTGGAGTGGACTCGGTGGCATCGAACGTCGAGGTCGCCATGCCACCGCGCGCGTCGACGACCGATGCAGTTCTCTCGTCGGTTGTTGCACCTGCGGCGGGCTCTGTGACATCTTCACCGGCACCCGCCTCTATGGAGGTTCGGCCGGGTGTGGATGTTGGGGGCGTTCTGGCTACTCCACCGTTGACCGTACCAGCTGCTGAGCCGCCGACCGCTCCCTCTGCGGCGTCCATCGATGACTTCATAGTAGAGTTCAAGAAACCCCTGGAGGAACTGCTGCTCAACACTCCCATGCTGCGTGTCACCAAGGACGATCCGGCCGTCGTCAACATGGGGTGGCTGCCCAAGCGCAGTGCCCGCCTGGCTGCGAAGAGCAAGTTCAGAGCTGACAAGCCGGAAGCACAGGCACGCAAGGTACTCATGAAGAAGCTGAGATATGAAGTGGAGACGGAGCACCCAAACGAGGCCACGTTTCAAGAATTCCATGATGCGGCCTTCCAGGTGGCACTGGCTGGGGAAGCGGAGCAGGCAATGCAGGTGTTCTTCCACCGGAGGACGGGTTCGCACTGGTAGGAGAGTTGTTAGCTTTCTGGTCGCCAAATCAGTTTCCTATGTAATACACTCTAAGCTGGATCCAGTAGCTATGACTGTGGACCTATGTGTACGTTTGATCGGTGCGAGCGTCTTGCTATCATCGAAAAATCGTCTTGTTATTTTTTTATCTTTTATCTTCCTAATAAAAAATAGGTGAAGTCCCGGTCGCGAAAAAATCACGCCCCGTCCTCCCTGTCACCGGCGGGTGATGATGGTGCGGAGTCGACGTGCCGGCGTTGAACATGCCACGGTCGATCAACATGATCCCGTCGGCCTGGTTCTCGATGCTGCCCTGTTTGCTGTAGCGAGTAGTGACACCCGAATCTGAGGCAGAAGAGCCAACTGCCCGACATGGTGAAAGAGGGGCCGACGGTTGTCTAGGATTTCAGGGCGTGGAACTTCATTTCCACCGCAGAAAAAAAAAAGACATTGCTCCGGCAAGAGCGTCACAGCTCCGCTCTTGTTCCTCGTTGCCTGCCGACATGTTTATCGATGGCTGCCACCGCAAATATCATCGTCATGGCATCGTACTCCCCGCTCACGGTGGTCGCAGTGGCCGCGTGCCTGGTCGGCCTCCATGCAGCCATGGCAGCATGGTAGGCCAGAGGCCAGAGCCATATGTGAAGCGGGAGTGTGGCTCGTCGAGGTGCTGGCCGCCGCCCAGTGGAGCAGGAGCAAGCACGTCGACTGCCCCTTCGTCCTCTCGTCCTCCGTGTGCTGTGTTCGGCGTGTCTAATGCTCTTGAACCGGCCTGAGCCGTGCGTCGTGATAATGCTCTTATCCATGGCCAGATGACGTCATATATGACCAAGTTACCCTTATTTGAAAATAAAATATAAAATTAAAAGTAAATATTGCCCTATATATTTGGTACTGGTCCCGCCTAATTTAGTACTGTCCCCACCTATTTTGAAACCACCAGTCAGATCTGGCCTAATGGATGATCCGTATTTTTTTCAACCATTATAAATTTACCGTCAACAATTGTCAACCTCAGACTGTCAAAAAAATCATTCCGTTTGGTGATTGCCACTGTTATCCTCTATATAGACATTGAAAAAATTGCAACTTCAAATTTGTATGACGTTGCACCTTACTCCACGATTACAGTGACCATTATCATTTATCGCCACTTGCTATTCTCGCCCCTGCCAGCGGGCAAGCTGTCTGGTGTATATATATATATATATGAGTTAAATGCATCATAGGTCCATACTTACGGCCTTATCCCAAATAGGTCCATCAACTACAAAACCGGTTATTTGCCTCCGAAAACTTTGAAACCGGTTCACTCCAGGTCCAAACACCGAAACCAGGCTGGTTTGCTGGGTCATTTAACAAAAACACCCCTCCTCCACTTCCTACAGTGCTAAAACGCCCCTCCCCATCTTCCTTCTCTACCAGCCGGACATGAGCTCTAGCTCTGTGCACGTGCCGGGCGAGGCCACGTCAGGGCAACTCCCACGCACCGGTGAGGCCGCGGTGGGGCGACGCGGAGCCGCTCGCACCTGCGCCCTCGAGGCCGCAGTGGGGCCATGGGGCAAGTTTGCCTGGCTGTTCTCCGATGGGCAGTAGCGGAGCATGACGTGGTGGGCGCCGGGCGCGGGCGAGCTCCGCCTTGGCCGCCGCGACCTCCGCCTTCTGCAGCTAGACGCAGCAAGCTTGCCGTCGTGCTCTTCCTCCGCGCTCCGTGAGCTCCGTTGTCGCGTGCGCTCCGCCTCTGCAAGCTCCGCAAGCATGGCCCGCCGCCACTATGAGCTCCGCCCCGCCTCGTCGTGGCACACTCCGCACTCACGCGGCCCTCCGCGCCGTGCATCGCGTGCTCGTAGTACGCCGCCCTGCCGCGACGGAGGGAGCAGGGGCGGTCGCGCAAGTCCGCCTCCGCGCACGCGCCGATGAGGAGCAGGGGCATGGCGCGCCAGCGGGAACAGGGGCATGGCGCGCCAGCGGGAGCAGGTGCAGCCACGCGAGCCCGCCTCTGCGCGGGGCCTCCGTCGCGAGCACCTCCGCACAGAGCGGGCGTAGGCGAGCTCCACCTCGCCACGGGCGGCCGCGGGCGAGCTTTGCCTCGCCGCAAGGGCGGGCGAGCTCGGCCTCCGCCTCGCGCCTACGCCCTCCTCCCTTCTTGCTCTGCTCTGCTCTATTCCGTGCCACCGCGAATGCTCTGCTCCGCGCAGCCATGCTCCGAGTGGCCGACGCCGCCGTGCCCAAGCACGGCCACCGCGGCTTCACCCGCCTCTCGTCGGGCGCCGTCGCGTGGGGGCGAGCTCCGGTGCGCGGGCGAGGCCGCGCGCGCGAGCAATGCCAGCCGAGGCACCGCGGGCACGAGTTCCATGGTTCATAGCTGCGTCGTCGCACCGTTGGCGATTGGAGCTCGTGGCCGGCTGCTAGAGAAGGAAGATGGGGAGGGGCATTTTGGCACTGTAGGAAGTGGAGGAGGGGTGTTTTTGTTAAATGACCTGGCAAAATCAACCTGGTTTCGGCGTTTGGACCTAGAGTGAACCGGTTTTAAAGTTTTCGAGGGTAAATAACCGGTTTTATAGTTGATTGACCTATTTGAGACAGGGCCGCAAGTTAATAGATCTACGGCATATTTAACTCTATATGTATGGATGCATGGATGGGTGCACATGCACGACGCGGTTGCCTTGCCCAGCTGTGGCGAGTGCGTTGCCATGCTGACCTGACCTTCTTTACTTTCTGGACCGAACCACTGTGGTGTGCCCACGTACAATACGGTAGTCAGTTAAAAGCAACCATATGCATGTGTGCCCGGTGTTATGCATGTCCCGATCACAACGCTGCCCGCCGCACTGCATTTATTAATCTCCTACGTGCACTTTCTCGCTGCATACAGTACCTAACCTCCTTTTTAATCTCATCACTCATACTAGTCTCCTAGCAGTATACTAGTGTACGTAGTACCCAACATTATAGTATTGGATCTCCTGCATACAGTACAAATTATATACACCGATAAAAAACAAGGCGAGCTACAAAAGATTTGTCAATGTCTCACGGACACGTGGGACAAGATCGACTGTACGTATGTCCTTTTGAACTTTTGACCTTGCATGACTAGGGAAATACTAGTATATATGGTACTGTACCAACCAACCATGCATGCGTATCGTGTTTGTTAATAATAGGAAAAAATCCACATAACCCCTCAACTATGGCACAGGGTTCGATTTATGACACAACCTATAAAATCAGGTATTGAGCACATTAAATTTTGGTGTGCAATTCAATTTGCCCCCTAGGCTGTTTTGCAGAGCGGTTTTGGGCTACATGGCGCCCAAAATCAGCTAAGCGTACCTAGATCTGTACATAAGAATGCTAAATCTCTAGGTGCACCCGGTGCGGTGCATCCAGATACACTGGCACGCGGGGCCCGCGGGTCAATTGGACCCGCCATTCAGCGAGGGCGGGGCAGAGGACGCCGTTGACCAGCGATTTTCCGCCGACCGCGAGCATCTCCGGCGATGAGACCACCCCCGTTGTGCTCGCCTCGACGGCGCGAACTCAGCGGTGCAGAAGATGAAGGCCGAGGTTGTGGGTTGGCACGACGACGGCGTACAACGGTGGCAGCGGCGCGAGCTTGGGCTTGCACTTGCATGGGCGTCTTGGGTGGGCTTGCACTTGCACGGGCGTCGATTGAGAACTTGCCCTTGCCACCCGTGGAGGACAGGCCAACGTGGAGGAGTAGCAGTCGAACGCCGTTGCCCGGCCGGATCCCTGCTGCTGACACCCGCGCGACGTAGCGGCACACCCGCAGGCCAAATTCGCTGTCGTTGTGACCTGGTGATGCTCATCGGCTCGCTAAGTTTTCCTTTCATGCACCGGACGCGCCGGGACGCGAGCTCGCCGCCGGTTCACGCCGCCGCGGGCCATCACCGCCGGCAAGCACATCCTCGCCACCGTGCCGTGCGCGGCGAGGCGCCATGGCCGCAGCCGCGCATGAGCAAAGGCCCCAATCCGCTCAACCGTCCACCACGACCGGCGCGCCGCCAGCATGAGCAGGCCGCCGCCCCTGCTCCGTCCGTGCCCTCGCCGTCTCCGGTTACGAGCTCCGACCGCGGTGAAGCAGAGCAGGAGCGGAGCGGACGCAGCGGCGAGGGCGGGGGCGAGACGGCGGGGAGGCATGGAAGGGTACGCCGTCGCCGCTGCTCCGGTCGCGGACCGTCCGTATGGGCCCAGGCGCCGCGTCCTTCCACGCGCTGGACGTCGCGGAGCCCGACGACAAGAAGGCGCAGGGGCCGGTGCTAGGCAAGTCCTAGGCGCTCCTCTTCCTCCTCCCCGTTCTCGCGCTCGCTGCTGCGGCTGCCGTCGCGCGGTGGACCCTCGACGCCCATCACTCGCCCGCATGCTCGTCTTCCTCTCGGTCCACGCAGGTTGGGTCGGGGCAAGGCCAAGAAAAAGGGAAAAAAAAGAATAAAACTTGATAAGTGGGCCCCACTGCCAAGGTGGAGTGCCACGTAGGTAAAACCAGCCTTCAAAACCGACAGGTCTAAATTAGACTGAAATACAAAGTTTAATTGCTTAATGTCCAATTTTATAGATTATGTCATAAATCGGACCCTGTACCATAGTTCAGGGGTTATCTGGGCTTTTTCCTTAATAATACGATGGTAAGGGTGTGTGGACCAATTTCAGGAGGAAAGAGAGAGGCAAAATCCACAATGCTAGCGACGACTGAATCGTATAGCTCGCACGTTCCTCAACAAACCAACTCTCATTCCATACTATTTACTATTTTATTCTTTCCTCCTTTCATGTCTGCTGACAATTTGAGTATACTATCACTGTGGACACCCTAATTCATTTCCTGCGCTATCCAATCACCAGTGGCCGTGTATCAACCGTGTATTTCAATTGAAGCTATCTTTTCGTTCATGCGTTTTGAAGATGTCATTAAATAAAATGCAAGTTCACAAGGACAACATTTAAATAAAGAGATAAAAGGCTAACAAATTAACTTTTTGGTCATCAGCCTAACAATATGATTGTGTCTAGAATTTTTAAATAATAATGGAGAAGTTTTGGTTTCAAACCTCTTCAAAAAAGAGGCATGCATCAATCCACTGAAATAATACAATTCAAGAAGCAAATAAAATAAAGGTTTAACATTATCGATCAATACGAAAGCTAAAGGTCATCCATCAGAAAGCAGAGAAATGCATTGCTCTCTGGTCTCTAAAAGTTATCATGCCAAAACTAACCGATCCTTATGGTCATTAGTGTGTGCTGTAACAGTGCCCAAGATCGAAGCCAATGTGACCCCCCTAAAAAACCTACAAAAATGTTAAACACAAAATCATTCCTGCTAAGCCAACTTGCCTAGTAAACTGCTGCAGCTCCTATCAATAACAAAGATCGAAGACTTTGCCCCCTTGTTTACATCAAGAATTAAAAGATTATTTGTACTCTTTGGAGGTTCAATACCTAAAGAATGTCATTTTGAGGTTGTCTTAAGACAAACATTTTCAACTTTGATTACAAATAAGTTCTCTCGGGTTGAGTCTAAAAATATGAAAGTCATGTAAGTAGATTTATCTTGAAATGCACAGCTTGGCACAAGTTTTGGCGTAATAACACTTAAAGAAAAGGTGTTGGATAGTCTACAACTTACTACAAAAGCAGCAAACTTTACTAACATTCCAATATCTAAATTATCCTTGGTAAGAAAAGGCTAACAGCTTTTGGGGTCGCCAACCTAATAATAGGACTGTCTAGATAGTAATAACTACAGCTATGTAAGCCCATGCTAATGATTCATGCCTATAAATTTTAAAATTTTATTTGATTTTATAGTGAGTCATAAAGAGGAGACGAAATAAAGTGTGTAACTAAACAATGTGCCATCCACGTCAAACGATACGTCGAAATCTTGTTTATATATAGTATATCAGCTGGGCATATATAGTGACGGACCCCCACAGAAGCCGATCTTCCACCTAATCGCCATTATTTTAGGAGCAGATTGTTGATGCCTAGTCTCCAAAAGCGACTCTATACTACGGAGTATACTGCAACCGCCCACATTTTTGCATTGCTCATATGATTGACAAGATATTTCCTCAGTTTAATTTTGTACTACAGTATATATAAACCTAGCTAGCTCATCTGTTTTTGGTATTAGAGGCGAGAAGAATTCCGGTTTCTCGTATTCATGACCACTTTATTTTTAGGTAAAGGGATAATATCGATTAGCTAGGATAATCTTGAAGTAATAAAATACTTGCAAGAGGCGCGCGAAGGATTTGTTTTGATTACTTGCTACATATTCAGAGGCATCAGGCATGGGCATATATTCTTTGTTATCATGGTACTACAATATGCAAATAAATAAAGCTGCTGCAGACAAATATTCTCCGAGATCTGGCCTATTTTTAACAACCTAAACAGAGGTATTTATCCCAGTTCATGCATGTCGCTGTTCACTGGAAAGTAGCTTATATGAGCACAGTGTATGGTTCCAAACTTCCAGCCTCGATCCATCTCATGGGAATCATCAGCTAGGTAAAGGACCAACCAATGCGATGCAGATACATTAGCAACCATCTATCGATTTTCCACTATATACTATACTCAAATCAACCTGTTTTAATTGTTCTGAGTGATGCTGAAACACCTTAAGTAGCTATTTATTTCCTCGCAAAAAAAAAAATAAGTAGCTACTTATTAAAATCTGATGCGCTACCGATCGGCCATTTATTTAGATGTAGGTAGGAAAGGATTGGAAACCCCGGCCGGCCCACAAGGCTTAAGTAGCTGTCCGGCGCCGCAAGCAACAGGAATAGATCCTTCTATCATCTTTTTTCTGTGTGATGATCGAGCTGATTGTCGAGACACAGATGGGGACCGACACACGCTAGCTAACAGCAGTCGCCCCTAAGTACACAATTTCATCTTGCCTAAATGATTGTTAGGTCGGTCGGTCTTGGGAATCAGATCACAAGGCATCAGATCGGTTAGTTGGAACATCAGAACCCTTTCACTTGAGTTCTTGTCGATGGATCGATCCGCCGGGCCCCTTGCATGGCTTTCTGTAATATATCTGCATCCGTTCGTGCAGTTAGAAATGCTCTGTGGAATGAGAGGGATGAGAGCCTGCCGTCCAGTCCAGGGCAGGCTCCACCACATGCATGCAGATGCGATGTCTCTCACGCTAGCTAGCTAGCTAATCAGGCCGTACGTTTTTCTGCAGTTACTAGATTATGTGGTGCGTCATGCTTGCTTACTGATTTGCACTGGCTCCAGAACCTTAATTAATTAGCTTCTTCTCCGGATGGACAGCTAACAGATCATGCATGTACACTGATGAACCCAAAAGTGATAATGCTAATTGATGGAAGAGGCGAAGAGCTACCAATCAGTGCAGTTTGAGGCTGGAGCTCCTCCAACGTCGTTACAAATCAGTGCAGCTAACAAATCATATAGTATGTGTGGAAGCAGCAATTGATCGGAGCTTCTAGCTAGCAGGTAGATGGAGCCCCACACAAGGGCTGGAGCAGCTGGCCGGAGGCTTGAGGCTGGAGCCATCATCCACCGCCCTCAAACACAGCCGATCATCTTTTCCGCGCGCGAATGCATGCAGCATGGTCCAGGGCACGGGACCAACAGCTGACAACAATCACCAGTACCTGCCTATATATCCCTGCCCAAATGATTAGGCTTCGGTGCGGGCATTGCACACTCAGACAGAACAGACAGGCTTGCATGGTTGGAACTGCACAACCCTAGCTTGAACCTAGCTAGCTTGTCGACCGGCCTGCTTGTGCTGGTGCAGTCAACTTGCATGGCACTGCAATGCTGTGCGCCTGTGTCCAGGGACCAGACTGCAGCCGGCCACAAGGCAAGGCCACAACTCGATCAATGCCAGCATCCATGCCAATGAAATAGTCCGACACACGCACGAAAACGGACACGGTTGTACAGAGCTCGCTAGCTAGCTAGCCCGTATCTTTGAGAGGGTCACTTTTCTTTCTTCCTCTGCAGACAGAAACACGATCTTCAGATCTTGCGCGTGTACTTTTTTGCCTGCTGATGATTTGGCTCACGAACCTCCAAGTCCACAGCAGGTAGCAGCAACAGCCAACGGACTTGCTGTCACACTAGCATACACAGTCAGTGCAGTGCTGGATGGCCTATTCACTATTCCAGTTAGGACCAATTAATAGTTAATTATTAACACGCCGAATTGTTTGATCCACGGTCGACGCGCCAACGTCGTACTTTGCATATTCATCACCGTATTGCAGAATGCAAACAGTAAGAGGATAGCATGTAGTACTATACTTCCGGACAGGAGAGGAGGCAAGAACGAGAGGTCCAGAGGCGGTGAGAATGACAAGGCAACCACGGGGTTAGCTAGCGCGCGCGCACTACATCAACAGAGACTTGGCCGTTCAGTCGGAGAGGGCAATGGCGAGGTGACGGCAGTTGATATGCAAAGAATGAATCGAAGAGGTGACGGCGGTTGCATTGCAACATATATAGGATAGGATCAGTGATCTTGAGACCTCAAGATGACGAAGGTGATTATATTGACAAGGACAAAGGTGTATCGCCATGGCCCAACACCATGACGAGATGCAGTCAAGTTTCTGCACATGCACAGTCACACATGTTGGAATGTGATCTCGTCTAATCTCGAGATTAATCATGAAATTATTTAATTATTAATTTATGGCCCCCGCCTGCTACATATATCCAACTAAGTAGACCTTTTAGGGTTGAACCCCTAGCCCACAGCACAACTGTATAAGGAGAGACGTCCCTGGCGTCTCCACCTATCCATACACATGTGAAACATTTTACATATCGGGTCATATTAAAAATAGAAAAGTAGAAAATGGTCAAAAATGTCTAATCTGTTTTCTACTTTTACATTTGAAATACAAAAACAAAAACGATAAAGTCAGAGATGAAAATGTGGAATCGATCGGATCAAATATAGACAACAATGCAGTTCGGTTCCGGAAATTTCCACTCGGTTTTCATCCATAGAGGGGCAAGCCCCACCATATCGGCGTGTTCTTTCTTGCAGGCACGGTAGGGCTAGTGGCGGAACCAACAACATGTCAGGGACCTCATGGGCTGGCCGGGCCGACTAACAGGCTGGAGATGCAAGTGGGCTGCTGCACCAGACTTGGCTTGGCCCAAGAAGGAAGCCACGGGAGATGTAGGGGAAACAAATAGAGAAGCACGTCGAACAAAGGAGGGGTCGAACAACCAGAACCAAGAACCGGTGAACGGGCAGCGAGCTCTGCTCGAGGCGAGCGTTTCGAGGCTAGCTTCGGCTAGAGTTATCCCCTTCCCTTTCTCCTTCCTTATCCCAATTGTATCCAGAACATTCTAGAACCACAAACTAGCGTGATTGTTGTTATGATTGTCGCTGTTATTTGATTTGTGAGTGATTTCGAATGAATCGATCTAGCGGGTTGTTGACAATTGGTATTCGAAGCTGTCGATCCTCGACGGAATCTCACCGATTCCGATGAACTGATGGCGATGGAGAACCACATCGACGCCCTCTTCGTGTTTCTCAAGGGGAAGGAGTCTCGGCTGGATCAACACCACAACTCTCTCATGAAGACCTTGGAGGAGAACACATCGGTGTTGCTGGAGCTCTGTGGGAAGCCTCGAGCGACGTCTGCAGCACCGCCCGCACCTCCGCCAACTTCACCCTCGCCTGCACCGCGGGACGCCGACCCTGCGGCCTTCATCGCCTCCACCGTCGCCAACTCCGCTAGCAGCAAGCTGGTGACGTCTGCAGCACGAGCGTTAGGCCCACATCTCCGCTAGCAGCAAGCTGGTGACGCCTCCCTCGATGTCGTCCACCCCTTCCCCAACCTCCGCTCCTACCTAGGACGTGGCTCCCGATTTCGAGTTTGGTGTCCCCAAGCACTTCATCGTGACGCCCATCAAGTGGTCGACGTCTGGTTCCTACCAGGGCACCCATGTTCCGGTGTCGAGGAACTCCGACGGCAGCGACCACGAGGTTCCCAACTCCAGCAGCAATGACTTGGGGGGCGTCGACCATCTCAGTCACCTCCCCGACTTGCTCCTGTGTGACATCCTCACTCGCCTCCCCGTCAAGGACGCCGGGCGCACGGTGGTGCTCTCCCGCCGTTGGAGCCCCATCTGGTGCATGGCCCCACTCCTTGTCGGCCACGCCGACCTCGTCGTCCTCGACGCCTCGTGGTCACCAACGTCGGCAGGAACCAGATCCTGGCCGCGGCGTCCGCGCTACAGCATGACTCTTCAGCATCCACCCTCCCAGCATGTCAATCTGGCTGAAGCTGATGTCTCTACCAAGCTCGTCCAAGTGATGTCCACTGGTTGTTCGATGTTGTGCTTCTACCAGGTCTTTGGGCAAGAACTCCACATCACTAGTGATATTTCAATTCCATCAGAGGATATAGTTTTGGTGTGTCCTGCTGCTAGCACAAGTGATGCCTACAAACTGTTCAAGGTAATGCCAGTGTTCCTGTTTCTTCCATCCAGCTCCTGCTATTCTGTATGGAACTTGCAACATTGTCAAAGTCAAGATTACTGGCATGTCCTCCATTTCACCATAGAAGAGATGATAAATTTCGAAAATCTCCATGGCCACTTCCTATGTTATTGGAAGTTTTTGGTAAATGCAGCGTACTGTGGAAGCCTCCATGGGTGTTTGCAAGGGTGTTCAGGGCTTCGGTTCTTTTGGTTTATCCACTATCACTTTTGCGCCCTCTAGATACATCAAATTCAAGTTGCAGGTCTTGCATGGATAGCAGCTACATACTTGCATTTGATCCTGGCATCCTGTTATTATCTACTGGCATAGTCATGTCTATGAGATTGCTTGACAATATCAGAGGTACTTTGAATGGGTCTTGTGCATTGCTTCTGAAGGCAACAACTTCCTAGGCCACTGCCTCTAAAAGCATCAGTTTGCTTGTGTGCTTACTGCCTACTCTCAACCTGAGTGATTACAATCATAATTCTATGCTCACTTTGGCCATTGCCCGGACATTGACAACTGCTACTTCTATGTCTGACTACTCCAGCATCAGTCATGTTCTTTCTATTGGTGTGGATCTGTTGAGTTTTAACACCAGTGCTGGTGATACACATGAGTTGTTTGAGGTACGGTCTCTCAGCCCTAGTGTCCTCTCAGTTGATGATAGCCAGCACATAGAGCAACTTTTGCCCAAAGCCCCCATGGTCATTAGTTTGTTCAGCAGTTGGATTGCTTTAGTTTTTCCTTTCAACTATTGTTAGCAAAGGGCTTGAGATGTCTGTTTATCCCACCCATCGGTTTACTTGTTTCAGTGATGACATAGAGTGGCATCTTGCATATCCACCAACGCAACTACTATTTATGGGTGGCCGTACACAGCTACACTTGATGCTGCAGCCATTCTTCTATTTTTTGCTAGCCACAGTGCAAGGAACAAAACACTCTTCTCCAGCTGCAATTCAGAAAACCTTCTATTGGCCACCATTTGTTATTGACAGCGTAACAAGAGAAGATTTATGCCCTAGATTTTGGTGTTCATCCCAATACATTCAGATTTGCATGTTTGTGCGGTTGAAAGCTCCTTGGCCGCCCCCTGATTGGGTGTGGAGTTTAGATCCTGAGAGTTTTAGTTTGTAACTAATCTCTCAAAGGTCACTGCCTGACATAGGTTATATGATAGTTAGATGGTTGTGGGTTTCCGTTTGGTCAGTTCCAATGCTCATATATGCTGATCAGTTGAGACATGCTAAAGCACATGGACAAGTGGTGACAAAAGACTTTCAAGGATTATCACAGTTGCATGAGCCTCTGGACTTTTTGGTTGATCCTTTCACTAGTGATGCTAAAGCTATTCTTGTTTTGGAACATCATTTTGCAATGGCATCCAGTATCTGCAAGCAGTTGAAGCGTTCCTAGTTGCTATGTACAGAAGTTTTTAGCTCATGGTTGGGAAGTATGCGATTCATCAATGGATTCCTCCCTCAGGCACTGCCATGGTGCAAAGCAAAATTAGTATTTGTGCAGTGTAGAACGCCATGGCCACCTCCTATCTGGATGTTTTCTAGTAAGGCAAAAACTACTCAAGGCATAGCAAGGAGATTGGTTCATCCTCTGGTCAGTATGTGGTGCATCATGAAGGAGGCCAAAGAAATAGTATATCTATGGAGTTGGATTCCACCGAATGTTCTGGACAAGTGCACCATTCACAACACTAGTCTGCATTGGTTTCACTTCCAGTTGTGCCTTGCGCCATATATAGTACTTGGGAACAAGATTCACCAAGATCTCCTTGCCGAGGGTACAAGCTGCAAGTTGGTGTTCTGGATAGATGTGTAGCTACCTAAAATTCATACCATTGCCCAGTATCAACATGGCTTACTGATGAACAACGATGACTGGCTAGATATCCAAGTGCCTTGGGATCCAGGTAGTCACCATCTCAATGTTGTTTCATTGTCGACATCAGTTTGGGTTTGGGAACCTGGAGAATTGGAACACATTTGCTTGCTGTTTCTGAGATGTCTTGGGGACAAGCCTTGTTCCAAGGAGGGAAGCATGCCACATATACACGTCTGGAATGATATCAGATTGACATTAAACACTGATGATTTGCAAGTGCCATGGAATCCTGATAGTTTCGAGTTTATTTTGGATATATCTACCACGGTTTGGGGACAAGCCGTATTTCAAGGAGGGAATTTTGTCAGGGACCTCATGGGCTGGCCGGGCCGACTAACAGGCTGGAGATGCAAGTGGGCTGCTGCACCAGACTTGACTTGGCCCAAGAAGGAAGCCACGGGAGATGCAGGGGAAACAAATAGAGAAGCACGTCGAACGAAGGAGGGGTCGAACAACCAGAGCCACGAACCGGTGAACGGGCGGCGAGCTCTGCTCGAGGCGAGTGTTTGCTCGAGGCTAGCTTCGGCTAGAGTTATCCCCTTCCCTTCCTCCTTCCTTATCCCAATTGTATCCAGAACATTCTAGAACCACAAACTAGCATGATTGTTGTTGTGATTGTCGCTGTGATTTGATTTGTGAGTGATTTCGATTGAATCGATCTAGCGGGTTATTGACACAACATTGATCAGGGGCAGGCCAAACATGATGCCATTTCTAAGTGTCATACATATTTCCTCTATACCATTTTTAAAGTCGTTTTGGCGCTGCTGTGAGATGTCCAGGTTCGTAAATGTATTCATGTATCCAAACGCAAGCACCGTCGTGTATTGCATTGAATGCTAAAATGACTTTAAATACAGGACAAAGGGAGTATGCTTTAATAAAAAAATATTTTTTTACATATATAGTCAGTATTCATAAAAAACACAATATTATGATAACAAATAGGTGAATTGATGTCTGTTGTGCTGTGAATTGAAAAAACTATCGCGGTACTATTAAAAGATTTTGCATGGTGTTGGGGGGCCCCTGCTCGGGGTATGCATTCTGCCGCCCAAGTGGGCAGCAACGCTAGCGCACTCGCACTGCAGCACCCAATTGCTAACCAGCCAGGAAGAGAGAGAGAGTTGTGAAATCCATAGCGCTAGTGACGAAAGAATCGACTAGCTCGCACGTTTTCCAATTACTTTTCCAGTCTCCGGCAAGCTCATCCACTCCTACCGAAGTTGTTCGCCAGCCAATTTTTTAATCTAGTTTGCTAGCGATTTCATTCAGCTCATTGAGGACTCCATAAGCTGGCAAAATGCTGATGCGGAGGAGAGAGGATGGAAGAGAGAGAAAACGGGTTGTAAGTTTACAGTCGGTTTGGGAATAAAAACAAGAAATTATGTGAGAGAGACAGGTAGTCCATGTATTAATGATGGAGAGCCAACCACCGTATGAGTGGGCTAAGAGAAGGCTATAAGAAACCTTGCAGGTCATGAGACGACCGTATTATTATACTTGCTCTGAGGAGAGCTTAGTAAGGATGTTAGCGTGTGGCCTGGCAGTAGTGGTAGATGATGACAATATATCAAGTATGATCTAGTTTTGCAATTTTTTGTCATGGCTTGCTAACTATTAATCCTAATTTTTGCATTAGGACTGTCTGCTTCTCGATCGTGCGTCTGTAGGGCCACTGTCATAGACTCGTTCGACCTCGCTCGCTGCAATTGGCGTAGACACGTCCAGCAAGCACTAGGACAACCTACATGGCTTTTCTCGCTGATTCAAACTTCCAAGTCTCAATGACATGGTAGCGCTATTGGTCCGTCACTATCGACAAGAACTCTGAGCTACAACAACAACTTGGTTCAACATCACCATGACCAGCAATGGCGATGATCACGTTGCTTTCTTCATGCGACCAGGCAATCTCTACATCTCCAACTTTACCAACAAGCGTGACCGACTGTTCACCTGCTTCTTGCCTGAGGAAGATCGACACCAGATGCGGGATCAGCCGTCCTCATGTTCGGCGAAGGCTATCTCGACTTATTCTATCAATGCCTTGGTTCTCGTGGTCTATTGATCATGAGTCTGTGAAGATCAACAAGCTTGTGCCATTGTGGCACCTCAAGATCTTCGCCAACATCTAGAGCGAAGCAGATCAAAGCCCATAAGGGCATATGCCCCCATGTACGACATGCACCATGGGAGGCATATATGGATACTATGTGTGTAGTAGGGGAAAGTTATCCCCTGCGTGCTCCACAAGTAACCCCATTTGCATCTAATGGTGATGCACACATCACATGCTCTTGGAGACAAATTTTTAATCTAGTTCACTGTGTTTGGGTGTTGAGAGGAATTACCGACGAGCAACATTGATGACTCGGTGCTAGACAAGAGGTTCCTTATCGAGTTGGTGGCCACCCGGAGAACATTCTCGTGTGCAATTTTGAGTTGTGTCAACATGGTCAGACCCTGACTGGCTTGTGTTAATCCTTCAGCCAACGCCCTGGAAATGCTCATGGACTTTATTACTTAGTAACAATAGACAATAGCTACTTTGTATTGATGAGTTGTGTGCTTGGTTCATTTTAACGACAACAATGACATTGACGAGTGAGTATGGGTCTGTTTGGATTCTGGTAGACTATAGAAGCTAGCTTCTAGCTAGAATACATCCACATCTTTTGCCTAGTTTTTACAATCTAGAGCACCCTAGATTGCATAATTTAGGAAACTAGCCCAACCTAGTTTTTTTCAGCTTCTAGACATCAAAAGACAAATATGCCCCTCGCTATTTATGTCTACTATTTTAAAAACATATAAATCAAGTTATGATAGCTTTTACAAACAAGCAGAGGATCCAAACAACCTAACGATTCAACTTCTATAATACAAATTTTAACAATATAGCTTTTAAAAGCCAACTTTCACAATTCTTGAGGTGTCCAAACAAGGCTATATATGGCAGCTCTTCGTATCAACTGTGGAGTGGGCACATGCTTAATAATTAGTACTATGAGTGGTATACGCTACCGGGTTGGATGTGTGGATCATGCCAAGTACTGAAAATGATCGAGTGAACGATAATAAATCAAATAAAATGAGTTTGATGTTGCTATTGTTGTGGGTTCTCTCCTCCCTTTTATCTTGGTTATCTCTTTGTACCAAAAGATTATTGCGTCTGTGACATTATATAATCCAAATCAATATAAATTTAACTAGTTAAATGTGTCAACAAAACAAAACTAATATATCACCGTGACTGATGCTATGTTGTTCCCCTTTTTTCCCCAACTGCTACCAGTACGTACCAAGTAGCTGCAAACAGTGGCAGCGGCTGTAGTACTAGTGACTATTAGTGTCTAGTGCCGATCCCATCATTAGAACCACGTGGCAGGTTCATTAGGTCCACTCTTAGAGCATCTCCAGTGGAGTCCCTAAACAGACCCTTATTCTATTTTGAGGAGCTTATAAGCAAGAAAAAAACCACTTCAATGGGCCTACTATTTGGACTCTTAAAATTTAGATGGAGGCCCCCCAGGAATGAGGGGATCCTATTCTCGCCCCCGACGCATCGTCGAGCTGCACCGTCGCGCCGGCTCCACCGTGAAACGCGGCTTCCTCCTGCGCAGATCCGGTCGAGGGAGCTTGCGGCCTCCACCCTGGCACCCGCAGCGGCCTTGGGTCTCCTCCAATCCCGGTCTCTGCCGCAGGTTGGAGGCGTCAGTGAGCGCGGAGAGCTCGAAGTCGTAGGCCAGATCCGCGGTGAAGAGCACCACAACGCGGTCGTTGCGCGCGTAGAGGTTGTGGAGGTGGACGGGACGGTGGGAGTCGACGAGGAACGCGGTGGCCGCGGGGGCAACAGCGTGGGTAGGTCCCTGTGCGCTCCCCAGTTGACGAGGACGACGCAGAGTGGTGAGCCGCCACTGGAGAAGGAGTGTAGGAGGGTGGCAAAGGCGGCAGCAGCGACGGGGTAGATGGAGAAGCGGATGGAGTCGGCGGAGAGGACGTGCGCGAGGACCTGCACCGCGCAGAGAGAGTCGGCGTTAGCGGCGGGCGACAGGATCAGGAGCGGGGAGGAGGAGCCCGTGGCCGCGGATGCTGTGGCGCAAAGGCAGGCGTAGAAGGCGTCGACGCGGAGCTCGCGCACCATTGTTGCCGCCGCATCGACGGCGGATTGAGGGGGGATTTGGGATGGCGGTCGGAGGGAGCTCGGCGGAGAGGTTGGGGAATTAAAGGTATCTGAGGATGAAGATGAGTCTCTTATTCGCTGACAGGTGGGTCACATGGGAGATAGGGGCTTGGTCTCTTTTTTTCACTAGAGTTGGGCCTCAATTTGAGCCCCTGCTTTTTTTAGTCCAGCCTTTTTTAGTTCAGCCTGTAAATAGAATTTTAAGGACCTAATTTGGAGTCTTGGGGTAGGGTTACTCTTAGCCATTGGAGAAGTCTTAAATAAATCTAAAGGAATGTCTTTCGTTAATCTGCTCAGGGCCCTTTTCTATATCATATAATTTATTTATACATTTTATTTTAAAAAAAAGGGAACAGGTCTACCTTAGTCTCTTCCTTTTAGTTTCTTGAACTATCTTTTGTTTTATTTCCGTTCTGTTGAATGGGAATGGGGAGTCCCCAATTCTTTTAAAAAAAGAAAAAAGGAAAAATTGGCGGAGAGATGTTCTCGGAGTCTATTATCCCCTTTTTTTTCAACCGGAGGAATTTAGCATATCACCATTATAAGAATGACACCTATCTACAGAATTGCTACGTGAGAGAATTTTTACCAAAGCATTTGCGATTTTTGCACATGCGACACGCCATGCTTGCTTGCCACCGTGGAGTCCAATCAGCACGACACGCGAAAATTACGTGTGCGTGCTCACCGGATAATAAAAAAGATAAAATAGCAGAAGCGGGCCGTTCAAATGCTTTAGTGCGGCTGCAGCCCGCACAGCCCAAACAGCAGAAGCGGGCAGGCCCAAATTTCTCTCTCCCGACTGCTCGGTTCGGCCGCTCTGCTCCCCTCCTCACTCGCCGGCGCCCGCCGCTACCACCAGCTCCGGCGCGTGCTCTGGGTCCCGTCTGTCCAATGGATCCACACCTGCGTCAAGTCCAAGGTCCATTTCCCAGTCGGTAACCGCCTTCAGGTGCCCGCCACCCGCCGTCACACCCTGCTAGGGTTCCGTCCAAGACGACAGATCCATCGCCGCTTGTTGATACGCTTCTCCGTCTGCAATTGTCAGGCAAGAAGCGTGCATCTCTCCATCTCTCCACTGCTCTTGGTCTCATCTCAATCTAGTCATTGATCAAGTGGTGAGGTTCAATTTTGAACTTCTGCTACTTAGACGCTGTAATTTAGAGTTGAAGCATTTAGTTCAATTCCTTGCAATTCCATTTATGTTACTGTTGTCAGATAGTCGAGGTATAAAGAATGGAAAATTGGAAATATTGCCTTACTCTTTAGGAATATGGATTATTGCTTTTAAGGCAGAATGAAAATACTGTTGCCAGAATTAGACATTCTGAGACCTTTGAAATTCCACACCTCGTGTTTTTTTTACAACAACAACATAGTCTTTTGTCCCAAACAAGTTGGGGTACGTTAGAGATGAAACTTAAAAGAGGCATGAAAACAAAGAACATATAAATGGTATAAGAAAAAGATTACGGTTCACGGTTCAGGCACGTTAATTGCTAGTCTCCAAGCGCTCCTATCCATAGCTAAATCCTTAGGGATATTTCACTCCTTAAGGTCTCTCTTAACCAACTCGTCCCAAGTCAATTTAGGTCGACCTCTACCTCTCTTTATATTATCGACCCGCTTTAGAACACCACTACGCACCGGTGCCTCAAGAGGCCTCCGTTGGACATGGCCAAACCATCTCAACCGGTGTTGAATCAATTTTTCCTCAATTGGTGCCACCCCAACCCTATCCCGAATATCGTCGTTCCGGACTCTATCCCTCCTTGTGTGCCCACAACACCATCGTAACATATGCATCTCTGCTACACTCAATTGCTGGATATGTCGTCTTTTTGTAGGCCAACATTCGGCACCGTATAACATCGCCGGACGAATCGCTGTCCTATAAAACTTACCTTTTAACTTCTGAGGTACCCTTCTGTCACAGAGGACGTCTGAAGCTTGACGTCATTTTAACCAACCGGCTGAAATTCTATGCCTAACATCTTCATCAATGTCACCATCCTTTTGTAGCATCGATCCTAAATACCGAAAAGTATCCTTCTTGGCCACCACTTGCCCATCGAGGCTAACGTCTCCCTCCTCATTCCTAGTCGCGCTGAAATCGCACCTCATGTACTCGGTCTTGGTCCTACTAAGTCTAAACCCTTTCGACTCTAACGTGTGCCTCCATAGTTCTAACTTCCTATTAACCCCTGCCCTAGTCTCATCCACTAGCACCACATCATTAGCAAAGAGCATACACCAAGGGATATCACCTTGTATGTCCCTTGTGACCTCATCCATCACCAAAGCAAATAAAATAAGGGCTCAATGCCGACCCTTGATGTAGTCCTATTTTAATTGGAAAGTCACTGGTGTCGCCATCACATGTTCGGACACACGTCACCACATCCCTGTACATATCCTTGATGAGGGTGATGTACTTATTTGGGACTTTGTGCTTTTTCAAGGCCCACCACATGACATTTCTCGGTACTTTGTCATATGCCTTCTCGAGGTCAATAAAGACCATGTGCAAGTCCTTCTTCTGCTCCCTATACCTCTCCATCAACTGTCGTAATAAGAAAATTGCCTCCATGGTCGACCTACCAGGCATAAACCCAAATTGGTTTTGGGTCACACTTGTCACTCTTCTTAAGCGATGCTCGATAACCCTCTCCCAGAGCTTCATCGTATGGCTCATCAACTTAATCCCACGGTAATTAGTACAACTTTGAACATCTCCCTTGTTCTTTAAGATCGGTACTAATATACTTCTCCATTCTTCAGGCATCTTGTTTGACCAAAAAATAAGGTTAAAAAGCTTAGTTAACCATACTATCGCTCTGGAACCTAGGCATCTCCACATCTTAATGGGGATACCGTCAGGGCCCATCGCTTTACCTCCTTCATCCTCTTCAAAGCCTCCCCGATCTCTGCCTCCTGAAATCTCCTCACGAAACGTCTGTTGGTATCGTCAAATGAGTCATCCAACTTCAAGGTAGGACCCTCATTCTCCCCATTAAATAACTTGTCAAAGTACTCTCTCCACCTGTCCTTGATCTCCTCATCCCTCACCAAAAGTTGATCCGTCCCATCCTTGATGCATTTGATTTGGTTGATGTCCCTCGTCTTCCTCTCGCGGATCCTAGCCATCCTATAAATGTCCTTCTTCCCTTCCTTCGTGCCTAGTCGCTGATAAAGGTCATCATACGCCTGACCTTTTGCTACACTCACCGCTCGTTTTGTAGCCCTCTTCACTATTTTATAGCCCTCAATGTTGGCTACACTCTTGTCATGATGGAGGCGCTTGAACCACTCCTTCTTCTCCCTAATAGCCCTTTGCACCTCGTCATTCCACCACCAGGTGTCTTTCGCTTCCCGTTTGCCTCCCCTACTCACTCCAAACACATCCGAAGCCACCTTCTGAACACATGTTGCCATCTTTAGCCACATGTCATCTGTATCTTCTCCTTCTTTCCACGGCCCCTCATCTAGCATCCTCTCCTTAAATGTTTGTGCTGCTTCCCTCCTAAGCTTCCACCATTTTATTCTCGCAATCTTGGCCCGATTGTCCCATGGACACGTACCCGAAAGCAAAAATCCGCCACCACAAACTTGTGTTGAGGGACAACACACTCCCCAGGTAACACCTTACAATCTAAGCAAGCACGTCTATCCCCCCTCCTTGCAAGGATAAAGTCGATCTGACTCAGGTGTTGTCCACTACGAAAGGTCACTAGATGGGATTCCCTCTTCTTAAAGACGGTGTTCGCTATCAATAAATCGTAGGCCAACGCAAAGTTCAAAACATCCTCCCCCTCTTGATTTCTACTCCCATACCCAAAACCCCCATGCACCCACTCGAAACCTACATTAGTCACACCCACATGGCCGTTGAGGTCTCCTCCTATGAAGAGTTTCTCGCTGATAGGCACAGTACTAACCATGCTATCGAGATCTTCCCAAAACTGCATCTTGGTGCTCTCGCAAAGACCTACCTGTGGGGCATAGGCACTGATCACATTCAGAGCCAAATCTCCAACTACCAACCGGACTAGGATAATCCGGTCGCCTTGCCTCCGTACCTCAACTACTCCATCCTTAAGGCTCCTATCGATCAAGATGCCTACACCATTCCTACCAATGTTGTCCCCGTGTACCAATGTTTGTAGCCAGTATCCTCCACCTTCTTCGCCTTCTGGCCCTTCCATTTAGTCTCTTGAATGCATAGAATATTTACACGCCTCCTAATTGCTGTATCGACTAGCTCTCTTAACTTACCCGTTAGGGACCCTACATTCCAGCTACCTAGACGAATCCCAGTTGGCTCGGCTAGCTTCCTTACCCTTCGCACCCATCGAGGGAAGTGCGAAGACCCTTCGCACCTTGTGTTTTTTTAAAAAAAATATATGGACTATACTGAATTGGCAAATTTGTACTTGTATATCGTTTTGTGAATATGGATTATACCAAATTGCATGTGAAACATTGCATAGGACTACCCTATGTTAAAATCCTAGTTATGCCACTATCGGTCACCAATGTTTGAGGCTTGATTCAGTATTCAGGTCGTGTATGCAAGAATTTCAATCATATATCTTTTCTGTTCTGACTGCTGTCTTGGTGGATCAGATCGCCGATAGAGGGCTGCAATCACTCAACATGTCATCATCTCAGGCAGCTGGAGGCAGCACATGGAAGTGCTGCCGCACCTTGGGCCCTGGATCTTGCTGGGCGTCACTGCCTGAAGATCTTATTGGTATGGTGGCGTCGTTGAAAGTCCCTAGTTTGGTTTTGGGTAATTGATGAAACCTAAGGACTAACCTTGTTTCTAAGTGGATGATTTAGAGAAAGGTAGTCCATGCTAAGTGAAGCTCAATGTTGAGGCATGACATAAAGTTATGCAACCTAAGCATGGTGAAGATCAAGATGGGCTTGGCTCGATGGATCGGTTGGAAGTGTGAAGGGCAAGTTGAGGCTTCGAAGCGAAGGACCGTGCGACGGTGAAGCTTGGGCATGACTGGGCGCCGATGGACCGACCAACGGTGAAGAGCAAGTAATATCAAAATCGATGGACCAAGACCGTTGCATGATGACATGGAGTGTCACGTATCATGTAAAGACTTGACGATTGAAGGATCGACAAAATGGGCTCAAGGCAAAGGTATGACTTATAGGGCCATTTTGTTGTTTGCACTCAAGACACCATAGAGGGTGTGAGTGGTTTAGGATCGATAGCCGAACTATAAAGAGGGGAGATCTTCGGTAATTCGGTTCATGAGTGCCACTAGGTCCATCATTTCATGTGATTGCATTTAGGATCTAGTGCGCGATGAAAGTCCTTTGAAAATGCTTTTGAAAAATGCTAACACACATGCACATGGAGATGTCACTTGGTGGTGTTAGCACATTTGAAAAGGCGGCGGTATGTTTGTAAGGTTGAGTTGGGTTTGGTAACCGCTCATCCTCCCCCCGAGCTTGCGAGGGGGGATTCGGCGCCTTCGGGAAAATGAGAGATATTTTCTATTGCGCCGGATGCAAATTTGTTGGAGAAAAGAGGGCGTCGTCGTGGGATTGAGAATGCTCATATTCTAAGCGTCGGACGCTGAGCGCCGGACGCTGGCCCAGCATCCGGACGCTACACAGAGAGTACCAGTTGAGAGACAGAGCACCGGACGCTGCGCCGAACGCTTGCGTCGGACGCCGGCTCGGCACTGTTCAGCGTCCGACGCTCGTGAGAAATGAAGGCCGAGGTTTCAGCGCGTGTGAAGCGCCGGACGCCAGGGTGTGCGTCCGGACGCTACTCAGAGAGGGTCGCAGAGCAGTTGGTGTCGCCGGACGCTGGTCGCCGGACGCCGAGGGGTACCGCCGGACGCTGACGTGTCGTGGGAGTCGACCGTTGGAGGCTGAGCGGCAGAGGCGCCGGACGCGTCCGGCGCTAGCAGCAGACGCGTCCGGCGTGTGTAATTGAGCCGCCCGAGGGGCAACGGCTAGTTTCAAAGGATGGGGTTATAAATAGAAGGTGGTCGGCCCTTGTGGAGACTCTTGGCTTTTCTAAGACTCTTGTGCATCCTTTGAGCTAAAGCTTCTCCCTCCTACTCATCTCTCTTGCTTGATTGCTAATCTAGAGTGAGATTGAGTGATTCGAAGTGCATTGCATGAGTTGATTCATCTAGTGGCACTTGCGAGTCGTTTGGCCGGTGATTTCTTGTTACTCTTGGAGAGTACCGCTCCTAGCCGGCTTGGAGGTTGTTTGGAGGCGTTGGGAAGAGTTGGTGATTGTTCTTGCCCACCTTCGGTGATTGATTTGTAAGAGGTTCTTGTGCTTGTCCTCGGTGGAGTGCCAAAAGCAACTCTAGTGGAATGCGCGTGTCATTGAGTTACCACGCTTGAGAGTGGTGTCTTGCGGTTCCCTTGCGGGGGAGTGCCTTGCGGGGCAAGTGACTTGAGGGCCACACCGAGGATCCATCTAGGTGTTGGTCGACACAACCGGTGACGTAGCTTGTCGGTGCACAAGTGAACACCGGGTGAACAAAAATAATTGTGTCATCTTCTTGTTCCCAGTGATTGGTCTTCATATTGTGATTGTTGTCATATTGTATTGATTACATATCATCTTGGTGATTGGCAACATCTTCTCTTCACCGTCGGTATAAGAATCACCTCTCTACCTTGCATTACTTTCTAGCACTTATCTTGTGTAGCTTGTTTTAGAATAGTTGTTCTTGCTAGCTCTATAGATTAGAAAGTAGTGACATAGCCCTTGAGTGACATAGAGATCATACTTATTCTAGATTTGTCAATAGGAGGCTTGCTCACCTTGTAGGCTAGGCAAAACCACGGTTACGCCATTTGTTATACTAATCAAGTTTTGTCTAGTGGTTTGTAGAATTTTAATAGGCTATTCACCCCCCTCTAGCCATCTAGGACCTTATAGTCGTGCCTGCTTGACAGTGACTTTCTGGACTATGTCCGCTTCCGAGCCGTCTGCACGAGCTGGCTGTCCAGCACCACTTCCCAGAGTGGCCGCGGGGTCACTGACCCGCGCTTCCACCCACGCCGCTGGATGTTGCTTCCCGAGGGCCACTACCTGTACCCAGGTCACCCCAACCTGGATGGGTATGTCCACTTCCTCAACCTCGACACCGGGACCTTGGTCCACGTCCAGATCCTGCTCCTAGGGGATCACTGCGCCATTGACTCAGTTGACGGCCTCCTGCTACTGCTGCGGAACTCAGACGAGGAAGGCACCGTTCGCCTTCTCCACCCTTTCACCGGTGACATCACTGAGCTCCCACCCCTAGGGCCCCTCCTCCCACTACCACAAGTGGACTCTTGTCTTCCCAATGGCCCTACACTGTACAGGATAAGAAGACTTGCAAAATTCGTTTGTGCTTCTATTTCCTTCAAAGATGGAGCCATGACCATCATGCTTGCACTTCGTCACATAGCACGTGTAGCCTATGCTACCTCCCAGGATAGGCACTGGACCCTGTCAAGCTGGTAATGCCCTTTGTTCTCTTTACCGTTGTCATTCCAAGGAAAACTATACATGTTTTGCGAAATGTTTACTCCCAGATTAGATGAAAGTATGCACCAGGTCTTCCAGATTGACCCTCCCGGGCAGGATGGGGCCGGTGTAGATCCTCAACTATAACCACCGAAGTTGATTGCCACAATCCCCACAAGCAAACTCATCTATCCTGATGGTCTGGTACAATGTGGCACAGAGATCTTGGTGCTTGGACACAATGTCCTTTCAGTGTCACAAATTTTAATTTGCAAACTCACAGACCTTGTGCTGTAAAGGTTTATCCCAATAGACAACATTGGAGGCAATACCTTATTTCTTGGAGAAAGGAACCTAAGTGTCTCCTCTAAGATCCTGCCTACAGTCAAGGGTGACAATGTTGTCTACAAGCATTCAAGACAACCCTATCTTGCACAGTACCACCTCAGTAGTGGCAATTTGACACCAGCTATTGATAATTGTAGCCGGTATGGCCGTGCACCGGGACCAAGTAGCCTCATCCACTATATCTTCAGCTGCTGCACTCGTGATCTGTGGTATCTAGTGTATTTATTTTAATTTCTTTATGCACTATCTCTCCCAACGTTACTTGTTTTGTTTTGGGCTACCTAGAAGATTGTTCCATTATGTGCTTGTAGGAAGCGAGGACTACTATTCAGGAGCGAGGGATGCTGATGGATGGTTTGTGGAAGTTGAAGAGCAAGTTCAATAATGAGGCTAGTCCTTCATCCCTTGTTTTCTATACCAACACATGGTTTATCAATCTTGGATTAGAATTTGCCACTACCCTCCTTATTATTATTTTGTAATCACAGTACAACATGGACACTCAAACATGTGCGTACACTCACCCCTATGAATGCACACATACACACTCTGCCCCTATGTCTTGAGATTGACAAAGTCACGACATGAGCCTCGCTGTCAATGAGTATGTTGCCTACCACTAAAAGAACAAGGACATTAAATCTTGGAATAAATCTAGGAAAATGTGAGCAACTGTGTGCAGTGATGGAGCTATGTAGAGGCCAAAGTGCTCCTCCCCCTAGCAAATTGCATTTTTCTAATGATGTCTATGGTTAGTACTTAGGAAGTATTAGAGATTTACACACAGAGATAACTTGAAAACTATTGGCCCCTCCGTGAAAATATGCCACTGCTCAAGTGTTCTTTAACCTGTATGGGCATGTTCCACCACAAGAAACCCAACCAGCTGAGCTGTGCCCAGTTTGCCAATACCCTCTTTATTTTAATCCTACATGCCTTTTCTTACGCTACTCGCAAGCCCTTGTTTTGTATGCAAATCCAATTCGCACAACCAATTAATTGTTTCATTCCCTTTTTTTTAATGTCACATTATGTTATTTTCATATCTATTAGTTGAAATTTATGTCATTTATACAATTATACTGCAGCATATTCCAAACAAGCCTTTTACAATGTGGATTACTGCATTTTCCTAGAATTTCCTTCACCAGACCTCACTTTGTGTGGGAGCTTTCTACCTTTGCTTACTAAATGGGGAATAGTTGCAAAATTAATAAGATGCTATTGTGATATTGTAAGGCGCTTCCTACATATAGAGATTTTGCCCATTCGCCTCATTACCTACTAGTGGCGGAGCCAGGATTTTGAACTTGGGTATTCCCACAACTCAAAAAAATTTCCAATGCACATTAGCAACCCAAAAAAAAAGGCAATGCAGTAATGGAATTGATGTGGAACCTAATTCTACTTTCTCGTCTTTGCTGCTCTATTCCACAAACTCTTCGAATCGACTGTTTTCTTCTTCATTATGCAATAATCTACAGGAAGAAAAACCAGTAATGGAGATTGGGGTAAATCCAAATGAGAAATGATCAAATCCAGTAATGGGGAATTGGGGATTGGGGAGAATCATGCCTCGCCAGTCACCATGCCACAGCTAGCCGCCCGTCGCTCTACGCGGCTGCGCCCCTGCCTGCTTTCGCCGCCGAGCGCTGCCGCTGGCCGCCAGCAGCACCAGCCTCTGCTCCGCCCGCCGCCGCCCTGCGCGGCTGCGCCCCCAGCCTCATGCCGCCACCGAGCACCGCCTCTGGTTGCTCATGACTCGCCGTCGCCTCCTCGCCGGAGAAGATCCGCAGGCCAGCAAGATTAGGGTTAGGGATTGAGGATTGTGGAATGGCAAATGCAGAGTTGGAGGACGGAGGACGGGCGCCTTGCGTCGGGGGCGTCCTCCCCTCGCGACTTCGCGTCCGTGTGAACAGAGGAGGCCAGAGGCAACGTGTAACATGTTCCTTACTGGGCCACTGGGCCTTGAGCCCTTGCCTCTTGCGGGCCGACCTACAAGCTCAAACCGAAAGGAGGCCGAGGGAATTGGCTGTGGGCTGACTTTGTACTAAAAAATGAACAAATAATGACTAATATACATTATACATTTGAGTATACCTATATACTTATGGTTGTCAAAAAAAGCTGGGTATTCCTAGGAATACCCAGGCATCAATGTAGCTCCGCCAGTGTTACCTACTACTGTTTATGTGACCAGCCTACCATAGTAGAGGTGGATGCCTTAGTTTAGTGTAAGGTTCATGTGAATGGCCTGCCCAGCCATGGGTTGTCCCAGAATAAACAATTATCAAGTACTTGCAACTACTGATAAAATACTTCCAACTACTAACAAAATACTTCCAACTACTAACAAAAATACATACATACTGGCACCTCCTACTGAAAAAATATTTATAGCTACTACTACTTCCTCCTTTCTAAATTATAAATCGTTTGACTTTTTTGACATAAAGTTTGACCACTCGTCTTATTAAAAAAATTTGGACAAAGATAGCTAAATTTAAGTCATTTTTGAAGAACTTTTATTAATAAAGCAAGCTACGACAAAAGAAACGATATTTTGCACAAAATTTTGAATAAAACGAGTGGTCAAACTTTGTGTTAAAAAAGTCAAACGGTTTACAATTTAGGATAGAGGAAGCAGAAAATACGGACACATACAACAAACTCACAAGATGACAATAATACTTTCAGCTAACAAAATACTTCCCAACTACTGACAATATACTAACAACTATTTAGTTATCAGTATATTTCAGTAATAGTCGGCATAAAAAAGTATCTTTGGGTATTATTCAATATTTTTTAGTCTCAAGTGTGTGGCATCATTGGTCAGTATTGTTGATACTCCTCAATTTTGATTCGATAAGTATATTCTTCAGTACTTGTAGCATTGTTCAGTATGTTTTAGTTACAGTTTGGCATCATCAATTTTTCAAAAAACAAGTGCGGCATCATCAGTGTGGCGTCATCAATTTTCCACTAGATATTTTTCGAGTTATCAGTATTAGAATTGGAAAGAATTGCAAGTGACAAGAGAATAGAGCTCAAGACCAATTTCTCATTCATCTTTGTCATGTATATATACACTTAGTGACATCAATGGTATAGAGGTTACATGAGCCATAAACCAGCCATAAGATGTCATTTAACCATAGGTTACAAAGATGACATAAGGGTGAGATTAATAGAGATTAATATTTATAACACTCCCCCTTGATCGAATCCTTCTTGAGATCCATGAATGTTGATCTTCCAAAAACCCTGTGGGAAAAAGGAAGAAACATATATGGATATGCTACTAAAAACTCCTTTAAACCCTATGGGAAAAATAAGGAGAAAGTATAGCATTTATGATTATTGCCTCATTGTAAACTATTATGAGAAAACCTTTTAGGAGAAAACTCAATATAGTTTAGAGATCAATTTATGTCTTTGATATTCCTTCTAAAAACCCTTATGGGAAAAATGAGGAATATGACATATGTTTATGTTATTATCGTCTCATTAAAAACTTTCATTGAGAAACCTTGAGAGAAAAACTCATGAAAGAAAAGAGTGCGATATGATGTGTTTAGACAGGGCAATATCTAGGAGATTTCTCCCCTGAACCTTGCAAATCCCTAAGTCGACGCATGCCAATTTCTTTGACACATTTTTCAAATGAAGAAGCTGGTAGGGACTTAGTGAATAAATCAGCGAGCTTATCACATGATTTGGTGGGCAAGATATTGATTTCTCCCTCTTGTTGCAATTCATGAGGATAGAACAATTTCGGAGAAATATGCTTGGTAATATTGCTTTTGATATATCCTTTATCCATCTGTGTAACAAAAACTGCATTGTCTTCATAGATAATGGTTGGTGAATCAATGACACCAATACCACAAGACTGTTTTATGTGGTTGACCATTCTGTGAAGCCATACACATTCTCGTGAAGCCTCATATAGTGCAACTATCTCAGAATGATTTGTAGATGCAGTCACCAAAGTTTGTTTGGATGACTTTCATAAAATGGTTGTTTCAGTATGTAAAAACACAAAGCCTGTTTGTGACCTGCCATTATGCGGATCAGATAAATATCCTGCATCAGTGTATCCAATAATGTCAGAATTTCGACCTCTTTTGTAGAAAAGTCCAAGATCTCTCGTTCCATTTAAATATCTGAGGATACATTTTATTCCCGTCCAATGATGTTTGATAGGAGCAGCGCTGTGTCGGGCTAGCAAGTTCGCTGCAAATGCAATATCAGGCCTGGTGCAATTTGCAAGATACATGAGAGCTCCGATGGCACTAAGATATGGAACTTGAGGTCCCAAAATATCTTCTCCTTCATCCCGTGGTCTGAATTGGTCAGTTTCCATTTCTAGAGACCGAACAACCATAGGGGTTTTATTGGGATATGATTTATCCATATTGAATTTCTCCAATACTTTTTGGATATATGCAGATTGATGCACAAAAATTCCAGTTGGAAGGTGCTCAAGTTGTAAACCTAAGCAAAATTTGGTTTTACCCAAATCCTTCACTTCGAACTCCGTCTTTAGATGATTACGTGCTTCATCAATATCTTGTTGGGTGCCAATGATATTCAAATCATCAACATACACTGATATAATACAAAATCCCTTTTGTGACTTTTTGATGAAAACACACGGGCAATCATCATTGTTAGAGTATCCTTTTCGCAAAAGGTACTCACTGAGTCGGTTGTGCCACATTCTTCTCGACTATTTTAGCCATAGAGTGACTTTTGAAGTTTTACGCCATACATGTTGCGCCTTGCGTTTTGATTTGGTATAGAAATTCCATCTGGAACCTTCATATATATATCCGAATCGAATGACCCATAAAGATATGCAGTCACTACGTCCATCAACTGCATAGATAGACGATTTTGTACAGCCAGAGATATAAGATATCGGAATGTTATTCCACTCATAACTGGAGAATATGTTTCATTGAAATCAATGCCAGGTCTCTGCGTGAGCCCTTGTGCTACAAGACTCGCTTTGTATCTCACCACTTCATTATTCTCATTCCGTTTCCGGATGAAAACCCATTTGAATCCCACAGGGAAAACATTTGGAGGTGTAGGCATTGCTTGAGAGAATACCTTCCTTTTTGAAAGCGAAGCAATTTCTGCTTGGATTGCCTCTTTCCATTGATTCCAGTCCGAGCGTGATTTGCACTCTGCCATGGTCTTAGGATCTGGATCATTTTGGATGAGTTCTGCAATCATTGTGGAAAAATCAACGTTGACAACTGTAGTCTTTCGGTCATATGATTCTCCAAACTCGAGATAATTTATGAAAATTTCGTGTACCCTTTTAGATGCATCATCATTTCCCAAAATGATTGCATCAGGGCATTCCGATGTCCCAACATCAGTAATTGAGTGCACTGTTGATGTGGGATGTGAAGGTTGAACTTCCACAGGGTGTTTCTCAACATGATTTTGGGTTGCATTTACTATTTTGGAAGATTTGGTCTTCCTTTTCTTTTGCTTGCTAGGAGCTGCATCCGTTGGAATTGTCGTACATCTCTCCCTCTTGCAGGGGAGTTGAGTAGTTTTATTTGGTACCTCTACTCTTGCAGGCACATTTCTTGCGGGATTATAGGATTTGATAACACCCTTATAATCAGTAAATGCATCTGGCGTGTTATGTGCAATGTGTTGCAAATTAATTATTTTCTGAACTTGAAGTTCAGATTCTGAAGTACGTGGATCATGGTTGGAGATGGCTATGGCATCCCAGTTAATTTCCTGGCATTGTTTATGTGGTATAATGTCTCCCCCAATGCCGGGAAGTGATCTTCATCGAAGATACAATCAGCGTATCGGGTCATAAATAGATCCCCTGTAAGAGGCTCTAAATATTTTATGATAGACGGTGATTGATATCCCACATAGATTCCTAGGTTTCTGTGGGGGCCCATAGTTGTACGCTACAGTGGTGAGATCGGTATGTATGTAGCGCAACCGAATTTTCACAGATGGGAAATGCTCGGAGGATTTCCACGTACTAGTTGCAGTGGAGAGGTTGTATGGTATGCAGATGGACGCAATTGAATTAAGTCAGCAGCGTGTAAAACTGCGTGACCCCAACATGATGTTGGTAGATTGCTATTCTGTAATAATGGTCTTGCAATAAGTTTGATTCTCTTGATGAGAGATTCTGCCAACCCGTTCTGAGTGTGGACATATAGAAAAGAGTGCTGAACTTAAATTCGTAAGGCTTTACAATAGTCATTGAAGGCTCGAGAGGAAAATTCAGCGGCATTATCCATTCGAATTGACTGGATTTGATGTTCAGGGTATTGTGCTTTTAATTTGATAACTTCAGCGATTAATTTTGCAAATGCATGGTTTCGTGTGGAAAGAAGACACACATGAGACCATCGCGTGGATGCATCTATTAAAACCATAAAATATCCGAATGGTCCAGACAATGGTTGGATAGGGCCACATATGTCACCTTGAATGCGTTCAAGAAACTTGAGCGTTTCTGCTCGAATTTTAAGGTAAGAAGGTCTCAAAATTAATTTTCTAGTAGCACATGCGGTGCACACATAATCTGAGGATTGGAAAAATTTTGTATTACTTAAATTGTGACCAACAGAATTAGTTATAATTTTCCTCATCATCCCTATGCCAGGGTGACTAAGGCGATCATGCCAAGTTTGGAATACATTCACATTCTGGAAAATTACTTTATACGCAACATGTTGTACGAATTTGAGATAAGTATAGTACAATCCAGACGAGAGTGAGGAAACTTTTTCAAGTGTTACTTTGCCATATCCGTTGTTCTTTGTAATAAGAAGGAACTCTTCGTTATTTTCATCACAAGTTTCTATATGGAAACCATTTTTTCGGATGTCTCTAAACTCAGTAGGGTACGAGTTGAATTAAGATACAAGAGTGCATCCTCAATAACCAACATTGTACCCATAGGGAGCGTAATAGTGGCTCGTCCGAAGCCTACTATTACAGCATCGCGTCCTGCGATTGTTAAAACATTTTCTCTATTCTTTGTGAGAGTTTAAAAATATTTTATCTCCCTGAGTATAGAGTTAGTGGTACCGCTATCCATTACGCACATTTTCTCCTCCATCGGATTGACTCTCGTACAATCTTTGATGATAGGAGCGCAGCGAGCAAGTGCCAATAACGTATTAGAATTGGAAAGAATTGCAAGTGACAAGAGAATAGAGCTCAAGACCAATTTCTCATTCATCTTTGTTATGTATATATACACTTGGTGACATCAATGGTATAGAGGTTACATGAGCCATAAACCAGCCATAAGATGTTATTTAACCATAGGTTACAAAGATGACATAAGGGTGGGATTAATAGAGATTAATATTTGTAACAATCAGTATGTCCATTCCAGTCCATTCCAGCAAATGCAGGCAAGACTTTCAGTACTAGATGAAGCAACTGACATCAAGCACTGTAGCATTAAATTAACAAAAAAATGCGAACAGTTTATACTAAAAAACATTTTTATGTTAAGGGACTAAGCAATTGAACAAACGCTAAAGCTGTGAAGCCTAATGTCTATGGGTGTGTTTGCTTCATTTCCTGAGGTCGTGCTCTAGGCATGTCTTAGGATCTGCTCCTACGCAAACAAAAAGTACATATTTTGTTAGAAGAGTGTGGATTGCGCCATGTAATATAGGGCCTGCTTGGTTCAGCGTCAATTTTTGCCAAGCCAATTTGACGGCAAGCCAAAATATGGGCACACCAAAACTAGAGCAAGCCAATATTTGATAAGAAAATAAAGGATGATATTTGGTTTGCTTCCAACAAAAGAGAAAAGTTGTTTTCTTGTCAAAATTTTGAAAAGTTTTGCTAAAACTTTGGCAACCAACCAATTGTATGTCAAATCTTGAGAACTTGCCCATATTTTAGTTTGATAAAGATTGGTTATGAAACAAGCAGGCCCATATTTTCAGGGAACGCATTGCGGCAATGTAAGATTTAATTATCTTTACGACAAACAAAAAAATACACCAACCATGTTCCAAACTATAGGAATCTACCGGTAGATATTTTTGGCTCGACAAACATCTCGAAACTAGATAAAATTAACAGTGTAAGTTTTAGAGGATAAATTTTTTGTTAGAGCATCTCGAGCAGTAGTTGAAAAACTCAACGCTCAAAACTAGCTATTTTTTTAATCTTCAAAACTAGTTATCGGGAAGATACAAAGCTGAGTTTCGGGGTTTTGAAAGCATTCTCTCCAGCAGAGTGGGAAGAAACGATCCCCAATAGACATGGACCCCACCTGTCAGGGAAAAAAGTAAATTTCTCCTTCCGTTTCCCCCCACGCGTCGTCTCTCTCCCTCGCGCTTCCCTTCTCTCGCGCTTGGCCGCTCGCACGCCGCCGCTCTGCCGCCCGCCCAGTCGCCGCTTTCGCTCCCACACCGGTGCCGCTTCCTCTCCCTCGACGGTGCCGCTTTCTCTCCCGCCCAGTCTCCCCCTCCTCTCCCTCCCCCTGCTTCCTCTCCACTGAGCGTGCCTCCATCGAGTGCCTCCTCCCCCTGCGGCTCCTCGCGGAGGGCCCCTGGACTCCTCGTCGCCGACCTCCTCGCTGCTGGCCTCCTCTTGGATCCTCGCGGCGGACGCCGTCTCGAGGAAGCACGCGTCCTTCTCGCGGCTCCCCACGGCGGACGCCGGTGTCAGATCCACCAACGTGGCCCTCCTCTCTGGACCGTCCCCGACGGCGGCGTACGGAAGCGGCTCGACGACGGTTGCGTGAAACTTCACACCCGCCAAGATTGCAGGTATGCGGGGGTTCCTTTTTGTAACCACTGAATATGCTATAATTTACCAAATTACCATCTCAGCTTAGCTAAGCTTCTAGACGGATAGCCTAATATCTCTCTTCTCCTGCCTGCCGCAGTCCGCACGCCTCATCCCCGTGCCCCTCCGGAGTTAGATCGTTCGTGAAATTGGCGGAGCGGCAGCCGGATATGTCGTCGTCGGTTGGGGGCGGAGGCGCGGGCGGCGGAGGAGCGGACCTCGCGAGCCTGCTGGAGAAGGCCAAGGAGTTGGACCAGCTGAAGAAGGACCAGGACGATATCTTTGTCGAGATCAACAAGATTCACAAGAAGGTCCTCGCATGTAAGCTACTCTCGAGCTGCTCTCTGGATTCGTAGGCTAATTAGATGTGACCCAATGAGTTTGGTAGCTTCATTGTCAGTTTAGGGCAGTCGAGAAAGATTTCTAGCTCTTGCTGTGCTTAACTACATTACTTTCCTTACTTTTACCGGATTGTCCACTGGAAAAGCTTGTTAGGGAATGTTTTTGGAGTGTATGCTCCTATTTGTGTAGCTCCTGGATTGCGTGTTAATTGAAGAACTTGCAGTTTTGTGCATTGGTGTAAGGGTGGCTTCCCTCACTCCAGAATGCTGTAAAGAGGTCTTTTGTCTTGCAGTATAAGATGTCCATTTTTTTGTACTTTTGTTGATTGGAAAGCCATTCGGCTTGCTTGTGAGCCATGTGGCAAAACATAAATGCAAATAGAACCAAATTAATGTGCCACATGTAGGCGAAAATAAACACGTTGTTAGTTTTTTTTGACATGTGTGATAGAACCAAATTAAAGTGCCAGGTAGGTTGGTAGAGATACTGAATCAACTCCCTCATTATCCTTGGAGTCTGGACTTTATGGACACACCACAACAAGTGCGTTTTTGATGGCGCAGCCCCTAAATATGGCAGGCGCACTGGCTGTAGCTGAAGATGAGGGAAGGCATGTCGTTGGCAGGGGCTCGAGGCTTATCCCTCCTAGCTGCCATTGCGCTGGGTGGTTAGCGCCCTGTCTTATGGTCGATTGGGCGTCTGTAATTTCTATCGCAGGCTCCTAAGGGCAGCAGCAGTGTGTGTGGTTTTTTGAGTTTTCGTGTTGTATGGGCACTTGTCCCTTTGTTTTTATCTTCTTAATATAATGATGAACAGCTCACCTGCTTTTTCAAGAAAAGGTTTTTGGGAGGGTGGTGGATTAGGAATCTTTAGAATATTCCATTTTATGTTAATTTAATTAGAAGGGCGGCCCTGGTGCAGCGGTAGTGTCTTACCGTCTGTTACCGGAAGGTCCAGGGTTCGAGCCCCGGGCTCCGCACATTATGTGCGGGTATGGCTTGGCGCTGAAATCCCTTCCCCAGACCCCGCACAGCACGGGAGCCTACGGCACTGGGTACGCCCTTTTTACAAGTACATATACTGTCTTAGTTGGTGCTCGCTCACCTTGACCTTTGACCTCATCGTAGAGAACACTACAACTGTAGTGAACCATCAGCCATGCGAAGAATCAAACAGATACTGAAAGAGGTGCTTCTTATGTATGAAGGGGGTGTGATATTATATGGTTCAGACCTGCCTGTTTTCTGTTATGCTACTTTTTTTTCCTTTTATTACTTTCATCCTGATTAAGCGATCAAAACCTGCTTATTATGCCACAATCTGCTTTTTCACTTCTGTTTACTTGTAGTGGTTCATTGAAAAAAGAAAAGAGTACTTATGCATGATGACGGAGGTACGCAGGTGTTCTATGTGAAGTGTTATATGTCAAAAACTTGTGCTAACGGGAATTGCTATTTTGTTTGAACTAGCCACCTTTACATGTAGTTGTATGATTACTTTGATGGAAAATAAATGCTTTTACCCTTTTCTGAAAAATAAAATTAGGTATCCATTTAAGAAGGAAAAGACATGCGTGTTTCCAGTTGCCTGACTTAAGGAGGTCAAGCCATGCATAACTTTAATGCTGCCTCTTTACATTATTTCTTAGGATATGTTGTGGTTGAATTGGTGACGTGTGGCGTGGTGTGGAGAAAGCCGAAAGGTGTGTGGGAGAGGTCTGTTCATTGTTTGAGTTTGAACTTACCTGCTTATTAGGGATGCAACGATTGAAGATTTCTAATTGCCAAATATTGATCTATTGTTTTGAGAAAACTTGTAATTTGGTATGATGCCTTGATCTATAGTTTTTTAAGAAGTCTAATAATTTTGTTGTAAATAGAATATATAGTAGGCACATGAAGCCAGTGATTCTCTTTGTTTACTTGATCCTGTAGTTTTCAAGATTATGTTGGTACGTAAGTTCTAAAATTCACATTGGTCCCGAATAGCATAATTGATCTTCTACGAGTGGCATAATCGAAGACGGCTAAGAGTCTAAGACATGCGGATTCACCTGTTGCCCTTACAACCAACAATGAAAACCTAGGCACACCCGAACCCACAATTTAGAAACATAGTATTCATTTATTCTCATCTAAACAACCTGCGGTGTGGAGGACCAGGAATCCTTGGGTGGTAGTTGTGGTCTGTTTCAGGCCAAGGTTTGACAACCCTGCACCTTGTGGTGGAAGAGAAGGATTAGGTAGAAGAGAGAGGTAGGAGAAGACTATTTCATTTCTTCCTTTCCACTGAGTACATCCGCTTGGTTTACAAGCACCAGCCAATACAAGCAAGTACTAATCAGGGGCTAGTTTCCCTTACAACAACAACAACAACATAGCCTTTTGTCCCAAGCAAGTTGGGGTAGGCTAGTTTCCCTTGACCTATCTTTTTCGTTACTAGTTGATACATTGTTTGTAAGGATGGAAATATTAACATTGCTCAACTTTTACCTTGTTTTATAGCTCCAGAGATGGTTGATAAATCAGTTGACGCCATTTTGCTTAAGCTTCGTGGTTTATATGCACGTGCAAAGGAGCTCTATGAGAATGAAATCAGGTAAATATGTCATAAAGTCCTAGCCCCTGTGTAAGGACAATACTATGATAAATCAGAAAGTATCAATTTGTTATTTTGTCTTAAATTTTTTTTTGACAGTTTTCTTGTTAAAAGACCATTATGTTGAATTGATGCATTGGGATGCACAATTGGCCCACATGAACCGCACTGAGTCATCCACCAGAAGAAGAAAGTAACGTCGCCCGCCAGGTGTCGCTGGCAACACGGGACCACATAAGTCCCCGTGCACCAAATCAAGCTGATCCTTGGCGCGATACTCTGCTTCGTGGGGAAGGGGTGCCTCCTTTGCTTCGCGGTGACGCATATGTCGCACACTTGCTCGACGTGGTCGACCACCGGCATCCCGCGGACCATCTCCTCCTTGCCCAACTTCTGGAGTGCCTCAAAGTGGTGGTGGTTGAACCTTTTGTGCCACTGCCACCCGCATCGCCCTTGCGCGCGCGAGACAAAATGGTTGCGCCGCGTTGAGGTGGAGGATGTAGAGATGGTTGGCGCTGCGGTCAACTTTGGCGAGCAGCTGGCCCCGTTGGTCTCAAATCCACAGCACGCCGTTGTCGATCTCGACCTTGGAGCCACCTCATCGAGCTGACCCAAGCTCATGATGGAATTGCGCAGAGACAGGATGTAGCACACGCCATGGAGGATGCGATGCTCGCTGGTCTTGCCTTGGAAGACGATCGAGCCGATGCTACGGATCTCCACCTTGGACGCGTCCTCAAAGCGCACGGTGCCACACAACGAAGAGCTCGCGGCGGCCGGTCATGTGGTGCGTGAATCCGCCGTCCAAGTACCAGTCGCCCAGCTTCTCGTCGGCGTTCGAGTCGAGGAAGGCGCATGCTCGTGGCTCCTTGAGATTGAGGTCTTGCATGGCGAAGGTGTACGTCGGTACGCTCTCGTTGAGGTAGAGGAAATTGTGGGTGAGGAACAAGGCGTCCTCCTCCTCTGCCTCCGGACGTGGGCTGCTCCATGATGCCTGCCGCCACTGTCTCCCCCGTGCTCACGCGCTAGCCGCCTTGGTCACCACCACGACCTCCGAAGTCTCCAACGCAGTGGCCACGGTCACCACCACGATCTCAACGTGGTTGGCGGCAGTTGCATGCCCAGTGACCGGCCAACCCGCAGTTGAGGCAGGTGTCATTGCGGTTCATCTTGCGTTCGTTGCTAGCGGCACCTCCTCCTTTGGCGCCGTCACCATCTCCACGACGGGTCCGTTGCTTCCGGCGACCGCGCAGTCGCTAGTGGCGCTCCCTTAATGATGATGCACCGGAGTCATCTGTGACCTTTTCCTTCCAGCGCGCCTGCCACTACTCCGTGCACATCAGCTTGCTGCCGACGATGATGGGTTCGGTGGGGGCTTGCTCTTCGCGGTCATCGATGGCCTTCAATTGCCCTGTCACCTCCTCGATGTTGAGGTCCTCGAGATCGAGTATGGTCTCAATGGCGATGACGAGCTGGGAGTACTTGCTCGCCACGGCTCGAAGGTACTTCTCCACCGCACGCTTCTCGTCGAGATCGTCGTCGTGGATCGCCATCTGTTGCATCAACATGGTGAGCCTGATAGCAAAGTCCTCCACTTGCTCACTAGGGCGAAAGGCGAGGTTTTCCCAGTCGCGGCGGAGGCGCTGCAGAGTCACCCGACAGGCTCTGTCGACGCCGATTCGATCTGTAGCAATGGCGTCCCATGCGTCCTTCGCGCTCGTGTTGTTGGTGAGAGGAATCCCATCTCCTGGGGCACATCGAGCTCTTGATACCAATTGTTGGAATTGGAACACAAGAAGGGAGGATATGGTACACAGCTTTGGCACTAGGCCATGTTCTCATTATATAGCATAAAGCACAAAGCAAACTTGGGATACAAGAAGCTCTCTAGAGCATACTCTCAGGCATAGTACTAAGCCAACTTGGCTGCCAAGATTCCTAGCTACCATAACTACTAAGCTACTGAAAATAACATGACATTAATAGTAATTAGGTAATGGTAACTTGGCACTAGGCTTAACCACAACTTTTTCCTAACAACTGAGACCTCCCTCACGTATCTTGAATGTCAATAGGATTTGACTACAGTAAATATTCCAATGCAGTCACTCTAATATTTACTTTTAATTCTGGCAACTAATATATCTCCACAATTGGACATCGCTCTTTGTGCTTCCATTTTTGCTATTGTTGCATGCGAATTCTAACAGTTAGAACTTTGAAGAGTCTGGTGCAGCAGTGGAAAGATTTCACTATTATGCCTTCTTGCAGTGCCTCAAATGCTTTGATTGGATTATCAGATGGTTTGTTGCAATCTGGAGCTTCAACTGCACAAAAGAAAAAGATAGGTGAGTATTAGAATTTAGAACCAAGATTTTGCAAGCTTAGATCATGATTTTTAACTGAAGAGCATGCAGTACCATAGTTGCTTTCTACATTTCAGAAGTTGGTGAGCAGAAAAAGAAGAGGATCAAGTCTGATACAGATTCTGCACGATTTTCTGCTGCATCTATTAGGAATCAACTTGACCAAGCTGCTAGCCTGAAAGGAGAGCAGGTTTCAACTTCAGCTTTATTTAATAATTTAATAACTTCAGTTAGTTTTTATATTTCTTGTATTCATCAGTGCATGCTTTATTAGGCAAGCTTCTACCTTCCATGTAATAAAAGATAGGAACTTCCCTGTGTTTGAAGTACTCCCTTTGTCTTGAAATATAATGTAGGATTTCTAGGACATATTATGTGGTAAAGAAAATTCTGCACTTCTTTGTATTATAGAGAGAAAAAGTGATCCCCATACATCAACCCCTCACACGGGAATCAGGTATGAAGGGAGCTTTACAACACACAGGCACTAGTCTAAAGGAAAAAGAAAAAACAACATGACCAGCCAAGACCAAAGCTA
>CM041647.1:32762522-32848582 GCA_023333625.1 Bothriochloa decipiens | reverse complement strand
AGTTTGGCAGGATGAATGGTTGTCAGTGATCAAGTAGCTAGTTTAACCACACTGCTGGGTTTGAACGAGCATTAAGGATAATATCATGCAATGCAATCTGTTGAGATAAGATTTTATTTTCTTTTTTGTTGGCACTCTGACTAGTGATTTCTAAGTTTATGTAGTTTCGACCAAAGTAACTGTGTTGGGATTTGGGATTTTTTTTTTTCATGACACTGGTGGCATGCTGCAAATCTACGTAGTTGGTTTATATTAAAATGGTTGAAATGAAGTAATCCTAGAACCAGCTTATATTTTGCATTGATGATATGAAGTACTATGTCTGCTTTCTGTCAACAGTATTGATGTTATCAATATTCTTCTCATATCCCTTTTCTTTTTGCACGTTGCATTTTTTATATTTTCAGCAATTAATTTAATTCAATGGTATAATCTTGCATTTAACACAATATTCTTCTCATACCCCTTTTCCAGGTGTAAACCAACACCAGGCTACCAGTTTATACCAGCATAGCAGTTTATAGCATTATCAAAAGGATATGAGATTCCCAGTTGTGACAAATACTATCATTGCTTATGCTAACTTTCACAGTACCTTGTCGTATTATGTTACTATGTCCCGTACAAATCTTTATAGATGTGCTGCACTGTGGCACCAGAAAATTGTTGTAATGTGGATCCTGACAAATTTATTGTTAGTATACCTCTATCGGTGAAGTGTGATGTTTAGGTGGAAACTGAACACCATATTTTTCAAATTCTGCCAAAGAAATGGCAAAGCTCTTACGTTGTTTCTTTGGGGACGTTCTGCGTGGCGCCTAAACTCTTCTGCTGGTTTGGGATTAGAAGCTTTGCTTGATTTACAGTGGCAGATAGCGGAAGCGGACTCGCGGTGTTATTTGTTGCAGACGTCTCGTCGCTCTCATATGCATCCTATCTATCTATACACATCTACTAGGCAAATGCTGAAACCTCTGGCTTGAAGGTCAATTATGATAAATCTATGATGGTGCCCATTAACATATCTGATGAAAGATTGCAAGTTTTGGCTTCTTTTGGATGCTCTACTGGTACCCTGCCCTTCACTTATTTGGGCCTCCCCTTGGGCATAATAAACCAAGTGTTGCTGATTTTTGGCCTCTGGTTAACAAGTATGAAAGAAGAATGATTGCTTTCTCCTCTCTTCTGTCTGAAGCAGGTAGACTACAGCTCACCAATGCTATTTTGACTGCTCTGCCAACTTATGCTATGTGCAGTTTTCAACTACCCAAGACAGTTATCAATCAAATTGACAGATATAGAAGGCATTGTCTTTGGCGTGGGTCTGATATCCACAGTAAGAAACCCTCCAAGGCAGCTTGGCCTTTGGTATGTGTACCCAAGATAGATGGTGGTCTGGGTGTTCTGGATATTTCTGTACAAAATGAGAGCTTGTTGCTAAAGCACCTTCATAAGTTTTATAACAAGATGCAGGTGCCATGGGTTCAGCAGGTGTGGGAAAAATATTACCCTAATAACAGATTACCTTTTCAAACTTCAACTATTAGGGCCTGTTCTTTCTGGTGGAGAACTGATTCCCAAATATAAAGACATAGCAAGGGTTACACTCCATGATGGAGCTACATGTCTTCTTTGGTATGATCTCTGGTGCTCGCCTCCCTTGCTACGACAGTTCCCTGAGTTGCATTCATATGCTTCGAATTCAAAGTTGTCAGTTTTAGAAGCTGCAAGTAATCCTTTGCTCCATGAGCTTTTTCATTTACCACTCTCCAATGAAGCTTATGGTCAGTTTCAAGCTTTTTCAACACTCATTCAGAATATCCATCTCACATCTGGTCCTGATAAGTGGAGCTACTCCTGGGGTCCGAGCTTCTCCTCCTCTAAAGCTTATAAGATCTTGATTGGCAGCAGACAAGCTACCCCTACTTTTAGATGGCTTTGGAAATCAGCCTGTCAGAACAAAAGGAAAATCTTCTTCTGGCTCATTTTACAGGACCGGTTAAGCACTAGAGCCGTGCTGCGTCGACGCAATATGCACTTGCCATGCTATAATTGTGTTTTGTGTCATCTTAATGTTGATGAGGAGATGAGCCATCTCCTCTTTCACTGCCCTCTTGCATCTGCCTGCTGGTACTCTATCTCACTCATCATTCCTGGTACTCAAGATCCAACTTCAATTGTTGAAGCTCTAAAAATGCAGATTGGTCAATCTTTCTTCATGGAAATTATTGTGACTATGTGCTGGTCCATCTGGATGATGCGTAATGATGCCATTTTCAGAAACTTGGCACACTCTATTCAGCGATGCAAAGATGTCTTTAGAAGAGAATTTTCTCTTAGTTAAGCTAAGAGCAAAACCGAAAGTTCATTCACAGATAGATCGATGGATTGTAATCATTTGTAATCTTTTTAATTTTCTTTCATACTTTCTATGTTTCATGAATGTAACCCCGTTAACTTTTTAGTTTATTAATAAAGCACAGTAGGGGGTCAAACCCCTCCAGTTTTCATCAAAAAAAAGACTTGAAACATGACAGTCTACTGTTGAATAAGCTGCTTCTTGACATGACATCAGCCGCTCCGCATAGAAAGGCCACAGTCTGCAGATTGTGGCGAGGCAGTGACCGATTTTGATTGAGAGTAAAAGTATTTTTTTTCCTGTCATACTCGTATTGACTACTACAAGTCCCTGTTTTTTTTCCTTTAATACCAAGCATTGGATTTTGGTTGCCTGTGGTGGGATATTGTTGTCTGGGCCAAGCAAGTTTCTTCCATCACTGCCAACTACATAAGCAATTCTTATGAGACTTGTACAATTCTTATCTTGCCTTTGGCGATACCATGTGCGCAACGCATGTTTTTTTTTTTATTCCTTCCTACGAGACTTCTACCATTCTTTATCTTGCCTCCGGGGAGAAGGGATGGTCTTAATAAGTTATTATATAACTTCTTCCCTTTTCAAAATTTATTTTCAAAGGTTTCGAAAACTTTGCAAGAGAGCACCAAATTCCTCAAATGGTATTCTCAAGTTGTTATTTGGGAGTTTTATGACATGGATTACAAGTAGTTATTATTCCTCACTAGAATTTTTAAGCACATCACACGGACATCAAACAAAATTAGCGAGCATTATGACATGGATAATATCATCCATTACCTTACTAATTATCACTTCAGGTTTTAGTTCGGTTTGAATAATAGCTTAGGTTGATCTATCACTACTTCATCCTCACAAGCATCCTCACAAGCACATTAGTATGACAAAAGGTATAAACTCATGATAGACAATCTTATCTTGGATGACGTTATTCCTGAGATAAAACACACCATTAGCTCGTCTATCCTTCACAATTGGGTACAAAAGTAGGTCAACTGTTACAAAGTGTGGATCAAACGAATATTTTGAGTGACAAAGCAATATATGAACAGTAGAACACAAAGACATGGTCTCAGGATGAATTGTTTTTTTATGAACATGTGCTGTACAGGCTCTCCAACATGTACATCATTGTTATCCTCTGTCAATCACTCGCATTTGCCAAACCAACCATCTTCAGCATGTTACGGTCCTCCTTGAATCTCTCGAGGACAGTCCCCTTGACTAGCTCCAGTTTTTCATCTTGTGATCCTCTCATTTGTATACCCCAACATTCAATAACTTCTGGCCTGAACCTATTTGTCTTGGAAAGGGGAGGGCTGGTAAAAGTGCTACAAGTGAATGAGTGCCCTTGATCGAAATTTGCAGATAAAAAGAGCCCGAAATGATGTGGCTGTCCTCCAAATCCAATACCATTGGGTATGTTCTCAGAGCTGAAGTTTATAGCACACTGCCAAAATAAGGTAATGATGATGTAAACCATCCTTTATATTCTGGAGATGATCAGTAGTAATACAAATACAAACAGTGAAGAAAATTAAAACAAGGAGATCTGTCATACAGAGCAAAACATACCCATTGCAAATTCTTGTTTGCTCCAGTAGGGCGGAAAATGGATGCTTGAGGATATAATTTGAAGAGGAATGTCTTCATGTCACCATAGAAATCACTGTGCCTTTCCCAAGGCTGTGACGCATATCCACCATAAATTGATCCTTCTGTATCTTTAACAATCAGAATAGTCTGAGCATCTCCATTCCTATAAAACAAGAAACACATATCCAAGGACATATATAGGTCTGAAATTATTCAGATGGAAAGTATAAGCAGTGATAGGGCAAGCATAAGGACTTTCTTAAATCATGAGATAGGTTGTAAAATTGTCATGTTTGTGCCCATTATTAGCAATGACAATTGGCATCAATGTGGCCGCTAAGCAGACAAAGAAAAGTAATTGAAATCATATCATGATGGAACTTAGTTTCATTATGCCATTTTCATATATAATAACACGTCTTTATAATTATGAACAAAGTTTTAAAAAATGTTGCTTTCACTCCAGTAGATCTACAAAATTGAAGAGTACTCACGTTACTTTGCCTAAGAAAGTGTTGAAGCTTTGTCCATGAAGAGAACTGTGATATAAAAGCTTCCACTCTTGCACCTCCTGTTGGGAAAAGCCTCCTCCAATATGCCAGGCATCCTCTTTATTTAGAAGCAGCAAATCAGTGGAGATGTTTTCAGGATAATGAAGCAGTGGTACTTCAAACCCTGGTCTACCTACAAATGAAATAATGTCAGCAAAAGCATGACATGATATATCATGCACTTTATATTTCATTTAAACTGCTCAAATGCTAATAAACATGCTAGATGTATAAGCGTACAATACAACTAAAGACAGCATGTGCAGGACGAATTCAACTTGTTTCAGGATGAATAGGCAATAGTGCGAAATGACACAAGCGATAAAGTGTTGTAGGACAAGAATTATATTTCATGGTTCACATCAAAAAAATGAACAGGAAGCAATGGTGTCACTCATGCAGCACAAGCACTATATTCTAGGAAATGGCCTAATAACTGAATCTAGGAAGCACATAAAAACACTAAACCAAATAACATATTAGTTGTAATTGGTGTCCAGTTTTGGATTCTAGTAAGAAAATATCAGATTCACTACAGTTAGCACATTTACTTAATTGATATGTAAATTAAATTACATAATTTATGACTTAATCAGAAATATTAGCATTTTTCTGAAACTCAGCAAAACATCTGTCTGTATCTGCCATTAATCCAGGCATAAAAGTATGGTTGAGAATGAGGCATGCTTGAGAAAGAAGACTTCAATGCTTGTAGGAGGCGAAAACAGTATGCCTCAAGACTATTTGATTCAATATTATTGTTTTGAGACTTAGAAAGCAATGGTTCCATAATAATTTCTACCTCTACTACTTCTGGTACAAGTTTTAGAGGAATAGTCTTTAATGTGGTATGGCATCCCATTTTTCAAGAAAAAATAGTTGAAGTTCTTCAACTCTATGTCTTTGTAGTTTTCACATAGTTATGTGCATGGCAAACTACTTAGATGTAAGATCACATCTACATCCTTTTGTACAGGTTTATGAGCTTATTCCTAAACTCCAGCTGTAGAGTAAGTGCATAAATTTTTTTGAGAGAATAGTGCAAAAACTTCACCAGGACATCATGGTGTCAATTCCTAGATGTGAGGACTAATGACGACTGATTGTTTTGTTTCCAAAAAGATGGGAATGCTGCTTAGGAATACTAACAGAATGAAACGAATAAGACAGACCTGAATCAGGGGGCATCAACAAATTTCCGAGGAACTTCCTCAAGGATGGCAAGAGAATGCACCAGTTCCTTAAGTCTGATAATGACATACACTTCTCTGACACCCCTTCAGCATCCTTTGAAAATACTGCAGAGTTGAGGAGTGCTTCGAATGGTCTGTTGTTGGAACCTTCGCCAACTTCCTTCTTTACTGCAAATACAGTTTCATGAACGGATGCCAAGACAGATTCCAAATCAGACCTGGCAGTGCACGTGAGAGGTAAATGCAAGAGTAAACACCAATTAACACCTAAAAGTCTAACTAAGAAATCCAAAACAAACAATAAATCATAAGATTTGTTAAACACAAAGTATGAATTCAACTTAATGCAAACGAATTTATCTCAGCCAATATCGCCCAGCAAAAAACTACCAAAAACATGCGACTGGCATGCATAAGGCCCGATGGTAACCAGAAACCCCAACCCTCATTCATATCAACAGAACTTTGTATGTATTCTATATTTTGAACTTATCAGCTCGGCTTATCAGCCATGGTACAGTGTTTTTTCTCACAACAAAATAGCGTCAGCCGAACATGATTCACACATGACATAATATATCAGGAACAATGTTTTTGTTTAAGGCAATTTTCAAATTTGAAGCATTCAACTAGTGAATCAACTTAGCAAAGGACATGATTCGCACATGACACGCCAATATATCAGAAGAAAATAATTTCTCTCAAGCAATACCTTGTTAAGGCACCATCTCCTGTGACATCACATAGTTGATAAATGAATTCATCCACCTCATCTCGAGTTCCCCTTCCATATGTTGCCTACATGAACCAAAGAAAAGAGTGTCAAACTGTAGAATACATACGAAGTACTACATACAAAAGCTTAAAAGCTCACAATGAAGCATCTCACTGGATCAAAGCACTAGTGGTATAGGCATTCTTATCAGAAAACTCAGCCCAAGCCTAATCTGCTGAGCAATATTGCACCCATGTGACCATGTCTCGATCTTAACTTCGATCAGGCACCAACACATCACTATACCCACGCTCGCAACAACTAAATGAACAACAGAGTGGATCCAATTGAGTCGAGCACTAACTTTGGAGATGATCAAATCCTCGAACGTGACCCCATCGCTGCCGCCACTCTCCCTCGCCACCAACTGGAACAGCCTATCGCCTAACGGGCCCCGCACCCCATAGTATTCCTGCACAAATAGAGCCAATCCCATTAGAAATCGTAAGCCAGATCCAGGCCCAATTCAGAGGAGCGAATGCGCGTGCGGCACTCACGAGGAAGACGGTGCGTGAGATGGCGCGGCCGCTGGTCTGCGACTGCGCCGCGAGGGAGGTGAATAGGCCGCGGAGGCCGTCCAGCTCCTGCTTCGAGAAGGCCCTGCGGGGAAGCGCGCCGGTGGTGAGATCGCCGGACAAGGCTTGCGAATCGCGGCGGCGATGAGGTGGAGGTGGCGGGCAGCTGTTAGTGGGCGGGGTGGTACCTGGAGGCCGTGACGAAGCGGGAGCTGGAGGCGGACGCCGGCGAAGCCTGCGAGTTGCCCATCGCCGCCGGCGGAGGCGGGGTCACGGCCTGTCGGCGACGGCGAGCGCGCTCAGGTTCAGCAACTGCCAATTGAACTCTGGGCGATTTTTTTCTTTTTTTTACCTTTTCCTTTTTGGAGCGATTTTGTTTTGTTTATTCTTTTCCGTTTGGCGTCACTGGATCTGGATGGCCCCCTCGCGCCACAAAGGGACGCCTTCGCTTGCTGGGCTTTTCACTTTCTCGATTTTCACCTTTAAAAACGTGGAGGCCCAGCCCAGTGCAAATGGTTACGACGGCGGATACTTTTTTTATTTGTTCCTCTCAAATATAAATGACACCCGTGCGTTGCTGAAAAAAACACGCTGCGATGCACATTCTGTCGGGCCAGCCATCGAGATATCCGAAATATTTCCTGAGTGGCTAAATACGACACCACTGTGCTGCGATGTACACTATATAGAGCCCATTTGGGACGCCTTAAACGACTTCCATTTTGGAGTGGGAGAATACTTATTTGGTACTCACGTAAACTTTTAAAAGCTAAATACGACTAAACTAGAAAACCAGGCGCGGCAGAGCCCTCATAATGAATTTGGCCAGTATAAGAAGTAGGTATCAATTATCATTATCAATGTGGTATTGGATAATATATGCATATATGTCAGCGTTTATGTATTTAAGTGTTTTGGACAGCTGACGTTGATAGTCCCAGTCGTTGTGGTTTATGTATATATGCAAGTCCCTGTTTAGAGCAAAAGTTGTTATCAGAAGCTATTTCTAGTGACGTTAGTATAATGTATCAGAATGTGCCAAACGATATCATAAAAGCACCCAATATATGAACAACAAACAGTGGCATGGAAGAGTCCTACACGGGCGCGACGGGGGCCGTGCTACAGAGCAGCGATGGATGCTTTCGAGCAGCTTGAGCTCGGTGGATGAACTCGGTAGGTTCAGCTCTACTGGCGGAAGCAGAGGCACTCAGGGACGGACTGCGGCTAATACCAGAAGATACACAGGAGAAGATAGTTGTTGAATCTGATTCCATGGAGCTGGTTTCGCTATGGCAAAATAGAAGCAACCAACGTTCAGAAATTGCTGCAATCATTGACGATGTCCAGGAGCTAGTGTCGGTCTTTACTTCTTTTGAAATTCGCCATGTTAGTAGACTGACAAACTATGCGGCTCATATCTGCGTGCAGCATGCTTCTTCCTCTTTGCAGACGTATGTATGGTCTGATCCTCCTAGCTTAGGGTTGCCTGCGTTCAGATTGTAATGACTCTATTTGATTAATGAAGCGTTTGTTCCCAAAAAAACAGTGGCATGGCATGATGGAACGCTGGTCATCATTTTAGCTTCACAAAGAACAGTGGCAAGCCACCGAATCCAAGCTGAGCACACACAATGCCACACTGCTTTGAATGGGAACGTGGGCGTTGGACCTGAGTTCAGGTGCCAAGTATGTAGCGCCCCTTGAGTACGTCCTCCAGCAGAAGCTTAACAGAACCTAGAATTCAATATTTATATTCATACAATAAGTACGCACCGGAAAAACGAATGCCACATTCTCCACCTACACAAAGCCAGGGATAAGAAGCATCAGAAAGCGATGCTGTTGGGAATTGCAGCACTTGAAGATATGTAGATTTTTCAATGTGTTTTACCTATCTGAATAACTTCAAATAAAATGCAACTATCCAATACCATTAATCATGTTCTCTCTATGTTTAAGAAATCAAGTTATCATGCCTGGACAATGCACTGATACAAGAACGTAACCGTTAGTGTCACTAACAATTGTCTCTGCAAGCATGTAAATTTTATTATTTCTGCTTCAGCTACAAAAAGAAGAAATGTATGGATCAAAGTATATGTTATCTGTTTTGTAGACTGAAGAAACATTAGTTGTAAAATTGCTACGTGTACACGAGAAACGTACCTAGAAGATCAAAGTAAACGCTTTTTATTTGTAAAAAAAATAAAATTCGTAAATAAACTAGAACCAACCTAGAACATAGCTAAATATTTTCCGCCTCTTCTTTGTCATCCAAAAAAAATCAAAAACAATTTATAAATTATTTTCCTTCACATTTTGCCCATAAATTTAGAAAGTTTATATCTTATCCATCCTACCTCTGAATCCGATAATTCTACCACCCAAAAAATCTAAAACAAAACCCTAAATATTAAAATCCTTTTTGGTAATTTCTGGATATTTTCACAAACACAAAAAATAGACCTTTTCCTTTGTAGAAAATTACCAGAGAATTTAAATAAACTAAAACCAATCTAGAACGTAGCTAAATATTTTTCGCCTCTTCTTTGTCATCAAAAAATATGAATACTCCATGACACTTACTGCCTATTCTATTACGCCTATATATAATCGCTAAAATCTTCGGTAGCCAAATCTCCAAATTATACACCATTGTTTCATAAAAAATAGGTCCGTAGCAACATAAACGCATAACCAAACTTGCTCAAAATGCTAGACACCCTGCCTGCTAAAAGATTAATCAAGTCTAAACAAAAAAAAAACTTTATTCAGATGAGAGCATTGGGCCTACTTGGTTAGTATTTAAAATTTGCCAAACCAAAAATTAGGCTAGCCATGATTTTAGCTATCATTTGGTTGGCTATCAAAATTTATCGACCTCTCACATTAAGCTTGCCAAATCTATAACAAGACTTTTTGCTTATCAAATTAAGGGCATGGCAAAATTTAGCTACAAACCAAGTAGGTTCATAGCGAAGAAGCGATGAGAGCATAGTAAAGAAGCGACAGGAAGACTCCATGAAAACTTTATCGAGAATTTGTTTCAAATCAAGAATCACAAGTGGAAAGTTAAGGAAACCCCAAGCCGAATTTTCTGAAGTCTTCTTCCCCTTTCTCGTGCACTCTAGTAAAATGCCCCCCACACAGGGCGAGTCGATTCATCAGTACTTCAGTCCACCCACCCTTCTCGTTTCTCAACCCAACCAGACAAGCAGCCCAGCCCCCCGCACCTCAGGCCCAGGACGAGAGCACGAGATGGCGATGCGGACCGCGCTGACCCTCCTCCTCGCGCGCCTGCGCGCCCCCTCGTCGGCGGCGGCGACCGGCGGCGTGCGCCACCTCAACGACGGGAAGGGTCGCGTGCTCAACGAGGAGGAGCGCGCCAAGGAGAGCGTCTACATCCAGGTCCAAACCCTAACCCCCTCCCGTTGACCATTTTTCCGATCCAGTCGTTACGGCTCTGTTGATGGACTGAAGAAGTGATGATGATTTGGATCCACGGCGGCGGGCGGGGAGCAGAAGATGGAGAAGGAGCGGCAGGAGAAGCTCAAGAAGCAGCTCGAGCAGGATAAGTCCGCCGCCGACAAGGCCAAGCCCGCCGATGGCGACAAGGTACAGTAGCGTCGGGCGGCACAGAGCTACCTGATCCGCATCTGGAAATTGCATTGCTGTTGGGACTCTGCTATACTAACTTTTCAAGTCACTGCGAATTTGTAGGGCGAGTCCCAAACTAAACTGTGGATGCCGAAATAATCCCGATAGAACGGGGTTGGGATGGGGTCCTCTGTCTACTGAACAAAATGGATGGGGATTTGTGGAACACTCAAGTAGTACATTTTACAGGGTTTATTAGTTCTCAAGAACAAACAAAAAACGACCAAAACTTTACACAGCAACATGCACTTATACGTTTGGAGTCAATTTAATCCTTTACTAGACCTGAGCATATAACATAGCCAAAGGACTGGAGGGAAAATATTTTTTTTTTCCGCAATAACTGATAAAAGCGAAACAAGACTTTCCACATAACTGACGCTTGAATGGTAAAGCAACACAGAATTCAGTGGCGGAGCAGTATTTTGCATCAGGGTACTCCAAGAAGAAAATTTTCGCCGCCAATACAGCAAGCAGGATGTGAACTTTCATCACCTCTTACAATCAGAAGACAACGGGTCCGAGCGGCTGAGACGGATCCCGGAGGTTGGACGGCGGACGTTCGGACTGACAGACTTGGCTCTGCACTGCTGGGTGCTGTCGGCTAGCTGCCACCGTCACTCGCGCCTGAGCTAGGGAACACCAGCCTCGGCCGCTCGGGGAATCGGGGACTGTGATAGGATGGTCGGCCGCTCGGGGAATCGGGGACTGCGATAGGATGGACGACGTGCTTCTTTTTCCCTGAATCACAGCGATATGGCCGGAGAAATCACGGCAGGATGAGTTAGCGCCACGGCGGGGTACCGCCAGAGACGGGAAAGAAGGGCGTGGCAGGGCGACGACGTGGTGGAGAGACTTACCCAGTTACTCTAGTCGCAAAGAACGAGACGGTGGAGACGTGGACAGCGGACTGCAGCTCAAGGTCAAGGTCGCCAGGGCGGACGGCCTCTGGCGTCGGCGGCGGCTTTTGGGGCAGAATGGATCGGGTGGAGAAGAAGGCATATTGTTGATGGTGCGGAAGATCTGGGCCATTGGGTTACACAGATGTGTATATATATATATATACATACATATGTATTCCATTGTTTTTTGTATGTGCCGGAAACATGAATTGCTGCAAATGATGCTATTTCTCACCACATGCCATTGTGCCTACCTATGAGAGATCAAATTATGTCATTTAGTTCATTTCTGGGGCTAATCTTATTACCTACATTCTTTCTATTTTTTAATTGTCGTGCCCTTACAACCACCTGACCATTTTTTCCTACCTCTAAGGAATGAGGTTAGTTACATTTTCCCTTGTTTACAGAATGATGACCCTCAAATCATGTGTCAGTTTCTTGGCTTCATTTGTGTGCACCGCTCGACGCAGCTTTTGACCGACATCCCAAGCACCTGCAGCAGCTCTCCGCAGCCGTAGCCAGCACTGTGTTTCCTTTCAGTGAGCATTTATTTTCAGTCTATCGTGTATAACAACCTTTTAATCTTGTTTCACATCTTGCTAACTATGTGAATTTCGAGCTGTCCTGGTAAACCTTGCCTTGGCCAGTGCAGACACAAGTGCTGCGAACAACCAGAGGCTCTGGTCCAGAGTTGTAAGTTATCTCATCTTTACCATGGAACAGATGTGCAGAGGGATGACTGCAAATTGCTTAGTCTATGGTCGTCGACCGAATCCATGATGCTGCTAGGTCCAAATCTCTTTCAGGAAAAGCTATATAGCACACGTCCCTCCAGCTTCTTGAGATGTTTCCATTCAGTAATAAATTTCTACTACATAGATCATCCATCTGGGTGGGGGAGGGGGGAAAAACATCTAAAGAGGTAAATTTCAATGCTCCGACTCTAAATTGCTGCCATAAAAAAATAATCCTGCACTTTTTTATTCTATGATTCTATCTTCGTGCCGCCTCCTCCCTTGCTCATCTGGATCGAGAAGGGGCAAGGAGCAGGAGATGGAAGCCGATAGCCGATAGGCAGGGCTGCACCACCTGGTTGCGCTGGTTTAGTGGCACATGACTGCCGGCGACACGCCTTGGGAGTTTGCATCACAGCTGCAGAAGGATGAGCAGAGCTTGTCCCGCCGCCGTGCCCAAGCAACGGGTCGCTGCTCCGCCCGCCCGCACAAGTGCCTGGCTGCCTGCTCGCGTGCTGCTACGGTGAACGGAGATTGAAGGAAAAAAGGCAATCGTCTAGACCAAGTAACGGGTAATATAAGGCGGACACCCTGGCGTTCTGGCCGCGCGGCAACGCCGCGCGTGCTTTCTAGTACTTATTTGATGCCCAACTAGATCTTTTAAAAACTAGCTACTGCTGAATTTGCCATAGCCATAACAACTGTAAATTATTTGCCATGCAGGAGAATTAAGAGGATAAAAATGCAAGAAACCATTTTGGCACTACGTCCAACTATCCAAGAAACCAATATAAATCCCATTTACGGCCCAAGAGCTACTTTCTTCACGTGGAACCCCACACAATCCGGCCGCAAACATAATAACTGACACCTGGGGCTGGAGAGCTAGTTTCTTCGACCGATTTAGGGTCTGTATAAGTTTCCTGAGAGCTTTTGGACATCAACATTGGGACCTTCCAATAAAAAAACAGAAGCCAGAAGTGAGCTTTTAGGCGTTTGGCTTGTGAGAGCTTTTTGGCTTTTGGAATGTCCCAAACCTGAGCTCCGACAGCTTCCGGGAAGCTGAAACAAACATGGCTGGAAGGAGAGAGAAAGATCATGAATATGCTCGGTAGGAGAGTGGGAAGGGATGCCAAATTTGTCTAGGTCCGCACAAGGAAACTATGCAATGCAGAGTCTTGCTTGGGTGGCAACTATGGAAACTACTCGCTAGTTTCTGGATTGAGGCTGTCCTAGTAGTCGCTTGACAAGGTGTCCGAGCCATCCAAAGTGACCTTGAATTTGCAAGGTGGTGAAGTGTTAGCTCAGCCAGGCACTGAGAACGTGACATGCTTGATCAACCCAGGTACTAGCACGTCTATAATACCGGATCTCATCGTAGTTGGGATGATCTATGATTCGACGTGATACCTATATGTATAGATGGTATGAAAAGACATCCAATTTGTGGGTCACCGAAGGCTACTAAAATCTTGGGAAGATAAACAAAAGTGTGACTTACCTCCAATGCGAAAGCTTCCACGGAAGGAGAAGTCAGAGAAAAATTATCGAAGTCTGCAAATGTCACTCCTTCAAGCGTGATGCTCAATAGCTTGAGGTACATAAGTTTGCTAGATACCAACGGTGTTTTAACCATCTGCATAAAGGAGTCAGATTAATTGTGTGCCAAGTTCTTCTGAAATATTCATAAAGTTTCACTTCTGGAATGTACACCAAGAGTTTCAAAATTTTGCATGCTGGATGCAAGCACAGCACGACTGCAGCAAATATGGCTTTCGCAGTCAATGTAAAGCTTATTCACTTGCAATGCTTCCCCAATTGAGAGTTGTACATGCTGACTACTTCCAAAGCGAAAACTGGATAGATTTGGAGCTCTGTTCTTTATTGCTTGCAGGTTACTGCAATCAGAGACCGATAAGTGGGTTAGCTGCTTAAGGCAAGGTATCTTCAAACAAACTACCTCCAAGCAACAATTGAGGTCCAAGGATTCCAAAGCCAAGGTATTGGAAAGAAGGTTTGTGAACTCATCTCCTTCAATATATACGAGAAACATGTCTAATCTCGTCAAGCTTCTGAAGCAACCAAGACCAACTGTGGGATGAAAGGCGCATTCCTCTAGAGAAAGATAACGAAGGGACTCTGCATTGCCATGTGATAAATCTGACAATGGGAATTTGTACTTCTTCTTCCCAGTGAAATTTTCAGTCAGTCCAAGTGTGAGTACTTCAATCTCTGGTGTTACAGCACTATGAAGCCAACTGTCAAGATAACGACGGTACCTCGCATTGTGATTTGGAGCATCCAACAATTTGAGTGTCTTCAAATTACTGCCCAATCGCTTTTTCAGAACATGGTCAACTATGCTGCTGAAGTCTCTTGCTGAAAGAGAATATAATTGGTGGAATATTAGATATATTGTATTGGGCCTCATGGGCTGATTATATAGAGTACATAGGACTAACACCTCTCGTGGTTAGACAATATGGTACTATTCCTAATACTCTAACACTCCCCCGCAGTCACAGCGGGAGCGCTACAGACGATGAGACTGGAGAAGAAGCTGACAAGCTAACATCCCCCCGCAGTCATAGTAGTCGATGCGGCGCGTATGCTGTGGCTGGAGAAGAACCCGATGAATCCTCATGCAAGGCGGTAGCCCTTTGTGCCGATGTCGAGGTAGCCGTGGTCGAGGGGGCCGTGCTGAAGTGGCCGCGGTCGTCGTAGTTGTGGTCGGGTAGCCTTGTCAATGGAGCTGCAGGTGCACAAGAGGCACCGTGGTGATATGACGGAGACACGTCGAGGCAGTCGTCGTGGGAGGAAGCGATGCCGAAGTCGACGCAGTCAAGGCCGTCATGGACATAGAAGAAAGGCGACGACGCAATCGAGGCAGCCAAGGTGGGAATGGGAGGGTCGATGCCGAAGTCGATGCAGTCAAGCCGCCTGTGCGCCGAGGCGTGTGCTGGGTTTGCCAATCCCAGCAACGCATCGAGGAAGAAAGCACGCGTCGGTGTTGCCAATGCCGGGCGTACAAGGGAGAGGGCCCCAACCACGGGGACACGGCGTGGTTGTGCTGGACGAAGTAGAAGCAGTGCGATAGCGACGCATTGGCGAGTGGAGCTTAGCGACGATGTGAGGGTCGGCGAGCTAGGCCTAGCGACGACGAGGGTGTAGTTGCAGCTCGATGACGAAGACCCAATCAGCAGGACGAATACCTTGTGCAGACGGAAGCGGGGACGCGTCGGCGAGCACCACCCAGCGACGACGCGAGACACAACCGTCGATGCACAAGGGACGGTGATGTAGATGCAACGGCGAGGTGACACACGGGCGACGGTGTTGTGGCCCGATGAGGCGACACAATAGCAACCCTGTTGCTCGGAGAAGATGCGCGTAGTACTCGGCGGTGGTGTCGATGGAGTCGATGCCGATGCCGGAGTAGTTCGTACGAGGTCGATGGGCGGTGGACGACTCAATCTTGATCAGTAATCGGGCAAACCAAAAAGATACAGTAGCAGTAGATCAGGTGTACCCAGCATGACGACACGGTGACGGCGGTGCGACCTCATCAAGCGGCGCTCCCTCGGTGACAGATGCACAACGGGGCGCGGACGTGCGGGGTCGAAGGCGCCGACGTAGATCGACGTAGTGGAGATGGGCAGATCCGCCTCATTGCAGCGACACACCGGATCTGGCTACCTCCATGGCAGCACAGATCGGGCGTGTGGCCGGGCCTAGCCGCCACCACGGCGGCACGAGACGAGGCGAGATCCAACAGCCTCCATGCGGCGAAGATCGGGAAGGCGTTGACGACGACAGCCCAGCGGCGAGCCTGGGAACGAGGCGACGGCGACCGGACGATGACGTAGGAGAGATCTTGATCTGCTGCGCGACGACGACAATGGCTGCCGGATCAATAAGATCGGGTGCCTAAACGGGGGCGCTGCCCCCGGCGGAGAACGGCCTCTCCCCGGGGGCACGCGTGCGGAAGCGGCGGCGGCTAGAGTTAGGATCTAAACCTAGGCGAATGATACCATGAAAGAGAATATAATTGGTGAAATACTGAATATATTGCATTAGGTCTCATGGGCTGATTATATAAAATACATAAGACTAATACCTCTCGTGGTTAAACAATATGATATTATTCCTAGTACTATGATACTTTCTATTTCATCCTTTCCGCAAGCAATATTATTCAAACCCAATATTTCATTACTGAAAGTGAGATTACGGCGGGTTCTCCAGGAAGATAGAAAGGCTCGACACACACAGGCGACTCGAGCAGCATCTCCCAGTGGCATTAGAGAATGTATATACGCCAGATGTCCTGCATGCACAAGTATGCCAGATAAGTTCAGAATCAAACTATAAAAATGTTTGTGTTTCCACAAAGTGCACCATGTTTCAGATATTCACAGAGCGCTGAAATGGAAATTGGAACATGCATATATCAAGCATAATAAGGATCTGTTTAGATCCACTAGTGCTGATAGTTAGCAGCCAAATTTAGTACCAGTGGATGCAAACAAACCTGCTAATAAACCAACTACCTTATCCAAGGGATTGCTAACTAGAGTATTAGTTAAACTACAAGGTTTGGGGCTGCTAACAGGTGGTAATAGGTGCCAACTACCTATTAGCAAATAGCAACATATTAGTAGGTGGATCCAAATAGGCCCCTGCTAGTAAAGTTAGCTTATAGTTAGTCGCTATTAGCTAATTAATTGACTATTAGTGCTAGTGGTCCAAAGAGGCCCTAAATAGATTTTTTTTTTCCAAAGAGCTTTGTTACTGTCCTTGGAGGTATTGATATGTCTTAAAACGATAACTAAGGCATTGATCTTGATCGCCAGTTGTATCTATTTGTAATTCTAGAAGGACTGCTCTTGTCAAACTGATGTACTAAGTTTTTACTTGACACAATATTATTCTGGAGGATTGGAAACAGTGGGAATGAACCAAAAGCTATTAATGCACTGCCACCATTCTCATTTGTTTGACATTGGTCAGCTCAAAAAAAAAATGGTGGGCGAAGTAGAACATGGCAGGATTAAGAGCTCAGATCACATTACATTTTTTTTAGCTATAATATGGGTTTATGGGTCGACAAATTGTGCAGGTCAAGCAGCCAGTGATATATTTTTACTTGCAATATAACATTTTGACATACCATTGGAAGGAATGGCCCTGAATTCCCATTTGTTTCAATCTGACAAATATCGTCCTGTTGGCAGAGCAAGCCCTTACTTTTGACTTGTGCTGAGGAAATCTGTAACAACCCTAGAAATCCGGTCACCGAAAGTACGGGCTTTCAAAAATTTTTCTAAAGTTTACCAGTGTATGGTGGATGTCATGTAGGAAACCCGCCAATAGATGCACAAATAGCACCCGACGTTAGCCCGAGCATTACATTTAATTACCAGAGAATGTTTTGCCTCTTATTCGATTTTATGTGATGACTAATAAAATCGAATAACCTTTTATCACATGTATATATATATGCCTGCTAACTCCGAAAATGGAGTCATCATGACCTAGAGACCCTAGTGGACCCACCATGGTGTATACATCATGGTCATTAACCTCACTAACCTAGGGTTGTGGCTAAATTAGTTGCTTTGCAAGAAATAGAAATGGAAAAGATTTTGAAAATAGAAAGAAAAAGGAAAAGGCCAAAGAAGCCTGATAAGCCCAGCAGCAGGCCCAGCCCGCTCGCGGCCGTCCGGCCAGTCCCGCGCGTCAGCCTGCCGCCTCGGCCCGCCGCTCGCTCGCGCGTTCGCGCCGCGGCCCATCAAGGCGGCCCAGCCAGGCCGCAGCTCGCCGCCCGCCCCCGCGCGCTGCCACGCCGTTCGGCCCATCAGCAAAACGCGCGGCCCATCGGTCAGCTCGGCCCATCGGCAAAACGCCCGCCAGCGTCGCCCGCGTGCTCCCGCCGCCACTCTCGCTGACAAGCGAAGCCCACCTGTCAGCTTCCACCTTTTACCATTTCTGTTCGCCGCGCGTCGGGTCCGTCGTTCCAAAAGAAGAAACGGCGCCATCCGCCGTCCGCTGCTCACCCGTGACCCGCCACCGCGCCTCGGATGCCGTCCATCCTCACCTGCCCGCGCCGCGCCTTTCCCCGAACCCTAACCCTAACTCGCGGTCGCGCCCAGCCGCAGGATTGGCATCTGCCATCCTCGCCATCCGCCATGGCCGCCAGCCGCTATAAAAGGGAGGAGCGTCCGGCCTCTAGGGTTTCCCATGCCGCGCAGTCGCCTTGACCGTGCCGCACCTCTCGCTTGCTGCTGCTGAGGAGAAGGGGTAAAGTGAGGAGAGGGGGGAGCTGCCGCCGGGAGCAGAGCGTCGCCGGAGCTGGAGCTGCGCGCGCTGCTGACGTCCGTGCCACCGGAGGAGGACCCGAAGCCGCTGCTCAACTCCACCAAGCGAACCGCGAGCTCAGCTTCTCCTTCCCCGAGCCGAACCGCGAGCTACGCCACCACCATCGGGATAGCTCGGTGAGCTCGACTTCCATGGTCGCCGCCAGTGCATCGCCCGCGTTCCCACTCTGCTCTTCCCCTTTCTCTCCTTTAACTCGATCGCTAGCTCCGCGTCGTCCTAGAACACCTTTAGGGCAACCTCTTGGGGCCTGGCAATGACCACAGTGGGGCTACGCACCTTTGCGGCCCTGGTCGCCATGGCACCCCGGCCGCCAACGCGCCGCCTTGACGCTCGTCATCGCGCACACTCCGCCGAGCCTCCACTCACCACGGTAGGCAGGTCCAGGAGCTCCTAGCTGCTCCATTCGAGGAATGGAGGGAAAGATGGAGGCCAATGCCAGGTCTCACCGGCGAATTAGACCTCGCCGTCGCCGCCGCCCGCCGCCATGCCTTGCTGCCTGCCACCGGCCTGTGAGCCACTTTTTCCAAATTGAAGCAACCGCTGAGCACGTCCTGGTCCTGCGAAGCCTTTGTGCTTGCTAATAACGCGTCTCGCGCGCCATGGTGCCCTGCTGCCGCGACCTCGCCGCCGGCCGCCGCCAGTGTACCTGCGCCGGTGAGCCGAGCCCCGTGCGCGCCACCGCGACCCCACCAGCACCTTTGCCGTGCCCTTGCGCCGCCCTAGCCGCTCGCCCGCCGAGCTCGCACCGCCCGCGGCCGCCGCTTGCCTGCTCGCCGCTGGCCGACCGGGCATGCCCGTCGCGTGCGTGAGGAAGATGGGGAAACTTTCCCGTGCCCGTGTGGACCAGGTCCACCACGTGGACCTAGCCAGCCAACCGCGCAGTGCCACCTAGCCACCCAGTCTCCGGTGCACCGTGAACCTGGTCCGTGAGCCAGAGCACCGTGGACTCGGCCCGATGGAGGTCCAACCCGCCACGTGGCCCAGCTAGTGAGACGACACGTGTCCGGGCCGGGCCGGCCCAACACGGCCCAGATCCAGCCCTAACCAGGCCCGCCGAGGCCCGGTTGAGGCCCGGTCGGCATTGATCGTTGATCGGTCAATGTTGACCGTTGACCTGGCCCCACCTGTCAGTGATCAGATCCGAGGGCCCCACCTGTCAGCCACTGACTGGGTCCTCCGTCAGTGCTGATGTCAGCATGACGTCAGCACAGCCCCGGTTGCACTGTTCCCGCACGCCACGTGGCCCAATCAGAAGCTGCCACGTGTCAGCACCAGGTTAATCTGCCCTTTTTCTTTTTTCAGAAAATAGAATAAACTTCAAAAATTCATAACTTCTTCATACGAACTCCGAAAAATATGAACCAAGTGTCCAAATTTTCATAAAATGAGCTCTACGTCATAGGCTTGTGTATGAGTGCATTTGGAGTTATTGAACTTTATTGCTTCTTTGTGTTGACTCTATAGGAGCCGCGAACGCGGCTATTATGTCTCGTTTCAGAGGAGGAGCAGCTTGAGGAGGACGACTACGAGTACGAGGAGGAGCTCGGTGACGACTTCGCAGGTGCCACACCCCACCCAACCTCATAGATCCTATTACGCATGGCATAATATCTAGTTGCTAGTGCTTTAATTATGAATATCACCAGATGATAGGTTGCATGGTAGCGCAGCTTGATGAGCCTTTACCTTGTCGTAACCTTACTCCCGCACACCTGCTGATAGGCTAGACGCTTGCTTATTTTACTTATGATGCCTTAATTCTACTACGCTTATATCTGCGTGATGGTGATGCGTGGTGGAGAGTATGGTTATATGATTAAGGCACGTGGTGCCACTTTACTCGGGGAGAGTGCTGCGTGCGTCTTGGGTGTGTGGTGAGGGTTGAGTTGATCGGACAGGATTCTACGACGAGCCATGTGGGCGAGTCTTGCCGGGGAATGTGTTCTGGGCATTCCCGTGTGAGGTGCTTGTGGCGGGCACATTGTGAGGTATAAGGAGATCCCGGAGGTGAGAACCTTCGTGGAGCAAAGCCCTGGGTAGGAGGTGCTGTTGTAGCACGGACTGTTGTAATCCATAAGGGAAGATAATCCTGTCTGATCTCCCTAGGACCTGATATCTCTTGAGAACCGGAACCTTGGGACTTACGTGCTCACCACTCGCTCTTGTATGGGCGGGAGACGGATGTCTGACTAGCTAGGACGGTGCCACTACTACTAGGTGGTTAGCAAATAGTGTCGGGAGGTACGGGCGTGGAGACCCACACCCTCCTTAGACAACATAGTGACCTCGGAGGCCCGGTACTATGTCTCACAGTCTCAGTGTGCCGGTGGTACCTATCCGGGATGTCCCAGTACTGAGTGGTAGGGTGGCATCGCACCGGTTAGAAAGCAGCCGGAATCAGCTTAGGCGGGGCACCGCCGATGATAGTGATCTTGTGGTTACGGGAGTACACGCTCTGCAGAGTTTATGAATCTATATATATAGTCCGCGAGCCACTGGTATGGCTTTTTCCTAAGACCCACGCTTCTCGGGAGTAGTGAGAGGAGTCCTTCTATCTCTCCCCCTGGTGTTACCCTTCCGGCTGTGAGCCGCTGAGACAGGCTCCGAGAGGGAGTTGGACCTGTCGACTGAGTGCGAGAGGGTGAGATGTGTGTGATGGAGATGGAATGGGTTTGGATGTGTGGATGAGATGGGTCAAAACTTGATGAATTATACTATATAATACTGATCACTGTTCGCATAGGAAACTACAGCCACATATTAGGTCGAATTGATTACATCCTTTGCATCCCACCAAATACTACATAGCAAAAGCAAAGCATAGGGTGGGAGATGTGGCCAGTATAAATCGTACTGAAAATTATTTGGCAGGTGAGCCCGACTACGACTATGACGATGAGGAGTAGTAGACGTCTCGTTCCTACGCTCAGGCTTCTTTTGGAGATTTATGTACTTTCGCCTTCCGCAGCTGTTCCAGACGCTGCAGCTACTCTGATGATCCCGCTAGTGTGGCGATCAACTATTTATGTAATCCCTTCTAAATGTATTCTTTTGTTCGAAGTATGGATTACTGTATCAACTAACGCTGGATGATATGATGGTTTGAGCTTTAAACTATTGAATTATTCGCCATTCTGTGTATTTTCCCTTCGTAAAAAATTGAGGATGTTTCAAAATCAATCCATCTGCGCAAAACAAACTAATACAGTCGGTAACATGCATCATGAGAGAACAACAGACTTCAACAGCCAAACCCAATTTGTTTCTCTAGTATTCCAACTTCTGGCGTATAAAAGAAATTACTTCAACTTAGGAATGAAATTTCAGCTGCACCACAAATACTTTATGCAAAACAGCGCAATCTCTCATCAATCTTGTCAGATCAATTAAACTAGACGGTGGCCAACTAAATCAAATGCCACGTTCACAGCATTATTTGAATGAAAACAGCTGCTGGTTCAGCTTCATCGCCCAAAAAGCTTATAGATTGTAAAACAGAGATCCAGGGGGTTCTTACTTCTACGAGTTTGGATTTGGCGCCGAAGCCGGGTCCGATCTATGGACACGAGACGTCTGAGCGCAAGCCGCCCTACGTTACGACGAGAAGCTAGGGAAAGTCGGAATCCTGCTACAGATTGGCTGGCGCCACGGCACCGTCTCCGAGATCTAAGCTCGTGTTCATCGGGCTCTGCCGACATCTCATGCGTCGGTATGCCTGCCGCTTGATCCTGCTGGCTGCAACGCAAAGCTGTTGGTGAGATTGGGATCTGGAGCAGAAGGATTTTGATCTATGTTATGTTTTCTTGATCTGTTGGTGGGATCTTCTAAAGCAAAAGGATTGATCTATCATAGATCATACTGTATATGCGTTCAGAGCACGATGATTTCCGAAGCACAAATCTTTCCGATTCTAACTCGTTACGGATTTGGGCCAGCTGATGCCAAGCTCGTGTTTGTGTCCCTTCCCGTTTCGACTAGTAGTCCGGAAGGGACAAGGGATGTCTGCGCTCCACAGGGACCTGGAGGCAAGCAGCAGAAGCGGAGACGCCGCCGGTGGCTGACTACCCCGGATCTCTGGTCCAGGATATCTGCCCGATACTCGGATGCATGGGACCGCAAGCCATCACCTGCAGCTCCAGCATCTCCTTCCAGTCTTCCACTGAACTTTCTTAGCCTCTTCGTTCATGCCAGAGTCAAGGTATTAGCAAAGTTAAGTTTTTTTTCAGCTATCTTGAGTGTGTACTGCAAATGATTGCCACTTCACTTAGCTGTTTCTTACTGCAAATACTCTTTGCATTGGGTTATTTTTTTTTAGAAAGGGTCTTGCATTGGGTTTTAATTTTCTACTAGATTCTGATGTTGTGTTTCTTTGTTGTTTGACATTACCATGGGGTCATACATACTCATCTTGCACAAGATCAGTTGTCTGTGGTACACATTTATCAAAAGAAGTAAGATTAAGTACTATCAGGATTCCCTTCACGTTTATTACACTGTGGAGTAGTACTGTGCATATCTTAAGAGGCATCTGTCCATCATGTATTGATTGTCTCCACTGATGGACTGTAGTACTCCTTATTTCCTTGAGTTCTTTGTACTTGGGTTGGAGAGATATCAATGCTGTTTGATCACCCACACCAGTACAGGCTGCTGGATTAATTCAACCTTTCTGGTCCCTTGTCAAAAAAAAAAACATTTCTGGTCAAAGATTTAAACAGCTTCTTCTTCCTTCCTTTCTTTTTTTTTCTTCAACACCCGTCTTTACAGCTCTGGCTTCAGCTCATAAAGGCCGTTGCCCGTTTTGAGGAAAGATGCCCAACTTAAGTGCGGCGAGCATCGGACTCACAATCCATGGCGCTGCTGTGGCCAGCAGAGATGCACAGGCCTTATAAATGTTGAAGTGATTCCTAGTTCATCAGTGGAGGGCTTCAAAGAAATTTTTTTAGCGATGCCAAGATATGGATTTTATGGTAAATACCGTAGTAGTAAGATGCAAGAAAAGGTATCCTAAGACACAACAAACAACAGAGAAATCGTTAAGCTATCATAAGTTTCCAAAAAAATTATGGACTTGTTTGTAGCTATGTCTATCAAGCCTTGAATTCTCAATTAATATCTGTTGATGTCACGGTTCACTCAAGTCTTTGCAATGTAGATGTCTCATCTTTTCGGTGATCGCTATACATTTTCTAGGACAGAAGCAAAGTGCTACTGGTATCGGCCTATCCATGGCTGATGCCAGAGATGCAGAGAGCTTAGAGATATTGAAGTGGAGAGCTTATAGATTGCTGGGTTTTTAAATAATGACTGATTAGGGTGCCACAAAATGTAAGACAGTAGGTATCTTAAGACACAACAAACACAATAGGATAATAAATAAAAGTGGAGTTTATAAGATGTTGATAAACTGTATATCTATCAAGTATTGAAGTCTGAATTAACATGTTGATGGCTCTTGCACTGCAGAGATGTCTGGTAAAAATTGACATGGGCTGTGTTTAGTTACCCAGGGTGTGTTTAATTCCCGCGAATTTCGAAAGAAAATGTCACATCATGTCACCTCAGTGCACTGTAGCATTTCGTCTGTATTTGGTAAAAATTATCCAAACTTTGAATAACTAGACTCAAAATATTCGCTTCGTAAAGTACAACAAAACCGTGCAATTAGTTTTTCATTTTATCTACATTTAGTACTCCATGCATGTGCCGGCATTTTGATGTGACGGGTGATAGGAATTCTGCATAGTGAATTTTAGGGTGATTTTTGGGTAACTAAACACAGCCTCAGAAATCATTCCAAAATTTACTATGCAGAATTTGTTGATACCTTGGAAACAGGTATCCCAGACCCCTGGCTTACCAAACTAAAACCCCGCAAAATCAGTACTTGACCCCTCCGGTAACCTCCCGCGCTAACATACGAAGGCCCATAGGCTGAGACGTATCAGACTGGCCCGCGAACGAACAACGACGGCCCAAAACCAGAGCCTGCTCGAGAGGCTACCGAACGGACTAGTACTGTATAACCGAGAGGTTACCGAATGGACTAGTACTGTACACCCGAGAGGATACCGAACGGACTAGTACTGTACACGCGAGGGTACAATTCGAGCGACCCCTCGAGGAAGGAACTTCATCCTCCGAACGAGCCTGCCCTCGAGGACGTAACTTCGCCCGCGAACGAGCCTCCCCTCGAGGAAGGAACTTCGCCCGGGCGAATGGGCAACCCTCGAGGACAGTGCACCCATCGGCCACCAACTCCCCCGTACGGATCCGAGCGTATTTAATGCGATCTATCTACCCATGTCTAACCGCATGGCCACAGTTACGGTAACAGTTACAGGCGTGACGGTCAAATCTGCTTTTACCGCCCATACCCCGGAATCCCGCAAGTCATATTACGCTGTTGCGCCATACCGAGCGCTGTGCCACGACCCGCACCGCCTCGAGACGTATAAACTAACATGTTTTCCGGGATTCGGTCTTATCCAGCGAAGCTCGACCTCCTCGGCACGACCCCCTCGACTCCGGCCAGGACCCTCGACCGTCGCCCCTCGATTTCACCGAGCGAACCCTCGAGCTGAACCTCAACAACTTCCGACGCGACGGCTGCAGGGCCTCCCATACCGACGTACATCACTACAGCAGCACCGACATGATCGGCCTCAACGTCGTACGTCATCAACGTCATGCGAACTCGAAATACATGTACACCTGTGCCCCTCCTTCATCTATAAAAGGAGGCGCCGGGGCGTTAGGGAGGGGGACCGAACAAAAAAACCGAGAGAATCTAGAGCATAGAAACATTAAGGCTTTAGAACACAGAGCGACACCGTGAGCCTGTGTAAGGTCGAGAGCAAGGCGTCCGAACGCCCAAACTCCGCCTCACACTCCTCACCCCTGCTTGTATTTTCCCCTGTACTAGCACTTCGGTGCAAGATAACACGAATCATCCTCCCCCCGCTGGACGTAGGGCCTTCTTTGCCCGAACCAGGATAAATCATTGTGTCCTTCTTGCATCACCCACCGGATTAGGGAGCACGCGAATACAATATTACTCGTTGGTGTTAACCCCTCGAGGGTCAGAATACCGACAGAATTCCTATCACCCGTCACATCAAAATACCGGCACATGCATGGAGTACTAAATGTAGATAAAATCAAAAACTAATTGCACGGTTTTGTTATACTTTACGAAACGAATATTTTGAATCTAGTTACTCAAAGTTTGGATAATTTTTACCAAATACAAATAAAATGCTACAGTGCGCTGAGGTGACACGAGATGACATTTCCTTTCAAAATTCATGGGAAGTAAACACAGCCATGTAATTCAAAGCTCATTGAAGTGCTCTGCTTCAACTGTAGTTGATTTTACTGCATAGGAATTCAATACCTGACTGTCCTTTACTTGGTTTTATTATGACATTTGAACATAAAGGCAAGCAGATGAGAGGTCTCGATGGCAAAATCATTCTCGGGGAATGCCATGTCGCCCATACCAGGTCCTAACCTTGACCTTGAGTAGTGGGTCCGTTTGTGGGGTCAATCTTCTCTGTTGATCACTTAACTTGGCCCTGACTGATGAAGTACAATAGGATCGGGCCACAACTCTTTTCAACAGAATCGGCTGGATCCATCCAATCCTTCTGAGTTACTAATCCGGTGTGTTTTGTTCTCAACATGTGGATGAGATGGGAAAATGAGAATAAGATCTAGACATTTAGATTTTAGAATCAGATTCTAGAATCCAACTATCTACCCCAAACCTATCGTTTGTAGATTCTCGCTGTCGAAGGTAATAATCACAAGAGAATGAGATCCGAAAACACCCCCTCATTTTTCATCTCGAATTCAGATTCCAAATCACTGTGTAGAGTCACTGTGAGAATGGGATCTAAACAGGGCCTAACAAAGCTTAAAACAGTTGGATTGCATAATACACTTTCGTCTCTACAGTATGTTATGCATCCTAATCCCCTCAATCATGCACCAGGTTCCTTGAGCTATCAAAATGTCACAGTCCAATAACTGGTGGTGATGGAAAGAGTAGATCATACACAGTACTAATTTATTGAAGGATTGGACGTTTCCTTCATTGAGAATCTCGGGAATCAGCTGGAGAGATGCAAATTAAACTCCAGTTGAAATAGGATGTTTTGCTGATGCTTTTCTGTTAGGCATCTTTTACTTTGCTGTTGTCGTTTTTCCATCCCATGAGGTCATGTTGCTGTGTTATATTGTTCGGTAGGAGCTTCATTTTTTTAATAAAATATGTAGCTCTCTTGTCTGATTTGTTGCCAAAATGACAAATTTTGCATTATTCGCTCTCGAATACAAGTTCTTGGCCTGGCAGGCAAATCAGAATCACCTGGGAGTTGTGGAAAGAGAGAAGCACTAGAAATTTTGAGAGGAAGTTTGTCCCAACACATATTACTCACTGGAAAATCCGAAAAATAAAAGATGAAGTGAGACTTTGGTGCACATCGGTTGCTAAAGGACAAAGTGAGATCTTACGGATGAGCTAAGCACCTGGGTGGGTTTCCTTGGCCAAACCCTGCTAAGTTCTTTTATTTTCCCTTAGACAATTTGTTCTTTTGAAAAAAATACTTCTATATTAATACAAGCCCTGAAGAGTCCCACCTTTGGTTTCGAAAGAAAAAGGTGCTACTGTGGCTCATAAAGTGACACATCAACAAAGGTATACAGTAGAATCAGTACTACGAGTCAAACCTACAATGCTGTAGAGGTTCTTTGTCATCTCTGATTGAATTGGTTTCCCTTGAAATAGAATTAGTTCTACTACATACATTTTCACTACTAAGGCCTTGTTTAGATACCAAAATTCACTCCCAAATTTACTATACAGAATTCCTATTCTCCATCGCATCAAAATGCCGGTATATGCATGGAGTACTAAATATAGGCGAAATCAAAAACTAATTGCACAGTTTTGTTGTACTTTGCGAGACGAATATTTTAAGCCTAATTTTTTAAAATTTAGACAATTTTACCAAATACAAACGAAATGCTACGGTGCGCTGATTTGACGTGTGTACTGTGCATTTCCGCCGGGTAAGTAAACCAGGCCTAATAGAGTGGCTAAAAAATCTGACAGGGAGAATGGAAATAATGAATACGCGGCGCTGTTCTAAATGCTTGTTGGTTAGATGTCATTTCACAAGTTGCAGCAACCATCTTTGAGACACGCCAAAAGAAAAAAAGGTGAAGAAGCATGGAAGCAGAGCGAACGGCATTGAAGGATTTAGGCCGCAAAGTAATCCATGGAGTATTTTTAACATGGAGAAAGAAAGGCTTTAGATTTACCTGAAATGTCTGAAATATTTAAGATCGACTGATGGTTCACATCATAAGCAGCTGTGGCTCATCGATGCACATTTACTACTTTGCTAGATGGAGAGGAGAAGGAAGCCCTTTGATGATCAGCATCAGCTGCTGCGCGGCCATAAATCTCACCATAAAGGGGCATTCAAGGTGCTAAAACTATAATGCAGCTGCTGCCAACAGTATGGTGTAAAATTACTCACAGGTACTACTGCCTGGTGCCAGCAGCACTGCACTGCACGGTGGAGTCATAGATACTGTAGATAGATAGAGGACGCCCAGAAAATAAAAAAAGAGAATCTCAAAAGCAAGAGTAAATTCGAGCTTGATGAAGATAATATTGCCTTCATAGTTCATACTGTAACTGTACTTCATATGGTTCATACACCATGGATGGATGTCTCTGTTTTACATTTTTACTGCAGCTGCTGGTTCTCGAACTCTCAAAGGCAGGGCATGCTTGTTGGAACAGAGTAGAGTAGAGTAGAATAGAGCAGTTTGTGGTTCCATTCCAGCAGCTGAATACAAATACTACAACCTTAAGTAGTTATGAAGATCTTTTGTCTAGAGTGTAAAACATTATCTTGGAAAGTTCAGGAAGAAAAAAAATATATGATCTTGGAAGGACCAGAGGAACCAGCATGAATCTCGCAGGAGCTTGGCTTTGTGATCTTTTAGACTACTACTGGGGATAGGATCACCGATCAGAGAGAAGAGGAGGACGTGGGGGCTTTGTTGTTTTTCATTAATGCCAAGTAATGAGAAGCATTGACCTCTCTCCCCTACTGGACACAATGGCATTGGCACCCCCCCTGCCTGCCTGCCCTATATAACTTGGCTCCTAGCCGCTCAACCAAACGCATCAAAGCTCATCTCCTTTCCTGTTCCCACATCTCTCCTCTCCTCTCTTGTGCAGCCATCCATCCTCAAGGTTTCTTGAGGTAACAGCTGTTCTTGGTTCTTGCTCATGTTTTGCTCATGTTCTTGGTTCTTGCTCATGTTGAGGTAACAGTAAGTTTGAAAGTGTGATGAATTGATGCATATTATAGGTAGTGAGCGTGAGGCATGAGCCGGGGCAACAACGGCGGCAGCGGCGGCGTGAGGAGCACTCGGCTGGAGCTGCAGCTGAACCTGTCCCCACCTGCGGCGATGGAGGTGGACGGCGACGGCGGCGTGCACGACGACAGCGACTCGTCGTCGCCGAGCTCGTGCGTGTCGTCGGACGGGCGGAGCTCGGGCGGCAGCCCCGCCGGGGGCAAGTCGCCGATGGTGATCGGCGCCTGCACGCGGTGCCTCATGTACTGCATGGTGGCCAAGAAGGACTACCCGACCTGCATCAACTGCAAGCAGCCGTGCCTCGTGGACCTCCTACACGGCGAGGCCGCCGGCGGCGGTGGCAGCGAGGCCGCCGCCGGCGACAAGAAGCCGCCGCAGCAGCAGCAGCGCGGCAAGCGCAAGTGAAGCCGCGCCGCCGGTGTACCGTGCATGTGCCCGCCCGCGCGCCCAGTGGATGCTCATACGGAGGGTCAGCTCAGCTCTACATCGACTCCAACTGACTGCCGTTGGATCATCCACTGGACGACAACAGGGTGTTCGTCCCTTCAGTTCCTTCCTCATTAGGAGGAGGCTAGTACGTAGTAGTAGCCGCAGCAGCTTAGTTGACTCTTGATGCTGTTGCAGTTGGAGTAGGTTGGTGTTACGTATCATGGTGGGGGTTGTGGGGTTATGTGTGGTGGAGCTAGCGGTTGTGGTGGTGTTTTTAGGTTGTAATCCTCCATTCCATTGCAGCTGAAGAAACATTTGCAAGGGAATTGAATCAACTATTTTACCTCTGCTGATGCAAACACTCTGTTCTTGAGCTGCTGCTGCTCTCTCTGTTCTCTCGATGCATGCGACCTAGTGGCTGGCCTATGCGAGACTCTGTTCGGGTGTTCTTCCACCTGTTTGCTCCACACCTCCAACTAGCTAGCTGGGCCTTGTTGTCGCACTGCTCTTTGAACAAGAAGCATAGTGTTTGTAGCCAAGCTAATCACACACGACAGCACGGAAGCATATCTAATGGTGGACCCAGATAAAGTACACATACTATGAGGAGGATTAACCGTGAGACATAATACCATATAATATAATAAAAAAAATATTTTTATAGATAAATGAGAGATAATTATTGTATAACTTAGCTCTTATAATTTGACCTAAGTCATCTCTCCACTAAATTGAGAAAACTCAATCCTATTTCTGTGTAACCAATGATAATAGGAATTTGGTAAAAGAAAAAAAAGAGATTTTGATGTTTCTACTCCTATTCCAAAGTCTAAGGGTGATTTTATCCCTTTTCTTTTTACTTGTTATTTTACCCTTGTTTTTTTCGATGAAGCTCCTGTTACGTAACACCGTCTGAGATAGATTGATTAAATGGCCAAAAAGAGTAAACTTGCGCAAAAAGACAAGGATACCCATATGTCCCTCTCCTACCGCTGGCATGCGATAATTCATGCATCTATGTGATATTAAATTGTGTTTATGTTGATTATTAACTAAAGTGCTGCTGATTTTTTTATAAAAAAATTTGTGCAAAAAATGAGAGCTTGTTGTCTGAAAATAGGGACAAAAATACGACATAATAAAACCGGGGTAAAAACGCATAGGCAAAGCCATCGTTTTGTCCAAAAGTTAATATTGTTAGAGGGACTTAACGTATCATGGGTTAAGTCTTCCTTCGTTTAAAAATACCAAGCATGATAAACATGTGAGATAGAAAAAGAAAGAGCGTGGTTAAGCGACGAGCACCAAGCGTCGGGCTTCACACGATAAACAAGTGAGACAGAAAAAGAAAGAGGGAAGAGAAAACGAGGAAACCAAAGTAGTCGTATTGATAGGGTGACCCCCTCTGGCCGGCCCTCTTCATGATCATCATGGAGGTCATGAACACATTGATCCTGGAAGCGGACCGCCGCGGCCAGCTGTTGCCCATGCCTAGCGACGCGGCGAGGTGTAGAGCTTCCATTTACGCCGACGACTTGGTCATCCTCCTCACCCCATCGACATTAGACTTCATGTGCATCAGGCAGCTGCTGGAATTGTTCGCAGGCGCATCTGGCCTCGTGACCAACTTGCACAAGTGCTCTATCACGCCGATCCGTTGTTCAGACGAGGAGATCCAGGGGGTCCTGGTGGTCTTCCCCTGCGCCGTTCAACAGTTCCCCTGCCGCTACCTCGGCGTGCCGCTGTCCGTCACCAGGCTGAGCCGCGCACACGAGCAGCCTATCGTCGACGCGGTGGCGGCCAGGATCCCAAACTATAAGGCAAACATGATGAAAGCGGCCGGACGCAAGACGTTGGTGCAATCTACGCTGTCGGCCATCCCCGTGCACATGTCCATCGCCTGCTCCCTTTCGCCGTGGGCGGTCAAGGAGATTGACAAGAGGCGGCGTGGCTTCCTGTGGGCGGGAAAGGAGAAAGCCGCTGGCGGCAAGTGCAAGGTGACATGGCCGGTCACCTGTGCACCGCACTGCCTGGGAGGGCTTGGCCTGCCCGACCTCAGACTTTAGGGCTTCGCGCTGCGCTTACGTTGGGAGTGGCTGTGGCACTCAAGGCTAGACGCGCCGTGGGCACGGCTTCCACAGAAGAGCGAACTCATCGTCCAGCAAATGTTTGCGGCTTCGGTCCACTTCGTCGTGGGCAACGGCGAGTCCACCATGTTCTGGACGGACCGCTGGCTACCGTGCGGTCCGCTTTGTGACGCCATGCCGATCCTCTTCGGAACGGTTGGCCCACGAAGGCACAAACGCACGGTCAAGGAGGCACTCCAGGACCGGCGCTGGACTAGGGACGTGGCTGGGGCGCCAACAATTGCTTTCGTCACCCAATTCGCCGCCCTGTGGAACCTCACGGAGGCGGTACAGTTGCGGCCATTGCAGGAGGACCAGATGATATGGCGTTGGACGGCGAATGGAGTTTACTCCAGTGCCTCCGCCTACCGGGCGTTCTTCATTGGCAGGGCATCACTGGCCGGGGCAGAGGAGCTGTGGAAAGCGGTGGCGCCTCCCAAGGTTAAATTCTTCTTCTGGCTGGCACTGCACGAGCGCCTATGGACCGCGGAGTGCAGGAGGCGCCACGGCCTCCAGCAGGGAGACGACTGTGCTTTCTGCGATCAGCTTCCTGAAACAGCTGAACACCTGCTCGCCGGATGTGTGCTCTCTAGGACCATGTGGCACTATTTCTTGTCCAGGGTCGGCAGGGCGGACCTATGCCCAAGCGCCAACTCGAGGCTCATTGACTGGTGGCTTTCAGCGCGACAGGATATCCCGCACACCCTCAGAAAAGCCTTTGACTCAGCTGTGTTGCTCATCTCATGGTGCCTGTGGAAGGAACGGAACAGGCGCACCTTCGACAACATCTCAAAAACCGAAGCATGGATCATTCAAGCCATCGGCGAGGAGGCGGACGCCTGGATTGCAGCCGGGTTCCGAAGCATCGCTACGCTCTTCGCTTCGTAGTGCTTACACTCTCCTGTCATTGTCGCACAATTAGTTTTCTTAAGAGTAGTCTTCTTTAGCTCCACCGTTCAAGCCGGTGCCCTGTATAAGTGTTTCTAATGCCCTGAAGGCTGCTCGCCTATGGGAATATTGGGTTGTGAACTTCTAACTTCTCTTAATGCAAAACGTGCCAAGCACGATTACGAAAAAAATTGACAGGCAGGTCCTACTTAATAATGGGTATGAGGTTTTCGCAATCTCTTTAGAACTAGAACCACTCCCTTATAACATGTAGTTCCATTTTCTTAGTCCCATACAGCTAATTTTTGAATGTAGTCAAGAGGATCAGGTGGAGATGCTCTCTTAAGGCGTCTCGAGCAATAAGCAACCTTGAGCATCATGCTGTGAAACGGGGATGTATCCTGAAACATGCTAGGCTATATCTCTTGAGAGTCCACGCTTCGTTTTGAACTATTAAGTGATCGATGAAATTGGTTTATAGCTAGCTCCACGCGAATCCATTATCGGAGACGCCCTTATAGCTAGGGGCTTTGCTCTGTTATTAACCTTTTTTTTTTATATGTGCAAGAGCATCGAAGAAAAACGTATGTTGACGATTGACATCATGGAGAGCGCCGTTTGAATCTGATGACGTGGCATGAGAGTACTCCATCTATCCCTGTTTCTTCATGGACGTCAAAAAGATACATAAATTAATACTAGCCCTTGTTTAGTTCCACCAATTTAACCACCAAATTCCTATTCCCCGTCACATCAAAATATCGGTGCATGCATGAAGTACTGAATGTAGATGAAATCAAAAACTAATTGTACAGTTTTATCGTACTTTGCGAGACGAATATTTTAAGCCTAATTAAGTTTGGATAATTTTTACCAAATACAAACGAAATGCTACAGGAATTCTGCTACAGAAATTCTAACCCTAATTTGAGAATCTAAACAAGGCCTAAATATGGGACAGACGAAGCCAAAGGGCGTAAATGGTGTTGGCCGTGGGACGAGGAACTTACGGAGGCACGGGAGCGTGGATAGCAGAAGCAGCGGCAGCGTCTGTGGCAGGCGGTGCCGGTGCAGTACGTGCAGATCCTGGTGCCGTGCCCGTGCGCCCACTGCATGCAATGCAACCCAGAGTAACACACCACACGTACTGTGTGTGTACGTAACGCACGCTCTGAAGAAACGTACCGAAGTAAATAAGGATAGCATAATTACTCAATGATTCAGTAGGAGATCGATCATCGATGCCGAGCGCGTGCAGTGCAGGATCTGATCGAGCTGAAGTTAAGCATTAAGGCGCATTAACTTTTTTTTTTTTATTTACTGATGATCGATCAGAGAGAGAGGCTAGAGAGGCCAGAAATGAATGGAAGGTCAAGCTATCCACCATGGGGGTGGAAGGGTTAGTAGAGGCGGTGGTCACTGGCAAGTGGGCCAGGATATGATTCGCTTGTGTTTGCTTGCAGGCGGCCGGGAACAAGGATGAGACAGGGGAGATCGAGCTGAGCTAGCTAGGGTCCTCTCTCCCCTGCGTTTCGATGTCTACCTGGTCGGGACTCGGTCGAGACACCACACCAGGGTCCAGTCCAGGGACGGGCATATCTTCTTCCTGTGGACCATATGCATCGCAGCATCGGGCCTGATCAGGATGCAAAAACTCCAAAACAGAGACATGTAAAGGTGGTGGAAACATTATGGACTGAAAGGTCGTCGATCCTGCTTGGATCGATCGCGCGCGCGCGCGTGTGTTATAGCACATAGCGGTTGGATGCTGCACTGCAAGTGTTGCCATAAGTCGAATGTTATGTTAAGTGTTTTTTTTTATAAGAATAATATGTTATGCTAAGTGTTGCCATAAGGGAATGCATGTAAACGTTGAGTTGTTCATGAATATATATCATGAATTTCATGATGGATGGATGATCTTGGCCAGGTGCCAACTTGCACCGACGACCCATCTTCTTCTTCGGCGAGCAAACGTCAGAGCTCGCTCTCATTCATGCGCGCTCACCACTTGAACCGATTCAGGCACACAGCACATCATCAAATCAAGTCCAATGGGGCAGGGGAAGGGGTAGTAATAACGAAATGGATCGGAGCCGCATGAATGCAAGCAGTTGGGAGATGGAGAGACGAGCGAGAGAGGGGGAGTCGATCATCGTGTGAGTAATGGCGTGCGGCGCGACGCAACGCGACGATGCACGCGGTGCAGTAGTGCACCCCAGCCCAGCCCAGGCCGACGACGATGCAAATGCAATGGTTGCGTGCTGCGCTAGCTGCGTCACAGGAATTTAGTAGCGCCGGAGGCGGCTTGCAAGCGGCAGCGGCTAGCTTTAGGGGCCGTACCCGTACGTCCAGTAGTACTAGTTATAGCTAGTGCTCCTCTCCTCCGAGCTCCTAGCAATGGATTCATTTCGATGATCTCTCTCATCTTCATCTCTCTCTGCGTTCGTCCGGCGTCCATCCGTGATCCTGATGGATGCCTGCAGGCCAGGCCGCAGCTCGCAACATCAAAGCCGCCGGCCGGCCGCAGCGCGCCATAATGCTAGCTACAGCTAGCTAGCTAGCTCGTCTCCTCATGCATGCGTGTATACTTTTTTTTTTTTTTTAGGAAATCATGCGTGTATACTTAAAAGCCACCTGCTGCTGAGTTATGCTCTTGTCCCTTAGATCGACTCGAGGTCATTAGGATCTCTCATTCAGTCTCGCTCTCAGCAGCTGAGATGGATCAGCTCTGAGATGGATGGATATGATCATGGATGGCTCCCTGTGCTGACCACACACCCACGGTTGCTACTTCCATACATGTCATGCCATCACGTATATATGGAAGTAGCAAATGTGGGATCAAATATACATACAAACACGAGTAGAAAATGTATAATTTTATATGTTTTAGGAATGATACAAAAAATGTTTCATTAATGACTCATATACCAATCACAATCACACAGATAATTCATACAAACTTTGCTGAAAACATTATGACACATATCCAATATTGGTTATCAAACAAATTAAATACAACCACACGTGTGTATGTTCTTTGTAGATAGAGGAAATATAGCATCATGTGTATGGTGATGAGGTTAGTGAAATATAGCATATCAGGAAATACAACCACAAATTAAATATAGCATCATGTGTATAGCATCATGTGGCCATAACCTTGTTTTTTTAGATTGTCTCATATCAGTAAAGCAGTATTATTGGTTGTTACACTTAAATGTTTATATTCATATGGGATTAACACTCCTGGACCCTCATATATCACACTTAAAGCTCCACCAAGAATCTTATTGAGTCCCATGGTACAAGTTTAAACGACTATTTATGCCACTACAAATCAATAGTCTTCAAGATATGTCATACTATTTTGCAAAACAAAAGGAGAGCTTCAAATAAGATGTACATTAAGCACAAGAGTTTCAAGTGTGTACAAAATGTGAAACAACTAATATGATCAGAGTTTTGAAATTCAAAATCTAGATTCATGACATTATGAGACATGGGATGTAACCAGAACAGTAAACTAATGTCTTGATCAACACATATTCAAGCCACATCAAGGTGTGATGCAGAGGAATATGGCTCAATGCGGTGTGGTTATAGATATGGCAAGTGCCTTCTTCTTCTTCTTCTTCTTCTTCTTCTTCTTCTTCTTCTTCTTCTTCTTCTTCTTCTAGATGATGGATGGATGACGGGCGGGTTAATCGTTGATGGATGGCTGGTGTGGTTATAGATATGGCAAGTGCCTTCTTCTTCTTCTTCTTCTTCTTCTTCTTCTTCTTCTTCTTCTTCTTCTTCTTCTTCTTCTCCTCCTCCTAGATGATGGATGGATGACGGGCGGGTTAATCGTTGATGGATGGCTGCTCGTCCGGTCGATTGACCACCTGTCGTGCCAGCCTAGGTACGTGAGTACTACTCCGTACTGCACAATACTATATTTTCAAACATGAAAGACCGCACTCGACCCGATTTGACTGCGGCTGCTAGTTGCACGCAGCATGCCAAGCATTAACTGCACACCCTCGTAAGCGATACGTGCGCTTCCAAATCGACGGCCACGGACCAAGCTCATTGACTGCCAGTTTGCGACATGTTCCACCGCTGCTGCGATTGCCTCACCGACGACAACGCCCACCTCAGGCGGAAACCTCGCCGACCTCTGCCGAGCTTCTCCTCCTTCTCCTTCTTCTTCTCCTTCTCCTCCTCCTTCTTCTTCTTCTCCTCCTCCTCTTCCTCCTCCTCCTCCTTCTTCTTCTCCTTCTTCTTTTTCTTCTTCGTCTTCTTCGTCATCTCCGTCCTGGATGATGGATGGATGACGGACGGGTTGATCGTTGATAGATGGGCTGCTCGTCCGGTCGATTGACCACTTGCCATGCCAGCCTCTCGGTACGTGAGTACTACTCCGTACTGCACCGTACTGTATTTTCGTACACGGGAGACCGCACTCGACCCAATTTGACCGCGGTTGCTAGCTGCACACAGCACGCCGAGCATTAACTGCACACCGTCGTAAGCGATGTGTGCGCTTCCAAACCGACGGCCCCGGACCAAGCTCATCGACTGCCAGTACTGCGACATGCTCCATCGCTGCTGCGATCGTCTCACCGACGACAATGCCCACCTCAGGCGGAATCCTCGCCGACCTATGCAGGGCGCCATCTTCTTCTTCTCTAAGCAAAAACAACAAAGATGATGAGCACACAGATTCCGAACGAATTCTACAGATTCCATATAGGGAGCTACTAGTCTGCTGGCTCGTAAATACAGTACGTACGTGAGTACTCCCTCCGTTTTAAATTGATCGTAGTTTTCGGTTTTCGTGTCACAAGTTTGACTCGATTTATATAAAATACGTGCAATATTTAAATTTTTAAATAAATTTATTAAAAAAAATAGATTCAAAGATCTTTATAATGATAATTATATATTATAAGTATTAATATTTTTTAAAAATATAATTACCGATAATTATTTATCAAAAAACGCAAATGACAAACATGTTAGAACGGAGAAAATACTCCACACGAACTCCAGAGTCGTCCCCTCCTTGTGATTTCCAACGAAACATATATACGAATAATAACTACCTGCACACGCACACGTCGTCGATCGATCGTTGGAAGAGATGTATGGATGGAATAATGGAAATAGCGGCGCGTGCGTACGTGATCGATGATGGGACGAAATTAATGAAAATTGTCACACCACCTGATGGTGCAAACGTACGTACGTACGTACGTGGACGAGAGTGGCGCACGTACCGATATGGCTCGCAACATGACCTCTCCGATCCTCCCCGGCCCACCACCGTCGTCTCGTCTGCATATGCGCATGGATGCATGGGCGTCCATCGCATTGATGCCCCTAATAACGTAACGTACGTATACGTATACCCCCAACGACGAAGCCCATGGTGATGCCCGTCCCGATGGTGCATTGGTGCCAACGCGCCTACGTGTGGTTCAATTGGGCCTGTCACTTAGCTTCTGAGGCCCATGGGAGAAGCCCAAGAGGCCCGCACCGCGCGAGGCCCTCTGGTTGCACAGCACAGCACAGCACAGTGATGTTTCTCGGCCCAAAAATGATACCTGTATAATCATGTTTTAGATTTTCTTTCCTACCATTACCGTAGCCAGCACAGGCAGAGCAGGCACCAAAGCAGCCCCGGTTGTCCATAACAACCGATTTTCTGAAACGTCAACCAATATCAAGTCTAAATAAAAATTTATATAGAAATGTTACTGATATATTTATTAGGTTTATAAGCATCATTAGATAATAAATTATGAAAAATACTTTTTTTACTAATCAATTTGGACAGGTAATTAGTCTAGTGGAGTTATATTGAGATTTTTCTCGAAAACAGAAATATATTCTTTTTAGACACAGCGATCGAGTACACACATGCATTATGCAAGCGACGACCGTGACTGGCTGCCTGCTACAGATCGCGTCGCATACACATGAGGGTTACCGGAAACATGATATGCATCATCGTTGCACATGATGCTACAGAGCATACAGCGGCCAGCGGGTGATGCATGATAGATGATTGCCCAGCGCACGGCGTACATAATCACAGACTGAACAGTTCGTTGCCATTACACGATTTACCACCAGAAAAATAATTAAAAAACGATCGAAATAAAAGTTAACAGGTTGCATGTATGCGTCTGGCCGGATCGATGCACGGTGTAGCGAGTCGTTCTCGTCTGCTGCTGCCAAGCCGTTGTCCATGCAGTTCTCGACATGGATGTATCCTCCCGATCGGAACAAGCGTCAATTGGACCACACCACAGACAATAATTAACTTTGCGTATATATTATGTATGTGTGATGAAATATATTAGTAATATAATGGGGATTCTTGATCTAGTGCCGTTTCGTTGAGCAATAATACTAATGCAATATATAACAATTGGAGTAGCTTGTCTGCTGGTTCATCTAATAAATTAAAAAGAAAATACGGCCGGGACGGACACATTTCGACCTGCATGTCGGTCCGCGTCCACGAGGAAAATATGTGGGGGGTTTATTTCGCATCAAATCATCGTCCATGTACATGTACATATACATAGATGCTATTTGTAAATTCCTTGGAAAACAATTAATGTATAATAGCACGCTCACTGCAGGATTAATGCATTATTATATTTAGTAGTCACTGCATGCTGCTGCTGTCGTCATCCATCTCATCTTTGATCGGAGAACTGAAGAGCTACGAGGATCTACTGCTACTACACGTATGTAACGAATCTCAATGCAACGGGAAAGCTGTAGGCGCTAGTCCTCAAGTTCCTTACTTTCTGCCACACCGAGACACTTACGTACTATGTTGTCGAGGTCAACCACATATCCATGTGCTCTTTAGCTGTAAGATAGTGACGGTTGGTGTACAAGCAGGCATATCAAACTGATGCATGTGCTGAATGCTGATGTGCATAGCATGTATAATTGTATATACCTCTCGCTTCGGTCCAGGCCAGACAAAATTAATTATCCATCGGTAGTACGTCCAGTGCTTGTGATCAGCTCACATCGATCAACTCCCTGAATTCTGAATTGTCAAGGTCAGCACAAAGCTAGTTATACGGTCCTTCCCTAACTCTTATAATAAAATAAACGCGCACCGACTTATGTTTATATGAAAAAAATACATTTGAAAAAAAAAACATTGGCATATACAGGCACGACACGCCTCGACCGATCGAGAGAGAACATCAGCGGCTAGCGTTGCGGAAGGAAGACGCCAAGAGGGCGTCAGTTGCGGGGTGGTCAAACCGCTTGCATGGGTTGGGCGCACGTACCTCTCTGCGCCTTTGTACGCTTGCTAGAATTTCATGGGGTCTGCATGACCAGCCGACGACAGCGCGTCACCATTTCTGCATGATCGATCTCGTCCCACACCTACAGTAGCCGCTTTAATTTCGCTCTCTCTCGCGCGCGCGTTATCGATCGATCGCCGTCACGTTTGGCGGCCGTATATGTAGGCAATATTTTTTCATGTACGATTATTGTGTCTAATGTTGATTGATCTGCCATTGCTAGGCCCAGCCTACTCATAGCTGTAGCTCTCTATGTAAGGATATTATGTAAGGATACGATCTTTACTCACTCCGTTCTAAATTATAAGTCACTTGAACTTTTTTTGATTCACTCACTTTGCTATGGTGACTTATAATTTAGAACGGATCTCTCTAATCCAAACTTGGAAGCATTCAGCGCACTACAAGTTAATCACCAATTTTGTATGAAAGACATCATTTCAAATGCTTATCTCATTAGCTATGAGTAGCCACTCCTACACACTTATACCAACCAGAATCAATGGTGAAATAGGAAAAGGTGAGTCTGACCATATATAAGCGACGATGCCGAGTTCAAAAAGGTTAGCATCGCGGAACCGACATACATGGATGCGAATGAATAAATTCTATTGTATTTAGCGGGGATGCTTCGAAAATGGCGCTTTGACTTTGGTCCCCGTCCCTATTTAAAATTGCGGGCTATAGAATTTAACGGAAGCTTGGCCAAAACGCTATAGCGGCGATATTTCGACTTTATAACGCACTAATGAGCATTGCGATAACTGCTTCTGGACACTATAGCGGCGCTATTTCTGCGCTATAGCGCGCTACTTTTTACAATGGTCCGTATAAATATAGGCATGTTGAAGTTGAACACTTTTATGTTTGACTGATTTATCAACATCGACAGTGATAGCTTTCTCAACCTCGACTACATTTGTGGGTAGTCTGAGGATGGGCACAAAACACAATACCAGAATCCAGCACCTCAACCCCCAGTCCCGAATCAGCAATCACACGAAGCTAAAATAGTGGATCATGTGTCTCTAGTATAAATTTCATAAACTAAATTTAATTTGGCCAGATTTGAGTATTAGACACCGCAACGTGCATCCAGAACTAGCAAGCCTAGTCCTCCATCTCAAATTATAAGTCATTCCAAAACCCTTGGAGAGTCAAAGCATCTCAACTTTGACCTAACTTATAAGACAAGATAATGACAACTTAGGATTCCAACTAAGTATTATTAGATTTTTTTATTATTAAATATATTCTCAAAGCATACCTATTTGATGTCATAAATCCTTTTAGTTCTTTTAATAAGTTTAATCAAACTTGAGATGGTTTGACTCTCTAAGATTCTTAAAATGACTTACAATTTAAGACGGAGGGAGTACAAAAACACTTCTCTACATGCTTCTAAGTTTTTCTTGTTCATTATTAATGACAAATTAATCAAGCATGGAAACTATATCCATATATGCATGAAGTGATGGATTTCCAGGCCTGATAAACCTATGGTTTGAACTATACACATTTAGAGCACATGTGCATGTGAAACGTAAAGGGAAAAATAGAGTGGAGATGGAAAAGTATATAAAGTAAATGGTAACTAAAGTATATAGGATGCTATCCTTTTATATAAACTTTTATAATTTTGTACTGAATACTTTGTGCTATAAACAATTTTAAATGAAAAATATTTCCGCTACAAGGTTTTAGATGTCATCGAACACTGTTGTTTAGTATAATATATCTCCATCCATTGTCTTTTAAAAAATAGAAATTCAAGATCTAAGAATTTTATATATAAATTTAGGCCTCTAGATGATCTAAATAAAAAACATTTACGGCATGTCTTTTAAAAAATAGAAATTCAAGATCTAGGAATTATATATATAAATTTAGGCCTGTAGATGATCTTAAATAAAAAAACATTTACTGCCTTTTCTGCTAAGGTCATTTGATTCTTTTGTTTTCATCCAAACTTTAAGTATTATGAATTTATTTGTACGACAGATATTTTTAGAGGCGATTGACACCCCTAAAAATCAGAAGAGTTCCTTGGACGGGTTTGTTAAGTTATAAACCACCCTTCTTGAAAGAAAGGGTATGCGATTGTAACCATCACCTATCTAGTCGAAATGAGAGAGTAAGGATAAGTGATTTTCGATTGTCATGTTCTCGAAATTTACAGACTATTGTACTTACCTAAATTAGTCTTGACTATTTGAACATAATTGTGCGTGAGGGTGGGGGTGGGGGTGGGGGTGCATGGTGGGAGAGACAGCGAGCGAGAGAGAGGACTAGAAAATAAGGCAATGTGCGCGCATGGCCACAAATTGGAACGTGCACGGTCCGAGTCTTTCATTTTTTTATCGTGTTCATAAATATTGTACGTTGGTCTCAGGAATATGAGCTCCTAGATAATATTTTAGAGGAGAGCGATTTGGATGCTCGGGAGTGGAATAAGTATAAACAGCTAGAGAAAGATTTGGATAGGTTCTGGAGAATAGAAGAGATTAAAATCAGACAAAGATCTAGGGACAGAGACACAAAGATCTAGGGACAGAGATATCTTAGAAGGAGATAGGAATACAACATATTTCCATGCGGTAGCTAACTACAGGAGTAGGGAAAAAAGGATAGATTTCCTGGAAAGTCCTACTGTTCATGTAACTGACCAAAAGGGATGATGGATGTAGCAGTTGATTTTTATAAGAAACTTTTTGCTAAAGAAGACAGAGGTAATATTAGGTTAGCTAGTAATTTTATGGATGAGTCTCAAAAGGTAACAAATAAAGGAAAATGATGACATGGTTGCTCCATTTTCTGAGCAAGAAATTAAAGAAGCTGTTTTTAGTTGCTACCCAGAGGGTGCTCCTGGCCCTGATGGGCTATCCTTTTTGTTCTATCAAAAGTTTGGAATATCATTAAAAAATACACTGTAGAGCTATTTAATGCTTTCCATAAAGGTGACTTTGATATTCATAGACTAAATTTTGCTCTTATTACTTTAGTACCAAAGGTTAATGATGCATGCAACATAAAACAATTCAGGCCTATCAGCCTCCTAAACTGTAGTTTTAAGATGATTTCCAAACTGTTAATCATTAGGTTGGGCAAACTGGCCAAAAGATTGGTGGCTACCAATCAAAATGCCTTTATTAAAGGAAGATACATATCAGAGAGCGTGGTGGTGGCTCATGAAATTGTTCATAGTCTACACAAATCAAAAGACAAAGGAGTCATACTAAAGCTTGATTACGAAAAGGCCTACGATAGAGTGAATTGGGAGTTTTTGTTTGAAGTGTTAGAATCTAGAGGCTTCAATAACACCTGGGTTTCTTGGATAAGAAGTCTGGTAATGGGTGGTGTTGGGACCCAGTAGGTTTAGAGTGAGGGCAGAAATAACCGGATCAGAGTCCCTTCTTCAATATTAAATTAGGAAATTACAATGTGGGTCCGGTAGCAGGTAGTACTACAGCTACCAGAGGACCATCCTCTCTCAATTACACAGGGGGCATGGCCTTTTATAGCAGCTCCCCAGCTCAAGATTGAAAGTACATGTGTGCCCCCAACAGGAGTTTTAAAACTCTAGACACCAACCCTGTTACACGTGGGCCCCTTAGGGGTAGGCTGGTCCACCATTCTCTGACCACGGTCACAGGCCGTGGCCCATCACCACCTACAAGAGGCCCACTAAGCCCACTAATTGTCCTCAGCCTCCCCAGTTAGGCTCGGCGTGCCGTCAGGGTGAAGGCAGTCTCGGGTCCCCACCTCCTCCGCGTAGAGCCTCCGGGGGCAACGAGGCTTCGTCATGTAGCCTCCGCTAGGACGACGGTCGACGCCGCCCAACCTCCACCGTCGATTGGCTTCAAGGCCTCCGCGGAGGCTTCCTTGGGGAGACCTAGCCTCCGGGAGGAGATAATCAGCCTCCGCCTGAGCAACAGTCATCGCCACCGGATCTCCGCTATCGACCGGTTCCATGTCTTCCCCGGAGGCCTCCACCGGAGATCCGGTCTTCGGCGGCTCCTCTTCAAGACCTGCAGGCACGAGCCAGGTTGATACAGCCAGAACCGTTAGTCAGACATAAGTCAGAGGTAATAAGCCCCTCCGATCCTGGGGCGCATCCCCAACATTCCCCCTTGAGGGTTAGGTCCAGCAGAGGCGGGTCTAGCCATCAACACGCCCCTGGCCGTGGAGGCTGTGATTACCTCCGACTCCCCCTGGCCCGTTGAACGTTGGATCGGAGGCTTTGCTTTTTTACTGTTGTTCGTTTTCTAATCTTGTGCGTTGATTTGAGCCGGTTCTTTTGCTGTTGTTCGATTCTTGGATCATCGTGACCGTTGGGATGAGAAGTCGAGGCGCCGCATCGCTACCTATATAAAGGGGGTAAGCGGTGAAAATGACCCGCACTCCCCTTCATTCGCCTCCGCGTAGCTTGCTCTTGTTACCAACTTCCTCCGCTTCCATCGCGCAGGTTTCCTTCCTTGCTTGCTGCCTCCGCATTTGCCTTTGCTCCGGCATCCTGTCGTCGTGGCACCTAAACGCCCCTGCTGCGTGCGTCGTCGTCCATTCTTCGGCCCCTATTCCTAGCTCTAGGGCGTCGGAGTCGGAGGCTTTCTTGGCCTTTTCGAGCAGTGCATGCTGGCTGCTATGGAGATCAGGGATCTCGAGGAGTCATTTTCTGACATCGAAGCTTCCCCTAGTGTTCTGATGCCTCCGAAGAGTGCTTTGTCTGACTCGGAGGTCAGCTACGACTTTGGTTGTAGCCGAATGACCCAAGCGATGATCGGTGGCCTCGAAGAGAACGGCTATATTCCTGCTGGCCGCGGGCGAGCTCCAGGTGCGGAGACTGTCCCGCTACCTGAGAGAGATGAAGCCGTTGTGTTTAGGAATTTCTTTACCTGCGGCCTTCGCCTCCCCTGCTGCAATTTCGTTCGGTACGTGCTTGAGTGGCTTGACATAAAACTTCATCACATGACCCCTCATGCATTTCTAAATATGAGTAAGTTCCTTTGGGCTGTCGAATCGTACGGTGGAGGAATCGGTGTAAACACTTTTGCAGAATTTTATGAGTTGCAAAAACAACCAAAGTACATTGGAACAAGGCTTGCTCAGTTCGCATCGTGTAGCTTCATGGTCAAGAGGAATCCCGGCAAGGGAAAAGAAAAGATAGCTATTTCTTGGTGCCAGCGGGAGAAGTGGGAGCCCGCTGACTGGATGGACTTCTGGTTTTACGTGAAGACTTCTGGCGCTTCTGAAGTCGGAGAGGATGGCCGGAGGATCATTATCTTTCCCTTCGCCTCCCTTATGACTCGGATGGATCCTCACACCAGCATCAAGCCGGAGGCAACCGTTTTCGAGAAAAGGAAGTCTTGTACCAGAGCGTTTGCTGATGCCTACCATTATTTCGGAGGCAGAGATCTTGTGGAGGAGATGATTGCCTCCGATTTCTGGCTTCTGCTTGGCGGCAAGGACAGGAAGAAGTTTGTCATACGAAAATTGGGTCTTCCTAGTTTTGGTGTTGCTGGCGGGATCCCGTGTCCGCATTTTGGGCTACAACTCCCTGAGGGTCAGAGTAGTGAGGACTTTGTCTGTGCCACAGAGCAGAATGCTATCGAGATACTTGGCGAAGTCTCTAAAAAGAAATATCTCACCCGAAGGTCTGAGGCAGGTACCATGCCTCGTCTCAACAGGGTGTTTGAGGAGCTCGGCATTCACTACACCGAGTGCGAGCTCCCTGAGAAGTTAAGGAAAAAAGTGAGAAGAAAGAATTCATTGTTGCCGGCGCTGCTACAAAAGCCGCCGAGGGAAAGAAAAGAAAGGCTGGCGCTTTGACGCTCAGAGCCCCGAAGAAACAGAAAGAGGCCTTCGCTGAACCTGCAGAGATGGAGGATGTTTTTGAAGATCTTTATGATGAAGGGAACATGAGTGCTCATCCGGAGGTGGTCATTGAGACTGTGGTAGAGGCTGACGCTTCGGCGCTACTGATTTTCGAGGGCCCATCTCGGCGGTCTCCATTGCCTGTTGCTTCCCCGAAGGTGTCCTATGATCTGACAGTTGTTGCCTCCGGTTCGCCTTTGGTTCAGCCTGTCTTATATTTTGCTGATCCCCCGCCTCAACGGGTTGAAGTGGCGCTCCTAGAGCTTCCTGTTAAGCCATTTGCCAGCGCATATCTTGACGCCAGCTCTGACGAGGATGAAATGGAGGCCGGAGCCATGGCTCATCATGCTTTGGAGCCAGCGGAGACTACCCGACCTGGAGCGGAGGATACGGAGGTTCCCGAGGATGCTTACATTTTGAGTCAAGGCAACATTCTTACTCGGAGTATGACCTATATGGATTTTTTGACTTTGAAGGTTTCTTGTGGTTATGCCTCTGACGGGGAAGTTTCCTTGCTCGGTGAGCATGTATATGATATTTTCTTTAGACTTTGTGTTTTCTTGTTTCTTTGTTTGACTTTTGTTTTTTATGTCTACTTCCAGATAGCCTTGCTGCTGAGGCCACTCAGGCTGCCCCTCCGCCGCCTCTAGCATCAGGTATACCATTTTCGGAGGGGCCGTTACTGAGGTAGTGCCTATGGCTTCACAACCTCCGGTGGGCATGGTTGGCTCTAGGTCTCTCCCGTCTGGCAGCTGTTCCGATGAGGGCATGAGTGCTCTCCTAGGCTGGGTCGAGGTATTAACCAGCTGACTGATGTTATGGGCGGAGATTTGTACCGGCATCTGGCTGGGCTGCCATTTTAGACCCAGATGAATGCCAATATTAATCATCATGTCATTGTAAGTTCAGTTTCATCTTCTCCGTTCTTAGCCATTTACTCTTTGTCATGTATTTGATTTTGGCATTGCTTTAATGCTACCTCCAGAGCGCCGCCTTGTCCATGGCTGTTGAGACCAGTAGCTGTGCTGAACTGGTCAAAAAGGATGACGCTATTAAGGTTCTGAAGGAGAAGATTGAGTCCCAGACTCAAGAAAGGGAGCATGTGGCTCAGCAGGCCTTCAGCTTGGAGAAGCAGGTATCAGCTCTTGAGGTTGAATCTGATGAATTAAGAAAGTCTGTTGCTGCTGCCAAAAAAGCGAAGACTATTGCCAAAGAAGCAGAGGCTACTGCCAACCAGCGTGCGGGCAAAGCTGCTGAGATTTCTAATCTCCTGCGCCAAGAGGTGGGTGCTGAACGACGGTTGGCGGTGGCTCTTAAGACTAAGGTTGAAGAGCTTGAGAAGGAGCTGACTACCACCAGATTGATCAGGCTGGAAGTGGCTGGATCATATGTCTCCGCCGTCCGGGCATTTGGCGGTGCGATGACTTCGGTTAACCCTGAGGCTTCTACCTCCGGTGTGTTTTCTTAGATCAAGGCGAACCTCGACAAGCTTAGTGAGTTTATGACCGGAGTTTCCGATTTTAGCGCGAAGACCTCCGCCACCTATCTGTGCAAGCTTTTTGTGTCCAAGGACATTGTCCAAATTAGAAACTTCGATTGTCCTGAGCTAGAAGATCCCGCTGAACTTGGCAGAACTGATCAGTTTGTTAAGACAACCATACGTAGCTTCATGGAGAAGTTCTGGTCCAAGTTTGGCCGGTCGGAGACCGTTGCCATGGCTAACGTTACTCGTGAAACGGTATGTATGGTTAATTTTTCTGTCATTTTGTTGTGAGAACTGTATTGGCAATTCCCTTCTCTTATTTTTTGTCTCTTTTTTTAGCAACTGAAGTATGACAAGCGCAGCGGTCACGGCCCGACTTCTTCTGGCGGCACGTCTGCACGGACTCGGGGATCTGTCGACGCTGGTGCCTCCGCTGCCCAAGTTCTTCCTGCAAGTGCTAGGACTGATGTCGTGGTGCAGCAAGCGGTAGCATCTCCGAGAGTTCGAATGAGGCATCAGGACTTGACCGCTGCGGAGGAGGTGTAGAAATTCATCTTAATTTGTGGTTGTGTAAATTTTGTCTTTTGCTGACTTGGTGCCGGTGCGCACGTGTAAAGAACAATTTGAATTGCTCTTGGTTTTGTAAATTATTAATGGCCGAATCGTCCTATGCAGGTCTGCAGTTTGGGGCCTGTGCAGGAGGTCGAGCCTATTACCTTTTATGCGCGATGATGCTTACGTTAGCGGTGAGCTGTGGGATTACTGGAAGTTGGCGTTTCCTAGGCGCACGGTGGATGACATGTTCGATTTTGTACTCAGTGATTTAGACGATGAGCGCTCTAGCTTTACTCGCTCTCTTGCATGGTCCATCTGGACCTTTGTAATTATCTTTGTTTGCACGGCGGTTAAGTGTTGCGATTGATCTATCGTTTGTGAACTTGTTTATTTTGACCTAGCTATGCTGCGGAGGTTTGTTTGAATTAGTCTGAGGCCTTCGTGCCAGGTTGCAGGTGTGACCTTCGGAAGTGATTTTTGTTTTCCTCCTCGGAGGTTGTAAGCACTTTGAAGTGCATTTATGCATTAATAACTTTATTGTTGCCATACAGTGGGTATTACATATCTTTGTGGTCTTCGGCTATGCCTTCGCGCGTCTTGACGCTTGTTCTACGGAGGTGTGCTATGGTTGATCTTAGCGGAGATGGGGGACGTTATGAGTTCTTACACAGTATCCCCCTTGTCTCCGCTAAGGCAATGATCCTAAGTGGGTTGCGCTATCGGCTAACTTCTTTGGTCTTATCCCAGAAGCCCTCGTCATCTCTGGGATGTTTCTTTTGCTGACGCCCTTACAAATTCTTGCACGGTATCTTATTATTTTTGTTTGTCTGTATGTGCACATCCGCCTCAATCTCCTTTGAGCGGATTTTGGTTACGGGGAGTTGCTTGTGGTTGGCCCTTTCTTAATGCTTAGGCGTGCGGGCTTTGAGCTCTATCCCTTTTATAGTACTCCTTATGTACTTTGCGTATCTTTGCTATTTATTTTTTGATTTTGTCCGTTGCTTGTTGAGGCGAAGGAACACAGGTGCTTTTAAGATAGGTAGTTGTAGCTGGTTTAGTGATGGTTGGGAGGTCGTTATAAAAAGATCTATGCCCCCTTGATCATTTAGGCTGCTTCATTGTGTACATTATACTAATGGTACTTCCTAGTAGCTGTCTTTGCGTTGGCACTGTGTGAGGACTCGTAATGGAATAGCCACATCGGTGAACCTGTTGCCCAAGGTTAGAGATGGCGACGCTTCTACTTGTCGACAATACTCTACTTGCATTGCCTTTGTGTCTTCGGAGATGGCGGCCGGCTGTGATGCTACTTGGCGGGATTGATGTAAGGATTTTGGATGCGGTGGTTGCTTGCCGATGGAAGGTGCAAAGTGGTGTGCTGACAGATGATTGTGGATTTTGTCATATGCAAGCTGGCATTGAAGGTTCACCTCCTTCTCTTCATATTGAGCGTCTGTTGGACTTGCTTCAGGTGGCTGGGTTTCTAGAGGCACATGGTGGTATGTAGCCGGGAGGCGATAGGTGGTATTCTGTAGTTGATCAGGGTTTGCCTCCGCCAGCGCCGGTTTTTTAGGTAGCCTTAGTTTTCTTTTCTTTAGATGTACTTCCATAGGCTGCGTCCTTTTGTTTTTAGTAGGTTGAAGTGTTGGCAACCTCTGGGCCACTTCCATGTCTTGTGGTGGCAGGTTAACTAGGTGGAGTGGCTAGATATCTTGACCTGGAGGTTGTGCATTTTGGTCTAGCAGTTAAATATGTGTGTTATGCACATTGTACCTATCATGAGCAAGGCGCAGTGAGCCTTGTCTGTTATAAGCATAAGGTTGAATAATAAATGATCCTGCTTTACGTATTGTCTCCGCTTTGGAATGATATTGGTTCCTTAATTTTTTGTGATTATATTGCCTCCGTTTTGGAAGGTGTGTAATGCGAAGGTTACATGACCATGAACTCATGCATGTTACCTTTGCATGTTTTAATACCTTCTTTTGGAGTTCACACTGGTTAGTGTGATATCTCTTCTTTTTGCGGTACTGGTGCCTGAGTTGGTTCACAGGTCTTTCCCCAGTTTGCTTCACAACTTGTGGTTGCAATTGCCTATCTCGATGCCTGATATGCCAGGTCTTTTTCGAGGTCTTTTGGCATTTTTCGGAGGTTGCTTCATGCCTTCTTATTTTGTTCGCAACCTGTGGTTGCTATTGCCTGCCTCAATGCCTATGCCAGGGCTTTTTTGAGGGCTTTTGGCTTTTTGCGGAGGCTGCTTCATGCCTTCTCATTTCGTTCGCAACTTGTGGTTGCTATTGCCTGCCTCAATGCCTGATATGCCAGGGCTTTTTTGAGGGCTTTTGGCTTTTTGCGAAGGCTGCTTCATGCCTTCTTATTTTGTTTGCAACCTGTGATTGCTATTGCCTGCCTCAATGCCTGATATGCCAGAGCTTTTTTGAGGGCTTTTGACTTTTTACGGAGGCTGCTTCATGCCTTCTCATTTCGTTCGTAACTTGTGGTTGCTATTGCCTGCCTCAATGCCTGATATGCCAAGGCTTTTATGAGGGCTTTTGGCTTTTGTGGAGGTTGCTTCATGCCTTCTCATTTTTCTTAATGGTGGCATGAAGTGACCTTGTAAATTGTGAATAGTTGTCGAATATTGTAGCCACGGTGGGCGCCTGCGGGTGAATAGTTGTCGAATAATGGTGGAATCTGCGGATGTTATCTTCGGCCAGACACAAACGGTGGGCGCCAACTGTTGGGACCGAGTCCCAGCAGGTTTAGAGTGAGGGCAGAAATAACCAGATCAGAGTCCCCCCTTCAATATTAAATTAGGAAATTACAATGTGGGTCCGACAGCAGGTAGTGCTACAGCTACCAGAGGATCATCCTCTCTCAATTACACAGGGGGCATGGCCTTTTATAGCGGCTCCCCAGCTCAAGATTGAAAGTACATGCGTGCCCCCAATAGGAGTTTCGAAACCCTAGACACCAACCCTGTTACACATGGGCCCCTTAGGGGTAGGCTGGTCCACCATTCTCTGACCACGGTCGCAGGTCGTGGCCCACCACCGCCTACAAGAGGCCCACTAAGCCCACTAATTGTCCTCAGCCTCCCCAGCTAGGCTCGGCGTGCTGTCCGGGTGAAGGCAGTCTCGGGTCCCCGCCTCCTCCGCGCAGAGCCTCTGGGGGCACCGAGGCTTCGTCATGTAGCCTCTGCTAGGGCGATGGTCGACCCGCCCAGCCTCCACCGTCGATTGGCTTCAAGGCCTCCGCGGAGGCTTCCTTGTGGAGACCTAGCCTCCGGGAGGAGAGAATCAGCCTCCGCCTGAGCAACAGCCGTCGCCACCGGATCTCCGCTATCGACCGGTTCCATGTCTTCCCCGGAGGCCTTCGCCGGAGATCCAGTCTTCGGCGGCTCCTCTTCAAGACCTACAGGCATGAGCCAGGTCGATACAGCCAGAACCGTCAGTCAAACATAAGTCGGAGGTAATTAGCCCCTCCGGTCCTGGGGCGCATCCCCAACAGGTAGTTCTCTGGGTGTTATAGTAAATGGAGAGGAAAGCTCTTTCTTTAAATCCGGTAAAGGGTTGAGGCAAGGGGACCCTCTGTCACCCTTACTTTTTAACTTGGTAGGAGACGCCTTTACTAGGATGTTAGAGAAAGCAGCACGATCAGGACAAATTAGAGGTGTGCTAAATAACTTTAGGGAGAATGGTATAGTATCTCTGCAGTATGCAGATGATACTATAGTGTTCAGTGATGTAGATCCTTTTTATCTCTCCAATCTCAAACAGACTATCATGTGGTTTGAGAAAATCTCAGGTATGAGAGTGAATTTCCACAAGGGTGAGATAGTGTCTATGAATCTTGATGAGGCTAAAACAGATATAGATGCAAGTATTTTCAATTGTCCAATAGGCTTCTTCCCTTTAAAATATCTAGGGATCACTCTTCATTATGAGAAATTAACTAGGGAGGATCTACAACCTCTAGTAGATAAGCTTCAATTCATAGTAGAATTGCAGGATGGAGGCGCAAGCTACTTTCTTTAGCAGCAAGGGCTTTGCTCATCAAGTCTTGCTTAGCTACTATTCCTATTTACTTGTTGTCCTTCATCAAGTTCCCAAAATGGGCTATTAAGATTCTCAATTCTCATATGAGCAACTGCTTATGGAATGATCATGAGAATGCACACAAATATCACTTAGCCAATTGGGAAACTGTGGCCATGGCCAAAGAGTATGGGGGTATGGGCATTCCTAACCTTAGAGACTTAAACATTTGTTTGTTGGCTTCCTGGTTAAAGAGATATGAATGTGATAAGGACAAGCTCTGGACTGAGCTGATTGATCACAAGTATAGAACTAAAAACCTGAACATCTTACATACTAGTGTGGTTAATACTTCCCCTTTCTTTAGGGGTTTTATGTGGGCTACTAAGGCTGCTAGATTAGGCTATAAATGGGTAATTGGAAACGGTAGAAGAGTCAAATTCTGGGAAGATATTTGGCTTGGGGACTCATATCTGGCTATTCAATATTGGAAGCTGTACAGGTACTTGAATGAGAAAAATAAATTTGTAGCTGACCTATGGGATGGTAACAATCTTAGATGCACTTTTAGTAGAATGGGTGATGAAAATATGATGGAAATGTGGGAGGAGGTATATCAGTTAGCTTCAACTATCACCTTCTCGGAAGAAGAAGATTCATTAGTATGGCAATTTAATCTAAGTGGTACTTATTATGTCCAGTCACTGTATAAGATAGTTAATTTCAGAGGTATCAAACCTGTTTCAATCCCTGCAGTTTGGAAACTCAAGATCCCTCCCAGAGTCCATTACTTTCTTTGGTTGCTCAGTAAAAATAATCTACTTACTAGGGATAATTTGAGTAAAAGGAGGGAGGTCAATGACCTTACTTGTTTGTTCTGTGCAGAATCTAAATCTGTACATCATCTATTCTTTGAATGTGCAGTTGCACAACAATTGTGGCATGTTTTATCCAGATTGTTAGATGTACAGCTAGGTTGCTCCTTTGATAGTATAGGTAGATTTTGGTTGAGCAATAAGAGAAATTGTGTAGTGAATATAATTTCTTCTGCTGCTCTGTGGAATATCTGGAAACTCAGAAATGATCTATGTTTTTAGAGATCTCAATGGGGGAGTATGGCTGTACTCCTTCATCAGGTGGCATATACTGTTCAAAAATGGACAATCCTCTGCCCAGTGGAGAACAAGGAGGTCTCGCTCGAAAAGGTGAAGCTAATCAAGACAGAAGCTATGCAAATGCGGTGGTTAAGATGGAAGTAGCGGCAGACCCAGGCCAGGATGCCTGGTAAAGCGCCTGGGGAGCTGATCTGCTACAAGACATTCTTATCTGAAGAAGCGAGCAACCTTCAATATCAAGTCGTCAGAAGCTTTTGGTCTCATAGCTCTTTGTTCTAGATGTCGAACTGAGGATTTGTAATAGGATAGTGTTGTTATTCTGCCGCTTTGTGGCAAGGCTGGAGGCTTAGTTCCTTGCAAGTTTTTACCAGTTTGGTTCCTGAACTTAACTGTCCAGATGGTGTTCACCCATCTGTCGGCGCCTGTAAACGTTTTCATGGTCTATTGGCCTTTGGTTAATAGACTGGGGCTTTTCCCTTTAACTTAAAAAAATATTGTACGTTGCACTTGCAGTACTAGGAAACCTTGTCTCCGCCTTTCCGCATCCACGGATGACAAACCGTGCAGTGACTCTGTGTATCCTATATATCCAGGACTCGTTCTTTAATGTTGTGCAGTAACACAGCAGTGGACGAAATAATAAATCGATCGATCTTACCGTGCAACGATTATACTTGGCAACGTGCATGTCCAATCCAATACATTCACTATACATGCACATGCAAAAGCATCGACAAGGAAATCCCTGATATCTCTGCGGCAGAGCATTTTGCTATTCGGCTGTCTCCAGCGGAAGACCAATACCGCAACGCAAAACTAAAATAGGTGGTACACATGAAAAAAACACCTTCCAACAAAGCACCTAAAGGAGGAGCCATTTTGGTTCAAGGAGAGAGAAAACCCAAATATGGATCCTTCTCTCTCCTCGATGCAAATCCTGCATGGCGGAGCACTATGGAGCCAAACACTTCCATCACCGTGTCTAGAATCCGGACCGCACTCGCCACATCACCGGTGCCACCGGGCTCGAGGTCACCGCGACCGCAGCAGCGACGACCGCGTCCGCATCAGCTTACCAGCCCCGCCGCAGTGCCCGTCCATGCCTCCCCGCCGTCTCGCCCCTCCCTCGCCGCCGCATCGGCTGTGCTCTGCTTTGTTCTGCTCAGCCCCGCCACCGCGTGTGCTCTGCTTGCCCCGGCCCGCCGCCGCTCCTGCTCTGCTCTGCTCTGCTCGCGAGGAGCCATGCCGCGAGCTGCCGGCAAGCGCACTCCGCCTCGAGCGCCGCCATCGTGAGGACGGGCTGCGCTGCGAGCCGCTGCCGGGTGCGCTTCGCCTGGTCCCGCCGCTCTGCTCGGAATCGTGGAGGCGCCGGACCTCCTCGGCGCTGCCGAGGTGGCGGCCGCCGACAAAGACATGGGGCAGCTGGAGCCCGGGGAGGAGCCGGATTGAGCTCGGCCCCCACGGCGTCGTCCTCACCCGCGACGGCGACTCCGCCCCTCCCCGACGCGCTCCAACCGGCGAAGATCCGTCCCGCCGCGGCAAGGCTCCGACCGCAGACGAGCCGAGGAGTCAGCGCCCGCGGCCGACCCCTCCCCTCCCGGCGACCGGCAGCCTCCTCCTGCGTGCCTCCAGCTGCTCGTCCTGGCTCGCTGGGGACGGCGGCGGCAGCGGACGGGGCAGCGGCGGCGAACGGGGCGACGGACGCTGGGGCGTGGACGGCGGAGCTCGCTCGCCGGCGCCGGAGTCTGGAGGCAGGGCGCCGGGGTCGTGCTGTGCGACTCCTCGGTGGGGCCGTGACGATGTGGAGAGGATGGGGACAGGGAGTTGGGTCCTCTGTCGGTGACAGAAAGAACCGTCCTCTGTTGGAGACAGCCTCAAGTCTCAACCACCCCGAACCTATAGTGGAATGCTGCGCCTGCGCTACTACGGACTAACGGACGCGGTCACGGTCTCGCCGCAGCACCCCGGCCGTCGCGCACGCGCTGCACAGAGATTTGATGCACAGTGCCAACCAAGCAAGCAGACCCCGGAACGTGTAATTCACTGCGGCCACCCACCACTGGAAGTAACCCCGTTTGCAATTTGCCACAAGAATACAGTACTTTTGCTATGCCACTCGTGTAACATCTCTCTTTCCAAATCCTTTCTAATGTCTATTTGCCGCGCATGTAAATAACAGTGCTTATTAATTAGTCTCTCAGGATGCTTAGCTGGCCGAATAAGCCGTGTAGCTTGCCTCTTGTAACTCCATCCGATTGCCGCGGCGCCGCGCCATGTCGTCATCACGCAGAACTTGCCGCGCCTTGCATGTTTGTTATGTGTGTTGTAAACTTGCCATGTCGGGTTTTTTTTTTTTTTTGGCTGCATCAAACCCGAGGGTATGTTTGGGAGGCGTTATGATAAAGGTGAACTAAAATGCAGATTTCTCTAAAGGTGCAGTGTTTGCTACATGCCTTTGCTCGCCAAAGGTTCCGGAGGCGCGCCCTACGCTCTAGATATACACCAACGCTCATTTTCATATGCCGGCTCGGCTCACCAAATAAAAGTTCGGCGAACGTTTTGTTCACCGCGTGATCGCGTCAAAGCACGATAGGCTTCACGTTCTAAACCTGCCACATCCGGTCTTTGGTTGCGTGAAACTCATGGCAAGCATAACAAGGGCGCGGAATGTGGGACAAAGCGACACTTTTTCTAAAAGGTGTTCGCTTTGTGCCCCTCCTACCAATCCACGTCTGCATCCCCGCTCGTTTTCACGTGTTGGCTCACCAAACAAGAGTTCGGCGAAAGTTTTGTTTGCCACACGCTCTCACGTCACGGACGATATAGGCGTCACCTTGTAAACTTTCCACGTCGGGTTTCTAACTGTGTCAAACTCATGGCGAACAAAGCAAGAGTCTGTTTGGGAGGCAATCAAAACTGGGTGCGACAAGCCGCGCTCTCTCTTAAATGCCTATGAATATTACCATCTAACAAATCAAACAAAAAACTATAAAATATATCTAGTAATAAGCCTAATTATGCTCATTTAACATCATAAATATTATTACTCTTTTCTATAAATTTAGTCAAACTTAAAACAGTTTAACTAAGAACAAAGCAAAATACACTGTATTAGTTCTTCACATGGATGTATCCCGATCGGAACAAGCGTCAATTGGACAACCACAGCCAATGTAATGGGGATTCTTGATCTAGTGGTGTTTTGTTGAGTAATAATACTAATGCGATATATAACAACTGGAGTACACGTTGCTGGTTCATCTGATCTAATAAATTAAAGAATACGGCCGGGACACATTTCGACCTGCATGTCGATCGGTCCGCGGCCACGAGGAAAATGTGGGGGGTTTATTTCGCATCAAATCATCGATTGTGCATGTACATATACATAGATGCTATTTGTAAACTCCTTGAAAAACAATGTATAATAGCACGCTCACTGTAGGATTAATGCATTATTTTATTATATTATTAGCAGTCACTGCATGCTGCTGCTGTCGTCATCGTCTATCGCCTCATCTTTGATCGAAGAGCTACTGAGACGAGCTACGAGGATCTACTACTACTAGGTATTTTTTTTTTCAGAACATACAACGGCTTATATTTCAAATAAGCAAAAGTAGAATTTTCCTCGCACCCAGACACGGTAAGCCGGAGCTTACTAAAACAGAAACTTACTAAAACAGAAACGCGCCACGCAAACGGTTGGATATTAAACCGTCCTTATAAATCAATTTCTGAAAACCGACAAAAAAAAACACTCACTATACTTGGCAACATGAATGTCCAATACACTCACTGTACATGCACATGCACATGCAAGCATCGACAAGGAAATCTCCATCTCTGCAGCAGAGCATTTTGCTATTCTGAAGTCTGAACCACCCCGAACCTACAGTGGAACGCTGCATTTCCCCGCCGCTACTACGGACTAACGGACGGTCAGACCTCAGACGGTCACGGTCTCCGCCGCAGCACCCTCGTCCAGGGGGCGGAGCCAGGAATACTACCCAGGGGGCTAATTAGTTAAGTGCTGTATGAAAGAGTTATTTTAAGCTCAAAATCAATAATTTGTATGGTTGAGGAAGACATGCGTATAACGAATTTGGGTCTGCGCCTCGTGCTACCGCCCCCTGGCACGGGGCGTGGATCCGTCCCTGCCCCCGTCGCGCACGCGCTGGATTGCCTGCCGCTGCGGCGCTGCTTGCGGCGCTGCCGGCCGAGTGCCCGCCATACATGATGCAATGCACAGTGCCAACCAAGCAATGAACGTGTAATTCACTGCAGCCACCAACCACCGGAACGTGAGCTTTTACTTCTCACCATGGCCGTGGAGGTGCAAATGTGCAACGCAAACCCCCGAGGCCCAGATCCTCCTAGCCCAGGCAGCTGGTACTACTGCAAGTAACCCCGTTTGCAATTGCCACAAGGGTACAGTACGAACTTGCTATGCCACTCGTGCAACGTCTCTTTGGAAATCCTTTCCAATGTCTATTTGCCGCGCATGTAATAAATAACAGTGCTTATGAGTGTCTCAGGATGCTTAATTAGTAGCTGGATAATTAAGCCGTGTAGCTTGGCTCTTGTAACTCCATCCTCTTGCCGCGGCGTCGCGCCATTTATTAGTCATCACGCAGAACGTGCCGCGCCTTGCGTCATTGCGTGTCTGTTATGGGTCGTAAACTTGCCACGTCGGGTTTTCAAACCCGTGGCTAGCAAAAACAAGGGCATGTTTGGGAGGCGATATGAAAACGTGGATTAAAATGCAGGTTTCTCTAAAGATGCGGTGTTTTGCTACATGCCGTTGCTCGCCAAAGGTTCCCGGCGCGCCCCAGGATCACGCTCTTTTTCATACGTTGGCTCACACCAAACAAAAGTTCGGCGGACGTTTTGTTCACTGTGTGACTGTGTCAAAGCATGATAGGCTTCATGTTGTAAACCTGCCACATCTAGTTTTGGCTGCGTGAAACTCGTGGCGACCAAAATAGCGACACTTTTTTCTAAAAGGTGTTTGCTTCGTGCTCCTGCTAGACAAAGGTCACGGCACGACCTCCAATACACGTCTGCATCCCCGCTCATTTTCACGTGTTGGCTCACCGAAAAAAAAAAGTTTGGCGGAAGTTTTGTTTGACACACACTGTCCCGTCACAGACAATATAGGCTTAACCTTGTAAACTTTCCACGTCAGGTTTCTAATCGTGTCAAAATCATGCCGAACAAAACAAGAGTCCTTTTGGGAGGCAATCAAGACCGGCGACACAAAAGGTGAGAAAAGTCGCGCTCTCTTTGAAATGTGTTTGCTTCATGTCACTGCACGTAAAAGGTTCCTGTGCGCCATCTGCTCCACGTCTGCATCCCTTTTTTTCACGTGTTGGCTTACCAAATAAAAGGCCAGTGGAAGTTTTGTTTGCCTTACACGCTCTCGCATCACAACACGATATAGGCTTTACCTTGTGAGCCTTCCACGTCGTGTTTCTAGCTGTGTCGAACTTGTGGCGATCAAATCAAGAGTCCGTTTGGGAAGCGACCAAAATTGGTGAGACAAGCCACACTCTCTCTTAGATGTGTTTGCTTCATGCCCTTGCCCACCAAAGGTTCCACCGCGCCTTGATTCGCTCCACGTCTGCAACCCTGCTGATTTCATGTGCCAGCTCATCAAATAAAAGTTTGGCAGACGTTTTATTTGCCACGCGCTTGCATCACGACATGGTATAGACTTTACATTGTGAGCTTTCCACATCGTGTTTCTAGCTGTGTCGAACTCGGGGCGATCAAATCAAGAGTTTGCTTGGGAAGCGATTTAAACCAGTGAGACAAGCCACACTGTCTCTTAGATATGTTTGCTTCATGCCCTTGCCCACCAAAGGTTCCAGCGTGCCTTGATTCGCTCCATGTCTGCATCCCTGCTGATTTCACGTGCCAGCTCATCAAATAAAAGTTTGGTAGACGTTGTATTTGCCACGCGCTTGCATCACGACATGGTATAGACTTCACCTTGTAGACTTTTCACGTCGAGTCTCTAACCGCATCAAACTTGTTGCAAATAAAACAAGAGTCTGTTTGGGAGCCGATTAAAGCCATCCACGTAGAAGGTGAGACAAGACATTCACACTCTCCTAAAGGTGTTTGCCTCTTGCCCCTGTCGGCTGAAGGTTCTGGCACGCCATTCTCTCCACATCTGCATCCCCGCTCACTTTCACGAGTTGGCTCCGCGAATAAAAGTTTTGACATATATTTAGTTTAACGCACTCACGGGCATGCCGGGTAACATGCCTCAGATGCTACACTTTTGGCGCGAAAAGTAATGAGCGGTCACGAAACAGACAGTGATCAAAGCAAGTGTGGCTAGCGCAAGTAACTCGCGCGTGGTGACCTTTTGGTTCTCACGCATCGACTGCTCTGTTTGAAGTTCCGTTCAGCTGCAAACGATGGTTAAAATTTCCGAATTGCACTAAACCAGGGGCGAAACTAGGTTGTAGGTTGTGGGTGGGCACCCACGAAAATTTGAAAAACTAGTTAAAAAGAACAAATGTTCACCGTGGTTTTAAACTAAAATTTCATATCTATAAGACAAGGGCACCCCACGAACTTGCTCCCTACACTAAACGACTTAACCACTGCAAAACTATATATTTATGGCAGATGGATTCAGTACAAAAATTTATGTACGATGTTGCAGCTCTCGCATGGGAAAGGCTCAACAAACTTAATAAACAAACACATTTGTGAGCGGAGAAAAAGCGGGAATAACCAAATTTGGGCGTGAACAACTTGCCAACATTTGGACTTGGTATTCTTCTGCTACAGAAGTGTCGCGTGTACGAGCGAGTACGACGCACGGTCCCTTTGGAAAAAAAGATAAGAGGAAGAAATGACACAGTCGTCTCTTGTGGCCGATGATGGTGTCAGTCTGCTAATCTCCGTCGTCTAACGAACAGAAGACCAGTACGGGCATCATGCATGAGCCACGGGCCCACCCCCATGTTCTTCTCGCTTCCTCCTTAATTGCAGCCAGCCAGCCAGAGCTTGCTTGCTTGCTCAGCTCGTGCCCAGCGGCCCGCCTCTGTATCCTACATTCCTACTGAGTTCCTCTCATCTTCCTCCTCCCGTCTCCTCAACCACTTCAGTTCCTCTCCCTCTGCTCTTCTTGAATTCGTTCGAGCTCGACTCGACAGCAATAATTCACTCCATTCCATTCAGCCCCACCGTATTCCTCCGGCCAGAAATGGGCAAGAAAGGCCTGGTCTCCATCTTCTCCCGGCTGGTGGACTCCGACGGCTCTCCCACCTCCACGTCCACCGCGTCTTCCCCGCCGTGGCCGTGGCCGCCGTGCGGGACCAACCCGCAGACGGTCTCCTTCCGCTTAGGCGCCGACAACGAGCGCTGCTGCACGGCGACGGCCGCAGCCGGTGCCGGTCGTAGCCGGGGCCCTGCTGGTGCGGTGATGGGCCCCGCGGCGGCGGCGCCCGGCGAAATGTACAAGACGGTCAACTCGGTCTACCTGGACGACCCTGCCGCGGACGACTTCTTCTCCTTGTCCCTCGCCGGCGACGACGAGGGGGAGGCTGAGGGGCTCTACGACGACGACGGCGACAGCTTCTCGACCACCACGGCGTCCGAGGAGTGGTCGGAGGCCGTGATCCGCAGCCTGGGCCGCACGTCCACCGACCGCTTCTTCTTCGACCCGCCGGGGCCGCTGCCGGCGTCCAAGTCCATCCTCGCCACGGCGGCCGCCGCCGCCGCCGCCCCTGAGCCGGCGACGAAGAAGGCGGCTCTCCTGGTGTCGTCGACGGAGGTGGAAGAGGAGAAGACGACGGTAAATACGCCCGGCGGCGGCTTCGATGACGCGGCCGGCGTCGACGTGAAGAAGCATCCGCATCCGCAGCAACCGACGGGGCCGGCGGCGGCGAAGATGTCTCTGGCGGAGCGCAGCGTGGCGGTGGCGGTGGATTCGGACGACCCGTACGGCGACTTCCGGGCGTCGATGGAGGAGATGGTGTCCGCGCACGGGCTCCGCGACTGGGCGGCGCTGGAGGAGCTCCTGGCGTGGTACCTCCGGATCAACGGGAAGCAGCACCACCACCTCATCGTCGGCGCGTTCGTCGACCTGCTCCTGGGCCTCTCGTCGTCGTCCCCCCCGCCCTCAACCGCCGCCGCCGAGACTAGCACCACTACAACCAGCTCGAGCAGCAGCAGCAGTGCCAGTACCACCACCGGCAGCCTCTACACCAGTACCACCACTGTCGCGGCGACGCCGTCACAACCGGCACCTGCTCCTGGGCCTCGCGATAAGCTGATGAGCCCTGTTGTATTTTCTCTGTAGTTGCACAGTGCAAAGCCATGATTAATTAGGCGAGTGACCTGATGACGAGGGCCCCACCTGCATGCCATTAAATGTGACCAGCAGCTAGTTCTGTTCACGTATGGTAGTAGTATATGGATATGGATACAGGGCCGCACAGGCACAACACAAAACTATTTGTTGCGATCGATGATCGAGGTCCATGGCGCACAACTTGCGGACGTGACAGCAGAGGCAGGCAATAGAGGCAAATTTGTTGCATCCTATTGTATCGTATCCATGCACAAGATCGATCGTCGGGACCTACTGACCCTCAATGCATTTGATTTGATGAGTGCATATCCATTATATAGATGGATGGATGGATGGATGCATATATACTTCGCCGGATACGCCGCCTTCGATCGGCGGCGCATGTACTTAATTCAAGCTTGTTTCGTTGGACAGGTCATCATTCATTCAAGGACGACGCGAACCAAGACGGCGTAAAAAACGTTTTCGGTTAAAATACGTTTTCGGTTTGGGCTCCAAATATGAAGGAGCGAAAAGGTCCAGAGGAGAGGAGAAGCGCGCCCGGCCCAGTAGTACCCTGGTTTTCCCTCTTTTTTTTTTTTCCTGTGCACCAGGGCATGTATGCAATATGCATGCACTTGCTCAAAAAAAAAAAAAAATGCAATATGCATGCATGCACGGCAACGGCAGTGTGCTTGTGCTTGCCCGATCGATGCTCAGCCGGCCAACACCCTGAAAAGCTCCTCCTCTGATCCGCTCCAAGTCCAACTCGGCCGGGGCTCAAAGCACAAGGCCGTATGCTGCCGCACGCACGCACCTTCTTCCAGATATGAAAAGAACACAGGTCGTGACTACCGTAGTCTTGGCAACGAGGAACAAGTACTACGCACGTACGGAGTATACACCACTAACGTAGTACTATGGAGCCGTGGTTCACGTCCATCGTGAAGACCGAAGCAGACGCTTGTTACAATAATAATAATAATAATTATTCCATATAAAATGGCATGATCCATTTTTTTTTCTAATGCAACAAAAACAAAGGTCGTCAAGGCGTCAACCAACCAGGTAGTCAGCAGCGTTTGGATGCGTCTATCCCTGTCTCACCTTCTCAAGCTAGACAGTCGTTGATGGTCCTGTGTGTTGCTGCTCTGTTTCAGCGATGAATGCCCGTTCAGATCGTTTCAGATCTACACTGAGCCTCGTTCACACACCAACAGTACTGGGGTACAGTACTAATTTATTACTTGGAGCCTGATTAACAAGAGGGTGGTACGAGAGGGTAAATACCACGACCAAGGGTAAATACTACAGTACCGTTGAACTGAACTAAACCATGGTAACTTTGGGGGCTTCTTCCTGTATCATCAGTTCATGTACTATTCATCCATTTATTCACCATAGCTGACTAACCATTAACCAGTGCTCCATGTACTAGCAAAAACATTCATTTACTAGCTCGCTCGGTACAACATGAACATGTAGTACGTAGTAAGTGCCATGCAGTATGAGCACAATCACCTCGCAAATCTTCATTACCAGCATAGTTACATACACAGATACTAGACATAACCCAAACCTGCTTCTAAATCACTCACACTGCTGCTTCTTCAGGGACGAGTCGACCTTCATCCAAAACGAAAGGCCAGCCGAAGAACCGCACACACATACTGCTAATATGCTATGCTGCTTGCTGCAACATACTAGCTAGCTAGAACAAAGCATAGAAATCACAAAACAAAGCTAACTAAAGATGACCTGACAGAGCACACTACACTACAAGCGACTGAACATTCGAGACCTGGTACTGGTAACAAACGGAGCTTAGTACTAGTGGTAAATACACTAATCCTTTGGGAATGAAGATAATAACGTGGTTTATTACTTTCTCCTTCACGAGATCCTATCACCACCCGGCGGCAGAGGAGGACATGACCGTTGGTTTGACCCCTGCAGCAGCTGGAGCCTGGAGCCAAGCCCGTCGCCGGGTGGTGCCAGGATCTCGGGACCAGAAGAGAGACACCGGCACGAGCTCGCTCGCCCATGTCCGTCGTCAGTAGTGGTAGTGGTAGTGGTAGTCGTCGTAGGCGTGGTACTGGTACGCCGGCTGCGGTGGCGGAGGCGGAGGCGGCGGTGGCGCGGTGAGCTGCGCGCAGACCTCGGCGAAGGCGGCGAGGATGGCGGCGTGGTGGCGGGGCGCGTTGAGCGCCAGCAGGCGGCGGAGCATGCAGCGGAGGTCGTCCCAGCCGCACAGCCCCATCTCCACCACCATCTGCACCATGCTCTCCCGGAAGTCGGCGCGCGGGTCCGACGACTCCTTCTCCACCGCCACGCCCACGTCGTCCTCCGCCGCGCCCGGCTGGGCCGACGCCGTCCCCATCTTCTCGTAACGCTTCTTCCTCCTGCTCTGGTGGCCGTGGCCCCCGTGCTGCTGCCTCCTCGTCCTGGTCGACGCCGGCGCCGCAGCAGGCGCCTTGGAGGCCGGCGGGTGCTTGGTGACCGCGGCGGCGGTGGGGTTGTTGTAGCCGTAGGAGGAGTATGCGGAGTAGTTGGAGTATGCGGACGAGTGTGTGGTGGTGAAGGTGGCGGCGGAGGCGGCGGACGACGCGGTGGACGCCGAGGACGGGAAGAATCCCGACGAGGAGCGGGAGCTGCTCCGCAACGGCTGCGGCTGCTGCTGCGGCGGCTTGGGCGACGGGCGGAGGAACGAGGGCAGCTGGCTGAGCAGCCTGCTGGTGGCCCGGCGCGGGCGGCAGCCGCACCCGGCGTCCACCACCGCCACGTGCCGCCACTGCGACGAACGACCCACCGGGAACTGCCGCAGGCTCCCGCTCCCGCCCCGCCGCGCCCTGGACGTCGACGACGACGACGACATGCGTGCTCTGGTGGTGGTGCGCGTGCTGGGACGAAGGAAATGGCGGGCCGAGGAGGAGCTAGCTTCCCCTGTGCATGTGGGCTTTGTGGCTTTTGGGTGGGAGGACAGCGGTGAGCCGGAGGTGAAAAGGCTGGGGAGAGTGGACGCCGCCGTGCCTGTTTTTATACGCGCGGCGAGATCTGGGTGACACTGACAAGAGAGGGGTGGGTGGTGGGCCCCAGACATTAGAAGGGGTGGGGTGGGGTCAATCGAGTGGGCCCTAAGTATGTGTACAGCTGGTGGGCTTGTGGTCTCGATGGGCTGAGACGCCTGGCCTGGCTCGCTGACGTTCATCATTCCGTTCCCCTGCGGCTTGTCTCCTCTCCATGGTGTTGACTTTGACCGTACTCGATGGTTTGCTCCTCCTGCGACAGCCACGAGCCAGCGCAGTGTTTACACGCACGCACGCATGTGCATGGGCACGGTATACGCTGCGGCGGCGGCTACGGGTACGGTCTGCAAAGATATACTAGTGAACAAAAAAATGGAATACGGAGGAGAAAAGGAGTAGACGTACAGTACTGTTCGTGAGTACCACTGGCGGCACGTACGGGGCACAGGTAGCGAAAGCCAGCGGCGGAGGAGCGGTCTCTACTACTCCAGTGGCAGTGGAAAGCCTGGCAGTGCGCATGGAACAAGATTGAACTGAGTTTGAGTTGGACGTGTGGTCTCTTGAGTACGGAGTACATGTGCTCGTCGTGTGAGAGTGAACTAGATATGTATACGTACGTCAGGGAACCAAGTTCGTTGTTGCAACTTTCGTAACGTTGTTGGAGCGGTCATGGGGCGTTACAGGGACCTGGATCAGGTGCAGTTACAATAGCAACTGTAACATTAGCAGTCCCACCATCCTGATCGTTGCTAGCGAATCCAAGGGCAAAACAGCAGAGCGAGATGCAAGCTGAACCAGTCCAGGGCGGCGCCAAGTAAATGCTCGTTTTGGAGGGAAAATCAGAAACTTGGCGCCATTTTTTTTTTCCTTGCTTGGAACGGAGCTGAGGAGATCGAGAGGGAGGCTGACGCCGGAGATTCCTCGCCATAGAACCTCCGAGGCCGCCTCCGCCGTGGTTGCACCTGGTCGGACCTGCCTTGCCTTCTCCTCCATCTCTTGTCCCAGCGCCTGTCCCCACGAAGCATGAAGGCGCCGTCGCGGCTGCTGCCAGTGCGCGTGCTGGAGCTGGTCCTCCCGCGCTCTCATTCCGCCGGTCGTGGAGGCACCAAGTTGTCCGTACCGGTGCCGAAGAAGACAGGTGGGATGAAGAAAACAAGTCATGTTCAGCCTCCCAAAGCTCCTCTACGACATGCAGCAGCACCAAGGACGCCGACGAGTGCCCAAGAAGACATAGTTGCTGTCACCATGGATGACGCCCAGCAGCTGCTCGAGGAATCGCCTGCAAGGTTTGTGCTTGTCTCCTAAAAGAACCAGAGTTCGTCAAGCCTTGGGGAGGGAAGGAGAAAAAAATATGCTTTGATCCTAGCCATTGGTGGCCTTTTGAATGGGTGAGATGCAGCTACTGGATATCTTACAGTAGCAGTTTTAACTACACCTGATCCAGGTCCGCGTTACAGAGCTAGCCTACTCTTAGACCGAGATCAACAGAAGTACATGATCTAGACTAGTCAAAATGATCACATCACATATAATATTATGGATCACAGACCTTTTGATTCCGCCATCGAAGGAGTGGGGGCGTGGGGACGTGATGTTGAGGATGGTGCGATCGAGGAGGGTAGCGTCGACCTTCTAGACGCTAATGGCATTGGCCAGTGACCGGTGCCATGAACAGAGAAGGGAGGCGGCGGCCTTCGGGTCGATCTACCGCCCTCTTAGGATCGGGAGGGTGAAAGTGGCGGGCGGTGTACTTTCTTAGCTGTGCATTGGCCAAAAGAGAAGTCAGACACCCCCCTTTTACTGTGGCGCTGCTCGACTCGGGGCCGCAACCATTGGTTGGCGTGGGGGCGCTACCGATCGTTGCGCGTGGGGAACTTCCTCCGATAGAATCGGATCTAAACACATAAGGAGTTCCCCTTACTGACTCGGCCAAGGGAAACAGTCTTTGACCCGTACGCCTTCGTACCACTCGAGAATCTGAGATCATTATCCAACACCTACCGCATCCAATTTTGACTTTCGTTTATCATACATTTGGTGGGCAAGTTTCAATGGAAGTTTCAATTGAGTTTGACCTCTTCTCTCTTTTTACACTTATTTGTTGTCACATAAACGCTTCTGATGATTTCTGGACTTTTTTTAAAGAAAAATATAGACGAAGTAAGTTTAAAGCTTCATTAGCTTGATTTGTAATCCAGATGAGTTATGGAGTGACATTTTTACGGAATAACCCGGTGAAACTGAAAGAGAATATAAATGCTGGAATATTGTATATATTGCATTGGGCCTCATGGGTTGATTATATAGATAATGTGGTACTATTCCTAATACTCTAACACTTCCCCGTAGTCACAGTGGGAGTGCTACAGACGATAAGACTGGAGAAGAAGCTGACAAGCTAACATCCCCCCGCAGTCATAGTAGTCGATGCGGCGCATACGCTGTGGCTGGAGAAGAAGCCGATGAGTCCTCATGCAAGGCGGTATCCCTTTGTGCCGATGTCGAGGTAGCCGAACGTGATGGCAGTAGCCGTGGTCGAGGGAGACAAGCTGAAGTGGCCGCGGTCATCGTGGTTGTGATCGGGTAGTCTTGTCAATGGAGCTACAGGCGCACAAGGGGCGCCAAGGTGATGACGGAGATGCGTCGAGCCAGTCGTCGTGGGAGGAGGTGATGCTGAAGTCGACGCAGTCAAGGCCGTCGTGGACGTAGAAGAAAAGCGATGACGCAATCGAGGCAGACGAGGTAGGAACGGGAGGGTCGATGCCGAAGTCGATGCAGTCAAGCCGCCTATGCACCGAGGCGTGTGCTGGGTTTGCCAGTCCTAACAACGCATCGGGGAAGAAAACACGCATCGGTATTGTCAATACCGGGCGTACAAGGGAGAGGGCCCCAACCACGGGGGATATAGACGACGTGGTTCTGCTGGACGAAGTAGAAGCAGTGCGATAGCGACACATCGGCGAGTGGAGCTTAGCGACGATGCGAAGGCCGGCGAGCTAGGCCCAACGACGGCGAGGGTGTAGTTGCAGCTCGATGACGAAGACCCAATCAGCAGGACGAAGACCTTGTGCAGATGGAAGCGGGAACACGTCGGCGAGCACCGCCCAGCGATGACGCGAGACACAACCATCGATGCACAGGAGGCGATGTAGATGCAACGGCGTGGTGGACACAGGGCGGCGATGCTGCGGCCCCGATAAGGCGACACAGCAGCAGCCCTGATGCTCGGAGAAGAGGTGCGTAGTACTCAGCGATGGTGTCGATGTAGTCGATGCCGATGCCGGAGTAGTTCGCACGAGGTCGACGGGCGGTGGGCGACTCAATCTCGATCAGTGATCGGGTAAACCAAAAAGATACAACAGCAGTAGATCAGGTGTACCCAGCATGACGACACGGTGGCGGCGGTGCGACCTCATCAGGCGGCGCTCCCTCGGCGACAGGTGCACAACGGGGCGCGGACGTACGGGGTCGAAGGCATCGACGTAGATCGACGTAGTGGAGATGTGAAGATCCGCCTCACTGCAGCGACACACCGGATCTGGCTACGTCCATGACAGCACAGATCGGGCGTGTGGCCGGGCCTGGACGCCACCATGGCGGCATGGGACGAGGCGAGATCCAGCAGCCTCCATGCGGCGAAGATCGGGAAATGAAAGAGAATATAAATGGTGGAATATTGGATATATTGCATTAGACCTGATAGATTGATTATATAAAATACATAGGACTAACACTCCACGTGGATAGATAATATGATACTATTCGTAATACTCTGACAGAAACCATCGTATATGCATCCAGAATGGTCAATGAAATTAAATCGATTCTTTCACCACCGGATGCAAACCGAATCCAGCGTCAGGTAAGAGCCGTACTCAAAATAGGAACCTATTCAAACTCATTAAACAATTGTTTTGTTTCTGCGTGGCAGAAATAGAAAATCGTGAGGCCTTGTTTGAATGTGTTTGTATTTATCTCAATACATATTCGTTGAAGTGAATTTGATGGTAAATAAATTAAATTCTACTTTAATCTACTTAGACACACGTGGATGGAGCTAAATAGACTTGTATCCAAACGAGACCTAAGAGAAGACCACGGCGAGCCAAGGCCGAACTCCGCGCGGTACTAGCGGTCCCGCGCTCTGGGTGTCTCGATCGCGCTTGCCTTTCCTCTGCACTCCCTCCGTGCCCGCGCACGAAAGCGCAGGAGGTAGGTAGGTAGCCCACCGCCCACCGGCAAAGCTCTCAGAGCCCTAGTAGCTAGTAGGTGGGCGTCGTCGTCGTCGTCGTCGGCGTGCCGGTCGGAGAGTTCGCTGGCTGGGCTCGCTCGCTAGCCTCTTTCCCCGCTGGCCGCACGCACGCTCATGCCCGTGCCCGTGCTGCCGCGCCAATGATCGTCACCACGCGACGGCGACGGCGACGCCGACTGCCTGCCCGCCATCCTCTCCAGTGCCTGTTTGCTTTCTGCTGCGCGGCCAACCAGCCATGTGCAGGCGCTCCGCTCCGGCCGCAACAACTGCATCTATCGCGACCATATGGAGGAGTAACTCACGCCTGCCTCCAAATACAAATACAGAGCAAGCAAAATTAACCTTGTTCAGTCCATCAATGGCGCCTCACGGGGAGGAGGAGGGGCCGTCGACACGTATCACGACGCGAGCAAGAATGCCGTCATCGCCGTGAACGCGACGCACGCGGCAGTCGTTATCGTTATCGATCACCTTTCTGGCGTCGTCTGCACTTTGCAGTGTGGCCTCCTCCGGAGCTCTCTTGATCCATACCCGAATCCGCTCGATCGTAAAAAGTCACGGGTGGTCGGTGCCCCGTGCCTGCGCCGGGGACCCCGGGGGCCGAGGCGGTGGCTTGGCTGGGCGCCTCTAGGTGAAATCATCATAGCGGTTAACCGTTACCAGCTTTCGCTACGACCGAGCCGGCGTGTGCCGGCCGGCTTTCCTTTCCTTTTTGCGCGACCAGGAGTGGCCGAGCCCTCAGCACGCTGTCCTGCTTGCGCCGCTGCTGCGGCCACACATCATTTTTAGGCCGTGGCCACCGTGCTCCTTCGGTGCATGCGGCCGATCTCTAGCTTCCGCACTTGAGCAACACATCTTTTAAGGTAAGACGAGCATGAAACAAAGATACTATTTGGACCTTGTTGTACGTAGTCATCTCTTAGAAAATTAAGACAATACCACCTCCGTGCACCAAAAGAAAAGGTCATCTAATATTTTTCAAACCTATCAATCATCACTAGTCCCTCCTTTCTAAATTATAAGTCGCTTTGACTTTTTTTATATATACATTTTGCTATGTATCTAGACATATATTATATCTAGGTACATAGCAAAATATATATATAAAAAATTAAAACGACTTACAATTTAAAACCGAGGAAATATTGAATAAGTTGTGACACAGAGATAAGTTTATTAAAGAGATAACTTGTCCTAGAGCTACTAACTAGTATATATCTACAGTGCTTATGAGGGTTGTTGCTTAGATAACCACCAACGGTACCCATGCTCGTGCTCACACACAGTTAAAGAACTGCATGTACGTATGCAGATTAATTACCATATTTAATTTGGTCTAATTAGTGTGCGTTAAATTGATGTGAATGGCAAATTGCACGTAATGGCCGGTTGCAACCATAAATTGATGTGGACGGTACGCAGAGCATTATCCATGCATCGCGAGGCGAGTAGCCATCACTAGAATAAATCGCGGCCCTCAGTGGATCATGCAGTGCTGCTACCTAGCAGCAAACAAGCGAATCCGACCTGCAGACGGGCGGGACAGCCGGGTTGCGGTTGCATTCCTGGCGGCCGGGGAGCATGTCGATCCCGGCCTCCTCACCTGATCATGCTGTTGCGCTGTCGACCGGATCCACCGGCGAGGAATTCGCCGCACTGCGTTGCAACACCACCACCACCCACAGCAATCACCAATGAGATCTTCGACGGCGCATGCGTGTCGCCGGAACAGTCGCAAGGCAGGCAAGCTGGCTAGTACTAGTTTTTTAGCCGTTGGGCATGCCGGAAGCAGTGCTCATTACTGGGGTCTGTGTGTATGTCTGCACTCTGTAGCAGCAGCAGGCTGCAGGGGTTTATTCGGACAACTGTGTGCGTTACTAGAACTTTAGGAAATCGTCCAAAAAAAATACCGATACGTGTTCAGTGTTTTTGGATCGTCCTCATCAGAGTTAGGGCCTTCTTAACATCGTGGAAAAAAATAAACCCGATAAATAGTATCATTTTTGTCTTATTTGATAAATATTGTTCGATCGTGGACCAACTAAATTTAAAAGATTCATCTCGTGATTTTTAACTAAACTGTGTAATTAATTATTTTTTTACCTATATTTAATGCTCCATGCAAGCAGCTAAATATTAATGTGACAGAGAGAGTAAAAAAATTATAACTTTTAAAGGGATCTAAACGTGGCCTGGGGCCGGTAGAACGAGTCACCGATGAATGCGAATTGAATCCTCGTCTGCGCAGCTGCCCCCACCGTGCAGGCAGAGCTCCTGACCCTCGCAGTACCGGATATGATGGAGAGTGATAGCAGCGGCTAGCTAGCTGATGCGTGCCCGGGTGGCCGGCTGGCAAGAATCTGTGCCGGAAATCATGGCGTTCCCTGGCCGTGCCTCAGGTGAGCCTACTGCTCCAAGCCAGCCTAGCCATGCCGGATGCTGCGTGCCTGCATCGCTGCACCTGCTGCATGCACACGGGAAAGGAGGCATGATGAGTGAGCTCTGAATCGAGGAGGGAAATCCGGAAGATTCGGCATCTGCCCTCTGGGCCGCCCCAGTTTATGAGACTAGGTCTCGCTGATTTTTTACTCTCTCTTCGTTACATTAAATATTATGTCACATATATAAAACATTAAATATTAATAAAATAAATAACTAATTGTATAGATTAGTTACACATTACGAGACGAATCTTTTAAGCTTAGTTAGCCTATAATTAAATAATATTTGTTAAATACAAACAAAATTTATAGTATTTCTCAGGCTAAGAAATTTCACCGTCTAAACAAAGCCTTGGCACCGGTGACGGGGCATTTGCTGCTGCGTCTTCAGAAGCACTGCCACCACTAGCCCGTAGCAGCATCGCATTTACAGTACCTTGTGCCGATTCAGTGCTGGCTGGCGAGTGGACAGACATGGTGAGCGAGCTGTGCGAGCGTGCATTGCACCTCCCTCAACTACCGACGTCTGCTCTGCGCCACAAAGCCTGATGCGTCCAGCCTAGCTGTACAGTGTATAGTACCCATGGTTACTGTAGTGTACGAGTAGTCAGGCACGAATTGAACCCTTGTCTGTTGTTTGCTCGTGCCCTTTCTCGAAACCCGTCTTGTACTCTTCTTGTCCAGCCAGCTCGGCTTGCAAGCCCGTCGTCCTGTTTCTGAAACTGCATGGGTTTTCTTTCAGATCCACTCTGAAATGCATTTCCACCTCTTTCAGAGTCCCAGCGCTCGAGAGCTCAGCAGGCGATACTCCTCCGTACTGTATCTGGATGCACGGGCTTGGCCTGTAACTAGAGCTCGGAAACCAGCAATGGAGATCGATCGTACTGAGCGAGTGATGACGACGAGATTAATGAGTTCCGTGTGGTCACTTCGTCACTCAGTCACTGCAACGTCCGAAGCAAGAGATGAGCACTGAGAGAGGGAGCAAGGAGGGGAGTAACTGTGCGTCACGCCGGGGCTGATCTGAGCTGATGAATGCCTGTCGGCGTCGGCACCGGCTGCGTCTTTTAAATAGAATATTTCGTGCACTCATATGTCCTTTATATCTTTCTTCTACATCAGTGGGACCCACATGTCAGTATTTTTTTACCCCACCGAACACCCCTCCCCATTCTCTCTCTCCTCTATCCTTTCCCCTTCCTACATCGCCGCCTGCACCTCCATGGCGAGCACCTTGCGAGCTCCGGCTCCGGCGTGGGCCATGGCGAGCTCCGGCTCCGGCCCGGGCACGGGCTGTGACAGAACCGACCAATTTATTAGAGCACAAGCACATAATTCGTCATTAAGATGGCAAACTACATGATTGAGACCTAATAAACCCGGTAGTCATACCGAAATCTCGAAGGATTTCAAACATTTCCGGCATGACCAAGATCGTAATGAGTTTAGCATCACCATTCACAACGTACATAGTTCGCACATAGTTTTACACTATCGGAGTACGAATAAAGTTATTACAAACCAAGTTCAAATTTCAAAATAGCGGAAGCAATTAAGTTCAAATACACACACCAGTTCAAATACTGTGCCAGGTCCTCGGTCAATATCCAATAAAAGCATAAGGTAGAGTAGAGTGACCATGCCCAAGGTCTAGTCAGCTCCTACGGCGGGATAGAAGCAGTGCTGACAATAGCCATAAAACATCTCACCATCTGCAACAATATGGGAAATAAAACCCTGAGTACGAGAATGTACTCAGCTAGACTTACCCGTCATAAACTAAAAATAAATTGACTCCAAGGAGTATGCAAGGCTATATAAGTAGGGTAGCTGACTCATTTATTTGCAGAAAGGCTTGCATTAAAGAAACATTTAATAAGAACCTTCTAGCACTGTATTTTAATCTGAATAACCTTATCATGCTATATTAGCACCTGTACTAAACAAGCATGGTAATAATTATTCAACAACCAAAGTAACCAATTCCGGTTGAGTATCTTTCAATCTCAACAGCTCAACCATCTCATCTCTTGGTTCAAGTTCTTACTACGATGCCGCTGCTCAAGTCAAGTGTTCACTGTCCAGGAACGATGGCGATTATAATCAATTACTAACCAGCTGGCGGGTATTCCTCACACAAACCACACTCACCAGCCACGGCGAGCTACAGATCACCGAAAGTTTAATTCGGGAAAATCGTGAGATCAACAGGTACCATCGTATCCGAGAACCGCCCGGCTGCCTTATTCAGGGCGACCCTGACCTCGGACTTACTCTCTGCGTAACCCATGATCTCTCATCTTCTCCAATACGATGCGTACAGCAGGTCGACTCCCGGCCCAAACCAAACCCAGGCTTCGCGGTCGGAACGACTTATCCTTCCAGCTAAATGTGAGGCATAAATTCAATATGACTTGAGGACGTACAACGGATGGGATCCTAGTTCGACACAGACGGGATAACCTCACCGAACCTCCAGTTCAGTCCCAACATCAATCCCGTCCGGTCTCAATTTATTATCTCCACATGGTTATCCAAGATAACAATGTATTCAACCATTCCGAGTAACCATCTATAACTCACGGATGATAGAAAATCACCCGACTTCTACCGATCTAGTTAAAGCAGGGCTAAGCAGATAATCGCACCAGAACCAACATGGTTGAAGTATAAGCAGTGGCAAGGAATATAAGTAATGCAGCAATGGTATAAAACAACGCCTATAACTTAATGCATCAAACAAGTAAAGGACTCAAGTTAGATATTTTGCGAACCACAGGGAGAATGCTCCGGGGCTTGTCTTTCAGGAAAGAGCTTGGCTGATGGTCAGGACACTTGGGAAGATCATCTTCGGGATCCTCTTCTGCTGCTATCTCCCGCACCAGAGCTTCCTGCTAGCCTTCCTCTTCTGGTGCTCCGGGAACTATCGTTTCGAGCGCTGACGATCCTGTATGATGCATAGTGCGTATGAATACCATATATACATAGAAATACAATGTTGATGCTGATGGTGAATGAATGCTCAGCTAAGATAAATGATATGATTTTGAAACATGTAAGATAAGCACATGTCCTTCTACAAACACTTCTTTAAACAAGCCTCGCATTACAATTTACTCGCATGCTATAAGGAATTATAAACAACCATTATTTTGCATACTACCCTCTACTGAATCAAAACCAATAACAGATCACACACATCACAAATATCATAAAAAGCATTTTTACACACATGAGATGATAGCTTTAAAGCATTATTACTTATTAAAAGAAATAAGGGTAGAACTGCAACATGACATTAGACTACTCAAAAAATTCTGTAAAAATTACAGGAGCTTAAGCATATCTAGTGTAGACTACCATAAAAATTTTAGATCAAAACAGTAAGTACTTTATCCTCCACAAAAATGACAAGGCAGCATAATTTAATGGGGCTAAAATACTTTGTACATAGAAATATATCAAACAACAGATCTCAGAACATTCATAGCTCTAGATTGACATAAAAACACTCTCCAGAAAGTTTCATGCACAAATTCTTTATATATTATTTATTATGAATTATTTATCATCTAACAAAAATATACACCATAATTAGACAGAGCAAACTTTCCATAGGACATAGCCTCATAACATTTTTCACAGATAGAGCATGACATAAGAAGACTAACAAACTTAGTCTCATATTTTTCTGAGCAACAGAGAATTACTTATGCATTTTCTAAGATAAAAGCAATTAATAGAGATAAATAAATCTATACAGAAAAGTATCACAAATTTCATATTTCATATTTTTCATGCATAGATCTTCTTATAATAAAAATACTACAAGTTGAACCAACTCATTTGGATGAAAAATGAAGAAGTTATGATTTTTCAAAGATTTAACAAAAATCTGGAAACAAATATTTAAAACGAAAAAGAAAAACACTTTTGCATCGGAGACCCCGCGGTTAATAGGAATTCACTAAGCCCGATAAAGAAATACCCTGTGTCTGGCAGATATGCACTAAGCACCCCGGCCTTTGTCGAATTCAAGCACGAGATCCCTGCACAGAGAAAGGGTTGGGTCGACGGCGTCGGCGCGGCTTCGCCGGGCGTTGCCGGGGCTCTCCGGCCAAATTGGCTCGAGGGAAAGCTAGAGCGGTTCAGGGCGAGTTGATTGAGGGTCAAAGCGCGGCCAGAGCGAGGCCGTGGCGGCTTGGCCACGTGCGTAGGCGGATGGCGGCTTCCCGTCGGCGGCGCAGCCGAAAATCCGGCGGGGGATAAACCCTAACTGGCTCCATTGACTACGGTTACAACTTCTACAAGTTAAAGCGCAGCTAGAGCTCGAGTCAAAGAGAGAAAAGGGTGGCCAGATCGATCGGAACGCGGCGGCGGCGGTCACCGGCTCGCCGGCCGCGGGAAAGAAGAATGCGATTGCGGCCTTACCCTCGGCGAGGCTGGCTTCTAGCAGGAGCATGAGCACAAGCAACACGAGGCGAGTCTGGTGGTGTTCTCGGAGAAAAAAAATGAGCGACGGAGGTGGCTCGGTGACGGCAGCGCAGTCGGCGGCGGCGACGGCGAGCTCGCGGAGCGGGGAGAGAGGCAGGGAGAGCAGGCAAAAAGGAGTGGGACAGGAAGGAGGGAGCGGCCCGCACCCGCCTTAACGCGGTCGGGACAGTCGCGGCCGCCCCAGACCGCCGGTGTACGCGCGCCACGCAGAGCGCACGGGCTAGGCGCGATGGGCGGTGGCCGGCTATTTCCCTGACGGCTTTGACCAACCGTCACTGAAATGCTATTTCCATGATCTCTAATATAAATTTTTCTACCCTATAACTCCCAAACCAAGAGGAATTAGCCAAAACTTATATTGAAGAAAATGTATCTCTAGAAGAGTAGAACATTTCATCTATACAAGGTATGGCCAGATTCTGCATAGATTTTGAAATACAAAAATCCAAATGAAAATACCCTTAAAATCCCCTAAAATAGAAAAACAACCCCCAAATCTGCCTTTTTTAACATTTTTGAACATCTTCCAAGCATTTTCATGAAAAGTGATAATAACAACTTTTGTTCCTTATGAAATTCTCTATAAACTTTATTTAGGGTGCACATACATGCAAATACTTTAGCTACCACTTTCAAATCAGTCAAACAAAACCACTTTCACGGTCCACCTTGGTCAACCATGACATCAAAGCTTAATTAACCAAAACCATGAACATAAATCTAGGTTCATTTGGTGTCCTAATCATGTCTAGGTTACTTTAGAGGTCATCAAACACCAAACACTCATACCACTTATCCAATTCATGTGAAATGCAACCATAATTTGAATAATTCAAGCATCCACATAAAATAACAATTGCTCTTTTCATCAATGCTATGCATAATGATGCTTATGCTTAAGAATGCAAGTGATTATGCATGCTTAACACCAGAGTGTTACACAGGCGCGGGGAGCAGGCGCGGCCTCCTCCGGCGCGGACGTGGGCACGGCCGTCTCCTGGACTTCTTCGTCCGGCAGAGCCCGGCAATGGCGGCCATGGTGGGCGGCGAGCGGGGCCGCGGGGCCGCCCAGGAGCTCGCTGGAGGGGCACACCGGGGCTCCCCCGCTCTCGCTCTCTCCCAGCGACGAGGGGCACACGAGAGCTCCCTGCGCCTAGCCATGGAGGATGTAGGCGACGGGGCAGGGGCGGTGGAGCTCTCCGGGCGGGTGAGCTCAGCGCGCCCGGTTGATGCTTGCCGACGGTGGCCGGGCGAGCGCGCGAGGGGTCCTTTGCTCCTCGTCTCTCGCTGCTCCTCTACTCTAGCAGCACGGCTCCTCTGCGCGGGCGAATGACGAGCGACGGGGACGGTGAGCGCGAAGGGGCTCTCCTCCTCCACGCTTCTCTCCGCCTCCGAGCTCGCCAGCCTCGGGTGCGCTGGCCCGGCGGCGGGGCTCGCTCGCGGTGGCGGCGGTGGGGTTCGGCGTGGGCTTGCAGGATGGCAGTACGACTCCAGGCTCCATCCCTTCTCTCTCCCCTCTTGGCGCGGAGGAACGGCACGTGCGGCACAGGCCCCACAGCTTCCCAGGAGGCGCCGTAGCTCCTGGACAGAGCCAGGACCGGAGGCCGTCCTGGTCCTCCCAGGACCGAGATCCAGGACCTGCTACGGGGTTTTCCTCCTGTATGGCCTCCTCCAGGAAGCGGATGGAGGACGCTGTGCGGTTGGTCTTAACGCCAGGATTCACGGGTGCATCATGTCACGGCGGAGCCCATGCATAGACGTGACCTCACGGGTTTATTACCGTGGCCGGCGGTACGGCACTACAGTACATCGGCTACGTACGCTACGCTACCTGGATTGGATTCGGTGCAGTACAGTGAAGGAGCCTCCGGCCGCCTGGCCCGGCTGGCTGGATCGAATCTCAGATCATCCTTGCGTTGGCCTGCAGCGCTGGCATCAATGTGCTCTGACCGCTGCAGTCTATTCTAGCCCTGCTGAGATCTTCATTTCCTACAGTAGTTCGTACCGTATATACATACGTACAGTACATTTGACTACACGTCTGTACCGGCCCAAGGTGTTAGCCTATTGTAATTATGGCAAGTGTAATTATAGTAGGTTGTCCTTGATTAGTGGGGTGTAGAAGGTATGTGCGGTTGGCTTCTAAGCCACCTCGGCCTCCATATGTACTGATGTATTGTTATGGAATAGAATTAATCAATCCCTAATTCACTTGCATGGTATCAGACGCGGTTTCGATCCGCTCCTCTTCCACAAACCTAGCGCCGCCGCCAACTCGATCGTCGCCCCATGCCTGCCTCCATCGCTGGGTGCGCCGCGACCCCATCGCCGGTGCTCCACTCCGATCGCCCACTCCCTGTGCTGACCCTCTCGCCGGGCATGGCCGCCGATCCCGACCGCCCGACGTCGCGGCGCTTCACCACTCGCGACTCGCGGCGCTCCACCACTCGCGCCTTGCGCTGCTCCACGCGCTCGTGGCGTGTGATTCCCGCTGATCGATGGCGGACGACGATGAAGCCGCCGCGGCCACGGCTACCCATGCGGCCAAGGACAAGGAGGCCGCCGATCGCCTCGCCGCCGAGGCTCGCGCCGACGTGGCATGCCGGCTGAGGAGGCTCGCCTTCGTGCTGCTGCCCTAGACGAGTACGAGAAGGCGCACGAAGCCCTCTGGGCGCAAGCTACCGCCCGTCAACGTCAAGGCCCTCATCCCCATTGTCCTCGACAAGGCCACGGATACCTACACCAAGGGGTGCGGCATATTTCTCACTGTCCTCAGCAAATATGCCCTCACACGCCATGTTCTCGAGGATGAGGCGTTCCCTGCACGCCCGGCATGGGTCCAGGCGGACTGCTGCGTGCTCACGTGGATCTACGGCACCGTCTCCAGCGACCTGCAACAGTCATTGATGATGCGACAAGGCCCTGCCCGCAACGCTTGGTGCTACCTCAAGGATGAATTTCTCGGCCAGAAGGAGTCGCGTGCCCTTCTCCTCGAGACGCAGTTCCGCAACTTCCGCCAGGAGTCCCTGAGCATCACCGACTATTGCCGCCGCCTTGAGTCCATGGCTGCCTCACTTGCTGAATTCGACGACCCCATTGGTGATTGACAGATGGTGCTTACGCTCCTCCGCGGCCTTAGTGGCAAGTTTCGCCACATGGTGTCGATCCTCAAGATGCACAGGCCGTTCCCGATGTTCAGCGAAGCCCGTACACACCTCCTGTTGGAGGAGATGGAGATCGACGCTCGTCCTCCGTCCCCGCCGGCTGCTCTCGTCGCTGCGACTCCGCGTCCAGCGACACCCGGTGTGGCTGTTCCTCCACGTCCAGGCGCGCCCCCTCCTCCGCGCCCCACTGCACCGACCGAGGGCCAACACAACGGACGCCGTCGTGGCCACGGTGGACCCGGTGCTCCTGCTGGCGGCGGTGGCCCTCTAGCACCCACCGCTGGTGCACCCTCGGGCGGAGCAAGTGTAATTATAGTAGGTTGTCCTTGATTAGTGGCATGTAGAAGGCATGTATGGTTGGCTTCTAAGCCACCTCGGCCTCCATATGTACTGATGTATTGTTATGGAATAGAATTAATCATTCCCTAATTCACTTGCACAAGGACTCGAATATCCATGTTCTTTGTACGTACAGTCTACTGCACCTTCATGTACAGCGACGGCGACTCCACGAGTGCTGTGAACACACATGACAAAAAAAAAAGGTTTAGACCAAACGGGACCAGGTCTACCTAAATGGGCTAGTAGCCCACTTTGAGTTGTGCATGCGGGGCTGTGAGAGAAAAAGGGCGACGAGTGGTATAAGATGGGCTCGGCCCGACAAGGCAGCACTCACTGAAACCGGCCCATGGAACGAGTTGTCAGTTGGCAAAGTCTTTCTGTATGGGGCTCTGAGCTGTGTAACTGCATCCTCTTTAAAAAACAACGTCACTCGAGTGTGGGACCCGCTCAGTGTGATGCTTTGGCGCTCTTCCCGGGTCTGTAGATGGAGTGGAAGATGAACGGAACCTGCCTGGACAGTGCACAGTGAATTGAAGAAGATGCCATGTGCAGGTCAAATCGGCAACGGATACACGAGAGAGATTGCAGCTGATAGACCTTGCTTGCTGTTTTTTTTTTTGTTTTAATCTATGGACCTTACTGATTGATGGAGACTAGACGGAGAAGCGGTGAGCTGATAAGCACCTAACTTGAAGGCCTAAACCCAACTAACCTATAACGAACTTTACGAGCTTCTCACACTGGTGTTTTTTTTTTTTTAAATCGTGCTTTAGCATGTTTTTCATTAAAAGAAGTTAGAAATTTATAATCCGAGGACCCTAATATTAGATGTTTTGGACCATAGACCAAATAATTCTAAATAAATTTCAAAGGTCCACTCACACGTACATATATATATATATATATGGAAAGGTGAAAGACTTTAGTCCCACCTTACTGCTTCAAGAGGAGTGAGGCCAACTTAAATAGTTGAGCTATCTCTATTGTAACATCCCAGATGTTAGTAAGCAATTAAAATTATAATCAAGTTCATTATTAAGAATAATCATTGAGCATCATGACATAAATGCATTCATGTTTTAATAACGTCTTTTATGTGGTGCTTTATTTTATACATGAAATGATGAGTTGATTGCTACTTAAAAACTATTTTTAAAACCTTGTTTTATCTCTTTTTCTATATTTTAAAATCTATAAGGAATTTTTAGATACTCTCAAAATATAGTTTGTATATCTTGATAAGAGCCACAATATTGGTATTCAAAGTTTTTCAAGTTTCCAAAAATAATTTTGAATAAATTTAAAAATACAGTTTTCCAACACTTATCCCCTTTTCAATTTAATTTTATATTTCAAAAATTATTCAAAATTTGGGAAAACTTTCTCTATGAAAAGTGTTTGGTTTGATAATCTGAACATTTCATAGATTGGAAGATTTTCAAGTTGTATATAAAAATCAAAAGTAATTTCAAATGTTTGTTTCTAGAGATTTGACCTTTTTTGTATTCTTTTTAAATTTGAATTCATATTTCAAAATCTAGGTAGAATTTGAAAATGTTTCTTAAATGAAAAGTGTAGCTCTTGAAAAGTTATGCAAACTTTATTTTTGAAGATTTTCAAGTTTCTATATACTTTTGGGAGTAATTTACAATTTTCGACGAGTGGCAGTTCTATAATTTCGGTGAACAGTAACCCGCGCGAGTTCTGGTCCGTTTTTGCTCTGGTCCGTTTTTGCTGCCGCGTCGTCGCCGTGAGCCATTTTGCCGTGTCTTCGAGACCCCGTGCTAGCAGCTGCGTGGCCACGCCCGCGAAGACTCCAGGCACTCCACCATCTTCTATTTTCCCTTTATAAGCTTAGCACTGGCCGCCGTTTCCCCTTCTCTGTTTACAGCCGCCATAGCCGCGAGCTCGAAGCCACCCGCGTTCCTCGCGTCCCTGCCTCCTTGTCCTCACCTATGAGCGCCATGGCCTTGCCCTCGTTGCGCTGCACCTCCCCGTCCCCTCCTCCGGCTGTCTCCTTGCTGGAGAGCCGCTGCAGTCACGTCGCCTCGCCGCCTCGCCGCGGGCTCGCATGGCCGTGCCGCCACGGGCCGTCTCGGGCCAAGCCAAGGCGACCCATGAGTGCGTTACCACCTCCAAATGCTCCCACGCTACTCCCTTGCCACCAACGAGTACCCCGCCCTCCCAAAATCGCCGTTCCCGGCGTCTCTGTTCTTCATTTGTGGCCAAGGACCTCGAGTTTGAATTCGACAAAAGCCAGGGTCCTAAGTGCACAGTCTAAGACTCAGGTGAATAGTACCCCAAGGACCTATTTGTAGCAGTTTTTCATAAACTTCAAAAATTCATATCTGGAGTTTCGTAACTCCGTTTTTGGTGAACCAAATTTTGTTGTGTTCCTTGTAATGCCTAGTTTTTATTAAAAATATAAAACATGCCATATTTTATATAAAAATAATTAGCTATATTTTATGCCTTTATTTAATGTTTAAAGAAAAGGAAATTCATATCTCATGCTATGTGACCCCTTTTGACTTGAAATTTTTATGACATGTTTCTTGTGCTATGTGGGTGTTGTAGTAAAAATATTGTGGTCATTGAATATCGTATGCTTGATCTTTTGATTTATCTTGCTTATTGCTTATTAAATGGTTTATAATTATAATAAAAATGTATAAATGAAAATATGGTTCCTTTACCTTCGTATGATTCTGCTATGTCATGTTAACACCTAATATGGCTATATAATTTTATAATATATGGAGTTTTATATTTATCTTCTATAATGCTTTTAAAATAGTTTATAATTAGCTAGTTGTTTAATCTTATTATGCTTGCACCAATGCATTGCCATGCATCATGTCATGAGTTCATCATGCTAAAACATACATCATTAAATACGTGTAGTTGTTCGAGAATGAATGGATCTTGGTGCATGATCTCCAGAAAATGCCATCCACCATCGAAGTGAAGTCGCGGATCCATGATGTGGTGTCGTCCATCCTGGAGTTGTGTCAAGCGTAACACCCGTGATCTTGACGGGAACTAACTACCGCTGCAACACAGGCAAGCCCCGGATGCATTTAAACCCTATTCTATTTATAAAAGTTTTACCACTTCAGCTCTGATATGTTACATTAAGTAATAGGAGTTGAGTGAAAACCCACAAATTGCATTACCTGTCTTATTCCTTATTCCTTGTTACCTACTGGGAAGATAAGTAGTTATGCTTAGCCCTGCTTATTTATTTAATTGTTCAACGGCAAAAGAATAAAAAAGATGAGATTGGTTTCTCGTTGGAATCTTGATATTAGTAATAAATTGAGTCCGGACGGCGAACTTGCACTGGGAATGGAGTCCCTCTGTAGTGTTCTCGTCTGTTGATGCCCTAGGTCCCGTCCGTTGGTGAACTGGTGATATCGAGAATTTAGAAATCCACATGCATGAAGTGGTATACGGATGGTTGGAGCCGTGTATGCCATGGAGTGACCTAGCGTGGGGCCAGAGATCCCATCTGTGTCATAGTGTGTTTTACTGTGGGGTTTAAGTTCCCACGTATCTCGGTACGCTGGGCCGCAGAGCTCACGTGTATCATGTGGTAATATATGGCTGAGGTTGTTATCCCGGTATATCGGTGCACCTGGGGTACTTTGGAGTTAAAGTCTCCGGTATGCTCAGTCACCTAGGTCCCAGCTGGGTATGAAAATGGATTCGAATTGCCGTTGCTTCTCGGAGAAGAAGACTCGATCGGTGTTCATCATCGTAGTAACAACTTGAACAATGAATAAGGATCAATAATGAAGTTGGTTGGTAATTTTTTTTAAAACAAGACAACTTTTCTTTCTTTCAAGCTTTACTGCAAAATTTCTTATCTCCTGCAAGCCTTACCTTATCCCTCTAGCCTGCATTTCCTGAGTCTTCACCTCTCTTTTTTTTGTCGGGTCAGTCTTGTTGAGTACTTTTGTACTCAGGGTTTGTTGAACCCCTGTTGCAGGTGCTAATTGGTGTTTAAATCAAGTTCATGTCGGTGGGCTCGACGTGATCTGGTTGTCCCCTCCCGACTTAGGCATTCTACCTAAGTTGACTTCTGAAGTTCTTCTCTGCTTCCGCCGCTTCCGCAATTAAAGTCAAGTTTGTAAAAGTTAACTTTTTCATATATTTTATAAACTTAATGTTATTACTCTTCCGTACTCTGATATATGTTTTATCATAAATGTGGTAATGTTGTAGCTACTCCTTTGTTGATCCTCGTATGAGTTGACAAATGTGGTTTAATCGGGGTCCTTTGAGGGCACCCGACAGGGCTTTCTAAGTTATCTGGAACACATGCATGGCTATCAGAAGTCTTTGAGACAATGATAAGTGCATGTGGGCCATATAATTTAGGAGGTTCTGCCACATCTATCTTGTTAGAGCTATTGGGGAGAGGAAAAGGAAGAACCATACATGCGCGCTCGCCTCGTCGGACCGGGGCTAATGGGCGCGCACACACGACATACGCGTGAATGGTTCGCCGATTTCCCGCTCCGACCCTTGCGGGTGCGTAGTCTCCTTTTGACGTAAGCAATTATTCTAATTGCTACCAAAAAGTAGACGTATCAGCATTCGTTCCGCAAGGAGACAGTGAATTGAAGAAGATCCGGTGACCTATTTGGTAAGCAATTATTCTCGATGATCCGGTGGGAAAAAAAACAAAATGAGTATATAACCATCCCGGGTGTGCTTTTATTTTTCCAACCAAACCTGTACCTATTGTCATAAAATAGTTTATTTAGAAAGTCACAAAATCCGAATCACCACCGTTAAAGCTGGTAACTTGTGTAAGTGTGGCCGAAGGCCCCATGCCATCTTTCCTTTAGGGTCCTCGGATTGTAATTTTTTTTAAAAAAAAGCACACCCGGGACGTAAACTAGTCAGCCATGGGTATCCACGGCAACAATTAATATTTTGGGCTAAAGTTTCACTTCTCTTTATGTTACAGCATATAGGCGATATTTTAATTGTTCCCCTTATATATATATATATATATATAAAGTTACCAATAATTGCTACGAATCGATGTTCGAATTTGTGGATTGAAAATAAATAGGACTTTGCCTCATTCAAAATCCAAAAGTCATAGCATCGGCTATTCTCTCTTGTTAGCTTCGTTTCTTCACGGTCATTCTTCAAACAATCAAAACTCTGAGATGGTTATATACTCATTTCGACATTTAACACTCAATGGTGTATTAATCATATTAACATCACTCACTGGAATAAATTCTAGTTTATATGAGCAGAGGACTAGTATTTGCTTGGGTCAAATACAAGATCTAATAAAACTGTGTAATCTAAAAAATATATATGTAATGACGAATACAAATAGCAATATTTATAGTAGTACTAAGGTGTCAGAATTAGCTTTATCAGCGCGGCAGACCATCTAGAACCACTAGAACCACTATTTGCTACCCCCACCACTCTCCGTGGCTGGGCCCCGCCGCCCCGGCCCCACCGGATCATCGACCTCGTCTTCCTGGTAGACGTATCAGCATTCGTTCCGCAAGGAGACCGCGCGGGCGAGCGTGACGGGAGATACCGCCTCCGGGCCCCACCGCGCAGCCACCGTGTCGGTCGCCTACTCCTTCCTCCCCACCGCCACGCCGCTGGGACGAACGGTCCAACCCCGCCACCCCCACTCGGCAACCGTAACTGCCTGCCTGCCCCTTTCGATTGAAATCGTCTCCCCTGCATCTCGCCGCCACTTCGGTCGCACCGCAGGATTCGCATTCGTCTTCTTCCTTCCCTTCCCTTCCCCCGAAAGCCGACGCAACCGCTTCCCCTCCTTCTCCGCCTCCTCCTCCCCCCTCCAACTCCAAGCAGGCTCCACCCCTTCTCCGCCTCCGGGCTCTCCATTCCGCCGCCACCAACCGACTGACGACGACTCCCCATTCCACCTCTGCAACCGTCGAGGGAGGAGCGAGGCGGGGGACCTCCGGCGATCCGCTGCCGCAGCCCCAAGGCGCCGCGCGCGGGGGCATTTCCGCGGCCGGGCGACATGTTGGGGGAGCTCCTCTCCAAGATCCTGCTGTAAGCTCCTATCTGCTCCACCACCAAACTCCCTTTCCGGTTTCCGCCGAATTGAACGACTGCGCTTTGCTTTACCGGTGACGACCGGCCGCGTGCTGATTCCGGTTGCTCGCATCGCGTTGACGCAGGCTCCTGTTCGGCTACGCCATGCCGGCGTTCGAGTGCTTCAAGACGGTCGAGACGCGCCCCAACGACGCCCACATGCTCCGATTCTGGTGCCAGTACTGGTGAGCCCTCTCGTCCTCTTCCCTCCACGCCCCTCCCTTCCCGTACCCTCGGGGCCAGCGACCAATCGCCACCGGGATTCTCTTCCAACCATGCATTCCGTGAGCCTATTGATTTGTTCCAACCATGCATTCCTATTGATTTGCTCATGCTGCTCTCGTGTCGTCTGCTCATCACATCGGCCTGCCGCGGCTTGGGTGTTGTGTGTTACCATTACCAACTGTGTTGTGTGATGCCGTGCCTTTTCCTTTACCCTTTTTCCTGATGTAGCGTGAGATTCAGGACTTGGTTAACACTACTGGGCTTGGATAACGTGATTTTTATGCAGTATCATGATGCCGACTTTGGTTCCCCCACCTTTTAACCTTTTGTCTCCCTACTAATAACATAACATAACCTGCACTTTTTCTTTTTTTTTAAAAAAAATGTTTCTCTATTCTTTCTATAGGCAAAAAGCTCATGCGAAATGATTGTCCCCGCTTTATTTCTGCCTCCCTTTAGTTCTTCAATTACAAGCTAGCAGTATTATGTTGGTCGTTAATAGTTGGATGTTAGGTGGACGACTGGATCATGACACCTCAATCCTGCATTCCACCAAAAAAGCAGTGTCCGTCGGTCAGGGGGAGATGCCCTGCCCATTCCTCATCCTTATGCCCTCATTGTCAATGATGATTGCCGGCTCTGTGCTATTTTAGGATTGGTGAAATTGGTCAAGTTCTGTTCCAGTTTCAGGTTCGTACCCTATGCCACCTGAAAATTAGCCACGAAAACTGCAAATTGTGAGAAAATCTGCTTTTTTTTTGTTGGGGTGGG
>CM041647.1:32654070-32762422 GCA_023333625.1 Bothriochloa decipiens | reverse complement strand
GGGGGGGGGTGTCGGTTATAACCAACGCTCCGGATCGGAGCAGGGTTTGCGTCTAATCACATATCAGGACGTTATTGCCACTAGTTATAACTTATAACGGTTTTACGTTGTATATGATTTGGTGGTTACCTTTTAGTATGATGGTGATCTTGCCTATTGACTATTTCAAGTTGCGACAAAATTTATTGCTTGCCATTGTAACCTGCTCAAAGTCGCTTAGCAAATAAATTATTATTAAATAACACATTTCACATGCAGCATTTCAAATTGTACATGTTATTGTACTCTTGATACATGGCACAAGTGTGATTCAAAAAAAGAGCATTCATTTAGTTCATATATAAGCATAACAAGACTAGAAACTGTATAATTTTGTTTGTTCTATGGTATGACAGACCTTGCTGACTATTGAATGGCCAGCATATTTTTCCACGAAATAGACTACAGGCTTATAAAATCTATTGCCTTGTTAATAATGCCAATTTGATTGTTTGTTTATTTATTTATCTCACTATCTCTGACATAAGAAGATAGATTTTTTTTTTTGCAAGAGGCTTGGTCATTGACCTTCTAAACTATGGAAGGTTTTTAGACTACATATTCTGTAACCTAGTTAGTTGACCAATGAGAGACCAATTCAAAGTCATCCTAAGAAATATCGCAAATGTTGCTTTACCTAATCCACCGTTGACTATACCATGAAGCCATCAAAGAAAGAGATAAGAAGCTTCCTACGGGATTGCAGACTTTGGTTTCGCTAGTGAGAAGCCAAAAGTTACCAATAGTATGTCATGCACACGAAGTTTTTTTTTCTTTTAAGATACAACATTTGTGGCTTATACTAGCAGGATACAAGTGCCATAGTCGCAAAATAACTAGATATACCTTAGTAGCCTTTTCCCAAATCCTCAGTAGAGCAAGCTTATGCTGCCATGAGCGTTGCTGTACAGCAAGGCAGACTTGCTCATCATCTTGCGTGCATGGATTTCAATGGAAACATAGGAATGACTGGATCCTTGATAGCACCTCTCCGAGTTTATCTACAGCCTCGATTATCTGGGGAGGAACCCATTTTGTTTCATGGCTGGTATTTAAGGGGCTTTCATTTCTTACTCCTAGCTTGGGTGGTTAAGTTTCTGGGTCGGTTAGTTATTTCTCTTATTCAACAGGTGTGTAGATAAATGGTGTTTTTTTACTCTCTTCTTCTGTTAATGCAATAATACACAGCTCTCCTGCTTGTTTGAGAAAAAAGGTCATAAAACAGGCTAACTCTGTTCAGCTCGAATCCCCAAGCATGACATAAAAGAGCACACGTCATTTACTTGCTAGAAGGAACTACTTGCCATAGGGAAAACCAACTGGGAACCTAAGGTGCTTGGCCTCTGCCGCATCTTGAATTCTTGACCTGATAGCTGACACTGGCTTAAACTGATGGTCAAGAACCTGGTTGTCAGGCTTCTTCCAGAACATATATATAACATTAAAACAAAACCTCAAAGCATGTAAACAGGTGGACAACAACAACATCATAGCCTGTCAGTCCCAAGCAAGTTGGGTGCAACTATCTTGCCAAGATGGATGTTCATCATGGCAGCTTGTGTGAGCAAAAATCCTAACTTGATCGACTGAAATCTGTTCCTTCTGTCCTTCTGGGACTAAGACACAACAGCCTATGAGATAGAGCAGATACATTAGGCTTTCTCTACATCAGATGCACTATCACTAGGAACAGAGACATTGCAGCGTGTTCATATTTGTGATCGAGCTACAGCCCACATGGGTGGCGCAGCAGCCACCTTCAGGGAGTGTCTTTGTGCACATGCTTGTGTGTGGCCATGTAAGTGTTTCCGATTTCTATGTTTGTCATTGATGATTTTGGTATAATTCAGATCAGTAGGTATCGGTAGCATTATCTCTTACTGGACCAGTTTGAAATGGACAAGAGTTCTGTTGTTCTATTTGTTGGAATGGCATGGATTTCTGATACAGTGAAAGGTTGATTGGGCTAAAAGTTGTTTATAATCTAGTGGCAAATATGTGCAGTTGCTTTTTGCTGTTTGGGACCCTTTTTCTGAAACAACTCAGAGGAATAGTTTATTATAACTTAAGCTGGTTATTTATACCTGTTGGAGTGGTTAAACCACCGTCAAATGCTTTAACATAGCCTTTGGAATAGGATGTTAAATTCCAGTTAAATGTGAAAAAACATGACCATATAATTGAAGGGGGAATTTGTTTCATGGCAGTCTTTTGCGAGATGAGGTATTCATACTTAGTATTCAGTAAATATTCATGCTTTGTGTTCTAAATGGTCAAAATGATTAAATTGAACATAAGAACATGTTCTACTAAAGAAAGATTCTGTGGAACATGAGTTGCTTATTCACTTGAACTGATTTAATTTACCAGGTGATTTTGTTTTTGTAATCCTCCAACTCTTGTTCATCCCTCCCTCTATGTCCCTCCCTTTTGTGGGGTACAGAGTTGTTCTTGTGAAGGGTTCTTTCCCTTCTCTTTCTCCCTTTTTAAGATGTAGAGCGTCATGCTTGTTTCTTGTTTTATATGCACCGCTCATGTTTGACCTTTGTATAAGTTTAAAATTGTTTCAGTTCTTTCCTAGGACAAAAACTAATACTTTGTTCAGATTGTGTTCAAGTATTACTATCAAACCGGCTGAATTGTCCTGTTTGTGAGTGTTTCAGGATTATCGTGGCCATGGTGATAGCTGTTGAGAGTGTGATCTCTTGGTTAGTCCTATTCTCATTGCCTACTGATTATTTCATAGTTTAAAACCTACTGCTTGTTGATGCACATCTGTCCTGCTTTATCCACTCCAGGATGCCAATGTATTCAGAAATGAAGCTAACTTTCTTTGTGTACCTGTGGTACCCCAAAACTAAGGTACATACTTGTTTCCTCAGGCTTTGTATTTTTCTGTGTATCATGCATTTTTTGGATTGAAGTTTGCTTTAACTTAGTTCATTTACAGGGAAGTGATGTTGTATATGACACCTTTCTTCGCCCCATAGTAATGCAATATGAACCGAACATCGAGCAAAGATTGCTGCATCTTAGGGCGAAATCTGGGCAGCTAATTTCCTTCTACATGAAGAATTTTGCGGATAAAGGAACAGCCTTCTTCATGGATGTCATCCGTTATGTTGTATCTGAGAAACCTGAAGGATCCAATGCAGAGGTAATGACAATTTCTCCATCTGACCTCAGTATAGCATGCATCCTGTTATATGTTTGCTCATTGCTCGCACATGGCATGTTCCATTGTTCACTAAATTTCTGCATGCAATTGAATTTCGTCAGTCATCACTAATTGTTTGCCTGATATTGTGCTATAATTCTATTGGTTATTCCTGGGTAAAGTTCATGTCCAATGCATCTGCAGCGTGGTTACTATTAAGTTTAGAAGAGCTATACTTCCCGTGTATATCCATTATTAGTTTATTTTACTGATCAAATTTTGTACAATTAAGATATGTTGTTCCAGCAAATTTCATCTTGGCAAAGTTTCAGAGTCAGAAACTGCATTTCACTTGCAATTATACATTTTACCAGTGATTAGCTGTTTGTGCTGATCACGACAAACCCATGCCCAGTTTCTGTACCTAGTGTCCTAATCCAAAGGAATCTGCTTGATTTCTGCTTTTATCAACGAAACATCACCAATGGGCTCCCACTCATTTGTGGCCAAGCTTTTGTTTGGGGACATACCATGACACTCCTTGTTTGGCATATCTGAAGAAACTTCTACTGGCATCAAACAAACTGTAGCTAACACTGAAAGCCCAGCCCCCTCAAGGCCCCAACCCTGCCTACTCACTCCCCGCTTTGTTTCCCTCTCACAGCCCCACTCTGACAAGCAGACAGCAGCATTATCCAATCCGCCCGTGCCCACCGCCACCTGCCAGGGGCTTGCATGCCCCCTCTTCCCGACCTCAAACTGAGGGAGCTGCTGCTCGCCCGCCCATGCGGCCCCGTCCTCTCGCTGCTCCCATTCAATCCTGGCCCGCCGGACAGCGACGCCCAACCGGCTCTGCTCCGGTATACGGAGAACGTGGGCACTTTGTCTGCACATGAGCCAAAGGGCCAGCACAATCTGACCCTTCGCTCAGCCCCTTCCACAAACCAATCCTCGCCTGGCCAGCTCTGACCTTCTTGTCTCATCCCTTTCAGGCACATCTCTTTCAACGTTGCCTTCACCTTCCTTGCATTGTTCCAGTTTAGGGCATGAGCCATGAACTACGGAAAGCTCATCACTTCTTTCTGTTCCGACCTGGCATGGTCTTTGCTTCTTTGGGGCGTCATCACTTCATCATCAGGAAGAAATCAAAACCCATGTATTGTCATCTTGTAGCATGAAAAGTATTTTTCACTTGCTGAGGGCCTCAATAACCTGTTCACTACTACTAGTAGTGTGATATCAGCAGACACATCGTGTCGACTGGTTGTTGCGTGGTCGGTACACGCCGACCTGTACAAGTACAAAGCTCAGCCTGTAGTACATTAAAATGCAACAGCATCGTATTCGTATCCACCAAACGGACATGTGCGTCCACGTGCACGAATCACGGTGCACTGATTGCAAGGCACTGCACACGGTTTTTTTCTCGCAACAGTTACTGACAACGGTTTCTTTCGTTTTGTCCCGTGCGCAGCTAAAGAACAAGAGGTCCGGCTGGAGCCCCTTCGCGACCAAGCGCCGGCCACCATCGCCGCCGCCGGAGCCCCTCTTCGAGAGCAACCCGGACGCCGCTTTGCTGGCCGACGCCCCGCGCGGCGCCATCGGCGCCAAGCCCCGGCGAGGGCCCAACGACAAGCATTACTACTAGGAATTAACAGACTCTTACAGCGACTTTAGGGGATGATTGTTTGTACATAGAAATGAAATGGATGAACCAAAACCAATCAAAGAAAGGCAGAGGGAAAAAAAGGGATAGTACATAGCAAGATCCAGCAACACATTCACAATTGTGAAGAACGGATGGATTTGTATCAAGTATGGTTCAAGTGAATGTGATATGATAGAAATGGTTAGTTTTTTCTTGCGTCAATTTGTTGCAGCCTGCTTCGATTTCTTGTTTTCTCACTTAAATCATTGGTATCATCATATTCATTGCACCAATCATTAGTTCATGACGACTGAAAAATCTTCACAGAATCAAAGCTAACAACTACTACTGATCATATGCTGTTAGTGTGCAATTAATCATTTCTCTTCTACTTCTAGAATGATCTCAGCTTTCATTTCTGCCTAATCCTAGCAAATTATTTACACAAATTTCACCTCAAGCAAAGCTCATAAAATTCTCGCAAAGTAAAAAGAGAATCCTAAGAAGAAGAAAAATTCCTAGTCACACAAGAACCGGAGGAGCAAGGGCTGTGGGCTGAGAAGAAGGAACAGAGAAACTGGAACCAGGAAGCGCACGTTTGACGAGCCATCAAGGCCGGAAGAGCGCCCCGATGAAGTTGAGGCAGCCAAGCAGCAGGCGGCAGAGCGGGCTGCGCCAGCGCCGTCCGCGGCGGCCGGGGTCCTCCCTCGCGGACGGCGTCATCTGCAGGTACGCGTACGCCGCGTGCTTCACCAGCGGGTGCCGGATCATGTGTATGTCCCCGCAGCTGCCGCACCCGCCGCCACCGATGACCGCGCAGGCTCCCCCGGGCGAGGATCCGCTAGCCGCCGCGGCGTACTCCGGCGACGACAGGATGTCCCGGAGGCTGGTGTACCCACCGTGGTCCCCGCTGCTGCTGTTGCTGTCGTCGCTGCCGGCGCCGTTGGGTATCTCGATCACGGGCGGCGGCGCCCACCGCGGCGCCGGTGCCGGCGTCTTCTTGGGCGTGCGCCAGTGCCGCAGCTCGAAGTCGCCGGCCGCCGAGCCGTTGGAGAGGGGCGAGCGCGGCCGGCGCCGGTAATGCTGCGACGGCGGCGACGGCGAAAGCTTCTGCGGCTCCGGCACGATGGCGGCTGGCTCCGGCGGCATAGCAGAAGCGATGGGGCGATCGAATCAAGGTGCCTCGAGCTGCCGGAGACGTCGACGAGGACTCGCTGGTGGAACAGAGGAGGAGGGAGTGGAAGAAGGACTGGAGGGAGAAGTCGCAAAAAAAAAAAAAGGACTGGAGGGAGCCGAGCGGAGGAGGAGAAAATTCTCTCGATTCTTTTTGCACGGGAGTGGTATATAGCTGCCCTCCCAAAAATACCGCGAAATGGCACGGGATGGCCCACACGTCATGGACCGCGGAGCAGTTGGGAACGTGGAGCCGCGTGTGAATTTCGGGAGTGGGATGAGGACGTGAATGGAAGTTTGGGGGCTAGTGAGCCAGAAACGGTTTCGCCCAGCGGCTCGCGGTGGCGGAGTGGGGCCCATGTGAATTATTGGATCCACGTCAGCACGCGCCTGACTGCGTCCGGTTCCTCCCACCCATCGGTTTCGAGAGTCGGATCTTGATTTCGTCAGCGTCAAGTAGTTTTGCGCAATTACAAATCCTAGATACTTTATTTTGAAAAGAATCATAGCACTGAAATATGCCCAGCACTTTCTCAAAAAAACTGTCTAAAATGCAAGAAGACGAGGCTTCGTAGCTAAAAGTTGTAGCTAAAAAAAACTACTTCAAAGTATGCACTAACTCCGTCATAAAGCAGTTTCACTGTGAATCTAGCTTCTCATAAACTTGTTTTTTGAAGAACCCTACCATTAGGTCCCTATCTACTACTGATTTAAATTCATATGCAATCATAAAAGATTATTTAGCGATCCAAATAAAAAAGACATAAATGTGGGGGTCCTTGCACCCTTAACTACACACACGGTGTAGTAGAAGTCATGTATGCTTTCTTCATTATGGCATATCACGTTCATGGCCGACAATCACCTTGCTAGACAGTACATGACTTGGGCAGGCCATCGCAGGGAGCCCTAGACGGTGGGGGAATCACAAGAATAGTACATTCTAATGGATTTTAGGTTGCCAGCAACATCTAAGGGACGGAGTCTAGAAGCGGCGATGGCGTGACTAGGGACGGCAACACATTTTCTATTAAGGAAGACAAGCTCGAGGTCACAGATGGGGGAGAGGAGAGGAAAGAGAAAACAAACCGGTATGAGGGGAGGGTGTGTAACTATTTCATGAATCTAGGACCTAGATCCATATTTTGGTACATATGGAGTTAATGGAGCTAAGGGTGTTTGGTTAGAAGAAAAGGTGGATTAATAACATTCGAACTGTTGGTTTGTATAACAATTCATTCATATATTAACTGTTGATGTATTAGATAAAGGATTGTTACTAGACTTCCCTTGGTAGTCAAACAACTTATCATTATGTAACAAAATGAAGCCTGCTTGTATTTTCAAATAGAGTAACTACTCCTTTTGAAATTAATTTCACCTAGTAGGATGTAGATTTTCCATTATACTCTCTCCATTCAAAACTACAAGGCTTTATTTTATTTGATTGTGACAATTCGTTGGCCAAAGACTTGAACTCATAAAACCAAATTAAAGGGAATACTTGCTAGTCAATTTTACAGTCCGACTTGTCTCTCAAAAGACACTGAGGTACACAATGCAAGGTTTTCTTAACATAATTGAGTGGTACTAATATCGAACACCGCACTCACTGTCACACTAGCCACTCCTTTTAAAAGGTCGTAGTGTTTTGAGGATATAGACAAGTTCACGTTCTCTTCGATCTTTCCATTTGACGTGACCATAGTAGCATATTTTAAACCATGCTTTTACATGTTGCATTACGAAAAAAAAAGCACACACTGTTGCATTTGTCTTTATAAACGCTGCCATAGAAGTACAGCATCATACGAAAACGTAGCGGGCACACAGTTACTTGTCCAAGTCTACAAAGTCAGCACTAACCAAATATAAAAAACGACATCGAGATCACCGAAAACAATATATATAGCATATATGCATGGTCATGTATTCTCGTGTACGAAATCTCCAGAGCAAGAAAAGAATAGCCTATTGTATATACATGCACCAAAGACATCCCCATCACAACTTTGGGGCCACTACAAAGAACATTTCAAATCAAATCAACTGATCATGAACAAGAGAACCAATATCATCACCAACCCTTGTTGATGAATCGAATGGCCAGGATGAGAGGCCACCTACTGGCCTCCCCCAGCCATGCAACGTGGCGCAGCTGGAGACATGTGGCCCTCATTTTGCCGCATTTTGCTCATTGGCCATTGCCCTCCTCACGTCGCATCCAGACAGTACTTGTCTCATGTGGGCCCGGTCGCCGTGGGGTGGGCCCCATGGTGGGGATCGGTCCGACTCAGCGATAATCCACATCGGAATCTTGGTCCACGTCGTCGGAGTGTTTTGTGCTCAAGAACAGTCAGCATTGCCCTCTCGCATATATTCTTTGGGAATCGATGAAGAACAATCAGGAATTTTGTATGGTAGTATATCTATCAGAGAATTCAGGATGAACTTCCGCAAAGTGGTGCACGATGCAGAAAACCTTCTCTTCTTTTTGGGCAAACAGCATATAGCTACAACACGTGTACCGCACGTGAAGTTTAGGACAGGGCATATTCCATCCATTTCAAAACTGAAATAAAAAATCGTTTAACATATCTTTCTATAAGTTTGATTAAAACTGAATAAGTTTACTTATGAAAGAAAAAAAAACTGAAACGTTGGTAAGTTGTAGGCCGTGAAAAAGCTGAGTATGTGCTATGAAAAACATGATCCAAAGGTGCTACGGAAATTATACAATGCATGCCAAAGCAGCTTCTTCTACTATTTTTTTTTCTTGTTATCCCTATTTGGTTGACGTTATGCTTTTTAGCAAATTAGCCCGAGTCTTTAATGAAGACGAATGATGAACGTTTACTTGATGCTTCAGGTGTCCTGCCTGCATTACGACTGTAAATAAGCTTGTGTTTACAATCATTCGAAGATGATGTCCTCTGTTTTTTTTTTCTTCTCAAACGTACAACGGTACAAGTACATTGGATTAAATCACAGACAGCAAAGTGCAGTCAACACCGGCGTTGCATTTCTGCCCATAGCAGAAAAAAGCTTGTCTTTATCGCTATCAGGGTGGTCGGCTAGACGATACAACCATGCTAGTGTCGTGTCATTCTACAGCTTGGTCGAATTCGACCGGCTGGGCTGTCGCTTAAAGCCAGTCTCCGTCACGGCGAGTCATTATCAGTCCAGATCAGCTAGCGTTTAATTTGGCTTTGGGATCTTGGTTTATCGATCAGTAATTCAGTTGCATTTTGCAGCTGGATAATACGACGGAAAGCACTCACTTTTATCAGCTCAACAGTCAGCACTCCAAATTGGAGAGTCCTTTTCAGAGTCGAATAACATAAACTACGTCTCTTTTTGTTCTCAGACAAGTAGGAATTCAGTTAACAAGCATATAACACCTGCACAATCTTGGGTAAAATATTATTAGGGGTTGTTCCAAGTGGGAGAAATGCGATTCTAATCATATTCTGGTTACTAATAAACCCCTTTAATTTTCTAGGGAGTTGATTCATGTCCTGTTCCTTGAAGAATATATAAGGCCCAATATTTATTTGTTTGTGTTTTTTTAAAAAATGAAGTCTATGCCTATCAAGGTCATAGTTGGCGCATATTCCATTGTCAATATTTTAATGCAAGATGGCATTTTTATTCAGTAGCACTACAGCTGACATGCTTGTAATGATAAACAAACAAGGTGCAAAAATCAGCGATCCACATTGCCACTCTTTGTCAAGGCATCATGCGTTGTATGCTGGTTGTATTTTTTTTCTCCTCCCTCTGTGGTATTGTTCCTTAAGAGCACACGAGACATGAGATGGGAAGGGAAGGCTTCATGCAGGTCGGTCAGGGCACGTGCGACCCAAATGACTGCCGCCACACGAATACATTTTTTTTTTCACAAACGTGTATAGGATGAAGGTTCCATTTGGATCCACTCAGGTAACTATTAGGTACGGTGTGTTTTAGCCTAGAAGAAACATCTATTAATAGATAATTGTTTATTGGATGGTAGATAAGACATTAGTTGATTTATTAGCCAAGGATGCAAAGAAATCCTCAACTATTTTTTAACAACTAGTTGCACAAATACAAAAGGGCCCTAAATGATACTCTCTTTTGTTTCAAATTATAAGTTATTTTGACTTTTTTACATAGAATTTGCTATGTATCTAGATGCATAACAAAATGAATGTACTAAAAAAATCAAAGCAACTTATAATTTAGAACAGAGAAAGTAAAAGAGAGCACCATTATCATCTCAAAAGATCCAAAAATTCTATGTCATAATAAAACCAAGCAAAACAAATAACTACAATGAGCATCTTCCTTTAGAATTTCTTTTCTTAAAAACCATTCAAATTGCAGAGATCTTGCAGGTATTTTTAATACAAATTTACAATATGATACAACCTACATGTTTTCAAACTAAATAATTTAGTTTTCAAGGCCGGACCAAAAGTTGTCGTAAACGACACATTTTTGTATAGTGAGTGCGACAGAGAGTTGGATTTTGTGTCCTGTCCTGTACTACTCCTGTTTCCTCATCGCTAATGTGCCAAGTCATAAAACTATCTAATGACGAGGCAATGCATTTATTGTGTGTTCGTTATTACTCCCACTATATAAGAAACACTTGTGTTACCCTTACCTCACCCCTTCTGAGTCTCCTCCTTGATTAATCCTCACTTCTAAGCCTTGTGAGAAATGGAAAAAAAGAAAGAACTTCCCAACTTGCCCCATGAATTCTGCTTCAATTCAGAGCACATTAGAATTGCTCCATGTGCAGGCGGTTAGGAAACTAATGATTACTAGTTTGGGTTCTGGAATTACTTTCTCCAAGCGAAGGATTCTTTCTGGCTTTGACCAGAAGTATAGGCGGCCAATTCTGAAGTACGTAGATAACCAGTTAACCACACCGTCAGGCAAAAAAGATGAAGCAGATAAGATAACCCATTGGCCATTGACGCGGCACTGACATGTGACAAGGTGTTGGTGTGGTGCCATCTACGGTTGCTGACACATGTACATGGTATTCGACATTGACCCTGACTCCATGTTATAATAACAACAGCACGAGGACATAAAAATAAGCACCATAAACTGCGACCGGGGAAAGAACAATAAAAATGCCGAGCCTGACGTGACACGAAAACGAAGGCTCTTCACACTACTTCTTTTTTTTCATAAAAATAAAAAAATAAAAAAAAAGGAGAAAGGCCTCTTCAGAGTTCAGACTATACTACTTCCGTTGTGAAGTGGCAGAGTCCTAAGTACTCCGTAATCACGTATTCACGTACTAGCAGCGGTCTGTAGCAGAGATTGCCACGTAATCACGTAACCCACGTAGTATTGCATGAGAACGAGATTGCCCGGCGACGGCGAGAGGTCGTCTACCGAGACACTCAAATGTCGACGCCAGGTCACTTTTGCAGAGCATGGCTTGGCTTGTTTTTAGTAGCAGCATCTGTCCAGCCATCTTAGGATGGCGACACATGAGTTCTTTTTTCTAAGTAAAGGAAGATGGATCAGTATCACGTAACTCGCAAATAATAAATAATAGTGATAGTGGCTGCTATTTTACAAATGGATTCGACACACACACGTATTCCTAGTTGTGCACTCCTAGTGTTGTGAACCTTAAGATAGAGAGCAAGAACATCTGAACATGCAACAATTATGAGGCACCCTGAGCCATCCACTCTCGGATAGGACTTAAGGACCGGCGTTTATGGACGATGACGGTCCAAACACGAGGAGAGGAGAAATCCTCATTTCGGTCCGGAACTATAGCTCGTCCTCTCCTTGTCCCCGTCACACTGCCCCTTTCTCTGCGGTTTGTACAGAGGCTGCGTGTATGCTTCGAGTGGCCAAGGCACCGGCGGCAGGGGCCTCGCGGCCTGCTGAATCTCCTATCAACCGGAGCCTCGCCGGTCCACTGGATCTCCCAGCGGGCCCCACGGAATTTGCCAGCACTCCTGTCCCCCGACGCCGATGCCACACCTCCCTCCCTGTCATAGATACGTCATTCTGACGGAGCAGAAGACGCTGAAGCTGGGCGTCGCTCTGATGAAGGATATATCTATGACAGGGAGGGAGGTGTGGACACATATTAGGCCAATAAGCGCAACCGAAAATACGTAGGAAATTATAATAGAGTTGTTAACCAAGAAGGCAAACAAACAGAGTTTCATTGTCAATGACTTTAGAAGATACACGATAAAAAAACAACACTAAGAGCATCTCCAAGAAATGAGCTAAAAATATATTGTAAATTTGATGATTTAGCTATTTTGTAAAACAAAAGGCCGCCAGAAAACCTAGACTATTCCAACAATCTTGGTAAAAATTGCTATTCAGGGCCGCGGGCGCCAACGTGTCATCAGCCAAGAAGCTCAGCGTTATGGGAAAGAGAGATGCCATGTGGAAGAGGCCCCTGCCACGCGATTCACGCAAGGTTTAGCGAGCGAGCCCGCTGGCTTTCTTTGCCGAGCGAAAAAACAGGGATAGGATGCGGCTATTTTTACACAATGGAATGGACAATCTGTTGGAAACATATTTTGTATCAAAATAGCCAAATCTAGAATTGCGGAAGCAACTAGAAAGTCTTTTAGAGTTGCTCTAAGAAAATTTTGATGGGCATAGATGCATAAGAAAGGTGAGAAAGACCAACCTCTACAATGTGTCTATCCGCAGATCCATTTTGCTACTGCACACGGGGGCAAGAAACATAATGAGAGATATACCTATCCGTTGGAAGGAGTTTACTGCTTGATGCTCCCATCCCTACCATCAATCTAAATATAAACAACTAATCTTACTGTGATATCGCTCCACAAGATTTTGGAAATCATAAAAGCACCGAAAAACTTAGACTTATGACGGAAAAGGCAGATCCAAACGAATTTGTTGTTATCATCGATGAAACTAAACATAATAGTTATGTCATCCAACCGAAGTAGATTCACTGGTGTTGGTTTGCACGATAACCGACTTAAGAGGCACCTCCGGTCAGCCAAACGGGACCGGAGGAACCGAAACGATACGCACCAAAAACACGGTAGAACGCACGGTTACGCGCCCCTGAAATTAGGGCAACTAGTCTCTCTCTTTTCTTTATTGCACAGAGGCGCTATATACATCTCCGAAGTCTTTTACATGGCCGTTTTGCCCTCTCCACCTACCACTTATTCCTAGAATATGCCAGTGGCGAAGGGTACATCCGTCACGCCGCCCTGCGATGCCCTCTGTCTCCCGTCCGCCGACTGAACATGGCCCACCGACGTCATCTTTGTCGCTGGTCCTGGACCTAACAACGTGCATCCGGTGCGGCGTGTACCTGCACTCAACCATAAAAGTGAATCTCCTTCGTCGCCGAATAGGAACTGAAATCTATCCGAAATGGCAACCAAAATCGAATGTGCCTGGGCAAAGTCCCGGCGCGATGCGTCTTGCCTCCGCTCGGTCAGACTCGCCTTTGGCCAACCGAAACGCCTTTCGGTTTTCGAGTTGCGTGGTTGAAATAAAACGATTTTCCCCTGGACGACGGATGGCTTCGCCCTCCGATAGGTGGGGTTGCCCACGCCGTGGCCATCCCCCAACAGTAGCCCCTCAGCGATTTTCTGCCCGTGTTATGGGCAGAGAATCAGCCAAAACGAAGGCCTATCGATTTCATTACGCCGTCCCCGAACGGAAGTCAATTTTTGATCTGGCGCTAAGCGTCCCAATATGAACTCCTTGCTTTCCGAGCCGCATAAATGGTGGTGATGTGACTGGGCCACGCGCCACGCAGGGGACGGACAAGTGCCTGACACCGGGAAAGCCAATCGGCGCCTCCTTGGTTGCCGAGCCCCACGCCTCTTCGCGTCTCCGCCCGGCCGGGTATAAAAGCCCCGCCGACGGGCGCGGCCCTCATTCGTGGCGTCGCTGTTTTCTGGAGTTTCGCGCATTTGGAGCTCTCGTGTTTTTGGCTTTCGTTCGCTGTGTGTCGAATCGGTGAGTGACTTCCTTTTGACTCTTTCGCTTAATGTCTCATTAGCAATGTTTTTAGACCTGCCAAAGTTCGGGTGTCTTTGGTGTACTACAACAGCTTTCTATTTCTTTATTTTCTCTTTCGTTTCCCTTATTTTTTCTTTAGTTCGGGGTGAATTGCTTTGTCACCCATTCAGCTTGTGGTATGACTCAAGGTGTGGTTGCCTCCAGTTCAATTAGCAGTGGGTCTGGGTCAGATTGGGCTTCGAGCTCATCATCCAATTCGGGTTCTAGTTCAAATTCGTCAAAGCAGAACTGACTTGTTGCCGCAGCCGAATCTTTCGTCGAGATAATGGATGAGGCCGGATGTTCAAGGGCCGCTGATGCTGTCAGCAGTTTGGGAGCCGAGGCAGCCGACGATGATTTTAGCGAGGATATTGTGTACGATGACACAAGAGGTGAAAAGGAGGCTTCTGCCAACGCTGAGTATGAGCAACAATCCAAAACAGAAGATGCTCAATCTTAGCCAAAAAAGGGAAAGAAGAAACCCTTTCGGCCTGTTTATGTTCTTGGGGAATCTGCTGGGACCGATCTTCTGTTGGATGATTACCAACGCCTTGACCCGATGAGCATCGATACTCGATCTAAATGTTAGGCACCAGGCACAGAGAGGGTTCCCTGACCCAAGCCTTATGAAGCTGTTGTATTTCAGGATTTCTTTGTGGCCGGACTCTGATTTCCTGTGGAGCCGTTCTTCTGTGAGGTCCTGAGCCGGTTTAACCTACAGATAAACCACCTAACACAGAATGCTATATCTCGGATGAGTGTTTTTGCGATGGCGCTGAAAATGATGGGGCGCTAGCTCAATGTTCCGGTGTTCTCTCGCTTCTACGAGTCGCATGTGCGCGTCCGATATGGCCAGATTGCCACCACTGGCGAGAGGATCAGAGTAGAGCATGGTGGGTACAACTTTGTGCATAGCCGAGATAAGAGCCTTCCTCAGCTCACGCCGTATTATTGGAACAAGTGTTTCGATTGGCAGAACTATTGGTTTTACATTCGGGTCTACAGTGACGAAGAAGTGCAGACTGCCGAGGAAAATGGGTTGCCAAAAGCTCATATTCTTGTTACTCAGCTGTCTATGTTTGCGGGGCAGCGCGAGGCAACCATTGGCCTATATGGCCCGGAGGATGATGCCGCCGACGTCGCTTTTCGGGAGACCTGCAACCGCCAGAGCAGTCGGGACCTTATTGAGGAGATGGTGGCGCTGAACAAGTGGCTGCTGAGAAATGAAGTCCATTTTGCAAATATCATGGAGAGGAAATAGTATCATGGGCCAAACATTCGGTTGATTAGACCTGTTAGGTTTCTGAATGATGCTACCTTCGTTACCTGGGTGGAGAGGCGAGCCAGTGACATCTGTGGGCTGTATATCACCCGAGAGCATAAGGCGCGTGAACAACGCCTTGGGGCTACATCGCGGCTGAATCGCACGCTTGATGCCATGGATATTGTTTGTTTGGATCACGCAGTTCGCAGTCGAAAGGGGAAGCAAGGTGTCGGCTCCACAAGCCAGGCTGTGAATGCTACTACGCTGGTTGAGTCGCAGAAGTGGAGATGCGCTGGAGGGCAGGCAGTTGATTCGGAGCCCATGGATGTGCAGGTATGCCGCGAATTAGTTGAAATGTCCTGGCCAAAACCCATTCGGAGGACCAAAAAGGTTCAATATGGTGATGGACGTGATTATGGCGCTGTTCACATCGAAACGGTAGCTAGCGTTTGTTGATTTGTCGATCTGTTTTTGTTTTTGTCATGGTATGTCGGCGATTAACACTATATTCATGATCGTTTCAGGTTATTTCCAGTTCAGCCACCCTTTTGAAAGACATGACTGGGAGGAGGCCCACCAACCCCCGTGACGTTCAGACGGTGGATCTGGAGCAGCGGTGGTCGATGTGCTCCGGTCCCGCGTAACACTGATAGGGCACCTAGGGCGGACCCGAGCAAGCGGCAAAGGAGCACCACCATTTTGGGTGACGGTCTAGGTAGGCCCGCCAGCACCTCCACTTCCATCGATAGGCGCGCGGGTAAGTCTCGATTTTGTCTGGACTGAATCCGAATGACAAAGGAGATGGCTGAGAACGTGCTATTCGGTCATGGTACCCTCTCCTTAGACACCTCTGAGGAGGACTACAGTGAGATGAGGTTATATTCGGGTTCTTCATCTTCAGACAAAGGGAGTCCCAGACGGGAGAAAGCTTATCGCCTTGCTCGTGCTTTATGGGTCGATTCGGGTGCCATGCTGGTAGACAAAGTGGACTTTCGGTAGATTAGGCTTTTGCCACCACCGGAGGGCCTCAAGTTCACCAAAGCCTGCAGCCGTTCTTTTGCTGCGCCCGTCACTGAGTGTGACTTGCTCAGGGTTGAGGATGAGGAGATACTTGCTGCTATTGACTACCACTCCATATCGGTTGGTATTTTTGTGTTTTCAGATTCTAACACCCCTATGTTTATTCTGATGCTTCTCTGTCTTGCTTATTCGGCTGTCCTTTATGCAGAGCTCGGTTTTGGTGCGGTCTCTGCTTAAGCAAAGGCATGTCGATAGGGCCCTTCTAGTGAAGCGTGCTGAGGATGGGGAGAAAAGAGCTAAGGAGCTAGAGGAGAAACTGGTTGCCGAGACCCGGAAGCTGGAGTCAGAATCAAGGAGCCGAAAGAAGGCCGAAGAGGCATTAAAGACTATCCAACGGGAGGAGAGGAAAAGCCAGCGGGAACTAAGTGCTGCCTTGCACGGGGCACTTAGCGCTCTTGAGAAGAACCTGGCCGGCTTGGGGGTTATTGCCAATCCTCCCTCTGTCGACTGCGTCCTTCTGACCGCTGTGGAGTGGCTTTTGTCTCGGCTAGAGTCTTTCGGCGATCTTATGGATTTGGGATGCGAGTTTGCTGGTCTCAAGTCGACTCACGCCCTGATCAAGACCCTGAGGGATGCTGGATGCACTCACGCCGATGGGATTGAAGCTATAAATCCGAAAGGCTTCTGGTAGATAGACGATGGCGCCCACCAAGGTGCTATCAAGTTCTTTGAGAGCTTCTGGCGCCCCGAAGGCCGGGACATAACTCTGTATCGGGCAGCCCTTTCGGATCCTGATCTGGTGAGATTCGAATAAACGGCTGCTCAGGGTCATGCTTTTGGTTTCTTTCTGCAATAACTTCTCACATTCTCTTTTGTTTTTGGTAGACCCCGGAGGAGAAAGCGGCGATAAAGGCGGCGGTGGCAGCGTTCATCAAAGCTCGAAATGAAAAAGAAGCTGCTTTCAGCTCCCGTACTCCAGGCTCTACCCCTTCCCGCGACGATCCTCCTCCGGAAGCCACGCCCGGGACCTTCGAACATCCCCACGCCTCTATAACTGAAACCCCAGATGCTAATGTAGGAAATGTTCAGTAGTGCTTGTCCTCTTGCCATGAACTTCTTTTGCATATGAACTGATGGCCATCATGCCAAACTATTGGATGTAATGCTACTACTTTGAACTTAATGCTTTTCGGTTCGCATAGGTTCCCTCGACGGAGCCTGCGCAAGGCATTTACGAGGTGTACCCCCTTACCATTGACTGCGGGGGCTTTATCATTCGGGGCGATACTTGGTATCGTCATTGCATTCGGCATCCGGGCTCTAGGCTATCAGGCTTTATTAAGTACCGATTAGACCATGTTTTTCGGAAGCTAGGGCTTCCTCGGTATCCAGGGGATTTCAAGGACTTGAAGGTGGCACACGGTGGTTTTGTCTTTGACATGATTGATTGGGATCAGGAGCCTTGGCATTACTTTTCATTGTAATTATACTTGGTGCATTTCGTTTAATATAAATGTGGCACACGTTTGGTATTCGCGAAAGCTTTCATTGTTGTGCCGCTTGATATGCGAAACTGAGTAGGCCAGTTTTGTTTTAAAAAACGTTGTCCCCCCAACTTTTAAAGTTGAGGGGCTCATTCGGCGACAGCCCCACGATATCTCTTGCAACCGAATAGGCTAGTTTAATTTAAAAACGCCATCCCCCAACTTTTAAAGTCGAGGGGCTCATTCGGCGACAGCCCCTCGGCATCTCTTGAAACCGAATAGGCTAGTTTAATTTAAAAATGCCATCCCCCAACTTTTAAAGTCGAGGGGCTCATTTGGCTACAGCCCCTCGGCATCTCTTGAAACCGAATAGGCTAGTTTAATTTAAAACGTCATCCCCCTCAACTCTTAAAGTCAAGGGGCTAATTCAGTGACAACCCCTCAGCATCTCTTGAAACCAAATAGGCTAGTTTAAAGAGCCCCATTCCCTGTGTATGCCTTATTACATTATTCACCATTCACATGCTTCCCAGATTACAAGGTTTTGGCCACGGTCCGCGAATTTCACCTTTTCTCGTGAAATGGTCTGCTAAAACTATGAAGTAGATAGGTACATCCGCATGGTGACCTGGTGCCTTAGCTGTAGTCTGTGCATCTTGCGCATCCAAGGTTGGAAGGGCTTGAGAAAGCCGAAGCAGGTGTAGCTCCTCTGTCAACTATTGCGCGTCCGACCTCGAATGGGCATAGGAATGTTGAGGCAGATGTGGCTCCTCAATCATCTGTTGCACGGCCGACTTCGAAAGAGCTCGGGAATGCTAAGGCGGATGTGGCCCTTCAGTTATTTGTTGTTGAGAAGCCACAGCGGGTGGCATGAACACGCGTGAGTGGTCTGCAAGCAAGCACAGCGAATTAGCAAGCTTGAATCTTGGGGCAACTTTTCCCTCACTCATGCGAGTGTCAACCGCAAGACTAGCGCCAGGTTCTGTAACTTGGCATGCCGAAACCCTGCCTCACTCTCTCAGTGGTGCACAGTGTGCGCTTGTTGTACTCAGTGCTCTTGATGCTTACTCCCACTCGCCAACCGAATACTTGCTGACTCCTCGAGATGGTGCCCTGTATGTGGCCCTCGCTCTCTGCAGCCCCGAAAATCCTTTCCTGATACCTCCCATTTTTATTAGCCAAAACTCTACTGATTTCGCAATGGTGAGGCTGCTCGGAGAGGCTAACCCTCGACCTATGAATGTTTCAGTTACTGATGCCAGGGTCGCCAGGATTGCCCGGCCTTATATAGTGGTTTTGAAGGGTGATGCGCCTTTATTTCGGGTACGGGCATGATCGTTTCCCATTGATTGCCCTGATTTGGTAGATGCAACATTGTTATACCTTTGTACTACTTTGACGGTAAATAACATTGATTGTTATAGATAATGCGCTATTTGCTGTGCATTTGATGCATCAAATCGTATCTTTGCTCTTAATGCATCTGGGTAGGCAGTCATTGGGCTGCCGCTTTTGGTCCCTGTTTTTTGGGACACATTCATGGGAGATTTGGCCCGATCCCTTTTTTGGATCTGAAATGCTGTAGCCTCTGGGCTTGCAGCTTAGTCCCTTTTTGAACTTCTTGTTTTATTAAGCCACTAGGCTTGAGGTTGCTTGCAACCTTTACCAAAATGCTATTGGCTGTCGAATATGCAAGGACGTCCCGAATGGGACCCTAGCTTTCGAACGCAAATGATAGATATAAGGGGAAAATGAAAACTTGAATGATGTTTAGTAGTTACAATAGAGTGCCTCATTAAAAAAGCTCACACCCATTTCTAGGTTTCCCCAGTGAGGAAAAAGAGCACAACTCTTTGATTCAAAAGCAAAAATGAAATAAAGATTACAACCCCTCTTGGGGTAAATCGGCTCAAGGGTAAATTGCCGCAAGTTGTCGGCGTTCCATGTATGCGTCATTTCATCTCCCTCTTCATTGGCGAGCTTGAAGACTCACGACTTGATTACCTTTGAGACGACAAAAGGCCCGTACCATTGCGACTGCAGCTTCCCCTGCTTATTAGCATGACGGATTAGCACCATGTCAACGAGATTGATGTTCTTGCATAGTACCGTTTTGTCTCTCCATGCTCTTGTTTCTTGGTGGTATTGGTCAAGGTTCTCTGCAGCCTGGCATTTGCACAGTTCCGTAGTTTCCAGCTCGACATACTGCTGGATGGGGGTTGTTGCTGCTATTTCAGTTCTAAATGAGCCAAATTTGAGCTCTTCTGGCGTTATAGCTTCTTCGTCGAATAGCAGACGAAAGGGCATGAACCCTGTGGACCTTGTGTTGGATATGTTGTGGCCCCATACAGCTGTCGTCATTTTGCTGGCCCATTTTCCTTTTTTGCAACCCTCGAGCAGCTTGGATACAACTTGGAAGATTTCACCGTTAGCCCTTTCGACTGCTCTGTTTGATTCAGGATGATAAACTGAAGCGAATGCTAACTTGATGCCCAACTCGGCACAAAATTGCCAGAATTGTGTTGAGTCGAATTGTTTGCCATTGTCGACGGTGATGTATGACGGACCCCGAATCGACATACTATTCTCTACCAGATGAAACTGACCAGATTTCCCAAAGTGATGTTGGCTAGAGCCTTTGCTTCTACCCACTTGGTGAAGTATTCTAGGGCAACCGCTGCATACTTCAAGTTTCTAGGTGCTTGGGGTAAGGGACCAACTATGTCCATGCCCCATCTTTGCAGAGGCCATGTTGGCATGACTGATGATGTTGGATTCGCCAGAGCGTTTTGCTTCTTTGAGAACATCTGGCAAGCTTTGCAAGTTTTGACGATGTGCTTGGCATCTTTGGCTGTGTAAGGCCAGTAGAAACCTTGCCGCATAGCTCTGTGAGCGATTTCATGGGGCCGCCTGTGGATGTCGCACAATCCTGAATGTATCTGATTCAGCAGCTTCTTGCCTTGTTCTCTGCCGATACATTTGAGCAGTGGGGCCACAACCCCTTCTTTATACAGCTCACTGCGAATGATGGAATATGGTTTTGCTCTTGACTGCATCCGCTGTAGATCATGCTTGCCTTCTGGCTCATAAGTGCCATTGAGAAAAGCCATTATCGGTGCTCGCCAGTCCTCGCTTGCGATGATGTGCACTGGCATCAGCCTGTCCTCTTCATCTTTGATTGCCTTGATGGATAATGATTGGAAGAACACATCGGATGACAAAGGCGAGCCCTGTGCTGCTGCTTTCACTAGCTCATCTGCCTCCGTGTTTTCTGCTCTTGGGATGTGATTCAAAGTGAAACCATCAAAATATTTCTCCATTCGATGGACAGCCGCCAGATACTTGGACAGTTCCAGTTCTTTTACTGAATATTCTTTTTCAATATGGTGAAGAATTACCTGTGAGTCAGACTTGATGATGCATCTGCGTACCCCTAGGGCTCTTAGCTTTCGTAGTCCTAGCAACACCTCCTCATATTCGGCCGTGTTATTTGTCATGAGAAATAGAAGTCTCACTGCATATCTGATTTTTGAACCCGAAGGCGGTGTGAGGATTGCGGATATTCCGGTCCCTGCTGAGCACCAAGCTCCATCACAATGAATCGTCCAGGTTGGTGGCTGGACCTGATGAGTGGTATTGTCAGCGGCTGGCGTCTAATCAGCTATGAAGTCTGCTATAACTTGTGACTTGATAGTGGATCTGTGCTGAAAGGTGATTCGATACGCGTTTAACTTGGCAGCCCACTTGCCTATTCGGCCTATTGCTTCGCTGTTGCAAAACAAAGATTCCAGTGGCTGGGCTGACAACACCTTGACATCATGCTCTTGGAAGTAATGCTTGAGTTTGCGAGAGGCCATGACCGCCGCGTAGGCTATCTTTTCCAGCTCCGAATAGTTTAGCTTGGCACCTGAAAGTTCTTCGGAGATAAAATATATTGGGAACTGTACCATTTTCCCCTAATGCTCTTTTTCTTCTACTAAAACCGCGCTGACGTCTATCGGCGATGCCGCTAGGTACAAAAGCAAGTCAGCCTCCATAGATGGTTTGGACAACCTGGTAAGCCTTGTGAGATAAGTCTTTAAGCTCTCGAAAGCGGATTGTTGGTCCGGTCCCCATTTGAATTGGTCTGCTATCTTGAGTACCTGAAAGAAAGGAAGACCTTTTTTGGCAGATCTCGATATGAATCGGCTGAGCGCTGCTACCCTACCGGTTAACCTCTGCACTTTCTTTCGGTTTGTTGGGGGCACCATATTGGTGATTGTTGCTATCTTTTTTGGGTTTGCCTCTATGCCTCTTGCCTATACCAGACATCCCAACGGCTTGCCCTTCCGAACACCAAAGATGCACTTGTCTGGATTAAGCCTAAGGCCGCTGCTCCTTAGGTTGGTGAAAGTCTCCTTGAGGTCCTCTATATGGGTGCCCTTGATATCACTCTTAACAATGATATCGTTGACATAAGCGACCACATTCTTCTTCCTTTTTTGTTCCCTGAAGACTTCATCTGTCATTCTTGAGAAAGTTGGGCCTGTGTTTCGGAGCCCTTCCGGAATTCTTTTGTAACAGAATGTGCCGCCGGGCGTTATGAAACTAGTTTTCTCCTCATCTTCGGGGTTTAGGCGGATCTGTTGATAACCAGAAAAACAATCCAGCAGGCTCATCATTTCGCAGCTAGTGGCGATATCGACTAACTTGTCGATTCTTGGTAGTGGATATGGGTCCTTTGGGCAATGTTTGTTCAGATTGGTGAAATCGACACACATCTTCCACTTTCCGCTCTTCTTCTTGACCATGACCACATTTGCTAGCCATTCTGGGTACTGGACTGGTCTGATTACATCCATGTCCAAGAGCCTTTGCACTTCAGCGGCTGTCGCCTGCGCCCTTTCATCAGACATCTTCCTCAACTTCTGTTTCCTAGGCTTGGCTGTCTTCGACACATTGAGGTTGTGCTGCGCCAACTGCCTACTGACTCCCTGCAGGTCCCTGGTTGACCAAGCGAATACGTCCTCGTTCTTTGATAGGAATCAGAGCATCTCCTTGCTTTCTGCTTTGGTTAGGCTTGCCCCCAAATGCACGCACCTATCGGGTCTATCTTCGCAAAGAGGTACCCTGACAGAGTCTTCGGCTGCTGAAGCCCTTGGCTCCTTGGGTTTTCCGGGTTTGGTGTCATACTCTGACTCACTTTCTAAATCTGGCTCTCCACTTTTGCTGTCCGCTGCCACCTCATTGACCATGCTATACCCCGGGATCGGCTTGCCCTCGATACGCCTGACTGCTTGCTGATCCCCATGTACGGATATTATGCCAAAAGGCGAAGGTATCTTCATGCATAGATAGCTTTGCCAAATGACGGCGTCAAACTTGCTGATGATGCCTCGACCGAAGATGGCTGTGTAGGGGTAATCGATGTCGACAATGTCGAACAAGATTCCCTCACTGCACACCTTTGTGCCCTCACTGAAGGTAACCGTAAGCCTCTTTTTACCCAAGGCGTCGATTTTGTTTCCTCCGAACCCGAATAGGGCATTCCCAGCAGGCTCTAGATTGCGACGCTCGGGCCGTATCTGGTCGAAAGCCTTAGTAAATAGGATATCGGCTAAACTGCCGTTGTCCAATAGTACATTGTGCAAGGTGTAACCGGCAACATGAACTGTAACAACAAATGCGTCCGAATGCGGATAATCCCTGACTTGGAAATCACTTTTGTCAAACGATATTGGAATCATGGACCAAGATGTTCTATTTAGCAGAACCCTTGGTGAGACAGTAAGTACCCTCCTTTCATAGTCCTTCCTGGCCCTCTTGCTGGCGTGCTCGAGGTTGGATCCCCCGGTGATCGCAAAAATGTTTCCTTTCGATTGGAGAATAGGGTTAACAATCTAGACATCCTGTGCTTGCTCCTGTTTTGCCTGTGGCTGCATCTGCTGCGCCTGCTGGTGCTGGTGCTGTTCGACCGCTGGTGGCGACGAGACCACAGCCGAATGGGTGTGCGGTTGGTTTTGGCCGAATTGATGATAGTAATTGGTTGGCGGCAGTTGCCAAGTATACGGGTTCTGATAATAATGAATGGCTGGCGCCGATTGCAGCGTCTGCAATGATGCTACAAGTAAGCCGAAACCATGACTTGACGCTGGTGCCATGCTGGTGTTATCGAACACATGCTTGATGGACAGTCGCCCTCCTCTGCTATTCTGTTTGGGTGTACAAGTCTGACTATTCTGTGTGTGATTAGCAGCCGATTGGGCTGACTCACCTGCACTTATTGAGGAACAGACGCGGGTTGTTGAAATTCGGTGCTGCCGATTGTGTTTGCCTCAGGGTGTTCTGCTTAAAGCTGTTGCGCGCTGCTTTTTGGCGCTCCTTGTCTTCTTCGAATCTGGCAAACTTGCGCATCTGAGTGAACAACTCATTGACTGTTATGGGCGAATCGCGAGACAGCTGCTCTCCGCACGGCCCCATCTCGAGCCCTCTATCGCCACTGCGATGAAAACCTCATCCGCGACATTCGGTGTTTGCACTCTGAGCTGAATGAGCCTATCCAGATACTTGGATAATGGCTCGTCATCCGGCTGGTGTAACTTGAGTAGGTCCCTTGTGCCCTTCTTCTCCGTCTGAAAACCCTAGAAGCTGTTCACCAATTCGGATTTGAGGTGATCCCATGACCGGATTGACAACGGCCGAAGCGACATGAAATTAGGGCGAATGGGACCGGAGGAACCGAAACGATACGCACCAAAAACACAGTAGAACGCACAATTACGCGCCCCTGAAATTAGGGCAACTGGTCTCTCTCTCTTCTTTATTGCACAGTTACGCGCCCCTGAAATTAGGCGCCAGATAGCCGAGGCGGAGCAGCTCCTCGTCGCCCCTGCAGCCCCTGCCACCTACGACGTCAGGGCCACCTCCTCCAGCTCTATGGACCGCTGCGTGTCCCACACCATGGTACTGTGGCATGACCCGGCCGATCCGCTCGTGGCGCAGCTTCACTATCAGGCCGGGGCTGTGCAGAACATCCGGCTCCTCGTTCTGGTTGTCCTCGACCCTGAGTCACCCTCCTACGCCCGTTGGAGGGACCTGGTGCTCCTCACCCTCCGCCGCTACGCCCTCAATGACCACGTCCTCCTCGACACCCCGGTCGCGCTCCAGACCCCCTTGTGGCTGCGCCTCGACAGCATTGTGCTCTCCTGGATACTCGGCACGATCTCCATTGACCTCCACGACCTTGTCCACAACACTGTTGGAGCACGGGGGGCCTGGCTTGCACTTGAGGGGCAGTTTCTAGGCAATGCCGAGGCCCGGGCTCTGCGTCTCGATGCGAGTTTCTGGACCTTCGTCCAGGGTGACCTCTCCGTTGGCGAGTTCTGCCACAAGATGAAGGGCTTGGCAGACTCCCTCGGCGACCTTGGCTGGCTCGTGGAGGACCGTATCCTGGTCCTCAACGTCCTCTGTGGGCTCAGTGACCGCTACGCTCACCTCAGGACGTGGATCACTCGCCAGCGACCCTTCCCCACCTTCCTGCAGGTCCGTGATGACCTTGTCATGGAGGAGCTCACTCAGGGAGTTCAGGCCGTGTCGGTCTCCATGCCGAGGTCCTCGTCTTCCTCGATTGCTCTTGCCGCTACTCCCCCACCGCGTTCGTCCACTCCGTCGCCGTCGTCTCTTCTTGGTCCTCCTCCTCCCGGGCCGAGCGGGGGTGGGAGGCCGTCGTGGTGGTGGCGGTGGTGGCCGCCGTCGCCGCGGAGAGGGCCGTGGCAGTGGTGGCGGTGGCGGTCGTGGGAACACGCCGGCGCCGGCGCTGGCGCCTCCACGGGGTGCACCCTGGCCCACTTTCCACAACCCGTGGTCAGGGCGCATCTCCATGTGGCCTTTCCAGGCTACCGGCGGTGAGCCTCGCCCGCCAGCGGCCATGCTCGCTGGTGCTCCTCTGGGGTTCCACTCAGCGACTTCGTGGGCGGCACCTCCCGGCGCCTACTCCGCGTCCACATGGGCTCCACCTCCCGGTGCCTCGCCCGGGCCTGCCGGTTGGGACCCGACGGCCTTGGCCAACTCCTTCAGCACCATGGCCCTGACACCTCCTGTTGGGCCAGAGTGGGTCGCCGACTCGGGAGCCTCTTACCACACCACTCTTGACCCTGGTATACTCTCTTCCGTTCGCCCTCCTTCTTCCTCTCTTCCTTCGTCCATCATGGTTGCAAATGGGTCGTGTCTTCCTGTCACATCCGTGGGTGCCGCCGGCGCTCATGGCTCTTTTCGTCTTCCTGACGTTCTTATTGCACCTTCTATGGTTTACAACCTTCTTTCTATTCGCCGTTTTACAGCTGACAATTTCGGTTCTGTTGTGTTTGACTCTTCTGGTCTTACTGTGAAGGATTTGGCTTCCCGGTGTCCTCTTCTCTGATGTGACAGTACAGGGCCCCTTTACACCCTTCGGTTTCTGGTGTCTTCTTCCTCTTCTTCGCCGGCTCCTTTGTCAGCTGCTTTCGCCGTCATGCCTTCCTCCACTACTTGGCACCGTCGTCTCGACCATCCTGAACATGATGCTCTGATGCAGCTTAGTTGTAGCTCCGACATTCGTTGTACTCGAGCTCACGATGAGCACTTGTGTCATGCGTGCCAGCTGGGCCGCCATGTTCGTCTTCCTTTTTATCCTTCTTCACATGCGGCTCATGCTTTTGATCTTGTACACTGCGACCTATGGACATCTCCTGTCATAAGCATTTCTGGCTATAAATACTAATTGGTGATGGTTGATGATTTCTCTCATTATTCATGGACCTTTCCTTTGCGTGCTAAGTCTGAGGCTTTCCCACTCTTAGCCATTTTTTCATCTGGGTGTCTACTCAATTTGGCCTTACCATCAAGGCCATCTAGTGTGACAACGGCCGTGAGTTCGATAACACCACCTCCCATGCTTTCTTCCTCTCTCACGGTGTCCAGTTGCACATGTCTTGCCCATATACCTCCTTCCAGAACGGCAAGGCTGAGCGCATTATTCGCACCACGAACGACATCATGCGCACCCTTCTGCTCCAGGTGTCACTTCCTGCTCGCTTCTGGGCTGAGAGTCTGCACACCTTTACCTATCTACTTAACCATCTTCCTTCCGCTGCCTGCCCAGCTCCTACGCCACACCACGCTCTCTTCGGTACCCCTCCTCGGTATGACCACCTTCGTGTCTTCGGGTGTGCGTGTTACCCCAACACCACTGCCACTACTCACCACAAACTGGCTCCCTGTTCGACCATGTGTGTCTTCCTCGGGTATTCCCCGAATCACAAGGGCTAACGGTGTTTTGACCTCTCCTCCCGTTGGGTTCTCATCTCTCGCCATGTGGTGTTTGATGAGTCGGTCTTCCCCTTCTCCACCACCACCATGTCGACTCCCACCCCTGACCTTGACCTCTCCTCATTGTTTCCCACTAACATGGTGGTCTAGCCACCTTTGCCGTTGTTTCCTGCAGGTACTGCTCCACCGGGCCCTTCGCTGGTCCCGTGTCCCGGCTCGTAGCCCCCCGGTGCCCCCTGGCTCGGTGCCTTGCACGGGTCAGGAGGCCTCGCCCTTCCGTGCGGCCCCTGCCACTACGCCCGACGTGAGACCGGGGACGCCGGCGTCCGTCCCTCCTGCGCGCTCCGCCCAGCCGGTGCCCGTTACACCACCTGCGCATTTCGTCCAGCCGGTGCACGTCTACCAGCGCCGGGCGCTAGCGGCCTCGCTGCCTCTGCCACCGGGGATAGCCTCTTCTCCGCCAGCGACGCCGCTGCCTCGGTCACCACCGGTGGTGTCTCCTCCACCGGTGACGCCGACACCACCGGTGGCCTCCTCTCCGTCGGCGACGCCTACACCACCGCCGCGGCCCCCAGCTGCACGTGTCGTGTCGTCGGTGTACCACCCATCGCTCCTTCATCGCGACCCGTGTCATGTTCACCCTATGATGACGCGGTATGCGGCTGGTACCCTGCGGTCCCGGGCTCTTGCGGTGATGCCCGACGACCCGCAGGTCTCTCCTGTACCCTCTTCTCACTGGCGCCGTGCGATGGAAGAGGAGTACGCGGCGCTCCTCGCCAACCAGACATGGGATCTGGTGCCTCGTTCGCCAGATGCCAACGTCATCACCGGCAAGTGGATATGGACACACAAGCGGTGGGCTGATGGTACCCTTGAGAGGTACAAGGCTCGCTGGGTTCTCTGGGGTTTCACTCAGTGCCCTGGGGTCGGCTATAATGAGACTTTCAGCCCTGTGGTGAAGCCGGCAGCCGTCCGCACGGTGCTCTCGCTAGCTCTCTCTCGTTCCAGGCCCGTGCATCAGCTGGACGTCAAGAATGCTTTCCTACACAGCACTCTGACTGAGACAGTCTACTGCAGCCAGTCGGTAGGGTTTATTGACATGGTCTGTCGGCTCAACAAGTCTCTCAACGGCCTCAAGCAGGCCCCTCAGGCGTGGTACTCTCGGTTTGCTGCTTTCCTGGTGACCCTTGGATTTGTGGAGGCCAAGTCAGATACTTCTCTGTTTATTTATCACCATGGAGCTGAGACTGCCTACCTGCTGCTCTATGTTGATGATATTGTCCTCACAGCCTCCAGTCCGGTCCTGCTTCATCGCATCATCACCTCACTTCAGCAGGAGTTTGCTATGAAGGATCTTGGTGTGCTCCACCACTTCCTCGGGGTCACAGTTGAGCCTCGTCCCACCGGGCTTCTTCTTCACCAGCGGCAGTACACTCTTGATATCCTGGAGCGTGCTGGGATGACTGGCTGCAAGCCCTGCTCTACTCCGGTTGACACACAGGGCAAGTTGTCAGAGGCCGAGGGCAACCCAGTGGCAGACCCCACTGCGTACCGGAGTCTTGCCGGTGCACTCCATTATCTCACCTTCACCAGGCCGGACATCACCTATGCCGTGCAGCAGATATGTCTTCACATGCATGATCCCCGAGAGCCCCACCTAACTGCTCTCAAGCGCCTCCTCCGCTACCTCTGCGGCACCGTCGACTACGGGTTGCTTCTTCACCGGTCTTCCTTCACCGAGCTCATCGTCTACACTGACGCCGACTGGGCCGGGTGTCCGGACACTCGGCGCTCCACCTCCGGCTACGCTGTCTTTCTAGGCGACAACCTGGTGTCCTGGTCATCCAAGTGTCAGCCGGTCGTCTCCCGCTCTAGTGCCGAGGCGGAGTACCGCGCTGTTGCTAACGGCGTGGCTGAAGCTTCATGGCTCCGGCAGCTCCTCGCCAAGCTGCATAGCCCTCTCTCCTGGAGCACGCTGGTCTACTGCGACAACGTCAGTGTGTTGTACCTCTCCACCAACCCTGTTCAGCACCAGAGGACCAAGCATGTGGAGATCGATCTACACTTTGTCCGTGATCGAGTCGCGATCGGAGATGTTCGGGTCCTCCACGTACCGACCACCTCCCAGTTCGCCGACATCTTCACCAAGGGTCTGCCGTCCTCGACCTTCGCCGAGTTCCGCTCCAGCCTCAACATCACCGGTGCCTAGTTGCGTCTATGGGGGGGTCGTGTGTTGTACTTCTTTTCGTGTCCAGTCTGTAAACTCCGCTGCGCCGGTAGTTCAGACTGCGGGGGGTGTTGGAGTATGAGTAAGTATTAGGCCCATGAGGCTAGGCCCATGAGGCCCATATATGGCACACTATATTGCTATCCCTCTAGGGTTAGCCTAGCTATGTGAAAACCTAATTCTATCACTTTGTATGCGGCATATGCTAGATAAGGTGAGGTACCTTAAATGTTCCTGTAGATATGCATACCTCGCAACTAGGTGTCTCAGTGTTTTCATTTGTTTTGCAGTTGAGAGAAAACCACCATCTGAAGCATGGGGGTAGAATGCAGTTTGGTCTTTTTATAAAGGTAATAGTTGAATGAATTAGAGAAAAACTTTGATATATAGGTACCTAAAATTATGTTACATTAATTTACTTCTGGAAATTATGATCCAGGGTGCTGGACTAAAGTTGGAAGATGCTCTTGCATTTTGGAGGGCGGAATTTTCTCAAAAGGTACATTTTTTTACATGTACTGTGTCATGCAAACATTTAACAGAAGCGCGTTACGACATCATTGCCTCTATATATTAGCTGTGCACACTAAGCTAGTATGATCAAAGATATGCAAAACTAAGCTGTTTTTTTCTCAATGAAATTAAACAGTAATTTGTCCCTGAGTTGAACACGCAAGTAATCACAATTTCTGTTGCCTCACTTATGTCGTATCTTCTTTGGATAAGATTGGTTCGGAGCGCTTCGACAAGGAATATGCCTATACCATCAGACATAATTATAAAAAAGAAGGAAAACGGACAGTAAGTCTCTCCATGTATAACTTGAAACTGCACCAGAATTATTACTTACTCTCACACATTCTGCTCCAGGATTACACTCCTTATTCATGTCAAAAGATCATTTCTGCAACACCTGGTGTTGGAGATCACCATGGTTGCCCGTTTCGACATTTCGGGTACAATTTCACTCTTAGCCTTCTATAGACGATTACTATGTGCTTATTATTTAGATAGGTGCTCTGAGCTTTCTGTTAGCAGTATCAGTTTGTATTTCCTATCTTCCCTTTTTTCACTAGATTACTCCTGCACTTTGAGGTGGAAGACCACATTTGGAAACCAAGAAAATCTGAATGGAGCAAGAGGCCTCCAACTTCTAGTTTTTCTGATTAAAAAAATGTCACCCAACAAAAGCAAAGCTTAATGTACCAAAAAGAAGCCATAGGTAATTATGAGCTAGAAGTTAATACATTGTTTACTCATTAAGTACCCAAGTTGAACCAAATAGTGCAACACTAAACCACCAAGCAGAGCAATGGCATGTTTGCCCTAGTTCCTGCTAATATGGTTTCATCTAGTCTCATCCATACTCTTCTATTGTATAATTTTTTACTCGATTATGGTAATGGCAGCTTACAACAACAACAACAACATAGCTTTTTGTCCCAAGCAAGTTGGGGTAGGCTAGAGATGAAACCCAAAAGAGACATGAAATAAAATACACATAAATGATATAAGAAAAAAGATTACGGTTCAGGCACGTTAATTGCTAATCTCCAAGCGCTCCTATCCATAGCTAAATCATTAGGGATATTCCACTTTTAAGGTCTCTCTTAACCGACTCGTTCCAAGTCAGTTTAGGTCGACCTCTACCCCTCTTTACATTATCGACCCGCTTTAGAACCCCACTACGCACCGGCGCCTCAGGAGGCCTCCGTTGGACATGGCCAAACCATCTCAACCGGTGTTGAATCAATTTTTCCTCAATTGGTGCCACCCCAACCCTATCCCGAATATCGTCGTTCCGGATTCTATCCCTCCTTGTGTGCCCACAACACCATCGTAACATACGCATCTCTGCTACACTCAATTGCTGAATATGTCGCCTTTTTGTAGGCCAACATTCAGCTCTGTATAACATCGCCGGACGAATCACTGTCCTATAAAACTTACCTTTTAACTTCTGAGACACCCTTCTGCCACAGAGGACGCCTGAAGCTTGACGCCATTTCAACCAACTGGCTAAAATTCTATGCCTAACATCTTCATCAATGTCGCCATCCTTTTGTAGCATCGATCCTAAATACCGAAAAGTATCCTTCTTGGCCACCACTTGCCCATCGAGGCTAACGACTCCCTCCTCATTCCTAATCACGCTGAAATCGCACCTCATGTACTCGGTCTTGGTCCTACTAAGTCTAAACCCTTTCGACTCTAACGTGTGCCTCCATAGTTCTAACTTCCTATTAACCTCTGCCCTAGTCTCATCCACTAGCACCACATCATCAGCAAAGAGCATACACCAAGGGATATCACCTTGTATGTCCCTTGTGACCTCATCCATCACCAGAGCAAATAAATAAGGGCTCAATGCTGACCCTTGATGTAGTCCTATTTTAATTAGAAAGTCACTGGTGTCGCCATCACATGTTCGAACACACGTCACCACATCCCTGTATATATCCTTGATAAGGGTGATGTACTTAGTTGGGATTTTGTGCTTTTCCAAGGCCCATCACATGACATTTCTTGGTACTTTGTCATATGTCTTCTCGAGGTCAATAAAGACCATGTGCAAGTCCTTCTTCTCGAGGTCACTAAAGGGTAATGGCAGCTTCTTTTTTTTAAAAAAAATAACTTGACCCGTGGGGGCACACAGCAGCATCTGTTGTGATGTCACTTGGCATGTCAGTTTGTGATGTTTCAAGACAAACATGATTCTACCTTACTTTGTGCCTGATGTTTGCTCCATGCATTTGCTTCTGCTTTACTGTATCTGCAGCGAAGAAAAATTGCGGGCAGCACTCAACAAAATGGGTGTTGGTGGGCATGCATTGGAAGAGATAATGGATAAAGTGAAGAACAAGCATTACCAGGTGCTGTTCTTCATTGCCATTGGCTTAACCAAGCAATATGATATCCCTGAACCAAGCATTACCAGGTGCTGTTCTTCATTGCCATTGCCATTGCCATTGGTTTATGTGGCATAATGAAATATACAGCTAGCTTGCACTTTAACCTTTGAGACCACACACGGTGTCTCCTGTGATTCTGGAATCAACCATCCAAATCAATATTTCAGTGAAAGCCAGAAAGTTCTGCATGCCAAAGTGAGTGCAGTAGTTTATTATACACTTGACCTTTTTTCTTATGCTCTGCTGGTTTAATCAACATGAGTTAATGTTCCAATTTAACATGTGTGGCTCAATGCACAGAACCAAACAATGGAGAACCAATCACAATCAGCAACCTAAATTGTGTCGAGAACTTACCAGGTCTTGACGCCACCTTTTGCTCTACATTTTCTCTATGTTACCCACAACTTGTTCATGACTTGATGCATTTCTAATGTGAATGATGAATAGAAGACATGCTGCGCTCCATTTTCTGTTTATGGCATATGTGATTTATACCTCTGCTAAATTCTCTTTTGACTGCCAACATCTTGTGAGTTACACCAGTTAGACCGTTCAAGTCCTGGGGTCAAAGAAACCCCTGTCACCACTCCATGTTCAAAGCCTAGCATTCTTAATGCTATGTTGGGGGCATCTTTTCCCCTTATCTGGTTTCTTTTAATTCCCTTCTCACTTCCAGCAGTTCTATTAGATATTTTCTTTTCCTTGTTTTATTGGAACCATCTCATATCCATTCGACAAAATTCAGTTTCTGAATGATTGAAACTGCCCCAGAACAGTGTTTTCTCATTTTATGTGTGATATTTCGTTGCCCTTTTCTGAATTTGCTTATATTAAATGCATACAGCTCTGAACTTTATGGGGACTTTTCTTAAATGTGTACGACCTTTTGCCCCTGTCAATTTTAACTTATTTGCTGGTTAAAATAGTGTAATTTCTGTGCATCCATTTTTTTAATCAAACATGTGGTTTGGTGCAGCACGCGAGATTAATCACCTCTATTTTTATTCATAAACTTCCATATTTTCTACACTAGATATTGTAAGTCCACTAATGATCTTTTGGTCAAACAGAAGCAAAATTCATCCTGGATGCCAATTATGTCATCGTTACTTGTTGTTGACCATTGGTGCTTACCTGGACTATTTCTGCTCCCTGGTGTTTCCAAATTCCAGCTGCTGGCTTTGCATAAAAAGAAAACCTCCAGGCTCCAGCTGCTAGCTGTCATACTCTACAGGTGATGGCACCACACTACACACTAGAAGTAGAAGTGTTACCTAGTGATGCGAACAGCAGCAGGTCCAGGCGTCTGTACATGTAATTCTCAAAAGAACCAAGAGTGAATATTCTGACTTTAGTGTAGGATCAGCTGTGTTGTGCTGTTACGTTATTGTCAAACTCTTTGAGTAGAAGAGAATTCTTTACTTTTGATTCTGCCCATGTATTTTTTTCTTATCGTCAAGGTAGGCTCTAAGGCCTTGTTATTGAAACCAGAGACGACAAAACCACGAGCCGCCAAACTCATGCGCTACCGAATTACATGTTCTAGGAATAAGGATAACATGGTTACATATGAAATGCTCTTGTACGAGAACGAGTATCCACATCATCCCGCTAGCAGCCAGCTCCATAGGCGACATGAGGAGAGCTTGATTTTTGTAAAATCGGTGAGTCCATCTCTAGCTGAATCCGAGAGATCTCAAAGTCTATTGCTGCCTGCAAAGCTCTGGCGCATGTGGAGGCTCAGCAGTCAGCCGGTCCGACACTGCAGCTAGCCGGTCCGCCCTAGCAATGACGGCATCACCCTGGTGATCCCTGACAACGAAGACCCAATCTCCCTTGAACGTCCCATGAGCAAAAGCGTCTTCAGAAAATCTGGTGGTGGAGCACGCCAATGTTGTTCATTCCTTGTCAATTTTGGCACATCCTCTGCCTTCCCTGTAAGTTCACTCATGAAGTTCAGGACATCGCCAACGACCTCTCCTCTTATCATCCTCTTGTTATCCAGCATATGATACGTCGATCTAACCGAGAACCGGCCTTATTGGTCAAAGTGTCAGGCGTCAATCCAACCGAGAACCGGATATCCGGAATAAATCATTTAAAATTAAAATTCATATTTTATAATATGCTAATAAGAATTTGGTTACTTAGATTATTAAATTTATTCAAAGTTAACTCATGAAATTATTTGTTGCCTTTTGTTTATACATGTGAATATGTGTATATATATCCACGTGGTTTAGGTATCTATTCGGGTTTCAGGTATCCATTTAGATTTCGGGTATTTGTGGGTTTAGTTTTGGTGATGAATTTCCACCCGAATCGGTTTCTAGTTTCGACTTTGGGTTTCAGTTTTGGGTGCACAGAGACTCTACCCAATCCGAACCCGATCTGTTGCCATCCTTAGGAAGGAGAAGGGGCTGAGAGGTGAATGCAACGGCGCGCGTTGCAGCATGGGGCGATGGGAGGGACGGGCTGCACACACGAGGCAACGGGTCTGAGGAAGCGGAGGGGTTACGGATCGGTTCCGGAAGTCAAGGTTGGGTTTGGAGGAAACAGAGAGGATACAGATGTGAGATCCTGGCTATAAGATTACGTGACGCTATGTGGTTTCAGAGAATTAACTTAGTGGGTTCCTCCTATTTAGGTATAGAAGATAGAAGATTCATTTTACACTCTTTTGCCAATTCAACGACAACATATTTAACTCAAATTATTTCTATTTTATTGTCTCATCATCACTTCTCATTTTTTCACTCTTGTTATTATATACAAATATTTCATAGCTCTAATTATAGTTGCATCAAATTATTTCATACTATTTTGCATTTTCCTAACAACATCATTGACTCATCTCATTTATTATGTGGTTCTACAACAACATATTTAACTCAAATTATTTCTCTTCTATTGTCTCATCACCTCTCGTTTGGTCATAAAGTCTTGCTATTATATACAAATATTTCATAATTCTAACTATATTTGCACCAAATTATTTCGTACATGTTTCTTCCTAACAACATCATTGACTTGTCTCATTTAGTATTTGTTTCATTTCCTTAGTTATTATATTTTTGTTTTCATTCCTACTGCACTTATATCCCTTAGTCTGGTAACAAAATAGTTTAGATTAATACTTATATATATACTAAAACCACAATGCTTTCATTCAGAAAATCATATCTATTTGAACATTTGAACTACATTAACCATTTATTAACATGTTTTCTTTTTTACATGATTCTTAATTCTTTCTAATCCTGGTCATGACGAGTAAAAAAAGCATATGGCAAAAAAAACTTTTCTATAGCTTAGTTTTTTCCTACCTTGCTCATCAGTACACATTCTAACCACTTATAAATTATTATCACTATAATTTTTCTACAGACTTTCAACCAATGCACATGAACAGATGGCAATTGTCATCAAGGAAATTTATATATCTCGTATGCAGATTGGTGTTTCATCATCTTCATTATATATTTTGTATTATTACAATTATTATTTTTTCTTTCTTTTACACAATGTTAAACCAATTTTCATTACCATGGCAACAAAATTACAAAAAGTTTTAGTAGCCGAAAGATATTACAACTATTATTATAAGTACAATAATTTAAATTCCATTCTTTTTTCTCGACACACCACCATGCAGTTGGCTATAAATCATTCAAGACGTATGGAATTATTTTCATAGACGTGTATGCAAGGCTATATCTTTAGACTTGAGGCAAGAATTTTACATAGCTTTTGTATGAGAGCTAGAACAGCTCGCTCGTGTTGACGAGGCTGGACTGGCCCGGCAAGGCAAGGCAAGGCAACGCGTCTCGGGCGTCCCCTGCTCGTGCGTTCTCTCTCGTCCCCCTCTCGCTCTCCGACGACCGGTGGGCGGCCCGTCAGCGCCGCCGCCGCCGTAAGCAAGGTGCTGAGTCTTTAGTTGGTCTCTTCGCCGGCGACGAGTACCCACCAGGTACTTCCACCCCTTCTCTTCCCTTCCCTTCAAGCTGAGCAGGGGATGGCTGGATCCGCCCATGTCCCTATACTGGATCCGCCCCTGACTCACAAGTGGTATACTGTTGTAAAACAATTTTCAATTTTTCAATTGATCCAAGCAGCCGGCGATGGCTCGGAGCCCCTGCGACGTCCGCCTCCTCCTCCTCGCTGCAGCTGCAGCGTTCATCTACATCCAAGTATGGGAGCCTACCTGCCCTTTCTTTCTGTCTCTTTGTCCACTGTCCAATTGAGGTCTCAGTGGCCCGGTCTCCGGATGCTATGAATCCATTCCATTTCCATCTCTCTGAGTGAGCTATACTGACACAGTCTCTCCGTCCAGGTGCGCCTCTTTGCTACTCAGTCCCATTATGCAGAGCGTCTTGTAGAAGCAGTAAGTAATATTAATTGTCTCGCTTTTCTTTCCTTCTATCCCTTCTTTCACATATGCATTTCCACTGGAAGCCTCCCATCTCTCCGTGGACTCACTGTAGAACTAGGATCGAAGGCACTCCATAACTCAAAAGTTGTTTACACCTGTAATTTGCACCATACAGGAAAGATCTGAAAATCAATGCACCAGTCAGTTGAAGTCCTTGATCGATCAAGTCAGCTTTCAGCAGGAGAAGATTGTAGCATTGGAAGGTACAAACACCTTAAACTTGCACCTCCATGTGATACTTTTTTGGACGTTACAGTTACACAACTCAAATCAGGCATATCTATGCGGCTGACCAAGTGTAATGCTTACAAGATAGATTTGATTACGATGTATAGTTCCTGGCACTGTCTTGGATATTTAATACTCAACTAATGCTTGCTGCAACTTTTAGTTTGCCCTGCTTTGCTCTGTGGCACAACTTACGGCTTTTGCTGATGATAAATTGTTACAATGCTCATCTTCACCAATCACATCCTGAATAAGATTGTATATCTGGACACTGCTTTGATCATGGCAGTGCAGATATGCTTTTCCCTGCTTTACGAAAGTTTCTTCTATTTCTTTTGAGGTGTTGTATGCTTTTGTACATTACCTTGATTGACAGATCTAGTGGTTATTTAACATTATAATGCAACAGAGATAAAGGTACGGCAAGACGAAGAACGTGCACATCTGAAGATTTTGATAAAGGATCTTGAAAGTATGAACCACACCTTCTGCTAGCATTTGATTATTCATTTTGTTGGCTACCCTTGTCCTCCTTAGTTGAATTTCTTTGTTCTCCCACTGTTTCATGTTGGAGTATGAGTATTAGGCCCATGAGGCTAGGCCCATGAGGCCCATGTATGACATATATTGCTACCCTGTCTAGGGTTAGCCTAGGTTAGGGAATCAGAGATTCTAACATGGTATCAAAGCTTGGTTTTCTCTCTCTCTCCCTCCCCTCCGCCGCCGTCGTCTCTTCTTGGTCCTCCTCCCCCGGGCCGAGCGGGGGTAGGGGGGGGGGCGTGGCGGCCGCCGTCGCCGCGGAGGGGGCGTGGTGCGGGTGCTGGCCGTGGGAGCAACCCGGCGCCCGCGCCTCCATAGGGTACACCCTGGCTCTCCTTCAACAACCCGTGGGCAGGGCGCATCTCCATGTGGCCCATCCAGGCTCCTGGCGGTGAGACTTGTCCGCCGGCGGCCACGCTCGCTGGTGCTCCTCCGGGGTTTCACTCCACAGCTCCGTGGGCTACACCTCCCGGCACCTCGCCCGGGCCTGTCGGTTGGAACCCGGCGGCCCTGGCCTCCTCCTTCAGCACCATGGCCCTGACACCTCCTGTCGGACAAGAGTGGGTCGCCGACTCGGGTGCCACCTAACACACCACTCCCAACCCTGGTATACTATCCTTCGTTCACCCTCCTTCTTCCTCTCATCCTTCGTCCATCATGGTCGCAAATGGTTCGTGTCTTCCTGTCACGTCCATGGGTGCCGCTGGCGCTCATGGTTCTTTTCGTCTTCCTGATGTTCTTGTTGCTCCTTCCATGGTTCACAACCTTCTCTCTATTCGTCGATTTACAGCTGACAATTCCTGTTCTGTTGAATTTGAATCTTCTGGTCTTAATGTGAAGGATTTGGCTTCCCGGCGTCCTCTTCTCCGATGTGACAGCACGGGGCCCCTTTACACCCTTCGGTTTCCGGCGTCAGCCTCGCCTTCTTCACCGTCCACCTTGTCTGCTGCTTTCGTTGCCACTACTTCCTCCACCACTTGGCACCGTCGTCTCGGCCATCTTGGACGTGATGCTTTGATGCAGCTTAGTCGTAGTTCCGACATTCGTTGTACTCGGGCTCACGATGAGCATCTGTGTCATGCGTGCCAACTGGGCCGTCATGTTCGTCTTCCTTTTCAGTCTTCTTCTTCACATGCTACTCATGTGTTTGATCTTGTACACTGCGACCTGTGGACATCTCCTGTCATCAGTATTTCTGGCTATAAATACTATCTTGTGGGGGTTGATGATTTTTCTCACTATTCGTGGACGTTTCCCTTGCGAGCGAAGTCTGATGCTTTTCCCGCACTTCTCCACTTCTTCGCCTGGGTGTCTACTCAGTTCGGCCTCACCATCAAGGCCATCTAGTGTGACAATAGCTGCGAGTTCGATAACACCACCTCGCGCGCCTTCTTCCTCTCTCACGGTGTCCAGCTGCGCATGTCTTGCCCGTACACCTCCTCCCAGAACGGCAAGGTCGAGCGCATGATTCGCACCACCAACGACATCATGCGTACCCTTCTGGTCCAGGCGTCCCTCCCTGCTCGCTTCTGGGCTGAGAGCTTGCACACCTCCACCTATCTCCTTACCGCCTTCCTTCCGCTGCTTGTCCAGCTCATACGCCACACCATTCTCTTTTCGATACCCTTCCTCGGTATGACCACCTTCGGGTCTTCGGGTGTGCGTGTTACCCTAACACCACTGCCACCGCTCCCCACAAGCTGGCTCCCCGTTCGACTCTGTGTGTCTTCCTCGGATATTCCCTTGATCATAAGGGTTACCGATGCTTTGATCTCACCTCTCATCGGGTCCTTATCTCTCGCCATGTGGTGTTCGATGAGATCTTTCCTTTCTCCACCACCACCACCACCACCTCCACCCCTGACCTTGACCCCTTCTCTCTGTTTCCCACTGACTTGGTGGTCCAGCCACCTTTATCGCTGTCTCCTGCAGGTACTGCTACTCCATGTCCGACGCCGGGCCCGTGCCCCGGCTCGCCGCCCCCCAGTGACGCCCTTGGCCCTACACCCTGCCTAGGTCCGGAGGCATCACCCTCCGGGTCTGCTCCTGCCCCTACGTCCGACGCGGGGCTGGGGACGCCGGCTCCCGCACCTCCTGCGCGTTTCGCCCAGCCGGTGTACGTCTACCAGCGTCGTGCACGGGCGGCCCCGCTGCTTCCGCCCCCACCGGTGGCCTCTTCTCCACCGGCGACGTCTCCACCGCCGGAGGCCTCTTCTCCGCTGGGGACGCCTACACCACCGCCGCGGCCGCCGGCTGCCCGTGTCGTCCCGCCGGTGTACCACCCACCGCTTCTTCACCGACACCCGCGGCACGTTCACCCTATGGTGATGTGGCATGCGGCTGGTACTCTGCGGTCCCGGGCTCTTGCGGCGATGCCTGGTGACCCGCAGGTCTCTCCTGTACCCTCTTCCGTTCGCGACGCCCTGGACTCTCACTGGCGCCGCGCAATGGAAGAGGAGTACGCGGCTCTCCTCGCCAACCAGACATGGGATCTGGTGCCCCGTCCGCCCGGGTCCAACGTCGTCACCGGCAAGTGGATCTGGACTCACAAGCGGCGGGCTGATTGTACCCTTGAGAGGTACAAGGCTCACTGGGTTCTCCGGGGCTTCACTCAGCGCCCTGGGGTCGACTATGATGAGACCTTCAGTCCTGTGGTGAAGCCGGCCACCGTCCGAACGGTGCTCTCTTTGGCTCTAGCTCGCTCCTGGCCCGTGCATCAGCTAGACGTCAAGAATGCTTTTCTCCATGGGACCCTCAATGAGACAGTCTACTGCAGCCAGCCGATGGGGTTTGTTGACTCTTCGCGTCCCGACTTGGTCTGCCGGCTCAACAAGTCTCTCTACAGCCTCAAGCAGGCCCCTCGGGCATGGCACTCTCGTCTTGCTGCCTTCCTGCTGTCACTGGGATTTGTGGAGGCTAACTCAGATAGGTCCCTGTTCATCTGTCACCATGGAGCTGAGACTGCCTACCTGCTGCTCTATGTTGATGATATTGTCCTCACAGCCTCCAGTCTTTCACTACTCCGTCGCATTATCAGCTCTCTTCAGAAGGAGTTTCCTGTGAAGGACCTTGGTGTGCTCCACCACTTCCTCGGGGTCACTGTTGAGCCTCATCCCACCGGGCTACTTCTTCACCAGCAGCAGTACACTCTTGATATCCTGGAGCGAGCTGGGATGACTAACTGCAAGCCCTGCTCCACTCCGGTTGACACACAGGGCAAGCTGTCAGAAGCCGAGGGCACTCCTATGGCAGATCCCACTGCCTACCGGAGTCTTGCTGGTGCACTTCAGTACCTCACCTTCACCAGGCCAGACATCATCTATGCAATGCAGCAGGTATTTCTTCACATGCATGATCCCCGAGAGCCCCACCTCACTGCTCTCAAGCGCCTCCTCCGCTACCTCCGCGGCACCGTCGACTACGGCCTGCTCCTTCACCGGTCTTCCTCCACCGAGCTCGTCTTCTACACTGACACAGACTGGGCCGGGTGTCCGGACACTCGGCGCTCCACTTCCGGCTACGCTGTCTTTCTGGGCGGCAACCTGGTGTCCTGGTCGTCCAAGCGCCAGCCGGTGGTCTCCCGCTCCAGTCCCGATGCGGATTACCGTGCTGTTGCTAACGGCGTGGCTGAGGCCTCCTGGCTCCGGCAGCTCCTCACCGAGCTCCACAGCCCCCTCTCCTGGAGCACGCTGGTCTACTGCGACAATGTCTGTGCAGTGTACCTCTCCACCAACCCGGTTCAGCACCAGCGGACCAAGCATGTGGAGATTGATCTATACTTTGTCCAGGATCGGGTCGCCATCGGTGATGTTTGGGTTCTCCACGTCCCGACCACCTCCCAGTTTGCCGACATCTTCACTAAGGGCCTCTCGTCCTCGACCTTCACCGAGTTTCGCTCCAGCCTCAACATCACCGGTGGCTAGTTGCGTCTGTGGGGGGACTAGTGTGTGTGCTTCTTTTCGTGTCCAATCTGCAACTCCGCTGCGCCGTTAGTTCAGACTGCGGAGGGGTGTTGGAGTATGAGTATTAGGCCCATCAGGCTAGGCCCATGAGGCCCATGTATGACATATATTGCTACCCTTTCTAAGGTTAGCCTAGGTTAGGGAATCAGAGATTCTAACATTTCAGTTATGATACACAGAATAAGAATTTTAGGTTGTAGGATAACACATCATTCACCCATCAGAACCTTGCCATACTGGAGCATTATGTACATGGTTGATCCTCCATGTATTGTAAACAACTCATAAACAGTCTGACTGTTTTATCATATTTAAATTATCATTCATTTTTCAAGGATTCAACTATCATTGTCCATTACTCGTATATGTGAGAATATTTTAACCTTTATATACTATGTATATAAATCTGAATAAAGTGTGTTTAGAAATAGCATTGCAACAAATGGACCATAGTAAAATTTGCTAAATGTTGTCCAAATGCCAAATTAGACATCTTGTACTTAAACCTTGCAGCTGCCATCTGCTTATTGGGTTGAAAATTGTATTCTGACTTAACTTACACTGTTCTTCCTTTTATGTATATTCTACCCTTGTGTACTTTCTAATCCTTTATTTAACATTTCTTTTAAATGCAGAAAGGAGCGTGCAGAAGCTACTAGACAATAATGTGGATCCTGTTGCTGCTGTTGTTATAATGGCTTGCAATCGACCGGACTATTTAGAGAGAACAGTTGAATCTATCCTGAAGTATGGTTCACGTCTGAATCATTCATTTTCAAAAGGAAAAAATATCTATTCTAGTATTCTTTCTTGATTTCCTAAAATGTTTCCTATATTGGAACTAGTACCCACCCAGTGTTAATTATTTGTGGTTCTATACACAGATTTATGTTGCATTCTTCATTGGTACCTGTTAACCCTGTTTAGCTCAATATAGCTTGGTGCATAGAGCCCCTTTCTTAATGGCTGATGTATGTGTTGCAGGTATCAGACGACAGTTGCTTCAAAGTTTCCGCTTTTTATATCTCAGGTACTGATATACCAAATTTTTTTTCTTGGATACACTAAATGTGTGGGAATTCCTTTTTTTTTCATTGGTTCTTGTCACAGGATGGAAGAAATGGAGCTGTGAAAAGGAAAGCTTTGGAATATAAACAAACAACATATATGCAGGTGCAGAAATAAATGTTATGTTGGTTTTCTAGAGCTCTCTTATGCTTATTTAATTGGCAAATGTAGACCACAGTCCATTGTGTTCTTTGTATTTCAAGCATTGGACATTGTCACAGAGAGGTGATGTTCATTTTAGGAGTAACAGAATCATTTTCATTTCAGCTTTAGAGTTCTTTTTTGTATTCCATTAATGCGTTCGATATATTACCCCTTGGGCTTGTTCAATACAGTTATGTGTTATTCATAACAGTCTATGGAATTTTACATAGCCCTGATGGAGAAAACCCTTTGCATTATTTTGGTCGCATTAGGATTAACATATCTGTGAGGACCCTCAAATAGGATGATGGCATTTATTCCAGTTCGAAATATAGAATAGAGACCAAACGACCTTGTTTTACTCTGGTGTCTGTTTTCACTGAGCTAAAAGAAGGTCGAACTAACTTTCCTTGTATTGGAAATCAATGATTCAAATTCACATCTTATAGTGAATTTGGATGGTAGTATGTTTCCCCCCTTCGTTAATTGAATTGGTTTCCATGCAAAGTAGTAATTGATTCATTTAGCTAGGACTTTCTTTGGTCCTTATGCTTTCTATATGTCACAGCATGTGGATCTTGAACCTGTGCGAACTGAAAGGCCAGGAGAATTGACAGCATATTACAAGATTGCTAGTAAGTGCTCCTTAACTGATGTATGTGTTCTTAAGGATTTTATGTGGTTCCTAGATCCTAACACTTGCACTTGTTCAGAACATTATAAGTGGGCCTTGGACAACCTATTCATTAAACATAGCTTTGCTCGAGTAATCATTCTAGAAGGTCTGACATCTATGATGATCCTTTTCCATTTATTACTACATATTTTCGTTTTCCAACAGGTTGTCATAATTAATTTATTAATAGATGACATGGAGATTGCCCCGGATTTTTTCGACTACTTTGAGGCTGCAGCTAAATTACTTGATAATGACAAGTATGTTACATTATTATGTATTCTAATTGCAAATCTGAGGCATTCTATGTATAAATTTCTCTACTCTTTTTTCTTTTATTCTAATCATTGTGGCATGGAAGGACGATTATGGCTGTTTCTTCTTGGAACGACAATGGGCAAAAGCAGTTTGTTCACGATCCAAGTTTGTACTATGATACTCTTACTTTCAAATTCCTTTCCCTATTTAGAGGGAATACTATTCACTTTGCTATGGTAGTGTTCTGCAGGAGCTCTTTACCGCTCGGATTTCTTTCCTGGGCTTGGATGGATGTTAACAAAGTCCACTTGGATGGAACTGTCACCAAAGTGGCCTAAAGCATATCCTTACTGCTTCCTAAGTAATTTTTGTTACTAGCTGTGCTATTTACCCACTTATCTAGTTTTTCCTTGACGAGATTTTACTTATTGGGATGATTGGGTGAGGCTAAAGGAGGTACATGGAAATCGGCAATTCATACGCCCAGAAATTTGTAGAACATACAATTTTGGCAAGCAAGTACGTTGGCTATTCTTCCTCAATTTTCTTAATTAAAATACTAGCAGTTGCTATAGCAATAGGAATAGCAGTCACCTGTACCGCATTTTTTCATGCAATAAAGACCAACAGGTAACAGTCAAAAGTGAATCTGCCACAGCAAGTACCACACTTCTTTGTGCAGTAGAAACCACCAAGCCATTTGTGGCTGTCTCACAATTGTTGGCATTATATTCTTTGCAGGGTTCAAGCTTGGGACAATTTTTTGAACAATATTTGGAGCCCATTAAGTTAAATGATGTTAATGTATGCAAAATTTTCCATATTGTTCATTTTATAATCCTGTTACGAGCTATTGTGGCTGAAATTTACTTGTTCTTATTTGTGGCCACAGATTGACTGGAATTCTGAGGATCTGAGCTACCTTGGGGAGGTAAGTACTGATAATTGGATTTCGAAGGCTCTTGCTCACATATGAAGTGCCTAATCATTGTGATACTGTTAGGATAAGTTTTCAACCAAATTTGGAAAAGAGGTAGCTAGTGCCACTCCTCTCCATGGATCGGATGCTGTGTTGAAAGCCCACAATATGGCTGAGGATGTAAGGATCCAATATAATGATCAGGAAGATTTTGAGCGGATAGCTCGTCAATTTGGAATATTCGAAGAATGGAAGGTTTATTCTTAACCCAAATCTAGATATTTTCCTTAATTATGTGGAGCAACTGTTTTTGGTATGTTGTAGATGTAGTTCTTAATTGCTAATTGGGATTTGAAAAGCAGCAGTATGTATCATGATTCTTTATTTCTATTTTTTAATCCAGGATGGCATCCCAAGAACAGCTTACAAAGGAGTAGTGGTCTTCCGGTACAACAGTAGTCAAAGGCGAATATTTCTTGTCAGCCCAGATGCTCTTCGTCAGCTGGGAGTGTAGCGTATTGAGAAGGTAAATTTCACAATAGAGTTGAGGTGAACCCTTGTTTTTAGCAAAGGTTGGAAAGGCAGGCAAATTTCAGGGAATGCTTAATTGATTTCTGTGAGCATGGAGCAATCGGGATGGATGGTGAAGAAAATTTTGAGAAGTGATTGTGTTGACCCAAGGTACTTAGTTGAAGCATGGGCTTGGTTTATTGGACAGTTGCAAGATATAATACATCATTGTTATATTTTCCCCCTGCATCCTGAAATGTTTAGTCAGCATGGGACTTTTTAGTCTGGAGTGCATTTAGGGCTTACACGATGCAGTGGTATACACTGAAAAGACAATGTAGCAGGAGCTCACTAGCTGACTTGACACGATCCTAAGGGTAAAAGAGATTGTATTTTTTATGATCATGGATGTACTGTTTCGTGATGACTAGATGTGCAACAAGATTGGAGTATAAGCATCCAATCCAATCCATTCCATTGAGTCATAATGCCTTATCTTACGAGAGTCATTGCCATGGTCCTTGACTGATATAACCCATTGACGCGGCACTGACATGTCAACATGTGACATGGCGAGGTGCCATCTACGATTACTCACACAAGTACCACCGGATATTTGACATTGACCGTGACTCTAAGCACGACACAAAATAAACCGCGACCAGCAGGAAAAGAAAATGCCAGTCAACCTGATGCCTGACGTGACACGAAAACGAAACTGACTCGAGGCTGCTTCCGTTGTGAAGTTGCAGAGTAATCACGTGGTACTAGCAAAGATCACAATGCACATAATATTTGCATCAGCACACGAGATCGAGATTGCCCGGCGACGGCGAGAGATCGTCTCTACCAAGACAATCAAATGCCGACGGCAGGTCACGTGCACATCATGGCTTGTTTTATAGTAGCAACATCTATCCAGCCATCTTGGGATGGTACCACACAAATAACAAATAATAATAATAATGGCTGCTATTTTACAAATGGATTCGACGCACACACATCTTCCTAGGTGTACACTCCTGGTGCTGTGACCTCAAGATACACAGCGTACAACTACCAGGCAGAGCCAAGCAGCTTCAGCCTGCTTCTGCAATGTTTGAGCCTGAACCTGACATGGCCTGCCTGAACCATCCACTGTCAGTTATGATCGGCATTTCTGGATGATGGCATGGTCCAGATAATTAGTAAGCTATTAATATTACTGGGTTGACATCTGTACATCGCTCACAGCCATCTACTGCTCCAGGTTGGTCGGAGCGGCCGCTGAACTATGATGATTTGGCGGGTTTCAGCTTATACAGGAGGGGCCATCCACGACGTCGGCTGGTTTATCCTGCTGGTTGGGAGTGCCCACTTCCAGGAAATCCTCCGCGTTGAACTTCTCAATCCCGTCCCACTCATCTGCTGCATAGTTCGGTTAAGGGGTTTACAAGTTTCACATCAAAATGCTGCATGTGCTATACTAGATGAGAAACTTAGTGCAAGTGTGAAAGATAAGGGTGACATAGACTCTTAGAAGGATACGTCCTGCCTCCCACATGTTCGTCATGCTAACTCCTGGGTTGTCCGTTAAGAGCCAGTAGTCTGTATCAGCCTGACAATATAGAAAGGGGTTAATGCCTTATAAAGTGTTTGCACTACATTAAAATAACTGTAAAGTCAGTGCCATTGAATTCAGAAATGGCACAAAGATAATTTGCACAGACTAGCGTCCAAAATGGATGCATAACCGATGACTGGTGATGCTTGATAAAGAAAAACTCAAATGTAACTTTTTACAGATCAACCATTGTATCATCGCAGCAAGTGATATGGAAGTTGATACTCCCTAAAAACAAGTTGCAGTGAAGTGAATCAAAGTAGTTGATATTTGCCAAATTGGACAAAGCATAGACCAACTAAAGGTGAAGCCAAATGAGATTCAGGGCAGGTGCACGAGCCATGCTATTAATTAGCAAGAAGATGATCTTTAGACAAAATGATTCTAGCTAATACATCTTTTTGGATAATTATGCATGCAAGTAAACTTACATCAAGCTCCGAAGGGACAATCTTCATCATCCCTGAAATGTCCTGTGATCTACTAGGTGCATCAGAAGGTAGGATAAGCCTTTGTTGAATATTTGATTCCATCCCTGTGACTTTGTTGCAATCGGCAGCCAAAGGTGTCCTAGGATTCTCTAGAGAATCCATGCTTATTGTCTGTGTAGGGCTTGAAGGAGTCTCCATGGGACTCATCTCCTCAAATTGACTATGATCAATCAATAAAATAATGTTAGTCAGGCTGGAGATGTACATTCAGGATTTATGTTTTTAGCATAACAATGACAGGCGTATATAGGCACAATGAGCATATACCTAACGAGGTACACATCTATCGGACCCATGGTACTTCTTAGGACAATCCTGTATCTCCTCTGAGGATAATCATTAACCTGCACAGTAAAGTTGCTTCCATTAACGATATGTAACATCACCCCAATATGAAAAACAAGGATGGTTTTGCAACCCACCTCATCAGGATCTGGGACCTCCAAAGTTGTACCATGTGGTGCTTTTATAGCAATTAGTGTCTGATTCTGAAAGTTGTAAGGTATTATTAGTTAATATTAATATTCATATGTATACGGAGTAATAATGATTCTCACAATTACTAGAGTTAGAAAAGAGAAGTACCTGGAAGCATGGCAAAGATTTGATATCTTCTTCCGTGACATAAAGCCACCTGCAGTAGAGAGATTCATTAATAAGATCCAAAACCTGCATTGCCTTGACAACTGAGCAAGTTGATCAAGTCTCAAGTAGTTACTTCTGATTATTTTCATCTTCAGTAAGCCCTCTTATTCTGTCTCGCATTCCACTGCAAGAAATATTGGAGAAGAATACTTAGTCAAAGCATAACAATAAAATGAGCTTTCTAATAGCTGGTGACTAACCTTATTCTTTCATCCAAATTGCGATCTTGCAGTGTGAGAGCGTCGATATCTGCCTGTTGATAACAAATATATAAAAAAATATTTATTCCAAGATAAGAACCAATATTACTTAAGCATTTGCATTGCCAATTCGACAAATTGCATCACACAAGAATTCTAATGTCACATAGGAGAAATGAATAATGGTACCTGTAAAATGGATATATCATCACTAATTTCCCCGGGTCGAGAGTCATCAACTCCTCTACAAAAGGTCACATGAATTAAGTAATGCTCATAAAACACATTACAAATAGAGAGATTGGGAATACTTACTTCCAACGGATGTTATTCTTAAGCTTCTTTTCTATCAGCCCTATCCCTTCAAGAACATTAGTAATGTCGTATATACGCCTTTTCTGTACCTGCAGACCAAGTTACATATGCATAAGTTTAACAAAAGAAACTGTGATTGGAACAAGATACCAAAAAACAAAGCACCAACCTCTAGAGTTTCTGCAGCGTTATTGAGGTCAACAATGCCACCAGGTGCACCTTTTAGCAAGTTCAGGAACTTCTTTGTCAAGAGCCCTAAAAGGCAATAATACCCCGCAGTTAAAAGAAAAGGAAAACTGATCAAGATGACACAGAAATGTGAACGGCAAAATAGGAAAAACCAAGGGCTGATTCTTCGCACCGAGGGAGCTATCATAGCGGGAGCAACCACCAACAGGAGTAGAAGGATTGCCTGGAGAACCTAGGAAAGAGCATTTGCAATTGAATTTAGTACTTTGGTCACAAATAGGATGATTTTTATGGTTTACATTACATGTGTGGCATCACTCACCAACACTCAGAGGGGTCTGAGGACAAGATTTCTGGCCCTTCATGGCCTTAGGCTTGGCGGATGCTTTTAAACCTTTCCCTGAAGGGGTTGTAGGAACTGGGCTGCTGCCAGCATAAGCATATCCAGGGCTCATCATCAAGTCATTTGATTCGCCAGCTCCATTTTCTGCTCTGTCATTGTGTTTCCGTTTCAACTGCAATAGGAAGGTTCTTGTTAGGAACAGAGCTAAATAAGGAGTCACATGCAGATGTAACGCATAACACTTTCAGAAGGCTTTGAGATTTAATATTTATGAGCAAAGCATTAATATACTACTAAAAAACATGCAATGTCATCCCAATAGTCTCCAAATGCAGACAAGTGTAAAACCTCCTAGGATAATTATTAGCACAGCAATAGACGATAGTGTTCTAAAGTAGCAAGATAGTAGGTCAAAACTTTGTACAACAGTCGCCAAGGTTAGCCTTGGCAGCGACGTGGGCTACAGTTGTTTCCCTATTAACGAAACACGTGCTCAGGCACGTCAGTGAGAAAAAGTGGCAATATAGCAATGTGTTATTTTGGTGCAAAAGGAAACTGTTTGACAAAAGTTCATAACCGTTATAGATTTTTCTGCAAGTTGAGATGCTGTGCCTGCATAGGGGTTTACACTTGTGTGAGGAAACATAGTCCACACTCAATTTCCAGCATTGTGGTTTGAGGAGCACAGAGCACTAGAGCACTAGTTAGTGTTTTGACGCTACTGCCAACGTATTGCTACTCCCTGGTGCTTTTAAGAAAATGCATCATACCAGACGCAAAGACCTAACAAGTGTTTATCAAAAATCAGGTACTAGACTGTTCTTCACCTGGTAATCGCGCCGGGGGGGCGGCGCGAAGCTCAGATAAATCAGCACACACTACCACCGATTCACCAGCACAAGAATCTGTTCACGTGTGGATTGTTCCACTCTAAAGTAACGGCAAGTTGCAGATACCACGAATCCGTGCAGAATTCGCAGCAGATCGGACCATAAGTACCAAAATTCAGCAAGGCGTCTTGGCTAAAAGACCAAACCGCGCCCATCCCCATCCACCCCAGCTCGCCCGCCACGCACTGCTACAGCCGATTCATCCCGCCGGAGACGCGCGGACTCCCCCAGCTCCGCTCGCAGCTGGCGGGAGGGGCCGGCCGGGGCAATAAAACCCGGCGCGCTAAAACATCGGGCCCAAAACAACGCGGGGGAATTTCAGCACAGCACAGCACCAGTCGCCCGGAACACTCACTGGCGTCCGGAGGACGACCGCCTCCGCCATCTCCTCGGCGGCGCCGGACGCGGGCTCGCCGAAGTGGTGGTACTCCCCCGGCAGCGGCGGGAACGGCTGGTAGCGCTCCAGCATCGCCCGCGCCCGAGCCTCGCCCGCCGCGTCGCCGGCCGCCGCCGTCGCCGTCGCCGTCGCTGTTGCCATGGGGATCAGGCCACGCGCGGGCGCGCGGATCGGAGGGCCGGTGCCGGCGGGCGGCAGGGGCCTGCAGCTGGGATCTGTGGAGGAGGAGGATGAGGCTGCGGCGGGCGGGCGAGGGTTTGCGCGGGGTGGGGGGATGGGGAAGAAAAACGAGGGAAACGAAGTGGTGGGAGGGAGAAGCGAGGGAAATTGGAGTTTTCAGTGCGGGTTGCGACTTGCCAAGTTTATGGTCGTGTGGATGGATGGCGTGGACGGGGCCGCTGTAGCTCTACGGGAACCTGGTGGAGTAGGGGTAAAACTGTAAAACAAATGTTTGGGCAATTCTGATTGATTCCGCGCATTGTAATTCGAAACTATTCTAAAACCATGGAATTCATGGAATTTTGTGTAGTGGAATATGTATGCAAACAGTAGCAAACAGGACACGCGTAGGTTAAGGTAGCTTCTAAAATGCTGCTAATGCTCTCTCTAGTTCAAAATGTGGTTAGTCAAACATTTTTTCCAAAATCAGTTACAAATTAGTTCACGTGTTGCGTTAGAGGGAAATAAGACCATAGCAGATTTATTTGAAATATTAGTTGTAGCTTTGTAAAATTATTCTTTTGTGATTAAAATTAAGAGTATGTCTATATATCACTCAGTATTTTGGAGACTGAAACACTCAATGTTTTGGAGCTTCGTCGCGTGGTCGCGGAGCCCCGACGAGACCTACCGCGTTGCAGTGGCATCTTTATCTCCCCCTTCCTTGACTTGGCCTGATCATTTTCCAACGCTGCTAGAACCATCGCCGAGCTACTAATGTCCCTGCCACCTGGCTCTCACGAGCCCCCTCTAAGCTTGTTAGAGTTGGAAAAGAGAAGGAGAGACCAACATTAGATAAACACATGAGAGGGAGTGGAATTGAGTAATGAGAGGAGAGGAACACTCTCGAGTGTCATTACTCAAAAGTAAAGAACCTACATTATTATGATTTCACAAATGCCTATTCAAAGCCTGTTGCATGTAATCATCATGCTAAATTCATCTTAGATAGGGACTCAAATTCTGATGGCGTGGCTGAGTTTAGTTTTTGTCGAAGTAGTGCTCCAGTTTTAGACATTCTTGTGGGAAGTTTCGACAACTACAAGTCATTTTAAGGCAAATCGTGTCATTTCAAAACGTGTACAATCTAATTGGTAACGTAGGTAGTAATATATTTCTTTGTAAACTTAGAAATTTAGCTTAATAACAACGACAATATAGCCTTTTGTCCCAATAAAGTTGAGGTAGGCTAAGAAATTTAGCTTAATGACAAAGCCAAAATAATCTCCATCTACTAAGCCAAAATAAGTACAAAGACAAGTGTATAACTGTATACTCTTTGACACACAACCACGTACTGAAGTTTTTTTGCCGATGCACTTGGTTGAAATACGTGTGACGCAACATGACGTGACGTGCTCGTCGTTTCACCACAGGAAAAAGAAAAGAGAGCCGCGGCTCGCAGCAGAAAGTAGAAAGCGTGATCGGCGAGAAACCACAGACGCTATTTGTAGCACGCGCGCCAGTAAGGTTACTGGCGCACACGGTCGCGTCCGAAGAAGAAGGGGGTCGGAGGTGTGACAGAACCGATCAATTTATTAGAGCACAAGCACATAATTCGTCATTAAGACGGCAAACTACATGATTGAGACCTAATAAACCCGGTAGTCATACCAAAATCTCGAAGGATTTCAAACATTTCCAGCACGACCAAGATCGTAATGAGTTTAGCGTTTCCATTCACAAGCACATGGTTCGCACATAGTTTTACACCATCGAAGTACGAATAAAGTTATTACAAACCAAGTTCAATTTTGAAATAAAGCAGACGCGATTAAGTTCAAATACACACACACTTAGTTTAAATACAGTGCCAGGTTCTTAATCAACATTCAACAAAAGCATTAAGTAGAGAAGAGTGACCATGTCCAAGGTCTAGTCATCTCCCAAGGCGGGATAGAAGCAGTGCTGACAATAGCCATAAAACATCTCACCATCTGCAAAAACATGGGAAATAAAACCCTGAGTACGAGAATATACTCAGCTAGACTTACCCGTCATAAACTAAAAATAAATTGACTCCAAGGAGTATGCAAGGCTGTATAAGTAGGATAGCTGACTCATTAATTGCGAAAAAGCTTGCATTAAGGAAATAATTATTAATAACCTTCTAGCAATATATTTTAATCTGATTAACCTTATCATGCTACATTAGCGCCTGTACTAAACAAGTATGGTAATAATTATTCAACAAGAATAGTAACCAATTCCGGTTGAGTATCTTTCGATCTCAACAGCTCAACCATCTCATCTCTTGTTCAAGTTCTTACTACGATGCCGCTGCTCAAGTCAAGTGTTCACTGTCCAGAAACGATGGCGATTATAATCGATTACTAACCAGCTGGTGGGTATTCCTCACACAAACCACACTCACCAGCCACGGTGAGCTACAGATCACCGACATTCAATTCGAGAAAAGCGCGGGATCAACAGGTACCATCGTATCCAAGAACCGCCCGGCTGCCTTATTCAGGGCGACCCTGACCTCGGACTTACTCTCCGCGTAACCTGTGGTCCTCCATCTTCACCAATACGATGCATACAACAGGTCGACTCCCGGCCCAAATCAAAATTAGGCTTCACGGTCGGAACGACTTATCCTTCCAGCTAAATGTGAGGCATAAATTCAATATGACTTGAGGACGTACGACGGACGGGGTCCTAGTTCAACACAGACGGGATAATCACACTGAATCTCCAATTCAGTCCCAACACCAATCCCGCCGGTCTCAATTTATTATCTCCATATGGTTATCCAAGATAACAATGTATTCAACCATTCTGAGTCACCACTTATAACTCGCGGATGACCGGAAATCACCCGACTTCTACCGATCTAGTTAAACAGGGCTAAGCAGATATTCGTACCTGAACCTAACAGGGTTGAAGTATAACAGTGGCAAGGAATATAAGTAATGCAGCAACGGTATAAAACAACGCCTATAACTTAATGCATCAAGCAAGTAAAGGACTCAATTAGATATTTTGCAAACCACAGGGAGAATGCTCCGGGGCTTGCCTTTCAGGAAAGAGCTTGGTTGGTGGTCGGGACACTCCGGAAGATCAACTTCAGGATCCTCTTCTGCTGCTACTTCCCGCACCAGAGCTTCCTGCTGGCCTTCCTCTCCTTGTACTCCGGAAACTACCGTTTCGAGCTCGGACGATCCTGTATGATGCATAGTGCGTATGAATACCATGTATACATAGAAATACAATGCTGATGCTGATGGTGAATGAATGCTCAGCCAAGATAAATAATATGATTTTGAAACATATAAGATAAGCACATGTCATCTGCATTCTCTTCTACCGATAATTATTAAACAAGCCTCGCATCACAATTTACTCGCATGCTATAAGGAATTATAAACAACCATTATTTTGCATACTACCCTCTACTAAACCACAACCAATAACAGATCACACATATCACAAATATCATAAAAAGCATTTTTACACACATGAAATAACAACTTTAAAGCATTATTTATTATTAAAAGAAATCAGGGTATAACTGCAACATTACTTTAGAATATTCAAAAAATTCTGTAAAAATTACAAGAGCTTAAGCATTTCTAATGTAGACTACCATAAAAATTTCAGGTCAAAACAGTAAGTAATTTATCCTACACAAAAATGACAAGGCAGCACAATTCACTGGGCATAAAATACTTTGTATAAAGAAAAATGTCAAACAACAGATCTCAGAATATTCTTAGCTCTAGATTGACATAAAAACATCTTCTAAAAAGTTTCATACACAAATTCCTTATTTATTATGAATTATTTATCATCTAAAGGAAATAGGCACCATAACTAGACAGAGTAAACTTTCCATAGGACATAGCCTCACAACATTTTTCACACATAGAGCATGACATAAGAAGACTAACAAACTTGGTTTCACATTTTTCTGAGCAACAGAGAATTACTTATGCATTTTCTAAGATAAAAGCAATTAATAGAGATAAATAAATCTATACAGAAAAGTATCACAAATTTCACATTTCATATTTTTCATTCATATATCTTTTCATAAGAAAAATACTGCAAGTTGAACCAACTCATTTGGATGAAAAATGAAGAAGTTATGAATTTTCAAAGGTTTAAACAAAATCTGGAATCAGTTCTGAAAAAGAAAAAGGAAAAACACTTTTGCACCGGAGACCCTGAGTTTACCAAAAATTCACTAAGCCCGATAAAGAAATATCCTGTGTCTGGCAGATATGCACTAAGCACCCTGACTTTGATTGAATTCAAGGATGAGGTCCTTGCATAGGGGAGAGGCAACCCGACGGCGTCGGCGCGGCGTCGCCAGCCGTTGCCAGGGCTCCTCGACCAAATTGACTCGAAGGAAAGCTAGAGCGGTTCAGGGCGAGTTGATTGAGGGTCAAAGCGCGGCCAGAGCGAGGCCGTGGCGGCTTCGGCCAAGTGCGCAGGCGGACGGCGGCTTCCCGTCGGCGGCGCAGCCGAAAATCCGGCGAGGACCGACCCGCATTGACTTCATGGACTCGGGCTACAGCACCTACACGTCAAGACACACCTAATGCTCGAGACAGGGAGAGAAAATGTCAGCCCAATCGACCGGGACACGGCGGCGGCGGTCACCGGCTCGCCGACCGCGGGGAAGAAGCTCGCGATTGGGGGTCTTACCCTCGGCGAGGACGGCTGATAGGGGACGCACGAGCACGAGCAAGACAAGGCGAGTCTAGTGGCGTGCTCGGAGAAGAAAATGAGCGGCGAAGGTGGCTCGGCGACGGCAGCGCAGTCGACGGCGGCGACGGCGAGCTCGCGGAGCGGGGAGAGAAGGCAAGGAGAGCAGGCAAAAAGGAGGGAGACAGGAAGGAGGGAGCTGCCGCGCTCGATTTAACACGGTCGGAGCGGTCGCTGCCACCCCAGACCGCCGATGGACGCGCGCCACGCGGAGCGCGCGGGCTGGGCGCGATGGGCGGTGGCCCGCCATTTCCCTGACGGCTTTGACCAACCGTCACTAAATGCTATTTCTATGATCTCTAATACAAACTTTTCTGCCCTATAACTCCCAAACCAAGCCGAATTAGCCAAAACTTATATTGAAGAAAATGTAGCTCTCGAAGAGTAGAATATTTCATCTATACAAAGTATGCCAGATTCTGCATAGATTTTGAAATACAAAAATCCAAAGAAAATACCCCTTAAATCCCTAAAAATGGAAAAACAGCCCCCAAATCTGCCTTTTTCAATATTTTTGAACATCTTCCAAGTATTTTTATGAAAAGTGGTAATAACAACTTTTGTTCCTTATGAAATTGTATACACACTTTATTTAGGGTGCACACACATGCAAGCACTCTAGCTATCACTTTTAAATCAGTCAAACAAAACCATTTTCATGGTCCATCTTGGTCAACTATGACAACAAAGCTTAATTAACCAAAACCATGAACATAAACCTAGATTTATTTGGTGTCCTAATCATGTCTAGGTTACCTTAGAGGTCATCCAACACCAAACACTCATACCACTTATCCAATCCATGTGAAATGCAAGCATAATTCGAATAATTCAAACATCCACATAAAATAACAATTGCTCTTTTCATTAATGCTATGCATAATGATGCTTATGCTTAAGAATGCAAGTGATTATGCATGCTTAACACCAGAGTGTTACAGGCGGAGGCAGGGGGCGGCGGGCGAAGCGGCCGGCGGCGAGGGCGCCGCGGCCGGGGAGGTGGACGAGGCGGCGACGACGACGGAGTCCGGTGACATACATGAGATTAGGGTCCTGCCGCTTCCCCTGAGATTAGGGTCCGGCGGCGCGGCGGTAGTTAGGGTTCCGACGAGCTCCCCTAGTGCCTCCATCCTCTCCCCGGCTGTAGAATCTGCCCGGCCGGCCTGGCGGCGGTCGTCGACCCGGCGGCGGTGGCGGCGCCGCCGAGCCGGCCAGGGCAGGATGGTCGGATGGGTATGGGCAGGCGGCGGGGGCGCACTCCGGTGAGCGGCGGCGGGAGCAGGGCGGGGGAGGGGGAAGAAGGAGGGCCGCCGCGGGCGCGCGCTCCGGCGAGCCCTCGTGCAGGGGCGGCGGGGGGCGGGGTAGCGCGGACGTTGTTAGGAACTGGAGGAAGAAGATGAACATGGACACTCTTAGAGGGGTTGCTGCGTGCGCCACTTCGCGTGCTGGCGCGCATGCGCCGTGTAGTTGCCCCCGCGAGAAACCGCCCGTCCAGCTGTGTGGGGTCGTCGTCGTCCGACCGAATCCTCCCGGCAACCCCGGGTGTGCGCGCGCTTTTATTTTACCGCCGCTCGCCTCGTCGTCTCCCCGGCTCGCTCACCTACCTCACAGCTCCCACGCTGACAACTGGACCACGCGCCAGCTCGCGACCGGGTTTTGGCGGGGAGCTTCCTGATTGGCTCGCGCCAATGCACCACGATGGTGAATCGCAACCGCTACGCGTCTGGAACATACCCCGGGGTCAGTGGCGTCAGGATGACATGGTGGTCCCGCGTGTCCCTGGTCCGCGTGTCAGTGGTGGTACGTAACACAGTGTAAGGTTGAAGTGACCTTGACCGCCCCAGTGAAATATCTCTCAGGGCCAAATTTCAGCTTGAACGAGCACGAGCTGGGCTGCTGGCGCGCCCCGCGCGGCACCACGAGCATGGGCCGGAAAATCAGCAGCTGCTGGGGCCCATTGGAATGGCCTTTTGTAGGCTCTCAACGGGCCTAGCTGTAACTAGCTTGGCGGCCCATGAGCTTCGGGCGGGGCGTTCACGTAATCCAGACCTAAGGCTCGGCTATGCGATCTGAGACGGCCCAATCTGCCGCACTGCCGAAATATGGTCCGACCCAAAAGTTTCTCGTCCGGATGCATGGACTTCTACGGAGCTCGTCAAACGACCCAGGTAATTATCGAACTGGGGAACCCAGTGGTCAGTTCCACAGCCACCACGACTTTTTCTTTTGTTTTTTTGAAAAATATATTTCCACAATTTTCATTTCTTCAAAGTTAAAAAATTATACACATATAATAAAACAGCGAATGACAATCCCATAGGCCACATGACTTATTTTTTAGTATAACTTTGTAACTTTCCAAAACATTCTATAAGATTTAAGATCATACCGTTTTATAATTTAAAACCAAAGGAGTAACCTTTAACAAAAGTTGCGTGGTAACGATCAGCGATCAATCACTCACACTGCGCCCAAAAGTGGGCCATGCGGCTGCCCGTATGGCACGGAAGCGTCGCCCTTGGTGAATGACCGCAAATCAAGAGTTGGGTTCGTCAAATCTTTCGGTTGCCTTAAATTTGATTGGAACTGTACTCCTGCAAGTTCCTCTGAATAAATTACTGTCCCTACGGATGCATTCAGTAAGTCCATGTACGGTTACATTTTCACAGCATTTTTTTGGGGTCTAGTTTGAGTTTTGAAACATCTTACGGGGAATATTAGCTTTCTGTTAGCATATATTACGTGAAAAGTAATAAATCATGGGTGTGTAAAAAAAACAAAAGGTTGGCATTTTCAGTTTTGCCCTGAGAAGCAAATGTGACTTGTGAGGATCAGTTTTGCCCAAAGGAGACGCAGTTTAATGGCATTGTGCTCGCTATCTGAAAAAGTTGTGGCTCAAACTAGCAAAAGAGATTCAAAGGAGTGTTCTGTGACTGGCCAGCCGCTGCGGACCGGCTTTCGGCCAGAAAATGCCACACATGAGATTTTGATGGCCAGTCTTTGTTTACTTTATGAAAAGCTTTTATGCTCTATCAATGTCACTAAAGCCTAATCCATCGCCAGGAAGAAAAGAATTGTAAACAGAATATTCTCATCTGTGTTGTTTTCCACTGTTTTCCCTTCATCTCCATCCAACTTCGGTGTATATCCAACGTTTTTGTAGCAAAATCAAAAGAGGATGACCAAATTCAAGGAGTAGTGGTTCCTCAATTGAAAAATACAACAATATGAAGCCTTTGCTTTGTGCATTGAAGCAATTGTTTGGCTTAAAGTAAAAAAAATCCATAAGAGTGGATTATTTTGTTGTGGGAAGGCAAAGGATTTTCAACATTAATACTCACAACTATCTGGATTTAAGTGGGGAACTACCCTTTTAAATATATCAAATAAACTAGCATCATAGAATACTTTCATATAAAGATAGAAAAGTAGTGGAAGAGAGGTTAAAGAAAACTAAGCAATTGGAAAGGAAAGATGTTGACAATAAATCCTGGTTTTTAAGCAATGTGGTGATTAAAAAAAGAAGTATAGATTAGTCAAACGGGATATTATTTGTACATGAAGGATCATGGTGGATCGGGTATACAAAATCTAAATATTGAAAATAACTGCTTACTTTATTAAGAGGTTTTTAGTTTATTTAATGGTTTTGGTTATCTGTCCGTCGACAGATTTTCTAATTTAGGATCTGTTGGATTGAGGATTATTGGATGTGCTTTGAGATTTGTGCTAGTCTCTCAAGTGAAAATTAGTTAGTAAAAAATCTGACAGATCTCTCTATGGAAAATCTGTCAACAGATAACTAATGGCTCTGGCAACAACTTCTTCTTAAGAAATACTTCAAAAATAAAACTTTTGGTCAGGTACAAGAGATTATCACATTTGGTCTTGCCTAGCTTACAAAGTATTATGAGATTAGGTCCTTTTAGTTTGAACAATGAGCTCCAGATACATTTTGGTCAGATTTCGGGGATTGGACCTTCAGCTTTGGAAGACAAGTTTCCATCTCTTAATAGTATGAATATGAAAGCCAAATGTGGCGATTGAACAGGTTAGGAGTACTATACCACTGAAAGTACCTTTCTGACAAGCTCTAACAAGAGATATATTGATCAAGTAGAATGAATATTTTTTGTGAACAAGTAAATGAATAATTAGCTAGCTAAAGTTGCATTTTGCCAACTATATAAATATATAAACCGAACGATTCTAGTGGTCTTTGAATAAAACCATAATGTTCATTGTTCCAGTCAAGTGAATATATAAGTATCCTGCCGAGGGTGGCTTGGTCCAATGGCTAAGTCATTCCGTTGGCACCCTTCAGGTACCGGGTTCGACTCCCAGTGGGAGCGGATTTTAGGACTGAAGGTAAAAAAACCTCCTCGTTGGTCCCGTGTGCCAAAGCATTGGCGGTGACGGCCCGTTTCCGGCATGTGGTAACAGTAGCCCAGGTGACGGTGTTTACCGACCTGTGGGCCGGCCCAGGCGACGGTCCCCACGGTGTCCGTCCCCAGTGTCGGGGCGGGACTAGGGTTCGGGGGTTTTCTCGGTTTGGGGAAACTGAGAATTTCTTCTTAGTTCGAATACCGATGGGGCGGTCTTACCCCACCCGGCCGAGTTTTTTTTAATATATAAGTATCCTTCCAACCAACTCTAAAATGCATATTAGTTTTGCATACATCCTCGATCCTTTACTTTCTGTCTTGAACAGAATGTCCATTAGCTGTCTCAACCCCCTTGAATCAAGTTTCATTTTTCTAAGTGTGCAGTTGACATGCATGCATGGCTTCGCGTGCACCCTCTGTCTAAAATTTTAATTTTTTGGTTTTAGAACTAAGTTGGTGAAATATTTAATATTTATATCTTTAAATAATTTTACTATGAACATATTTAATACTCCTTCCATTTCAAATTGTAGTCCGTTTGATTTTTTTGACCTCAAATTTGACCACACGTCTTATTCAAAAAAACTGAGCAAATATAGCCAAATTTAGGTTATTCTCGAAGATCTTTTGTTAATAAAGCAAGCCACAACAAAAGAAATAATATTTTGAATAAATTTTTGAATAAGACAAGTGGTCAAACCTGAGGTCAATAAATTCAAACGAACTATAATTTAAAACATGCTAGTATTATTTAGTGTTATGATATTGTTTGGTTAAATTTAAGATTGACGAACATAAAAAAGATTAGAATTGTATTTTTTTTTTGGCAGAGGGAGTAGGAGCTGACACGCTAGCTTATGACGAGTTACAAGTCATACATGGCTTAGCTTTCACGTGTTGTTTGGTTCGTTAGTTCAAGGACTAAAGTTTTAGTCTCTAAAGCTTAGTCTCGCTAGGCTGTTTGATCTATAAGCTAAACTTTAGTCCCTCATCCTACAATTGACAATTTTTCTCTAATTTAATTATTAACCCAAGCACATGAGCAGCTAATGGGGAGGGTGGGTGGGAGTATGGGGCGTCCTTTGCCCCCTTGAAGGCACTTTTAGCTCAGTTTAGGCCTCTTGTGGAGCAAATGAATTAAACTTTAGTTCTTCCCTTTTAGCCTCTTTGATGTAAGTAGATCTCTATATATGTTGTATGGATTAAAAGTGGTCAAAAAGTGTAGGACTCGAGTTTAGTCTATATAAGTATATATAGGATTTGGTGTGCTTGTCTTATCTCTCTCATACGACAATGAGATTTTCTCGACGCGTTCCCTGCTTTATGGCCCTTTCTGTATGCATGTCACAGTGACACATGTCTCGACCACGTCTTAAGATATCATCGGGCATGCATGTTTAGTTGCATGATGACATCGACTGCCTGATTCTAAGCCTATGGTGCTTTACAACTCTTATAAACTCGAAAAAAAATGTGGGGCTATATTGCGCTAATAATAAAAATAAAAAAGTAAAGTGGCAAGAGATATCTTGACACCTCGCAAACCTTCTGGATTATTAACATTGTTGATTGATCTTCTACGTGCAAAGACGAACGTCATTGAAGTGCCTTAAGTATCACCAATATATCAACTCAATAAAAAAATGCGCATTGACTCAACTGTTTTCATTGTAAGTCTTGAGGCTAAGGATAATAGGGAAAAAGGTAAGCTATCTTTGCCAAAGAGAGAGCACTCATCTTGAGCTTGTGTACATAAAGGCGGCAACACTTTGGAAAGGTCTAGGACATGCAATGTTTCAAGGAGTCACCATTATCACCAAATAGTCCAAATCATAGCCATAAAATAATATAATGTCGTTATGTATATCATTTTTTTAGAACGTGGAATAGCCCACATTTCATTAAGTAGAAGAGAGTTACATGACACAACTACAAGAGATCCCTCATTGCACAAATTATAAACCACCAAGCCAGTGGTAACTGACCTTGAACAAATCAAAAAAAGAGAGAAGAAACAACAACTGCCCTCAACACTAGAATCCCCACCAAACTAAACCTGCAAAAGATGCATCAACATAATAGTTGCTTCAAATTGGACAAATCCATGGTGGCAAAGCATCAACCAAAGAAGACAAATGGGCATAGAATGGCAAAGCATTTGCCATGGAAGACCAAGCGACCATGGTGACGACGAAGTATCCACCAAGCAGGGGTCTAGCACACTCTCGGCAACAGAGCAACTACTAGAGAGGGAGTCATAAGAGACCATGGCACCAAAGCATCTGCTAAGGAATCCCAATTCAATGACGACCTTGCAAGCACAATTGAGGCGGATTCTATTAGATCACCACTTCACTAGCCTTGTGAGCACACAAGCACCTACATGGGCACTGGAGTGAAGTTCGTGGATCACCAAGGACTTTGAAGCCTCGTGATTCAACTAAAGTTACTCTTTATGAGCCTTTCATGTGAGAATGAGCTAGCACACACAAGATCCCCTCACATCCCTTTGATATAGGAGTCATTGCACAATCACCAATACTGACAATCTCCATAAGCTCCAAGCCATCTAGGTGACGACAATCACCAATAGTTACAAGATCTTCTCGGCGCGGATGAATCATATTGCCACAAGATGCAAGCACTAGATCTATTGCAATGCACTAGAGCTCTACAATCTAACACCAATAGAATCTCAAAGAATGCAAGTGAGTAGGAAGTGTTTCTCAAGCACTAGAGTGTGTATCTATCGTTCAACCAAGTGCCAAAGAGAGTGCCCATGGCCGACCAAGGGGATATTCATAAGCCCACACACTTAGTTGTTTGAAGATTATGTAGCTTTTTTGTGTTCAACAGATAGCTAGAATGGAGCACCGGAGCTCACAAATGGAGGCCCGATAGTGCCCCGACAGCTAGCTTCCAATGGCTCAAAAACTAGTTGTTAGATCAATCCTCCTGTGCTCACTCTAATGAGAGATCCGAACGACATGACGTGTGGTGCTAAACTGTCCAACAGTCTTGGTGAAGGCACCATAGATCATGCTGAGAGTGAATCAACAAGTCATGGTTTGCTAACATTTCAATTTTTAGAGGTTGCTAGAAAGGTCTATAGTACATCAGGTGAGATGAAGCTCTAAATTATCCATAACTAACCTATCATAAGGTTGAAGATTTGGGGATGAAATCCTAGGCCTAGCCACATTAGAGGCTTACATCGCATTTAAAAACATGAGAAAGGTCCCAAGTTTTTTTTTCAAATTAATTAGCTTCTAGAGAGGATTGATACCAAATGATGATCATATTTAAGTATAAATGCAACTAGTTTGTAACAATATTTTTTTTGTATCTGTGACCGGTCACCATTTTTAAAGCTTTGGTAACTTTTTTTATTTCTTCTAGATTTTTTTGTTGGTTATAGTTGCATTCTTGAACTTGTTTTTGACAATTCCTGGAGGAAAAGAAGTGTAAATATATATACCCTACCTAAAGATATAAATCAAATATACCCCCCTGCTAAAGATTTAAACCAGTAAATGAAACCCAGGTTCAACCGTTCATGTGTACATATACAATAGAATTGAATGTACACATCCGTAAAATTATTATAGAAAAAACAAGTATTTGATAAAACAAAAGTATCTATACATCTCGAGGGAAGACACCAGCAATATATACATCTATTAAGAAGAAAGTAGTATGGGGTTTCTCCCCTTTTGAGATAGGCAAAAAAGTAGATATGTAAATTAAAACACAAAAGCATAGCGAGATACACGCAATCAACTATATGCAGAGATTACATAGCTTGTGGAAAGAATAGATAGTCATGGCCTCATGGGGAGAAAGAGACGCACACAGAACAGGCTCCCTTAGATTTCAACACATGTCGTCAATTTTTATCTCTGAAAAGCAGCAAACGACAAGTGCCCTACTTACAGCTGGTTTGCGTATTTTAGTGACCTACATATCATCAGATGTTGGGCGAGACTACTGAGAGGAGATTAAATATATATCTTTATAGGATAGGATTCTAAAGCACCAAACTTTAGGGCCTAATGACCAGGGGGAGGAGATGCTTATCATCTTTGATCTCTTGCTTGCTGCTTTCATCCTGCCTAAGCTTTTTCACACCCCCAGTGCTTTGAGATGATACATGACAATGTTGATTTGGAGATCTAAAGCACGAAAAAGAGGACCGTTATTTTATTCCTTTTCTCAAATGGCATCGCCATACACTAAAAGCATGTACCTTTTGGTCATCTCTGAATGAGAGATTGCAGCTCGTTGCCTTGCAATATAAAGTGCCTCCTACTTTCTACAAACCCGAAGTCTTTTATTCTTTAACAAATACTACTACTTGGACAACACCATCTGTACCAAAAAATACGCAAGATCACCAGCTACAAATACCAAAACATTTGTGTTCACACGAATCTCATAGCGCTGGGAGCCCGGGAGAAAAAATAAACCACTATATACAAGCTAGCAATCTCATTGCAGCTATTATAACTTTGAGATTCATGCATTATTAAGTGAAATCCTTCTTAAATTAAAAAGGGTATATTACTATGAGAGTTACAAATATCAAAACTACAAATACTCAAAGTTCCAACTGAAACATGAAAGACAATTCAATAGGGTATATTACTATGAAAGTTGCTATATTTCTAATGTATGACAATTGCACAGTCTAAACAACAACAAAAAAAAACTGAAACCAAATAGAGTAGATCTATCGTTTGTACAAGCAGTGGGTAATAGTAAGGAAACCTGGCCGATGAATGCACAAGCATGCATGGATTTAATTTTATCAGTATGTGGTAATAAGGATTTCAACAAAGTACACCGGAAACCGGATGATAATTCATGCTAGCCGTTTGCAATTAAGTAATCTATACTCCCTCTATTTTAAATTATAAGTTATTCGGGATATATATCTTTATATAATACATTTGGATTTTATACTATGTATCTAAAAAATGAGAATAACTTATAATTTAAAATAGAGGGGTTATAACTTTGAATAATACATCCAACACAAAGGTTCCAACAGAATTTTAAAGACATTTTTTTATGCAAAATCTTAAAGACAATTCAATAAATAGATGTCGCTTGTTCAAGCAGTGGGCAAGGAAACCAAGACGATCAACGCACGGCATGGGATTAATGTGTCAGTATGTCACTGCGTTGTGTCAACGAACCACATTCAATTAGATCGCTTGTATATATAGAGACAAATGCAACTGCTGCTTTGTTGGGGTATAGTAAAAGCAGCAGCAAAATCTTTGTGAATGACCAATGACCAATGACCAACGGACGTATTTTTTTTAACTTTGACCAATGACCAGTAAAATATTTGTCAATGTGTAAATTGACCATATAACATTATCATTATTGTGGATCTCAAACTATATATATATTGGATTACTCCCTCTATCCACAAATATATGACACTTGGAAAAAGAAATCTAGTCGAACTTTGGAGACTTTAATTTGAGTATTTGACCACAAATAGCCCTCAAGTTATTTGGTTCGTAGATATAAATATGCAATGGATACATTTATCTCGAATAACACTTTCATAATCTCCTTTGTTTATTATACTTATAACTAACTATATTTTAATAAAAAAATTATAGCTAAATTAGACCTCAAAGATAAAAAAAGTAAGAAATGACTCTACATATATTTGTGACTTGAGGGAGTATATATGACCATAGATATGTCCATATTTGCTTAAAAATATATTAATTTACCCTACAATGCACCATATCATTTTGTATGCTAAGTCTATCACGTATAACCTCCCCTACTTTGTTAGTATTGTAGATAAATAATCTTAAGGTGATGAAGCTTGCGCAGTGGGATTACACATAGTGAAAAAAATTAAACATGGAAAACCAAAGGAGAGCGAGTGTTTCTGGACAGGTGTATCCCACCTGAGTGTCGTAAACTGACTAAATTTGGTCCTTGCAATGCAATGACATGGGCGCTGCCCTAGAATTAAAAAAAAAACAAAGGAGAGCTACATGTACACACATGCATGATCTCCCAGAAGCCATCTAACCACAAAATCTGTATCATCATATCTAATCTGCTTAATAGTTTTGGCTGAAACAGTGTCAGAGTATGCTGCCGCGGCAACAGAAGCTTACTGTATTACGGTTACTACAGGATGCCATTTCTTTTACAGATGGATTTGATGATGATGGTGTCTAATCCTTGAACCTGACATTTATATATATAAAAAGCAAACCGTTCATGAACTTGGTTTTGCTTCTCTCTTCATTAATATACAGGAAACACGGTTTTCCTATATATGCTTTCTTGAAAGGAATATATTCAAGAACGAAACAACAGAACAACAGCGACAGAGAAAATTAATTGTGTGATCCAATGAAGCAAAACTAATTATTTCTCAGTTAATACTAGAAGAAGAAAACACCATCCACAGCATTTTGGATCTCCTTGACATTATACGAAGAACTCCCTTCCTCCCCTTGGTCCTCAATCGCGCAGGCATTCAAATCCAAGCTGAAACGTGGCACAGTAATTCCTTTCTCTGCGCCATCATCATCTTCCACCTTGCTGCTGTCAGCGTCGTCACTCGTGATGATCCTTTGCTTCACAGGGCGTGGGGAGGAGGAAACCCTAGGCGATGACGACATCGACCCCAACACTTGACAGCACACTACGATGGAGTCCTCCAAGCTGACCACACCACCATCGCTACCCCTCACTGTTCCGCTCGCCATGGCATCGATAATGCCCGCTTCTAGCTCCGAGTCGTGCTCGACGCCGCCGACGTCGAACAGCACGACACGGTGAGGGTTCTCGCGGATCGCCTCGTAGAACATCTGCATGCGGCCGCCGTCGGGCTCGTTGTCCGGCGACGACCTCTGCCTCTTGAGGCTGCTGTGGTCACCGCTGGGGCTGCCGGAACCGGAGTGATTCGGCCTGTCCGGGGTGAGCTTTGATGCTGCTGCGGTGATGCAGGTGAACTCGGCGTAGGAGCCAAAGACAAGCCTGGCGAGCTCCCGAGCCATGGTCACCTTGCCGTCGTTGTCCCTCCCTTGGAAGAGGAGCCACGTCGCCGACGTCGGCCGCGTCGTCCTCGTCACGCCGGAACGGCGCTGGAGCACGGCCCTGGCAATGCTCGGAGCTATGTCTCTGTGGCGCGGGACGCGCGTCTCGAGCGCGCTGCACAGGATCTTGAGGTTCTCCGCGGTGAGCTCGGTGAACTTCGGACGGCGGCCGCCAGCCGTCGTCGCGCTATCCGATGAGTTGGATTTATTAGACACCGAGTTGGAGGACCCTGAATTAGGGTTTGCGAGCGACAGCTGATCGTATGGCTCGAGCAGGCGGTTCACCAACGGTTGCCGCCGGTCCATGAGATCATGCCATGGTTCGCAGCTCTTGTTGGTGTTATCATGGGTAAAGCCACAGTGGGGGGAAGAGGCCGGTGAGGAGAAGCTCAGTGTGAGCTCCGATCCTGTGACGACTGGACCTTGGCAACGGCGAATCCAAGAGGGGACGCTCGCCGCCGGCGCCGTCGCCACGACCCTGTGGGCGCCGCAGTGTGTGACCTCACTGGAAAGAACAAATCAAGAACACACGTTTATGAATGAGAATGATGAGTAACCAAAATAAAGTAGTCAAACTGACGCATACATATGATGCAACACAACACAACTGATGAAGGATGAAGCTTGTGGTGTACCTGTTGCCGGCGAGGCTCAACGCGAGGCCGCCGTCCGGCACGACGACAGGGTGTAGTCCCAAGGCGGTCTCTAGGGAAGGCTGCCCCGACCTGCAGCTCGTGTAGGACGCGGAGGCTCCGAACCCCAGCATCCAGAACACACCCTTGTCGTCGCGGCGGCCGCCGCCTCCGCCGCCGCGCACGAGGCTGCTCAACTCCATGACCGCGTGCTCGACGGGGCAGTAGTAGTCAATGAGGCCATGCGCCCGGCGGTCAACACTTCTCTTCCACGACGCGGCGGTCCAGGCCTCGGCCGCGTAGCCGAGGTCCTCGAGCACGAGCACCACGCTTTTGCCGGCGGCGCAGCAGTCTCGCACGAGCGAGCACAGGTTGCCGGCCCTGGCCTCGACCTCCTCCCTCGGCATGCGCCGGAAGGACGCGGCCGAGAAAGGCACTAACTGGACGTTTTTGAGGCGCTCGTGCTGGCGCCGCAGCTCCCCCTTGCTCACCTTGTCCATCACCGCCTTGACCACCCTCTCCGCCGCGGCGGCGCTCTCGCCGAGGACCACCACGCACCGGTTCGTCCCGCTCGCCATGCAGTCCAGCACGCGCACGGCGTCGCCGACGACATCGTCGGCCTTGGGTCTGGACGACTTGGTGGGATTAATACTAGTATTCGTGGAGGCGGTGCCGCTGCTTGCCGTGTTCGACGATTGCTCCAACGACGAGACGGCCTTCTCAACGTTGGCCTTGACCTCGGCGCTCGCGAAGCCGGCCTCGCGCATGACGCGGCTGACGCTGGGGTCGTCGAGGATAGAGATGACGAGCTGCTCGAGCTCGACCTTGGCGGCGACATGCTGGTGCTGGGCCTCCGCGGCGGACGCCGAGCCGCCGCCGCCTCCCCGGCGCTGGTTCGCCTGCGCGCGCTTGAACGCGGCGGCGAGCGCGTTGGACAGCCCCGGCGCGCGATGCCCACCAGCCGCGTGTCCGTGGAACTGGAACATGGCCAAGGCCGGCGGCGAGGCCGCCGGCAGCCCGGACGCCGTCGCGAGGCGGTTGAGCGCGACGTTGAAGCAGAGCTCCAGCGCCTTGCACTGGAGCGGGTGGGAGGTCGCCCGGGACCGGAGGCAGGCGGCGCGGAGGAGGCCCCCGGCGTCCGAGAGCGCGGCGCTGGCGACGTGCAGCGGGGTGACCTGCGCGTGGCCCCGGCGCCGCGCCAGGCTCACCGCGTGCCGCATCACGGCCGCCGCGTCCCCGCCCAGCTCTTGCTGCACCGCGCAGCCGCCGCTACGCATCTCTTCGTCTTCGGCTTCTTCTTCTTTCTTCCCTGTTGCCTACAGGAACGTACGACGCCGGCGGCCGGCCTCTGCCGAATCCTAGCGCTGGCTGCGGCTCGATCTTCTGGTCTGGCGCCACTGCGGTCTGTGGTTGCGGTACGTGTGCAGATGGACGCATGCCTCGAGGTTCAGCTGCTATATGTCGCCATGAAGCGCAGCAGGGGACGCCGCAGGGGGAGAAGGAGAAGGAGACGAGGAAGTCCTGGCCGGATCAGTAATTGGGCTGCTATGAGTGTGTCGTCTTGTCTGACTAGTCAGTAGCAGTAGTACCAGGGAAGGGGCTGTAGCTGTGACTTGCGACTTGTGAACGACTGACACGGCGCGTTCAAGAGATACGCTCGATTGTGGCTGTCGGGACGTGGTATGCTGTGATCATGCTGTACAAACTTATAACTCCGATGCTAATTTTCGTTCTCTTGAGGTTTTCTTATTTAAAAAAGATCGAGCTGCATGATGCATCTGGTATTATGATAGTTTCTGGATGTGAGATAGTAAATGGATGTATATACAATACAAGGGAGATGGTCCCGGTAAGTTTCTTGCTTTGGATGCATGTAATGAGTTTAGTTGCTTCGTGTGAAACTTTTGTTAACAATTTCAAGTTCAAATACAGGCCCTTACCACCAACTTACCCCAATCACAAAGTTTTTTTAACTATAACCATGCTCACCACACAAAAATTTACCCAGACTAGAAATGTGCCCATGTGTTGCATGGGGTGCCGACTGTACTGATAAGGCTGTTAAGTACTGATAGTTTTCAATGCCAACTTTGCGAATTGTGCAGAATTGGCTATGACTTGAACTCCTTAGAACTGGACGTGATTTCATATTTAAGACTCGACGCTCACTCTAGACACAAAAAGAACCAAAAACAAAGAACCAAACTGAAACCCAAAGTTTGGTTACTTCGTTTTTTGTTCTAGATTCGGTTCTAGGTTCTCAGGAACCAAAATTAATATAATTATCTTGGTTCTAGGTCTTAGTTAACCAAAATGACCCATAATAACCGAATTTTGTGAAGGCCCATAGAATACACACTGATACATACAATCCTGGCCAAAGAAGTAACCCTATGTAGTAAGCACTCAGGCACTCTCCTCGTCTCGGTCACTCCCCGACCCCCTGACCCTCCCGACCTTGCGGCGTGTCGCCGCCGCGCCTCGATCCATGCTGATCCACCATCCCACTTGCCCCCTCTGGCCTCCATGTCCCACTACCGGCGCGCCCCTTGGGCGGTCCGGCCCTCCCCACCCCTCCCCTCCGTGACCCCGACATGGCACCCTGCTGTCATCCGCCTTTGGCCAGCCGCCACCCTCCACCATCACTGCGCTGGCACGCTGCAGGGCTGCACCCCCCACCCCCCTAGGCGGCCATGCCACAGGTGGCCGGCCAGAAGTCCATCACCGATTCACTGCACGCAGGAGCAGAGGCAGGACACACCCGCCACTTCTTGAGATCTGCTACTGCACAACGGCTACATCAATTGCTTCATGCAATGTAATTGTTCAAGGTCTGATTGAATTTGTGATTTGTGAATGATTTGTTGTGATGAAATGCTGCTGAAATTTGTAATTGAATGGGGCTGTTTTTTGGTTGCTGGAATTTTTGGTTCCTCCGATTAACCGAAACCAAACCGAATTCCTCAAAACTGAAATACCTTGGTTCCGAGTTTAGGAACCTATTGGTGCCTTGTTCCCAAGTAACCAAAGAACCGAACTGATCGGTTTTGGTTAACCGAATGCCCAGAGTGACTCGACGCGACTAGATAGTGTACGTATTTGGCTAGATATGTATACGTATTTAGTATGACTTTGGATTTGTGGTGCTGAGGAATGATTGCTGGATAGTGTATACATTTGATTGGATATGGATAGTAAACATATTTGGTATATTTTTTTATTGGTCTTTGTGATTGGACAATATGCATTTTAGTGCCATAGGTATATGATTTACTTTAGAGATTTTTAGGTGTAGAGAAGAGATAGATGACATAAAACGGCTTTTGAAACATATAAAATGTTTCATTCATACAATACATACTTATAGAAGTATTGTCAAAATTTAATGTTAGAACAAATACCTGTTCAGATGGATTTATAAATTACATTTTTTAACCACAAGATTTATGTAGTTACATTTGTTATAGGATGAACTACATTGATATGCATAATTTGGGTACGTGGGTTTTTTTTTTTTTTTTTTTTTTTTTTTTTTTTGCCCTCAAAGGCACACATCCTCTTGTTGTGTGGACCATTAATTGGACGTGCATCATACTTCATGCACATCTGTCTCTCTACTATTGTGTACTAAGTATCACAATGCATATTCGGTGGTCCTAAATTTTACTTTCTCCACCAATGAGATGCAGCTTACTATACTAGTACAGTTGGGCTCACTGGGTGCGGGTTTGACAGTTCGAAGTCACTGCATCAAAACCACGCAAACAGAGTTGAAGCTAGAAAATCCAAATCTCCAGTACGTGCTCCTACGAATCTAATGCATCTGTGGCAAATAAAGCGGGGTCCAGAAACAATTGCTGTGTCCATGTGACATTGCCATAGGTGTACTTCCTCAAATTGATCAGAGCCCAGAAACAAACCTCTCTGGCAACATCCAGGAATTATCTCAAAGCCTTAAGTTGCCTTAAGTTGCCAGGTGTACTGTACTGTGTCATAGTACAAATTTAATGGCCCTATATGGCTAGTGCCATCATGTGCCTAGATTTGAAAATGCAATCGTGATAACTTTATCGTTTAAACGAAACATAACAGTTGCCGTTACTACAACTGCGACATCTCAAGCTTTGTCATTTTGTTTCTCTTTCTTTTCTTTCTTTTGAGGACACAACTACGACTACATCTCGAAAAATTTATGTACTCTACCAGGCAAAAAAGGAGCGAAGAATAGAATGAGGACGGGCACAAATGCAAATGGATTCAACATAACGTTTATTATGCCGGCAGTTAGCACACATATGGGCGGCCTACTACTGGGAACCTTTACCGGATATTGCTTAACGAAGCTATTTGGATCTTGGGCTTGATCTATTTCGACTTCCATCCATGCCAAATATAAGGTATCTCGTGGCTTTTCTAGTTTTTATATGCGTTTAGAACTAACAAGGTATTTAAAGGTCAAATGAAAAGTCATTAAAATTAATGATTTTTTTACGGGATTTGCATTTTTTACTGAACTCATCTATGACTCAACGATAATAATGCCCTCCTTCATGTTGGATTTATTATGGGCTAGGCCCATTTATATAATTCAATAAATCAATAAACTCTATGGTTTATAATTATGAGCTTTTATTATTTGTACCGGATTGGAATTCCAAGAGTCTTTGACTTGACTTATATGGTAAGAATTATTCCACTTAATTTAAGAAGTCAAGAAAAGGACTAAGGCGTGCCACACACACGTGCGTGCGCCGTCGTAGGCAGGCGGCGTGCGTGGCGTGTTAAATTTTTAGCACTCACTCACCATGATGACGGGAGTTACAATTTTGAGTTGATCTCTCTGGATGCCTGACTCTTGGACTGCCCGAGACCCTTCTCCTCCTCCTTACCTTTCCTGGCCGCATGGAATAAGAGAGACTCCAGTCTCTTTGGTACCACACACGAGAGAACACACCAGTCCAAAACTCTAGCTGCAACGAATGTCGTCTTCATCTTGTAACTCCGCGCGCACGAAGAAGTGAGAGGGCAGGTGCCTCTGAATCCCTTGTCGTTCAAGACCTTGCACGGGGATCGACAATTAGGTTTTTGGGGAGCGTCTACGCGACTGCCTGAATCACCACCACCGTTCGTCTTCTTCTTCATCGAGTTGCCGGCGACATCGTCTTTGTCTTCCTCACGGGTGGGCTTTATCTTCTTCCCGGAGGAGAGATCGTCTTCATCAACTCCTTTACGACATGACGCTGGAAGTTGGACAATGATCGGGATCCTCGGATGGGCGCATGGGAGGGTATGAACTGTTCATCTTCTCTCTGTTTTTTGTCTTCCAGGTCGTGCATGTTTCAGCAGTTCATCCATGTCGTTTCGTATGCTACTCTGAGTTTGTTTCATCAGTTCTGTCATGTCGTTTCATAAGATGCGTGCTGTCTATCCTTGCTAGTCATGTGTTCTGCATATCTGTTTCTATTTTACAGTCATGCTGTTTCGTATGCCTCTGCTTATATGTTTCAGTAGTTCTGTTAAACTGTTTCGCATGCCGTCCAGTTTATGTTTCATGTTTATATGTTCAGAATATATATATGCGTTACATGTTTCTTGTTCACATGTTCATCATGGTTATGAACATGTGTTATATCATGTTCATATTTATCAATAATCTTATTTATGTCATCATCATAAAGTTAATTCACAGAATTAAAATGATATGAAAATTGCTTTATTGTCTAACAATCTAAAAACCTAATTATAGGCTATTTACTGTCAGAGGTTTTATTGTTGTGTTAAAGCCTGATCCTTTTGATGGTAAAAACTTCTTGATATGAAAAGCTAAGATGAAATTGTGGCTAACTGTGATGTATTGTTATCATGCCGCTAAGGGCAAGCCTGAGAACTTACCTCCTACGGATGAGGCTAAGTTTAAGGCTAATGACAACCTATTTCGAGGTGCAGTGATTAGCACACTTGATAAGAAATTAGAAAAGCTATATCATTTATCCTACAGGGAAAGAGCTGTGGGATGCACTTGTTGTAAAGTTTAAAGTGACTGATGCTGGTAGCGAGCTGTATCTCATGGAGCAGCTGTATGACTACAAGATAGTTGAGAACCGATCTGTAGTGGAACAGGCTCATGAGATTCAGGCACTAGCTAAGGAACTTGAGCTTTTTCCTTGACTTTTGCTGACAAGTTTGTGGCTAGAGGTATAATCTCTAAGTTGCCACCTTCTTGGTAGGAATTTGCTACCTCTCTCAAACACAAGAGGCAGGAGTTCAATGTGAAAGAGCTCATTGGTACTCTTGATGTTGTGGAGAGGGCTAGAGCAAAGGACAATGGAAAGAGTGTTGAGACCTCTATTGCTAATGTGATGCAGAAGAGAAACTTCGCAAGTTTAACAAGAAGAAAAACTAGAATAAGCAAGAGAACACAAATAAACCTGTTCAAACAGCACAGTTTAAAAAGAAGAGCAACAACAACAATAAAGGAAAGGGAGGCTACTTTATGTGTGGCAGTGAACAGCACTGGGCAAGTGAGTGCCCAGATCGCAAGTTCAAACAAGAGAAGAAATCAGCTAATGTTGTAACTACTGAAACTAGAGATGGAACATCAGGTTAATTCACCTGAGTGGTGGATGGATAGTGGTGCAAATATACATATGTGTGCTGATGTTTGTTTGTTTTCTTCCTACCAGGTCGGGAGGTCTAGCGCCTTGTTGATGGGCAATGGGTCACGTGCTCATGTTCTTGGTGTTGGTATGGTCATTTTGAAGTTTACTTCGGGCAAGACGGTGCCATTAAAGAGCGTGCAGCATGTGTCATCTATCAAGAAGAATCTTGTTAGTGCATCTATGTTATGTCGAGATAGCTATAGAGTTGTTCTTGAGTCGAATAAATGTGTTGTGTCAAAACATGGTTCTTTTGTTGGTAAAGGATATGATTGCGGAGGTCTGTTTCGCTTATCTTTGCATGATGTGTGTAATAAGATGGTGAATTCTGTTAATATTTCTAATGAGTCGAATTTATGGCATTCACGCTTTTGTCATGCGTGTTATGCAGTTAGAAAATCTGAATTTAATTCCTAAATTTAATTTGGTTAAAAAGTCTGCCATGTGTGTGTGGAATCAAAACAACCCCGCAAGACACACAAGGCTACTGAGGCGAGGAATTTGGCACCTCTAGAACTTATTCATTCCGATCTGTGCGAGATGAATGGAATTTTATCCAAAGGCGATAAAAGATTTTTCCTCACTTTTATAGATGACTCTATATGTTTCTGCTATGTGTATCTCTTAAAAACTAAAGATGAAGTATTTAATTATTTTAAAGCCTATAAAGCTAAAGTTGAGAACCAACTTGAAAGAAAAATAAAACGATTAAGGTTTGATCGAGGTGGAGAATACTTCTATAATGATTTCGATAATTTCTGTGTGAAACATGGTATTGTTCATGAGAGGACACCTCCATTCTCACCATAATCTAATGAGATTGCTGAACAGAAAAACTGCACATTAACAGAGTTGGTGAAGCACATTAACAGAGTTGGTGAATGCCATGCTAATCACTGCGGGATTATCCAAGGAATGGTGGGGTGAGGCATTATTGACAGCATGTCATGTCCTGAACAGGGTTCCTATGAAAGATAAAAAATCATACCATTTGAGGAATGGGAGAAAAGAAGAGTAAATCTCTCATATTTGCGCACTTGGGGTTGCTTGGCTAAAGTAAATTTGTTAATTAACAAGAAGCGCAAACTTGGGCCTAAAACTGTTGATTGTGTATTTCTTAGTTATTCCTTTCACAGCACAAGGTATAGGTTCTTAATTATAAAATCTGATGTGCCTGATATGTATGTTGATACTATCATGAAGTCAAGAGACACTACGTTCTTTAAGAATAAGTTTCCCATGAAGAATACACCTAGTAAAACAAGTCATAAGACTATAATTTCCTATGAGTGCGAACCATCTATTTTAATAGATCATGCTGAAGATTCTCATGTGCACATCCCTGAGAAGGATGACACTATAGTCACTCACAAGAGCAAGAGATAGAGGGTTGCAAAATCTTTTGGTGATGACTTTATAGTGTACCTTGTGGAAGACACACCATCCGCCATTACAGAGGCATATTCCTTTCCTGATGCTGACTTGTGGAAGGAAGCAGTAAGGAGTGAGATGGATTCTATTATGTCTAATGGAACTTGGGAGGTCATTGACCGTCCTTATGGGTGTCAACCTATAGGTTGCAAATGGATCTTCAAGAAAAAGCTTAGGCCTGATGGTACAATTGAGAAGTACAAGGCAAGACTTGTGGCCAAAGGATATACCCAGAAAGAGGGTGAAGATTTCTTTGACACCTATTCACTAGTTGCTCGTTTGACTATGATTCGTACATTGATTGCAGTGACAACCTCGTATGGTCTTATCATTCATTAGATGGATGTAAAGACAACTTTCCTGAATGAAGAGTTGGATGAAGAGATCTATATGGATCAGCCAGGAGGCTTCATTGTGAATGGTCAAGAGAACAAGGTGTATAGGTTGTTAAAATCATTATATGGCCTAAAACAAGCATCTAAGCAATGTCATAAAAAATTTGATAATACTCTCACTGCTGCTGGATTTGCTGTGAATGAAGCAGACACGTGTGTGTATTATAGATATGGTGGAGGTGAGGCTATGATGCTGTGCCTTTATGTTGATGACATCCTGATCTTTGGATCAAATCTCAATGTGATTGAGGAAGTCAAGAATCTTTTGTCAAGCAATTTTGAAATAAAAGATTTGGGAGAAGCTGATGTCATTCTAAACATTAAGCTTATTAGAGAAGGTGATGGTGGGTAACTTTGTTACAATCCCATTATGTAAAAAAGGTATTAAGTCGCTTTGGTTTTAGTGACTGTGATCTTGCTCCCACACCTTATGACCCTAGTGTGCTATTGAGAAAAAACCGAAGAATAGCAAGGGATCAATTAACATACTCCCAGATCATTGCCTCGCTCATGTATCTTGCAAGTGCAACAAGGCCTGACATCTCGTATGCTGTGAGCAAATTGAGCCGGTTTATCTCAAATCCGGGGGATGATCACTGGCGTGCTCTTGAGAGAGTGTTGGGCTATCTTAAAGGTACCATGACGTATGGTATTCATTACACTGGACACCCTAGAATGCTGGAAGGCTACAGTGATGCCAACTGGATCTCTGATGCTGATGAGTTTTATGCCACAAGCGGATATGCGTTCTTGCTTGGAGGTGGTGCTCTTTCCTGGAAGTTTTGCAAGCAGACTATCTTAACGAAGTCTACAATGAAAGCAGAACTCGCAGCATTAGACACTGCTGGGACTGAGGCCGAGTGGCTACGAGAATTCCTGTTGGATTTATCGATAGTTGAAAAACCGATGCCGGCTATCTCTATGAACTGTGACAACCAAACTGTGATTACAAAGGTCAACAGTTCATGAAATAACTTGAAGTCTACATGGCATGTTAAGAGAAGATTAAAATCTATCAGAAAGTTAAAAAACCTCTGGAGTTATAACGGTGGATTATGTCCACATGTTAAATAATCTGACAGATCAATTCACTAAGGTCTATCACGCAATATGATAGAAAGTGCATCGAGAGAAATGGGTATGAGACCCATGTGAAATCTACTATGGTGGTAACCTGCACTATGTGATCGGAGATCCCGTGAAGTAGAGTGGTGAAACAAGCTAGTAGTATATTGAGAGGAAAGATCCCTTTCTTGACTCATTTCTGATGCACATCTTTCCTATCTATAAGGTAGGATGATATTTACCTTAATGTATTCCAAGAGTCTTATAAAGGTGAGATGCTGTCCTATAAAACATCTTTTGAGGAGTACACCTATATGAGCCAGACTGATAGTCACAGTCTATGGGACTTGGGTAATCCCTAAATACTCATGAAAGGCATAGAAGTGTGACTTATATGCTTCAAAATAGCAGGGATGCCTTTTGCAGCCTAATATCAGCAAAGGACATGAGTGAATCTCTTTTCACACAAAACTGTCAATTCAAGGCATAGTCCATTGTTCAGTTGTGGCTGAGTTAAACTCTTGCTCTAGGTGAATGTTCAACTTAAAAGTCTCCATTGAAACACTGGTATATCGAAGGATTATGGTTCTGGCACTTCACAGTTACAAACCCTAGAGTTTGGCGGGGATTATTAGATTTATTATGGGCTAGGCTCATTTATATAATTCAATAAATCAATAAACTCTATGGTTTATAATTGTGGGCTTTTATTATTTGTACCGGATTGAAATTCTAAGAGTCATTGACTTGACTTATATGGTTAGAATTATTCCACTTTATTTGAGAAGTCAAGAAAAAGACTAAGGCGTGCCACACGCACGCGTGTGCGCCGCCGCTGCCATCGGCTGGGCCAGGCCGTGGGCGTGGGCGTGGGCGTGGGCGTGGCGAGGCAGACAGGCGGCGTGCATAATTTGGCATGTTAAATTTTTAGCACTCACTCACCATGATGATGGGAGTTACAACTTTAAGTTGATCTCTCTGGATGCCTGACTCTTGGACTGCCCGAGACCCTTCTACTCCTCCTAACCTTTCCTGGCCGCACGGAATAAGAGAGACTCCAGTCTCTTCGGTACCACACACGAGAGAACACACCAGTCCACAACTCCAGTTGCAACGAAGGTCGTCTCCATATCGTAACTCTGCGCGCACGGAGAAGCCAGAGGGCAGGTGTCTCCGAAGCTCTTGCCGTTCGAGACCGTGCACGGGGAATCGGCAATTAGGTTTTTTAGGGAGTAGTTCTTTGCCTCTGCTTATATGTTTGAGTAGTTCTGCTAAACTGTTTCGCATGTTGTCCAGTTTATGTTTCATGTTTATATGTTCAGAATATATATATGCGTTACATGTTTCTTGTTCACATGTTCATCATGGTTATGAACATGTGTTATGTCATGTTCATGTTTATCAATAATCTTATTTATAATATCATCATAAAATTAATTTATAGAATTAAAATAATATAAAAATTGCCTTATTGTCTAACACTGCAGGCCCCCTAAGAAGATCAGAACTGTGTCAATGCTGCCGCAGAAGAAACAATGCGCTCGTACCGTACTAGCAATTGCGGAGTCATGGCAGGGCAGGCGTAACTGAACTGGGGAAGTGACGTGCTTATTAGCTGTGCGCAAGATCGTACATAATTCGAGCGACGTCGTCAACGCCTGCCGGAGCTCGATCCGTCGTCCTCCGACGATCCGGCCGGCGGTCCCGCGGAGGGCGAGGTATACGTGATCGGGGGTGCACGTGAAACAGCCCTGCATGCCCTCCGGCCTCCGTGGTCCGTGTGCTAGAGCATCCTCTGCGTGCAGACTGCGGCGTGTGATTCGATCCCGCAGGCTGTACGTGTGGCATCGATCGGCGCGTGTCGCGTGAACGGCGTGGTCGATCCGCCGGCCGGCGCGGCCAAGATGCATCCGCCTGGATGCTTGGCTCTGTAGTCATGGGCTCACGGCCGCGCCGCTCCTACTACGTTCAAGGGAGGCTGGCGCGGCGCGGCGTCCGCAACAACGGTGTATCGTATTGCGCGTGGCGGTGTGGAGCAACTCTGGCCGGCCGGCGGGCCGGCGGACACCGGTGTCGGGCGGCGGACTGGATATATGTCACTAAAGAGCAAGATGCCGGCGCGCGGGGAAGGCACGACGCGTACGCCGGCCGGCCGGCTCGTACCTATGGGGTGCGGTGCTCCCCAGGTGGATCGGAGGAGATCCGCCGGTCGTCGGGTGATCGCCGGGAGAACCAATTAAATTTGCTGCCGGGTGTACGCGTACGTGCAGCGCTGACTCTGCTGCTCCTACGGCCGTACTTGTCTCGTATAGTACTACCATATCTGGTGCTGCTGGGTACTAGCTACGCGGTAATCCAGCTTGCATTGGTTGTTACTACGAACCTGAAGTAATTTTACCCATGACAGAATGCCATCAACATGTCTATCTACTCTTCTTTAGTAACGGAACTTGGTTCCGGCATCTTCCATCCGGAGATGACATATATATATACAACCTAGAGACTGAGAGTTTAACGCAATACAAAGCCACAAAGCTCAAGCTCTTCCATCCAATAAGGGAAAGGAAATAAATTAAAGCAACACGGTTAAGCCCAACCCAGGACGAATGACTACAAACATAGAAAAAAAAGAACTAGGGATAAGTTTTAATTCGATTCCAAAAGCTCCACCAAATTTTTTGTAGACCACCATAATCATCTTCGTTTCAACTCAATCGCTCCTCCTTACGCAGACCATTGTCAGATACGGTATGTTGTCATGATATGAAATTTGGTTTCTAAGTTGAAGACATAAGCCACTTAGCCAAGAGCCAAACATATTAGAAAAACTAGTAGGTGGTTGAGTCCAAAAGTAAAAAACACAGTGTTCTAAACAAACTCGCAAAATGGCATTTAAAAACAAACTAGAGTGCAACTCTACGCTTCACTTCACGTGGGAAGGAGGAAAGAATATGGAGGCAAACAGAGGAAAATAGTTAGCAGGTCTTTAGGAATAGTAACAAACCCATTTAGGAACAATATATGTGCCTGGGTAACAGTATAATGTACCCATTAAAACAGTGTAGATAGCTATACTAGGTTTCAAGGTACATTAACAAACCCGCGTTTAGGAACTGTGCTGGGGCAATAGCAACGATGTGGTGGGGATTGGGGGTGGGGTGGAAAAGAGATTAAGAGAGAAATCAGAGGTGGGGATTATGGTTCTGCATTCGTCCGCTCGTTTCAATTGTATTATCAGCCGAATCGATTTGGTGGCCATTGATTTTATTAGGGGATCATGCTTTGATTTGGCATGTGGACGAAACGATCTGGTTATATTTTTCAAGGAGGAAGCCCAGACCAACAGTCCGCTGCATCCAGGTAGAATTTTGATGACTTGAAAACATGCTTCAGCTTGCCGGTTAGGATTTATGGGCTCTGTTCGTTTGAATTTATCAGTCATGGTAGAGTGATTTTCTTTTCTTACAACAAATCAGCGAACAATACTTTTAATCCTAATTTTTTAGCCAAATGAAGAGTGGTATTATGCTTTGGCCATTCATTTTGTGATGACTGATTATTGTACTCGGATATGTTCAAAATCAAAAGTTTTTTTATCCTCCTGTTTCTATGGAGTTCCATCTCTCGCAACAGATTCGTTTCAAAGAAATGCTTGTTGTTTGACGTCCTAGCGCTAGGACGTGTTGAGAGCCCACTGGGCCGACCCACCATCCACACACCGCCTCGACCGCTCCGCCTAGAATCCGTCTGCTCGTTCTTTTCCCCACTCCGCTCCGTGCCGCTGTCACTCGCCATTTTCTCCTCTTCCTCGCGCCGCTCAGTCTCTCCACCACCGCGCGCGCTCCTTTTCTCTAGCCGGCGCCGTGCGTGCCCTCGCTCTGGCGTGCAGCTCACCCGCCCTCTTCCTGGCCTTATCCCGCCACGTCCCCTCCTCCAGACCTCCCCCTTGAGCGACGCGGACCCCTGCCATGGTGGATGCGACGGTGACGCCGGACCTGGCGAGGGAGGCCGTGGTTCTGCCCGATCTGGCCGCAATCGCAGTGGATCTGTTGGATCCGGCCACGAGAGAGGTCCTGTTGCTCTCTTCCCCTCCTCCTCGCCACCACGGGCCCTCCACCGGCCTTATCCGCCGGGCTCGCTCTGTGATGGCATCGGAGCTGTTCTTTCCGTGGGCACGAGGCGGAGTCCCTCCCCACAAGGCGCGAGTACTACACGCCCAAGGCTCCCCGCTGCTGGCGCGACCGCTCCGGTACCTCCTAGTGGAACAGTGTTGTTCGCACTCGTGGGCATGGCCCTCACCTCGGTGGTCCTCCTCACCATGCCATCGTCGTCCAACGGGGAGGCGTCGTCGCCATGTGCACGTCCTCGGTCGCAGCAGGTAGCTGCTGGAGCGCGGTGACAGCATGCTGGTGGTGGACAACTTCTTCACAGGCCGCAAGGCGAACCTGGCGCACCTGGGGGGCCACCCGACGCTGGAGGTGATTCAGCACGACGTGGAGGAGCCGCGCTAGGGTGCCTCCCATCCGTGTCCATTGTGCTCCCCTGGGCCAACCACCTTCTGTGCATGGGGCCATGGTTGAGCCAAGGCCTCCTGGCAAGGTAGGTCAGAAGGACCTCCGGATCTGGAGCCCCCTCCTCCCCCTTCTCCTTCTTTCTTCTCTCTCCCCCTCTATTCAGTAGCTCTTTTGTTTCTTTTTCTCCTTCTTTTTTGTTTCAATTTGTTGCATATGCTTGTTTCAACAACACCATTGTGGATGTTTTCATCAGGTTTTTGCCTTTTATTTTCATATGATTTTTTTCGCACAAATGTTTGTAACAATTAGTTTCTTTGAAACGTTTTAGTGATTTTAATCTCTGTGTTTCAGGTTCTTTAATGTTTTTGTTTAAGAGAAGATCAAATCTTATTTTTTGTTTCAGTTTTGCTTTTTTCGTTGTTTCTGCTGTGCAGAAACAAATATTTTGCTAGCACAAAACTTTATAGTCTTCTGTTACTAATTAGTTTGACTTTTCTAGAAACAAAATTGTCGGGTACCTGAATAAAGAGTACCCTTAACCCTCGACTAAGCAACTCAATCCCTGCATTAACAAACCCAAAACCACCATTATTATCCCCCAGCCTAAAAGTACATAAGATATCCGATCCAAGTATCAAACTGCACTGGGCCAGCCCACGAACGGGTCTCAACGAACCAAGCTCTGTTCACTCAACGGGACCCTCTTGACTCAAGGCTGTCTGCTCGAGGGAACGATCACCCCCTCGAGTGACGGAACTCCCCCAGGCGAACGATCACCCGTTGAATACCGCGCACCCCCTCGACCCGCCTACTTCCCGTATAATTCTCCAGGCATTTAATGCATTTCACCTGCTCCCGCCTAACCTCATGGCTACAGCCATAGTAACAGTGGACAGTACACTGGTCAAATCCTCCTTTTACTGCCCATATCCAGGAAACCAGCGGATCGTACCGCACTGTGTCGCCATACTGCGGACTGTGCCCCATTCGGCACCCCCTTGAGAAGCATTTGTCAACATAAATCCCGCATTTCTCGGGGCCGTTCCAATCCGTTTCGGCCTCGACCCCCCTCGGGCACCCCTCGACTGAGCCCTTAGCCAGTTCTGGTCAGCGCTATGATGGCCCCATTGCGTCATCCATAGCGAGTCGTACGCTCCCAACAGGAGAACATGTCTTTCACCACGCCGATGAGGTATGGTAGCATCATCATCAAGACCAGTCAGCCATCGACTTCGTCGAGACACCGCGGGATGGAAAGGCATGCTGTGTGCAGAGCTCAACCTTGCTTCGACGCATGTTGCTACAGTCTCTCGGACATGATCGGCATCCACTTTCGACGTCACTGCCTACACCAGCCCTACAAGCACCATTTCTAGGGTTACACTGTACACCTGAGCCCCTCCTTGGCCTATAAAAGGAGGCGCCGGGCTAGCATAGAGAGCGGGGGCTCACCCATAAATAGAGGACAGCCAGAGTCCGCAACGCTCAAGTCCTAGCCAACCTTACTCGCTCGCTTGTATTCACCCCTGTACAAGCACTTCGGTGCAAGATAATACAAACTCCCCCCGCTAGACGTAGGGCCTTCTATCGCCCAAACCAGGATAAACCTCATGTGTTCTCCTTGCATCACCATCCGGATTAGGGAGCATGCAATACAAATTCACTCGTTGGTGCTCGGCCCCTGGGGTCGAAACACCGACAGTTGACGTGCCAGGTAGGGGCACTGGGTGTCATCGATGACTTCCCGCCATTTCTTCAGATGGCAGACTTAGCTTCACCGCTTCCGCGAGCCATGGTGATCTGGTTTTGGAGCCTGGAGTTCATGTCACTCGGCCGTGACTATGACAAGGTCTTTCTCTCGGTCGGAGATCTGAGTGGAGGCCGCAGCGAGCCCCCACGCTTAGGTAGGCCACACGCCAGTCTCGTCACCATGCATCCGTGCCTAGGAGGAGGCGCGACCAGCGCCACTGTCCTCATCAGCCCACGTCCAAGTCGACGTCTTCCTCGTTTCCTCCGTCCTTTGTGGGCAGCGCAGGGCCCTTGGTCGAGGATCTGTCTGACCCATGCCTGGGAATGGAAAACGAGCCGGCAGGGCTCTATGGAGACTCCGACTTCACCTTCACGACGTGTTCGTCAGGGGAGCTCCGGCACCCCCAATCTGCTGCCGCATGGACTGTTGGAGCTCACCGGCAGTTTCCATTTGGTTTGGACAATGCCGCCAAGACGTACTCCGCCGCGATGCGCTCCAGTATGAGCGCGTGTGAGGACCGCTCGGGGGTACTCTTGCGTGCTACCGTGGACCTGGCAACGGTCTTGCCGGCCTATGAGGACCTTGGCTTCTCATGAGCACCTGGCCCAAGGCAGTACACCCTCGGCACGATGCGACGTCGGCTGGAGGAGGAGCGGCGCGGGCAGTTCCCCATCTTCTACTCTGACGTCCAGAAGATGCGTGCCAAGCTCAACAAGGATCAGGAGCGCCTACGCCAGCTCGAGCGGACCCTCGAGCAGGAGCGTCGACCTCCGCCCGGTGGGAGGGCCCGAGCTAGAGCCCAAGAGGTCAACCGACTGATCATTGAAGGTGGGGACCCGAGCACCCTGTCGTGAACCATTTTCCCCGAGCCAGTCAGAACATCATCGCGGCCGCCATGCTTCTTTGTAACATGCCTACGTCATTGAACCCTCAAGCTCAGTGGATACGGGATGAGGTCAAGGGCCTCCTCAAAGTTGTGGCCGCACAGCAGGCCAAGCGCTCAGCCTTGAGGCGTCGAGGGGTGGCCTCAAAGCAACCTGTCAAGCCCCCCGCGATGAGAGGGGGTCTCAGTTCACCAGGAAGCAGCCCCCTGAGCAAAGAAGGCGACCCCCATCCGAGACCGCATCGTCGACAATCGCGGGCCCCAAGACACGCGCTATGACATCATCCAGAACTGACGGCGCAAGAGCGGGGACGCTGAAGATCGAGGATACAACGCTCATCAAGGGGGACGCTACGACAGCGATGAGGACCGCCGGGCCCCAGAAGCACCAGGCCCTCGAGTCTTCAGCAGGGTGATTCGTAGCACGCCGCTGCCGAACCCCTTTCGACCCCCCACGAGTGTCGTCAAGTACAACGGTGAAACCAAGCCCAAGCTCTGGTTGGCCGATTTCCAACTAGCCTGCTAGCTGGGCGGGGCATGCAACAACTGTGCCATCATCCACCAACTCCTCCTCTTCCTCTCCGACACTGCTCAAAGATGGCTCGAGGAGCTCCCCCCGGTCAGATCCGTAACTAGACCGACCTGGTGTGGGTCTTCGAGGGAAACTTCAAGGGGACCTATGTGCACCCTGGCAACTCCTGGGACCTTCACAACTGCAAGCAGTAACCTAGGGAGTCCCTCCATAACTTCGCCTGATGCTTTTCCAAGCAACGCACCGAGCTCCCGCACATCCCTGACCACGACGTCATCCTGGCATTTCGTCTCGGGTACCACCTACAAAGATTTGGTACGGGAGCTGGGACATAATCACCCCAGGACCATCGATGAGCTGATGGACGTCGTCGCCAACTACGCAGTTGGTGAGGAAGTGGTTGGAGCCTTTTTCGGGCAACAAGAAGGACAAGGGGAAGGCGCAGGCGGCCGACGGCGAGGGCACGAGCAAGGGCCCCAATAAGGGAAACAAGAAGAAGAAGAAGACCCAGCAGGGCAAGCGCGAGGCTGCGGACGATGATCTTATCACTGCGGTCGAGCACAAGAAGCCTAAAGGTCCCCCTGAGGGGGCCATCTTCGACAAGATGCTGAAGGAGCCCTGCCCTTACCACAAGGGAGGGGCTAATCATAACCTCGAGGACTGCCGCATGCTCAAGAACTACTATGAGAGTTTGGGCATCAAGAAGGATGACCAGAAGAAGGATAAAGGCGGTGACAAAGGCAGCAACAAGGAAGACGATAAGTTCCCCAAGGTCTTCAACTGCTACATGATCTACGGTGGCCCCTCGACCCAACTCACGTCTCAACAACGTAAGAGGGAGCGTCGAGAGGTCTTCTCCATCTGAGTCGCTACACCGCAGTACCTCGACTGGTCCGATGCACCCATCACATTCGACCGTGATGACAATCCGGATCGCGTCATCAACCCTAGAGTCTACCGCTCTTCGTCGACCCAATCATCATCAACACCCGCCTTTCTAAGGTGCTCATAGATGGGGGCAGCAGCCTCAACATCATCTATGCCGAGACCCTCAACCTCCTGGGGGTCAAGAGGTCGCAGCTTTAGCCCAGCACCGGGGGCTTCCATGGAGTCGTACCTAGGAAGAAGGCCCTGCCCATCGATCATGTCGACCTCCCCATCTGCTTTGGCACACCCTCGAATTTTAGGAAGGAGACCCTCACCTTCGAAGTAGTCGGGTTTCACGGCACGTACCATGCTGTCATTGGTCGATCTGGCTACGTGCAGTTCATGGAGATCCCCAACTACACGTATCTCAAGCTCAAGATGCCGAGACCCAAGGGTGTCATCACCATCAGCTCCTACTACGAGCACCCATACGACTGCGACGTCGAGTGCGTCGAGAATGGAGAGGCCGTCGAGGAGTCCACCAGGTTAGCCTTGACCCTCGAGGGCCTCGCCACTGAGACCCCTGACTCCAAGCATCACACAGGTAGCTTCGAGCCTGCAGAAGATACTAAGAAGATCCTCCTCGACCCGAGCAGCTCCGATGGGAAGACACTGATGATCAAGGCCACCCTTGACAACAAATAGGAAGCCATGCTCATCGACTTTCTCCACGCGAACACCGACATGTTTGTGTGGAGTCCCTCAGATATGCCAGGCATACTGAGGGAAGTCGCTAAGCACGCCTTGGAGATTCGGGCCGGGTCCAGACCACTGAAGCTACGCTTGCGCCGCTTCGACAAGGAGAAGCGTAGGACATCGGCGAGGAGGTGCACAAGCTTTTGGTGGCCGGGTTCATCAAGGAGGTTCATCATCCCGAGTGGTTAGCTAATCCTGTATTAGTTAAGAAAAAGAATGGAAAAATAAGGATGTGTGTGGATTATACTAGTTTAAATAAAGCATGTCCTAAAGTTCCATTTCCTTTACCACGTATTGATCAAATTGTTGATTCAACTGCGGGATGTGAGACCCTCTCATTCCTTGATGCTTATTACGGTTACCATCAAATCAAGATGAAGGAGTCCGACCAGCTTGCGACCTCCTTTATCACACCTTTTGGCATGTATTATTACGTTACCATGCCCTTCGGCCTTCGAAATGCCAGGGCAATGTACCAGCGATGCATGCTCCATGTTTTTGGCAAACATATAGGGATGACGGTCGAGGCCTACGTCGATGACATCGTATTCAAATCTAAGAAGGTCGACAACCTCATCGATGACCTCAAGATCGTGTTTAGGTGCCTTCGGGCCAAGGATATCAAGCTCAACCCCGAGAAGTGTGTCTTTGGCATGCCTCAAGGCATGCTCTTAGGATACATCGTCTCTCAATGCGTATCGAGGCCAACCCTAAGAAAGTCACGGCGATCACCAAGATGGGGCCGATTCGAGACCTGAAGGGCGTATAGAAGGTCATGGGCTGCCTCGCGGCCCTCAGCCGCTTCATCTCACGCCTGGGAGAAAAGGCCTTACCGCTGTATCGGCTTCTGAAGAAATCTGAGCACTTCGCATGGACCACCGAGGCCGAGGAAGCCCTCGCTAAACTCAAAGGTATGCTGACCTCCCCTCCGATTCTTGTATCTCCTAAACCAGCCGTGCCACCCAATCCAGCCGAGCCTCTTCTCCTCTATATCGCTGCAACCACCCAGGTGGTTAGCGCGGCCATAGTGGTCGAGAGGAAGGAGGAAGGACACTCCCTACCCGTCCAATGGCCAGTTTACTTCATCAGTGAGGTACTCTCGGAAACAAAGTTTCGCTACCCACAAATCCAGAAACTGCTCTACGCCATCGTGCTCACACGCCGCAAGCTCCAGCATTACTTCCTCAGTCACTCGATAACCGTGGTTTCATCTTTTCCCCTCGGGGAGATCATCCAAAACCGGGAGGCCACGAGAAGGATCGCTAAGTGGTCGGTCGATCTCATGGGTGAGACCATCACTTATGCGCCGCACAAGGCCATCAAGTCTTAGGCACTGGTGCACTTCATCGCTGAATGGACCGACACTGAACTTCCACCAGCACAGATTCAAGCCGAGCTGTGGACAATGTACTTCGATGGGTCGCTCATGAAGACAGGAGCAGGCACAGGCTTGCTCTTCATCTTGCCCCTCAGAGTCCATATGCGCTACATCATCCGCATCTAGTTCACCACCTCCAACAATGTCGCGGAGTATGAGGCCTTCATCAACGGTCTGTGCATCGCAATCGAGCTTGGTGTTCGACGCCTCGACGTTAGAGGCGACTCGCAACTCATCATCGACCAAGTAATGAAAGCCTCGAGCTGCCACGACCCCAAGATGGAAGCCTACTGCAATAAGGTACACGAGTTGGAGAACAAGTTCCACGGCCTTGAGCTCAACCACATCGCTCGTTGGAACAACGAAGCTGCTGACGAGCTCACCAAAATCGCGTCTACTCGTGGCACCATCCCACTCGACGTGTTTTCGAGGGGCCTCTTTGAGCCCTCTGTTGACTTAGGCTCGGGGGCCAGCATCATGTCATCAACACTCGATCCCCCACCCTCGAACTGAGACTGAGGTCATGGAGATCAAGGGGTCACCTCTACCGTCAGGCCCACCACCAGATTGGCGCGTTCCCTTTCTCGACTGCCTTATTCGAGGGGAGCTCCCAAAAGACCGAACCGAGGCTCGACGGATAGATCGACGGGCCAAGTCCTACGTCATCAACAGAGACAACAAGGAACTCTACCGACGAAGCCCGTCAGGGATCCTCTAGCGTTGTATCACCATCGAGGAAGGCAGGAGGCTCCTCGAGGACATACACTCAGGGGCTTACGGCCATCACGCCGCACCAAGGACCCTCGTCGGCAATGCCTTCCGATAAGGTTTCTACTGGCCGATCGCCGTCTCCGACACGATCAACCTTGTTCGCTCATGCGAGGGGTGCCAATTCTACGCTAAGCTAACGCATCTAGCCGCCCACGCTCTACAAATGATCCCCATCACATGGCCTTTCACCGTTTGGGGGCTCGACCTTGTTGGGCCTCTGAAGAAGACAACCGGGGGCTTTACGCACTTGCTGGTAGCAGTTGACAAGTTCACCAAGTGGATCAAGGCTCGGCCTATTACCAACATTCACTCCAAGCAAGCAGTCTTGTTCTTCACCGACATCATCCACCGCTTTGGGGTCCCTAATGTCATCATCATCGATAACGACACGCAATTCACTGGCAAGAAGTTCTTGGACTTCTGTGACCACAATCATATTCGTGTGAATTGGTCCATAGTGGCTCATCCTCGAACCAACGGCTAGGTCGAACGCACCAATGGCATGATCCTTCAAGGCCTCAAGCAAAGAATCTACAACCGGTTGAAGAAGTATGGCAAGAAGTGGGTTGCCGAGCTACCCTCGGTCCTACGGAGCTTAAGGACAATACCTAGTCGAGCCACGGGGTTCACTTCGTTCTTCATGGTCTACAGGTCCGAGGTCGTCCTCCCCACCGACCTCGAGTACGAGTCCCCTCGACTTAAGGCCTACAACGAACAGATGAATGAGTAGGCCCTCACAAACGCCGTCGACCAGCTCAAGGAGGCTCGAGATATGGTCCTCCTCCATTCCGCAAGGTACCAGTAGAAGCTTCAACGCTACCATGACAAACACGTGCGCAAGAGGGATCTCCAAGTTGGCGATCTCGTCCTCCATCGATGACATAGCAACAAGGGGCGCCATAAGCTAACACCGCCATGGGAAGGCCCATACACCGTGGCTGAGGTGCTGAAACCTGGAACATACAAGCTATTGAATGGCAATGGTGAAACCTTCACCAATGCTTAGAACATCGAACAGCTACGTCACTTCTACCCCTAGGGCCTTAAGGCCTTGTACATTTGTCGTATTTTGTACAACTATGGCATCATGAATGAATAAACAAAAAACATCCTCAATTTAGCATACTTTCTTATTTATTCATGTAAGGTAGCCTTGACTCTGTTCCCTCAGAGTCGAGCCTCCCTCGGGGGCTACAAGGGGGAGCCCCTGAAGTCCTCAAAAAACTCGCACATTTTTTTTCAAAACTCAATGTCTATTCTTTCTTACGTGCCTTGATATGTGTCATCACTTAGCCAAAAACGCCACGAGTGTCCCGAGGGTCGAGGGCTGTTGAGCCGGGAGCTCGCCTACGCCTCTGCGCTATGGTACCTCCACTCACTCCCCCCTTTGAGGGACACGACCGGGCATCAAGTTTACTAAGTAAAAACATAATCAGGGCATGCAAGAAAGAAAAGGACTTAAAATATGCGAAATATATAAATGCATAATATTTCAAGGCCACCAGGGCCATGTTCTCACGATTCACAAAAACTAATCTATTACATGGGCCTCCTTGCCCACATCTGGCTCACAGGCTTTTTCCCATCATCACCACCACCCTCATCGCCGGCGCCTTCTTCACCTTCAAAAGGAAGGACCTCGGGCTCGAACAGCTTCGCCAACTTCTCACCCGGCTCCTTGGCAGCATCGATCAAGCCCCAGCACCTCTCCTCATTCTTGGCGTCCGTCTTGGTAAGGTCGGAGACGAAGCCATGGGAGATGACGTCCATGTTGTACGTGAAGCCAGGATAGATGACCGCCATCGCCCACTTCACGCCAATATGGAGTGTGTCTCGGACACGATCCCTCATGGAGGCTGCAAGGTAGTACAGCCGATCGATGAGAGCGGCCCTGCGCACCTCTTTCCCAGCCTCCTCCATAGGCTCGACCTCCCAGGAGTCGCAAAGACTGTTAATCGTGGTGCAGAGCCTGTCGGTCAATGCCGCCTCGGCCAAAAGGCCCTCCTGAAGCACCTTTGAAGCTGTACGGACAGAGAGTAGTTCGTCCTCGAGACCTAGCAGGAAGAATGGGAGTTAATAGTGGCAGGTGGAGACAAGAAGCTTAGAGCTAGAAAAGAGAACTCATTGGTGCAGTGGGTGTCGAGGATCGCACGTGCGTCCACTGTGTCATCGCGCACCTTCTGGGCCTCCTTGAAAGCGCGGACCGCCTCCGTATTCTCGAGCCACAGGTCCTCGATTGTCCTGCTGGCCAGAGCAATGGACCCCTCCTTCTCCTGAAGGGCCACCTTTAGCTCCACAACTTTGGTAGCAAGGGCGTCGGTGCGACGTTTCTCTGACCCGGCCGAGATACTGAGGGCATCGCGGGTCTCCAAGACTTGAGCAACATCAGTTTCAAGCCCCTTGATGCACTCTGCAGCATCTCGAGCTTCCCCCTCAAGTGACTTTACACGCTCAAGGGCCAATCGTGCCTCCTCGAGGGCCCGTCCAACGTCGCTTCTAGCGTTCTCGGCTTCTTCCTTGGCCAAAGCAGTTTCTTCTTTAGCCTTCCGGACCTCCTCTATCACCACGGCCTTGTCCTCCTTGGCTCGACCCACCTCCACTTGAGCTGCGTCAGTGTCCTCTCTAGCCTTGGCAGCCTCCTCCTTCGCCTTCTTTTCCTCCTCTTTAGCCTGGGCCACCCCGTCCTAGGTAGACCTGCTAGCCTCGAGTTGGCACCGCATTTCCTCCCGCCCGTCATGCGTCATTTGGAGGAACTCAGACTTCATGTAGGAGCGCCTCCTCAGGACCTAAGGACAAAGAGCAAGAAATCAGGCATCAAATCAAGAAGTTATCCAAGCTCAACACACTCGGAGAAACACCTACCGAAAAAACCCGGCCCAGATCCTCGGCGGTGACATCAACGGCTAGCTTCAGAGCATGGGCCATCCATGCCCGATACTCCTCTGCATCCTCCCAGCAATTTATATCTGCCACATCATCCATCCAGATCATAGGGGCGCTGGGCTCCAGTGAATTTTAGAGCGGGAGGCGCTCCCTACACCAAGAAGGGAGAACAGCCTCGACCCTCTCTCGCACCAACAACCTAATGTGCTCCACCACGTCTGGCGAACCATCGTAACGGGCCACCCGATAGACCAAGGTGGGGAACTGCGGCTCGACCCCCGCTTTGGCCGCCGATGACTCGGCCTCACCGCTCACCTGCCCCGCCAAGGCAAAAGAGCCAGGGTCGGACCAGCCAGGGCTATGAGGGGCACCCCAAGTGACTGCCGCTCCCACAAGAAGAAGGGCATCTCCCTCCTCCTTGCGCCGATGTGACAGCCACGGGCTCTCGATAGCCACCTCCCCGGGCTGCCCCCGCAGCATGAGCAGAACCACCGATGCCTCCTGCACCATGCTCTGCTGCAACGGCTATTGGCTCGAGGCTGCCGAGGTGTCCCCCTGCTGCCGAGGGAGGCTCGAGATCGCCACCTTCCCCAACGACTCATCCCGCCGCCTCATCGGACGTCCTCCGGCGGTGTCTGCTGGTGCTGCTGCTGTTCTTGCTGCTGCTGCCGCTGCTGCTACTGCAGTAGTCGTTGCTGCTCCAGATGGCTCGACACCAACCTCTCCCCTTCTTGTTGCTGTTCAGGCTGGTTCTCGGCTAGCCCCTCTTCCTCTTGCCGCTTCTGTAGCCGGTCTTCCTCCTTCTTCTGCGGGCTCTCCTGCTCCCGCTTTCACTGCACCTCCACCTCGTGTAGGCCCTTTGGCCACAGCTCCCGTCCCTCTCGCTGAGAAGGTAGCACTCCTGCTTCCTGGGGGTGCTCCACCATCTCCTCGACGGAGGGAGAAGGAACCGTGGCCTCTTCATCCCCAAGGATGATCAGGGCATTTTTCAACCCAGGCTCGCGACTATCGAGGGCTCCCCTTGATTGCGAGGGCCTCGACCTAGCCAGTGTAGGGGCCGTGGACGTCGAGACCGGGGTGCCAACCCTGCTCTCTGGCATCTGCCCCCAGTCAAAGCTGCCACCCGCCACGGTCCCCGCACCGCTCGAGCCTGCAACGAGAGCAGAGCCTGTCAGTCTACCCCGAATAATTGCCGCCTGGGCTTGTGATAGCCAGGCCACCTCCGATGTCGACAGGGGCCTCGGGATCACACCTGCCCCTCCTGCCGCCATCCTCGTGGCCGTGTCTACCTTGAGCCGCTTGGTCGGTGAAGGGTTCGCCTCCTCCACTTGGCGCTTGAGCCTGGGCAACGTAGGGAAAGGCAAGAACATTAAGTAAATTCTGCGAATCATAGAAAAAGGGAAGAAAATTTTAGATGGCAAAAGCTTACCCTAGAGGGATGACAACCGACCTGGGCCCCCTTGAGTTACCTGGGCACCTCAAAGGCCCCCTCCAAACCAGATCATGTCCGAAGCTAGAACTGCGCAGAGCGACCGGCTCGGACCTCGGTGCCTCGAGCTCCACCGGGGCAGCCTCCCACGAGTCGTGCGCCGAGGGTGGTGTTGCCCACTCTTCCAAGCTTGTCTGGCCCCGGGTCCTCACCTCGAGCATCAAGGACCTGGTTTAACGTAGCGAGGCACTGGACGAACCCCGGGACGAGGCCGGCGAAGTGCCGCCGCGCTGGCGACGAGACGAGGACCCCGCGTGGGTCGAGGAACCCCCTTGCCTTCTTTCCTGCAGTCACTCCAAGATGTCCTCCTATGTAGGAGGTGCGTCAGCTCAAGGAAGGTTGAAAAGATGGGGCTCGAGACATTGCGGATGTAGAACCACCCAGACTGCCAACGACTGTGGTTGGTGGACAAACCCATCCCGATATAGAGCTCGGACTTCTTCTGCACCAGGCTGCAACTGCCCATGTGGAAGATCCTCCTCTTCCCCTGTGAGATCCACTTGGTGTAGTGCTCACTCTTGAAAAGGTGGAGTCACAGTTCCCAATGCGGTTCCATACTCATGTACCCCTCACAGAGCACGGCGAATATCGCCGCATTGGAGATGGCATTGGGGGTGAGGTGTTGGAGCTCGACCTCATACAAGTGGAGCAGCACACGCGTGAAGTGGCTTGGAGACGAACCAAATCCCAACTGGTGGAACTTGACGAAGCTCACCACGTAGTCCTCCGGCGGCTGTGGCTCCCAATGCTCCCTCGACGGCACGATCCACTTCGACCGCTCAGCCGAAGCGGCGGGGCAAAGGAGTCCCTCGTCCACTAGCTTCTCCAGCTCCCGCACACATCAGAATGGGGCCAGGCCCCTGGAGGGAGGAACATGAGCGCCATGGATGCAGCGCGAATCTGCTCGGCGGATGGGCAACCGGGAAGATTCCCAATCCTGATTTCTCTCTCAACGGTTCTTCTCTAGTGCAGACAGATGAAGGCTCAGGCGCTCTGGTGGCGGCGGTGGAGGCAAGATGGCAAGATGGGAAACAGAGAAACCCTACCCCTCATATTTATAAGTGAATGGGGTCGAGAAACAATGGGCGGATCTGGCAACGGCACGGAAATTCCCCATGTTTAATGTGCTCAATTAACCGCTCCTCGATTCCTGGAACAGGCACACGCGTCGCCCGCAAGATCTCTAGCCGTTACCCGGGTCCACCATGACCGCGCCGCTTTAGCTTTTGCCTAAAAAGACGTGCCCAACGGACAGGAGAAATTATCCACGGTGTTTTCTTCTACGGGAAGTAAAACAGACTCCGGTCCCACACTAAAATCCTCAAGGGAGCGAAGGCTGACCTTCGATCAGGGTTCAACAGCCGCCCTCGAGTACCCGAGTCAGGGACGCCCAAGGGGAGCCAACATGAAGCTCAGCTCGAGGAAAAACCCTCGAGATCCCCTCGGACGTATCCAAGATAAAACGAAAGGATTACCATGGAAACCCCACGGAGGGAGGCATCGAGCCGCCGAGTCCTATCGAATGGAATCGGTATCCATGTATCTACATGTTTGCATCAATGAGGATGCCTCAGGGCCACCAGACGACCCCATCAAACGGGGCACAAGCTCTCACTTGGATCTCCCGTTATCAGCTCACAGAGAACGTTCAGACTCACCCAATCGAGTGTAGTACGGCGCTTCTCACCTCACATCTGATCGAAAGGACTCGTGAGATGAAAGCGCGAGGCTAGCAATACCCTAGCCACATGAGGCTCGGGGGCTCAACTATGCCGGGCAGCCCTCGACGAAACAGGGTCGAATACACCCGGGGGCTCGATGACTCGAGACACCCCTCGACTAGGCGCCACGACTCCAGTTCATGTTATCCTAACCTTTCAGGAACGCCTGCTACACCCAATAGGACGGAAACAACTTTTGGCAAAAGACAAGTAAAGCCCTCAGAGGAGTCTCCCCACTCCTCTGAGGCCTCGGGGGCTACCCCCGAAGGGTACGCTCGCGCGCACCCTCTGAAAAATTACGGTCGATATCTCGGCATCGATACAAGACCCACCGCATGACTCCCAGCACTCACGCGAGAGCTCGGGGGCTACTGTCGGGTACCTAAATAAAGGGTACCCTTAACCCTCGACTAAGCAACTCAATCCCTGCATTAACAAACCCAAAGCCACCATTATAATCCCCCAGTCCAAAAGTACATAAGATATCCGATCCAAGTATCAAACTACGCTAGGCCGGCCCACGAACGGGTCTCGATGAACCAGCTACCGTTCACTCGACGGGACCCTCTCCACTCAAGGCTGTCTGCTCAGTGGAACGATCACCCCCTCGAGTGACAGAACTCCCCCGGGCGAACGATCCCCCGTCGAATACCACGCACCCCTCGACCCGCCTACTTCCTGTACGATTCTCCAGGCATTTAATGCATTTCACCTACTTTCGCCTAACCTCATGGCTACAGCCATAGTAACATGGACAGTACACCGGTCAAATCCTCCTTTTACTGCCTATACCCAGGAAACCAGCGGATCGTACCGCACTGTGTCGCCATACCGCGGACTGTGCCCCATTTGGCACCCCCTCGAGAAGCATTTGTCAACATAAATCCCGTATTTCCCAGGGCCGTTCCTATCCGTTCCGGCCTCAATCCCCTCGGGCACCCCTCGACTGAGCCCTTAGCCGGTTCTAGTCAGCGCTACAATGGCCCCACTGCGTCATCCATAGCGAGTCGTACGCTCCCAATTGGAGAACACGTCTTTCGCCACGCCGCTGAGGTACAGTAGTGTCATCATCAAGACCGGTCAGCCATCGACTTCGTCGAGACACCGCAGGATGGCAAGTCATGCTGTGTGCAGAGCTCAACCTCACTTCGACGCACATCGCTACAGTCTTTCGGACATGATCGGCATCCACTTTTGACGTCACCGCCTACGCCAGCCCTACAAGCACCACTTCTAGGGTTACACTGTACACCCGAGCCCCTCCTTGGCCTATAAAAGGAGGCGCCGGGCTAGCATAGAGAGCGGGGGCTCACCCATAAACAGAGGATAGCCAGAGCCCGCAACGCTCAAGTCCTAGCCAACCTCACTCGCTCGCTTGTATTCACCCCTGTACAAGCACTTCGGTGCAAGATAATACAAACTCCCCCCCCCCCCCCGCTGGACGTAGGGCCTTCTATCGCCCGAACCAGGATAAACCTCATGTGTTCTTCTTGCATCACCATCCGGATTAGGGAGCACGCGATACAAATTCACTCGTTGGTGCTCGGCCCCCGGGGTCGAAACACCGACAAAAATGGTGTTTCTGCAGTGCAAAGTTTGATGTTTCACCAGCACAAGCGCTATGTTTCTTCCCCCGGTGTTTCATCAAATGTTTCCTCTTTGGTTCACCACCGACCCCATGCTGTTTCAACAGGTTGGAGTTGAATGTTTCTCACAGTTCAATTTTTCCCCCGGATGTTTCAGTCTTTGTTTCGTTTTTTGTTCAATTTCATGTTCTTTATTTTTTTGTTTCAGTGTCTTAGCCCCCTGTGTTTCAATCCTACAACCATGGTTGTTTCAATTCATGCTTTTTTTACATTTTTTTAGTAGGCTCTTTTTTTTAAACCACATGTCCATTTTGCTTCAATTCGTTTCTCAATTTTATTTCATTCATTTTTGTTTTCTCTTTTTTGTTTTCAGCGAGACAGCGGTCACATCGGGGGAGAATGGTGGCGGTGGTTGCGAGTTCCGGTCATGGAGGAAGAGCCGGGCCGTGCACGAGGTCGCCGACGGGTGGCAGGAGGAGGCGGGCCTGTCCGATGGGACAGAGGAGGTGGGAGGCCATGTGTGGACAATGACCGGGGGCCAGTGGAAGGGGCGGGGCGGGGGGGAGGTGTACTGCACGCGCAGGGGCCTGGGAGTGTTTGCCGTGGGGGATGGACCAGGCTCAGGCGTCCTATGCTTAAGACGTCCGAGCGCCAGCAACACCCAAAAAAATCTATATAACGCTGCAATATGGATTGGGCCGGGCCAGCAGCATGGTTCAAGGCTTCAAGCCTAATGCAATTAAGCTGGGGTCTCGCTGCGCTCTTCTCCAAAGTTGGATGGTCAGAGCCTGTGCGTCGGTTTGGGTTCGGTCCATACGGTGGCTATGCATCCGCTCAGGCCACCGTGGGCTTCGGCCTTTAGGCGCGATGGTCCGGCCCTAGATAGCACTACGCTGTACGCCACTCTACAACATGGAACAAGGAACAAGCAGCTATCATTCTGTCCATCTCGTGGAACAGAAGGCTACTACAGATCAAGCTTTGCCACACTAATCAACAGAAAGCTAGCGATCTAATGATTGGCACACAACAAATGGCAAATGAAGGTTACTGAAGTTTTAGGCGACTTAAAAAGTTGAAAAATGTGGAAGTTTTGCCCGTACTTGATGATGCACCACGGGCCATTATAGAGGCCGGGCAACTGAAAAACAAGAACAAAAACAAGAAGTGCTGCTTTAGGTGCCTCACGAAAGGCCATATTATGGAGGACTGTAATTTCACTCGGTTCGGTTGAACCTATCAGCCCAACTTATCTGTCATGGTACAGTGTTTTTCTTAAAAAAAACAGTATCTGTCTGCTTATGAGCCATAGAAGCTATCAACACTATCCATGAGAGTTGTGGCAATGACAATCGTTCTCACAAGGACTTGTCTGGCCATAAAGGGTACTAAAAATTCAGCCATCACCAAATGGTTTTGTAGACATGATCATACGCGAGGTCGGATCGTGTTTGGGTCAACTCAGAAAAAACTCCATGGCCTTGTTTAGTTCCCTCCCAATTACAGCATTTGGTACTATGTAAAAAGAAGATTCTCATCACATCAAAATATCGGCACATATGGAGTATTAAATATAGATAAAATCAAAAACTAATTGTACAGTTTGGTTGTACTTTGTGAGACGAATGTTTTGAGCCTAATTAGTCAATGTTTGAACAATTATTCACAAATACAAACAAAATGCTACAGTGCGCTACTGGAATTCTGGCACCTCCCAATTCTAGAAATTAAACAAGGCCCATGCCAAAATCTTAGAAATGACCATAAGTGTCGGGTCACAACAGCTTGACACTACATGGAGACGACCTGGAAGTGTTGTAGTTTTTAGGTTAGGCCTTGTTTAGATGCTCGAATTTGGGTCTAAAATTCACTATGCAGAATTCCTATTCTCCGTCACATTAAAATACCGGCACATGTATGGAGTACTAAATATAGATGAAATAAAAAACTAATTACACAGTTTTATTGTACTTTGCGAGACGAATATTTTAAGCCTAATTAATTAATGTTTGAATAATTATTATTAAATAAAAACAAAATTGCTATAGTGTGACGAGACACTTGCTATGCAAAATTTGAATACCAATTTTGATATCTAAACAAGGCCTTATATTGAAAATATCCGCACACTTAAAATAGATAGCTCTTTAGAAAGAGATGAACCCGCAAACTTTCCTACGATTTATGCATCTATAAGCTCAATTTTTTTGTCAACATGTTAAGTTTCTCTGTTTTATTAAAAAATTATATTAGCAACAATGCGACAGCTCTTTTATACTGTTTGGCAAGTTGAGGTCAGGAGCTCTCCGATAAACGCACCCAGAATTTTTTACATCTCCAGATGGGCAACCGCGCGCGTTCAAATCCAGAGCAGCTCATTCGTCAGCAAGAAAGCACAGGTGGGGACGCATATGTACGACCGGTCGGCTGGCCCTGAAGTGCGCACTCGTGTCGTGTGTGGCCTTGCCAGCCTGGCGTTGTCGACGTGTCTCGTGGCTTTGGCTTTGGCAGCAACCAGCCCGGCCCGTTGACTAGAGAAATTTCACGTCAACGGCCGCAAAGAAACCGAGTGAGCTGCAATTACTGGTATGGATGGATGAACCAATTAACCACAAACTAATCACAAGGCTAAACACCTGGCTGATGAGAACTATATATGCCTCCAATCAATGCAAATGCAATATGCAAGAGTCCCAAGTTTTACAAGACCCAGTTGCGCGCTGTAGAAAAGCCATGTTCAGGCTGGAATTGCAGACCAGACAACACTTGTTGATGTGATTTTTATTTATAATAACCACTCACAAATGAATAATGCAATATCACAATCAGCTTTCACATTCACACACAAATTCAACTACTTCTACTCACAATACACACCAACAATTAACCCAAAGCAAAATACTGTATCAATCAATCAATCAATCTTTGAACAATAGCAAATGCTGCAAATCGACCAAAACCGTGCAGTAAACAATCCACCATAACAAGGTGAACTCCCAATAATCCACTGACAAATGATTCATCGGTACTTGACCCAGCACCGGTCGCCGGAGCCAAGAACGCCCACGCCGCCGGGCGTCGACGGCACCGGGAAGCTCATCGCGCACCAGACCGTCGGCTTCTGCCGTATCTTGATGCTCCCGAACACGTACCTCACCCGCGCGTCGACGCTGAGCTCCAGGCCCAGCTTCGCGCCGGCCTTCACCTCGCCCTCCAGCTGCTTCCCGACGCCTCCGTCGCCGCCGCTGGGGACAGCGACGCCCTGCCCGTCGAACACGAGGCGCACCGCCTGCGCGGCCTTCCGGCGCTGGTAGAACTCGTCGGGGGAGGACGCCGCGTCCGCGCCCAGGACGGCGCCGCGGTACCGGAGCTCGGCGTCCAGGGTGTCGTAGTAGATGTTGACGCGCTTGCTGGGGTTGTACAGGCTCAGGTTCACGGCGACGTGGTACGACACGGCGACGGCGCCGGAGGAAGTGTTGGAGACGGTGAGGTTGGAGAGCTCGGCGTAGTCCACGCGGGCGCGTATCTGGTGCGGCTGGAAGATGGCCCAGTAGATGAGCACGACGACGCCCAGGGAGACGAGCACCGTGCAGCAGCTCTTGCAGCAGGTCCTCTCGCGGCTGCCGCCGCCGCTGCCGGACATGGTGGGCACAGGAGGAGGAGGAGCCGGGGACGGTTGGTGTTGGTCAACGGTGCGATGCCGAGGAGTGGGAGGGCGGGAGGTGAGCTCGTCTGAGCTGTGATTTAGCCTCTTGAGATGGGACTGGGAGTAGTTTTTATGCAGTACTCTGCCTACCATGATTTGGACATGGGCCTATTGTAGTAGATTATTGGTGTGTGTTGTTCATGGTTTCATTTCATCAAACGTTTCAGAAAAAGAATTGTAAAGCTAGCCAATGTTTCAAAGTCTGTCCAGGTTTTAATATCCAAAAGGGTAATTATAAAGTTGTAATCTTTTAGCAAAAGTTTCAGAGAAAAATACAAACAGCCGGAAAGAGGAGGGTATGATTCAGAATTTCAGATATGATGAATCTAGCTACTACCGTTTTAGGCCTCGTTTAGATGCTTAATTCGGGCTTAGCAAAGTTGATATTTTGCACTGTAGCGTACTGTAGTATTTTGTTTGTATTTGGTAAAAATTATCCAAACTTTGACTAATTAGGCTTAAAATGTTCGTCTCGCAAAGTACAATAAAACTGTGTAATTAGTTTTTGATTTTATCTACATTTAGTACTCCATATATGTGCCGACATTTTGATGTGACGAGAATAGGAATTCTACACGATGCCAATTCTGAATTCTGAAGGAGAACTAAACAAGGCCTTAGCTGAAACCCTGCTTACACAAATTTGGGTCCTTGACAGAAATATCAATTGACCTGGACCTTGGTCCTTGGCTCATCAAGACAAGACAAACAAACAACCGCGTCGCAGCAACTACCTAACCGCTTCCTCCACTACGTACACTGTTGACTGGTCTGTTGTCGCTCCCTTGCGCATTTGAGAAAAGAACCGAGGAGGAGTTTTTTTTTGCGAACGAAGAATCCACGCGACCACGTCACCTGATGGCACCCTGCCGCGTGCGTAACAGAGGCCGCGTCTACGCGCTAGGCGCAACGCTGCGGAAGCGGAACCCAAACGCGTCGGACAAATGCTGCAAGTGAACTCAATCTTTTTTCCTCTCCTTTGTACGAAGCCGTTGGATTTCTACTAGGCCTTGTTTAGATCGTGAGAAAAAATGAACCCGATAAATAGTACCATTTTCGTCTTATTTAACAAATATTGTCCGATCGTGGACCAACTAGGCTCAAAAGATTCATCTCGTGATTTTGAACTAAACTGTGTAATTAGTTATTTTTTTACCTACATTTAATGCTCCATGCAAGCAGCTAAATATTGATGTGATGGAGAGAGAGTAAAAAAATTATAACTTTTGGATGAATCTAAACATGGCCCTATATGGTTTTAATCCACTCCGGCCATTGGAAGTAGATTACTAAAAGCTGACTGAACTTGGAACCGACATACCAGTATACCACATAGGCAAAAAAGAAAAGAAAAGAAAAGAAAACAACACTAACCCAACACCCAAAGCACTTTATCCGGATAGGTTTGGGCAAAATTTCGGGAGCCCATGGCAGATTAATACCAACCAAATTTGTTGTCTTGGCCTTTGGCATAGGGCTTATTTTCACAAGGTTCAGCAACTAGTTTGTCTATGTACATGTTGAGCTAGAGCCTCTCACCGAAGCAAACCTTATCTCTAGCTAGTGTCCACTTCCCTCTCCTACTCAAAATTGATTGTTCAAATTAGATAAAGGTTGTTTGGCTTTCGTAACAAATAAGCATTAGTCGATTTATTGGTCTTAGAAATCATGGACCGAACAACCCATGAATCAACACTTTTCATACTGGATCTGCTAAAAGAACGAAATTGCACACGGCTATGTGATTTATTACAACTCCCCTCCCAGATGAATGACCAATCCAATACAGTCTAGTAGAGCAAAGGTTCAAGAATAGTGTAGGTCCCACAAGGCCAAGCAATAGCAACCTTTGCACGAACTAGTAAGGGCACGTACAACAGCCGTTGCAGCCGTCGTCTCAGCGTGGTAGTTTTGCAAAATCCCCCTCCGTGAATAAGAGAGAGACGGAAGCTGTCGTCTCACAAGACGACGGCACAGGCTCGTGCTCCGAGGTGGAAGCGCCGGCTGAAGCGGCGTTGTACGGGCCGTCGTCCCCAGGCGATGCGCACGAGATCCTGCTGCCGCGCACCGCAGATGGAGAGCAGTTTCCTTTGCGCGCGTCAACTCCCTCTCCGTCCGCCTATCTTCTCCCGGAAAGTGTCCAACGTTGAGGCGGTGGAAGAGCTCAAGGGCGCGGCGGCAGCGCGGCGAGAGTCGCAATGCCCGTCGGTGGCGGCAGCTTCCATCATGGCTAGGCTAGATCTTGCGAACGGGCATGGCGGAAGCGAAAGGGCGCGATAGTTGCGGGCGAGCGTGAGGGCTCTCGCATCTGCTTCGATCCCCATTCGACTCCTGCATATACCCAATTGCAAAATCTCTGCACCGGCCGGAAGGCAAAGGAAGCAAGCTCTCCCGATCCTCTTTACGTGGGCACATTGATTTTCTACTTAGATCTGTTTGAATAGCGGTGAAGTTTCCTTTCGTATTACATTTTTATTTTATTTATATGATTTTTATTATATTATATAGATATTTAATATATTGTTTATATTCATGATTCTAGAAGATATTGTAACATGATCATCTGTATATTTTTATATAGGAAAGCAACATAGTGGTTTACATGATTCATATTTACAGTTAATCGTGACTATGTGCAGGCACTAACAGACTTCGAATAAAACAACCATCGTATGTGCTGTCTGTTTAGCCGTGTGTACGTGGTGTGACATCATCATAGAGACAGCAAGCTGTCTGTGGGTTATACATACCCTAACATGATAATGACTCACTAATCTTTGAACAAGAAACTGAAGCAGCACACAACACACGCGTTCCAAAAATGACATGATGTCAGAATCAGCCAGCATTCGTCATCAGTACTTGACGTTGCACCGGTTGCCGGAGGCAACAGCGCCACCGACGGCGGGGCCCGGACCTTCCGCCTTCACCGGAATGCTCAGCAGGCACCAAATCCTCGGCTTCTGCCGCAGCTTGAAGATCCTGAACACGTACCTGACGCGCACATCCACGTCCACCTCCAGGCGCACCGGCACTCCGCTACTCATCTCCTTCTCCAGCTCCCCGGCGACGTCAGCAGCGACGCCGACTCTTTTCGAAAGCGTGCATTTGCACGTGCTTCATTAAGGAAAGATAGAGTACATACACACATGACACGCTATCCAAAACGGCGAGTTGCCATTTGGGCGGCGGCCAAAAACATACTTACAGAAGACACTAGCTTCAACGGTGGTGCTATGAAAGTTGTACCGGTGGGCTAAGAATTTTGCGACTGAAGGCCTAGCTAAGCGAGGCTTCTAGAGGAGCGACGCTAACAGGGGCGCTAGGCTACGAAAACCCGCCGTGATTCAGGCGTCGCCCTCCTCCCGAATGAGCCGAAGAAGCTGTGACGTTGATATGGAAGTGGAATCGAAGGTTCTCCTGTTTCTCTCCTTCCAGATCATCCACGAGACTAGGAGCACCAAGCAGTCGAACCCTCTTCTGAAGGGTCCCGGGACACGCATGCGGGCGTCCGGCCACCAGAGAAGATGACTCATCCGGACACAAGTGCTGACAGCCAACCCGACTGAGAATACGGTGCCAAACCTCTTTAGTGAACACGCCAGCTGATAGCAAGTGGTCTGTGGTTTCATACTGTTGGTCACAGAGGGCACAGTCTGCATGCTGCTGTAAGCCGTGGCGCATCCGACGTTCCGCCATCCAAAGCCGCCCGTGTAGGGCAAGCCAGAAGAAGAACTTGACCTTCGGAGGGGTGGAGGCGCGCCAGATTTCCTTAGCTCCCGCCATTGTTGTCCTGCCGAGGAAGAACGCGCGATAGGCCGAGGAGCTGGAGTACTCACCTCCCGCGGACCACTTCCATACAAAACGATCCTGGACGCCTGGCAGCAACTGTACGCTTTGCAACATCGTGCGTAAGCGCAGGAACTGCGTGATGACAATCGCCGTCGTCGCCCCTGCAATGTCCATGGTCCATCGTTGGTCATTGATTGCGTCACGGACCGAGCAACCGCGACCACTCCTTCGCACCGTGCGGAACAGGTGCAGCGTGAAGCGGCATATGGCGCCTTCGGGGAGCCAAGCGTCTGTCCAAAACTTAGCAGTGGCGCCATCGCCAAGCTGAACTGAGATGGAAGCCCGAAGCATACTGTCGACGATGCGCGGAGGCTTGGACGGGAGTCGCGCCCAAGGTGCGTCAGGCTGTGTATGACGCATCCACTCCCAACGAAGGCGTAGGGCAAAGCCGAGGAAGGTGAGGTCCGATAGTCCAAGGCCGCCTAGGTCTCTGGGTGAACAGACAATAGGCCACGCGACCCTACACTAGCCTTCGGCGACCGAAGCCGTGCCCGACCAAAGAATGGCACGACGGCGCTCGTCAATCTCGGCAATGGCCCGCAGAGAGAGGGCGTAGCAGATGGAGACGTGCACCGGGATGGCCGATAAGGTGGTCTACGTCAGTGTGGCCCTGCCGCCGTTCGTCAGGAGGCCCGCCTTCCATGTGGGAATCCTGGCTGCCACCTTGTCAATGAGTCTGCTCACTCGTGCGCGGCAGTCTGGTAACAGACAGCGGTGCTCCAAGGTAGGTCGTTGGGAACTCCTAGAGATGACAAGGGAAGACCTGGCGCACCGCCATGATGTCCTCATCAGTGCAGCGAATCGGGGTGATCGTACATTTCTCCAGGTTGGTGGCTAACCCGGATGCACCCGCGAAGAGCTCCAGTATCTGGCGCATGCGGCTGAAGTCTAAGGTCGTCGGCGCCAGGAAGATGACGAGGTCGTCGGCGTAGATGGAGGCGCGATACTGTATAGCGCTCCCAGGGAGCGGCGTAAGCTGTCCACATCTGTCCGCCTCCGCGATCAGCCGTTTAGCACCTCCATGACAATGACGGAGAGGAACGGCGACAGTGGATCCCCTTGGCGCAGGCCCCGCGCATGGCAAATGCGTCGTCCCGGTCTACCATTCGTCAGGACCTTGGTGCTGGCTGAGGACAACATGTTTGAGATCCAATCGCGCCAACGTAGGGGGGAGCCAACATGCTCAAGCACCTCCAGAAGGAACGGCCATGCAACTGTGTCAAAGGCTTCGGCGAGGTCGACCTTCAACAATATCATGGGGCAACGACGGGCGTGAAGCCACCGACAGGCCAGCTGCACCGAGCGGAAGTTCTCGTGAATGCGACGTCCACGGATGAAGGCAGTCTGGTTGATCTTGATGAGCTCAGGCATTCGTGGGGCAAGACGCATAGCCAACCCCTTAGCAAACAGCTTGCCAATGGAATGTATCAAGCTGATGGGTCGGTAGTCCCTCAGACCCTCCGGCGCTTGCGTCTCGTGGATCAGCACCATGACCGCCTCGTTTGAGGTGGTGGAAACTGCGGAAGTCGAGGTCCCAGAGTGATTGGAATACTCGCAGAACATCCGGTCCGACCACCTCCCATGCTGCTCTATAGAATGCTCCACAAAATCCATCCGGCCCGGGCGCCCTGTCAGCCGGTGTCTCTCGAACGATCGCTGCGACCTCCTCCGGAGAGAAGGGAGCGACCTGTTCAGACAGATCAAGCCGCGGCAAGGCTAGGCGCTGTAGATCGAGGCGGTGCAGACGCTGGAAGGGTGTGCCAAGTATGCTGTTGTAGTAAGAGAACACAATATCGGACTTGGCCTGCTCCTCTGTGAACGTCTGGCCGTTGTGGCTGATGGCGAGGAGATAATTTTTTGCGACGGTGATGGCAGGCCTGTAGGTGGAAGTATTTGGTGCACGCATCCCCTTCCTGTAGCTGTCTGGTACGCGCACGCTGTCTGGCCATTGTCCGGGCAAGCGACGTGAGCCCAAGTACATGGCCCTTGAGCTCGCGGTGCAGCTCGAGCTCCCCCTGGGAGAGCGTTCTGGATTCCTGTGCGACGTCAAATTCGTAGATGATGAGCCTTGCTGCCGCCAACTGTAATCTGATGTCGCCGATGCGCGTAGCTCTCCAGCTTCTCAACGCTCGTGCTAGGGAGCGGAGTTTCTGATCAAGGCTTCTACATGCGTCCACATTCCAATCTGGTTCTCCCAAGGCCATGCGTACCGTGTCCAGAAATCCATCCATCTTGGTCCAGTACACATCAAAGCGGAAGCGTGGCCTTGCCCAAGGCTCGGAGTCGAGGACAAGCAGAAGCGGGGCATGATCCGAAGAGTCAAGAGGATAGGCACCGGAGGTGGTGATTCTGGCAAATCTCCAGCCACACTCGACGGTGACAAAGACTCTGTCCAACCGCTCCAACGTGGGCTGATCGCGTCCATTGGACCACGTGAACAGACGTCCTGATAGGTGCACCTCCTCAAGTTGTAAGTCGTCAATGACCTCCCGGAAGCTTTGCATGAGTAGGCGGCCGTTGTTTTTGTCACTGGCCTTGTAAATGATATTGAATCATCCATGGGCCGGGGCAGCTCGCACGAACGTCGCGCAGTTCCTGCAGGAAGGCCGGCTTGTGGGCACGGGTGGATGGGCCGTACACATTAGTGAGCCACCAAGGCGGCCCGTGGCCGTCCACCGGCGACATCTTGGTGGTGATGGAGAAGCGACGCGTGCAAACGGATGGAACAGACCAGAGGTCACGGCGCCAGGACGTAACTGCCCCGCCAGCCGCGCCATCAGCAGGGAGGAAGGCATAGTCAAAAGGAGCACCAGTAATATCAATGTTCACAGGTACAGGATAGGTTGGCCATCTTCGTCTCCCGTAGACACACGATGGATGCACACTGCTGTTCGACGATGTCCCTGACGGCGTTACGGCGCGCACGGCGGTTCAGGCCGCGGGCGTTCCATACAACAATGTGATTATTACTCATTGGACAGCAGTTGTGCGACGTTTGCGGGCGCAGCTCAATCCATCACCGGTACCGAAGCGGCCCAGCGGGAGCCGCGCAGCGGGAACAACTGGCGCATGGACTCACGCCGCACAGAGGGAACAGCGTCGGCGAAGGCCTGGTGGAAGTCCTCCGCGATGGACTCGTTGATCGGTGCGTCGTCGGGGCGGCCCGCCCACTTGTTGAGAAGGACACGCCGACTTCACGGCCAGGCGTTCGCTACGACGGGGGACCCAGTCATCGTCGACGGCCCTGGCTGTACGGGGCCGCGGAGGGGTGTGGATGAGCGGTTCCTGGAGGGGGAGCCGCATAGAGTCGATGAAGGCAGCGACTGATTCCTCCGTCGGAGCGCAGATGTGCTCTGTCCCCGGCGGCTGGCCGTCCACGGCCGATGGCGTGCGGTCCGCAGATATGCCGGGGATATCTGGCGCGGGGCCGAACAGGCATGCCTCCGCCGGCACTGTATCATCAGCAGTCTCCGGACGATCCTGGGCCGTGGGCCACTCGGAGCCGTCCGTTTCAGGCATGATCTCCCGCGGGTCAGTGTTCCGTGCGGGGCTCCAAGATAGGCCCAGCTCCAGTCCTCCACTGGCGTGGCGCACCTGTCGTTCGTGGCCGGCGGTTGCAGCGTCGGATGTAAGTGCGTGAGGGAGGGGTCCTCCTGCAGCGGTGCCGAGCACGGGCCGGAGTGCGACTCGAGGATGGAGAGAGAGGTCGGGCCCCAGCAGCGCCCCCAGGAATCCTTCTTCTTCATCATGGCTGGTATATCCCGGCGGCGCGATGTCGTCCTGGGCCATGCTGGGCTCCGACTCCCGGCCTACCGTCCTCAAACTCCAGCTTCACATCGTCGCTGGTCTTTCTGCGCTGGTAGAACTCAAAGGGGGAAGTGCCGTTGGTGGCCGGGCCGAGGACGGCGTCGCGGAAGCGGAGCTTGGCGTCGATGGTGTCGTAGTAGATGTTGACGCGGACGCTGGGTTTGTAGAGATTGAGGCTAACGGCGAGCTTGTGGGAGACCTCAGCAGCCGAGGAGGCCGTGGAGTTGGAGACGGTGAGGTTGGAGAGGATGGCGGAGTCGATGGTGGCGCGGATGTGGTGGGGCTGGAAGCTCGCCCAGTAGATGAGCACGACGAGGCCGACGGCGAAGAGGGACCCGCAGATGCCTTCTACGCAACAGCAACACAGGTATCCCCCTTTGCTGGACATGGTAGCTCTGCGGGAAGGAGCTTGTTGCTGATGCCTCTCGCTGGTTGGTCAACGGGGAAGGCAGGAGGAAGGAGAAGGAGCTAATTTGTGTGTGTTTTGCAGCTACGATGCTGGTGAATTCATACCAAGCTAATTGTGATGATTTCGAATATTGTAACGGCGTGCTGGACAAACTGCTAGTCACACACATGAACATACTATTGTTTTTTTAGGCTTAACGTGCTACTGCTTCACTTATATGATTAAATTTAGGGATTTGCTATAACCTAGTCGCCTGGTTTTCGCCTGGGTTTTTCAGAAAAAACCAGGCGACGTCCTCCATCCTTGGACCAGCATCCAATGGTGGGAGTTGTTGTCTATGCATGTTCCTGTCTGTACGTACGGAGCATCCCACAATGGGTCCGCGAATGAAACCACAAACCCAACCCAGGCAGCTACTGGGCCTGCCAAACCTTAACGGTCACATGAACCGAAACCCGTTAACTAAAGTTGCTGCTCATTTGGGCCAAAATCCAACTATTGGCCCAATTAAAGCATAATGAACTTCGAACAAATATGCCACTGCAACCTTACAGCAAGGGCGAATCTTGAGTGTATATAGTTACAAAACACAAATATAAAAACTGCACATTTCAAATAGTGCAGATACTACTGGTTGTCAATGCAATTATACCGTATATATAAATAATTACAAGATCCAGCTCATGCGTGTGGAGCCTGAGGCCACTGTTATGCAAATCTGCGGCTATCTTCTCCCACACCTTGCTCTTGCCATTGAGAGAAGTCTCAAGCATTAGTGGACTGTAATGTACAAAACATACCTTGAGCATTC
>CM041647.1:32627964-32649070 GCA_023333625.1 Bothriochloa decipiens | reverse complement strand
GCGAAGAGATGTATGCATGACAACACGGAATAGAGGACGGCATCAAAGGAACACCACAACCACCGCTGCAACAACTCCTCATCCCCTCTTCCATTTCCCTCCCCATATCCTAAATCAAGGAACCGACAACATCCCAAAACATATATGCAGCGGATCCCCCATTTCGGTCAATCATCCATCACAAAAGACAAATCCCCCGCCCATACATGGAATCGAGCCAGATCTAGAAGAAAAGCCTCCAAACAAACGAGCTCAAATTGAGGGAGAGGAAGCATGACTGAGTACCTGACAACATCGACGAGGAAGCACCTCCGGCGGGCCTCCAAAACGGCAAGGGAGAACCTCCGGCGGGCCTCGACGGAGAGATACACCGTAATCGCCAGAGCAATCTCCACCTCCGCCATGGACAGCGCCAGAGAAATCGCCCCCTCCTCCTTTCCTGTCTAGTGTTGTGCCCGGATTGGGATAAGCGGGTGCCTGTTGACTGTCGGAAGCGGTAGCGGGTTTGGTTACAACGTGGACCCGATACAACGTCGACCCGACAGACACGCATGCGTTGCCTGGATGCCCGTGACCGCGCGTTGCTCCGCTCAACCACGCGCGCGACGCATGTCGCGTGGACAAAACAGCAAATCCCAGGCGACCACGAGATAGGAAAAGTGTTAAATTTAAGCCATTATCGTAGAACATTAATTAATAAAATATATCATAATAAAGGGAGTAATAGTTTATACAAATTTTAAATAAGACGAGTAGTCAAAATTAGGGTTAAAAATATCAAACAAACTAAAATTTAAAATGTAGGGAGTAAACATTAACATCTCTAAAATTTGGTCAAAGCTATCTAGAATTTTAATTTAACTAGGATAAAACAAAAGTCGGCTTATTATAATTTGAAATGGAATAAGTGTTAGAGACTACGATAGTTAGAGTAAAAGGAGTTTTCAAAAGAGACGTTTTCATAAAAATATAAGACATTCAAATTGGCCATCGGGTTTAAGATGGATTATTTGGATCGGTCATGCTTTTTTTATATATATGCTTTAGAAAATATGCTTTCAATGAGTAGTTTATTTTGTTACTACTACTTCTCACAATTAATATTTGCAGACAAAAAAGAAGTGGTCAAAATGCAGAGATCGTGTCTATGACCAAATTATGTTAAGTTATGTTTATCATACTGACAGTAGCATCCCCTTGACAGTTTGGGTAGCCTACAATGTAAGGTTAGCTTTTTTGTTAGGTTAGATATATACCTCTTACTCTTAGTTGGATGATGGATTCCATGGTAATAATTATTAATTATTAATTGACCTTGACCAATCCTCCGTACCATTAGTATATGGATTTGGTAGCACAGAGAGAGACGACTTTCTTGGCAAGTAGATTGTAATATATATGATAATAACCCATAAATCCATGTGCAGGGCCAATGATCTAAGCTATCTGAGTTCATAATTCTGTGAATGCACAGCGTATGATAGCTATTATTTAGAACCATTTTTGTTCATGTACATTGTATTTGTGCATCTACTACTTGGTTTGCCTCGTTTTCTTCCAAGCTTACGAGCTGGTGGAGTGTTTGGCTAACATTTTTGGAGTTCAGCTGCACCTTGCCTGTGCGATTGGATGGATCCATTAGAATTATCATTGACCATGACCTACCCTTGGTACCATGATCACGTTTGGGCTCAAGCCAACGAAAGCAAATTAAAGTTACACTACCGTAGAGAAGTTTTTAAAGATGAATATTTTTTTATTATTTTTAAAGGAAAGCAAACGATCAAGAAGTTAGGAATTTCTCAAGCCTCAAACCCATATTACATATATATAACTCATATAGGATGCTATTTTTTATTAACATTTCATAATCTTACATTGAATATTTTGTCTGTTATAATAAATGAAATCAAATGAGAAATGTTTCTACTATAAAATTTTAGATTTTATCAAGCAATACAACTTTGGTGTAGGATGCGTGTCGCCATCCAACATTGTTAGAATACTTTAAAATTTTGAATATCAAAATATGTGAATTTAAAACAAATATTGAGACTCTAAATAACTTTGAATAAAAAACTTTGTAAGAGACGGTAAGAGAGAAGACATATGATTAGAAAATAATGAGATTTTCTATTTTCCATGTTCTAAAAAATAGCACTTGTTCAGGAAACAACCGTGTGGTATGAGATGAGATCTAACTGTTCAAATGTACGAGTCTTGAAGCAGGATCAGAGGATCACGTTATCGCCTGAACCAAAGAAAGATTTTAGGCGCCTTTTTTATGAAAAGTGGAAAATAACTTATTTAAAAACATACATGGGAATATTGATAAGTACAGAAACCATCTCATATTTTTAGCGTTCAGACTGCTCTTATACTATACTGCCCTTAGACTATTTCAGTTAGGTTACATTGTATTGTGTGCATGTAGTATATGCAAGGGAAGAAGTCGATGCTTTTGAGAAACTAGTTTTACAGTTCGGTTGAAATTTGAACAGGTCAGGAGATATTGGTGCGTATGGGAACTGCACTACTTCATCTCAAATTATACTACGTTTGACTTTTTTGACAGCTAGTTTAACCACTCGTTTTACTAGAAAAGCTAGGCAAAATATAGCTTCTTTTGCCATGGCTTGTTTTATTAATAAAAGTTTTTCAAGGATGATTTAAATTTTGTTAAAAAAAATAATAATTTAAATATGATTATGTTTGTATAGTTTTTTTTAATAAGATGATAAGTCAGATGCCCTGTGATTTAGGATGGAGGAAGTACTTCGATTTTCCCTGCTGTCTTCTGATTTTACGACCTGGTTGGAGTGCGCAGCTAGCATTTCGAGTTGAGCTGCATCCTTCTTGCTGGACTGGGTCCATTATTTATTTTATTGATGAATAACAATTGACCATGACCAAGACCAACCCTTGGCACCCTGGTTTATTGGCCGAACGTGTTTCTTGCCAGCTGCTTCGAGACTGCGTTCACACCACCAGGCCGGCGAAACCTCCTCTCTTTGGCATGCATATATAGTGAGAGACCTGGACTGTGTCAGGTCTTTTGTGTATATATTCCTCGAAGGCTTAAGGCAAGGCTGGTGTGGCTTTTCACGAGTGATTGGAACGTCTCTGTTTGGGTCACAGTTATGATTTGATTTTGGAACAGAGAAGACCGGCCGTGTCGCGGCAGAACGCCAACCCAACGCAACGAACGCCAACCCAACTCAACGCACCGGACGTGAATTGGCGTGAAATTCCGCTTACGCGCGACGTGGGCAGGCACGCAGCTACCGGCGGAACGTGCCACCAAGGTGAGCCCGACGAGGCCGTGTCTTGCCGAGGTGTGTGTGCGTGGTAGCCCTGGCGCTGGCGGTGGCTGGGCACACCATCACAGTCCGTGCGCGGCAGTAGCATTTCTGCTTTCCTGGAACGCTGGCGGCGTGGCGGGACATGAAGGCGGCTGATGTAACATTGTGGCCTTAACCATATTCACGTTGTAAACCAGGGATCCTCCCATGTCAAAATCCTGCATTTGTGTGCGATTAGAACAGAGGGCAAAAAACAAGGACTTCAGGCCAAAAGCAATGAGCATGAACAGATCCCATCCAAATCTAAAGGATCATTATAATTTTCCTCAAAGTAAAAGGATCATTATAATTTCCCCTGCCTTGTCACACTAATATCTTTATTTATTTATTTCATTCAAAGGGGGAGAAGAAGTGAACCAAATCAACAATAAATGCCAGAATTACCCCCAAAAATATATTTTTTAGTCTCAAATAAAAGAGAGAAATGGATTGTCTGAGTAATCGGGAGGCTTATATCCATAACAACCGCATAAAGGCATAAAGGGTACAGTTGTAAAAATGATAAGAGCAAGGAACAATTTTCATTGGGCATCAGGCACATTTCTTTTAGCATCATATGATCTTGCTCTTGTATTGCATACAAGCAAGTAGGTAGTTAAAGTTTGGTTGTGTTGTTATCATCACCAAAAATGAGAAAATCGTAAACATCATACACCCTAGCAAGGACCTAGGACTAACAATGTTTGCTAGTATACATGCGCCGGATTTCTCCGGTGGGTGTAGCAGAAAATCCACTAGAGAGTTATAATCAAGGGTTACACTTCCACTAATTAAACATGCACGATGACACAAGATTTCTCCAGCTGAGTGGTCAACGGGAGCTGTCCGGTGTGCTCTACTTTTGCAACTTGAGCTTCCATTAGCTAATGTGCTTGTTATATATATATATATATATATATCCCTTTTGGTCTGCTATTTGGAGTGCGATGGAGCTCAAGGAAGCTATATTTGAGCTGACGATCATAGATTTATGAGATAGAGACCATATGCGCTTAAGAGAAATTAGGCAATTAAAAAACTATTTGCGTTAGTTCTTAGGCTAGTTAGAGGATACGTTAGAGTTTGTTCTAGGTTGAGGCCTAGTTTCTAGTGAGGTTTGTATGCCTCCTTAGCATCTGTGCTTGCTCATATTAAGTGTTGTAGTCATTGGGGCTTGTAAGGTGCTTGAGACGCTCTAATTGAGTTTTTTAGAGTTGTTGTAGGTGGTGTATGAGGGATGATGTAAGGCTTTGATGTTTTGACCAAAACTTACCTAGTGGAGACATTAGGGAACCGTCTTTGAGCACTACCAGAAGCCGGATTTGCCTTGAGTGCCAAAAACTGTCCAGGAAAGGGATAAAATCGCCAAGAAATGATCCTTGACCACAAACCGTCAAGAGAACACACTCAAGGATAGAAGCTAAGGGAAATTATTTTCTTTGACGGTTTTGGCACTCAAGGAAATCATCTTTAGAGGCTAGCCGCCAAGGAAACTATGACATGACTTAATCTGCCGAAGGGCCAAGGAAATGTTATGATCACCAAGTAAATTAATTTTCTTGAAGGTCGACAACCTCCAAGGAAACACTCGAGACAACCAAGGTAATTGTTGTTTCCTTGGCTACCATCCACCGTTTCCTTGGCGGCGAGCCCTCAAGGAAATTGTTGCTGCTAAACCAAAAAAATCCTTTTTCATAATTTCATGATTCCAGTTGTTGGAACATGACATTAATATAACCATTTTATTATCGATTACAACCATGACATTGGTTGTGATATATCCAAAAGATACAAGAATATTATGTACATTCATCATGCATGCTTACATGAAACTCAACTACCATACCACTAAGCCACTCATGGTTTTCTACAGTTATAGGGATATCATCAATTCTTGTACTAGTTCTAATCTTAATATTAGCATTGTCTTTCTCCACCTCCAGTACCCTAAAAAATGTCCATACACAACTTATACAGTTAGTAACTATTTGTTTTGGCCCCATGAGATGTGCAAAAGATAAAGCTGAAGGTACAACACACATATAAGGTAGTAGTATATTTTGTTAATCAGCTGCCAACATGGATATGTGTTGGGTACCTAAATTAGGGGCACCCAAATCCACCCATTAAAAGAAACAAACCCCCGAAGACTCTGCAGCTTAAATCCCACAAGCAACATACAACAAAACCCAACCAATGAAAGCGACATCGGAGCACTCCTCAGTCCGAACCTCCCGATCCGTACGAGGCCCCTTCGACAGGGCACCTCGACTGACAGAGGCACCTTGGGTGCGAATGACCCCAGGTCAAGCAGCTCGACCCCCTCTCTTTCACCTACCTGCAGACAAAACTCAGGGCATTTAATGTGCCCAACTACTCCCACCTGCCTTCATGGCTATAACTACATCAACAGAAGAAGAATACTGTGGTCAAACCTACTTTTACCACCCATCCCCCGACGTGCAGTGATTTACCTATCACTATTATGCAATGTCGGGCACTGTTCCATCACCGATGCCCCCTCGAGACACAATATGATAACAATCGTTTTCCAGGGTTCCTGGGGCTCGGACTTATCCACTCCACGTCGACCCCCTCCTCTTCTCCCCGACCTAGCCTCGAGCGCCGCCGGTCAACAATTGAATAGCGCCGCACGTCTCCAACAGGGTTTTGCACGCCCCTAACAGGAGCTCGGGTCTTTCACCGACCATCACCGACATCACTGTGACACCCCCGAAGGACAGGAGGCCATGCCCGAAACACGTCGCCGCCATCATCCCAGCGTCACCAGGCCACGCCATCTCTAATGTGGGTTCACCCCTAGGGTTTTCTGTACACCTGAGCCTCCCCTTGAGCCTATAAAAAGGGACGCCAGGGCTAGTTCTGGTGTAGGCAGAAGATAGTAGCTCAAGTCCTAGACTTCTGCTCCCTAAAACCACAACCTTCGCTCACTTGTAAACCCCTTGTACAAGCACTTCGGTGCAAGGCAATATAAGTATATATACAACTCACACCCCCCTGCAGCTGGACGTAGGGCCTTCTCTTGCTCGAACCAGGATAAAAAACCCATGTATTCACCTTGTATCACCATCCAGATTAGGAGCATGCATCATTATTCACTAGTTGGGTTATGGTCTGCGGGACCAAACACCAACAATATGATTCAGGAAAAACCCCATCAATATACAATAGTCTAGGTCTTAATAATTGCAAGCTTCAATGAGATTCAGGCCTCAATTGTCTAATTGATATACTCAATTAGCCAGAAAGAATCTTTAACTTCAGGAATTATTACTTCCTCACAGGGGAAACACATGCCTAAGAACATAACCAAAAAGTGCTTACCTTGGCAAGCAGCTATTTCTCCGGCAGCGGTAGCCATGATATTCCCAACCATGTAGAGCTCGTGTCAAACCCTCCACCACTATTTTCTATAGTTTAAATGAATTTCTATGTGCTTGTTAAAAGTTATTCCGAAATGAACTGCCTATAGCTCTAATTAGATTAAAAAAATCATAAAGCATATTTTGGATCATAAGTTTATTTAAGTCAATATATTTCAATTAGACAAAAAAATCATTTGTTTACTAAGAATAATTCATACTTCTATCTCCAAACTACCATAAGATAATATTTAATAATATCTAAACTTTGTAGAAAATTCTTACGAACTTGCATGAACAGATGGTTTGATGTATAATATTTGTATAAAAAATCAAATGATTTAGACAAAGTGACATTATACATTGTTAACAAATAGATATATCCCTCATAGAGTTGCGTAACTAGATGAGAGATGTATCCATATGTGAAAATTTTGAACAAAGTGGCACTATACATTGTTTATATGAGTTGAAAATTTTATGCCAAGTTAATACAACCATGTTATGATCTCGTGCCAAATTTTAGGATTTTTACACACCTTTAAGATATTAGTATTATTATTTAGTTGGAGACACCAAAATAGTTCTATGCATTGACCTCAAAAAAATTCAATAACCCCCAAGGAAATGATAATTTACTTGATGGTTTCTAATAACACCCAAGGAAATGAGTCATTACTTTGGAGATAACCAGAAACCGTCAAGAAAATACCCATATTCCTTGGCGGTTTACTTCAACTGCCAAGGAATATTTGTTTTCTTGAATGTCCAATAGCACAGCCAAGGAAACTGCATTTTCCTTGACGATTCGATTTTGGTTCCTAAGAAAATTTCTAGCCGTCAAGACTATTCCAGTTTGATGTAGTGGAGAGGCTTGGTGAAGACTAACATGTTTGTTGGAAAGGCCTATGGGATCCAAGTGCGTATTGGAAAGGCTTATGATGAGCTACAACAAAATTACATTTCTACTCTAGTTTGCTAGCTTAGTTAATAGGATTGCAACCTACTAATAAGGGACCTAGCTATTCATCCTCTCTTAGAGGTAATACTCCAGGTATAAGTTGTAGTATGTGAACTTTACGCAAGCTAGGCCTACACCTATACCTAAAGGCACATGACACACCTTGACCATTGCAGAACATCCGTGTTTGAGGCTGCAAAGAAAATAGAAAGAAAACCCAGTGCAAAATCCTCGTTGATCGAGCGGGTCTTGAACATAGGTCTTGGTGCTTATCTAAGCAAACAAACCCGTCCAATGGTATAACATAACTACAGGTTCAAGAGTAGCATCGTTACATGTACCATCATACGTATAGTTGTCTGTACTCTTTACCAATATAAGCCAACAATCAATAACAAACTCTTACATGAATCGAATGGATAGGAACACACACCACACAATAGTTAGTCATCAAATAGTAAAGCACCAAACTGACCAAAGCACACTACTCATTATAACATCATCACCGTCAGTAGACACTGCACCGATCGCCGGAGGCAACAACGCCACCAAAGCCACGGTGGCGGCCCTCCGTCTTGACCGGAATGCTGAGCGAGCATCGTATCCTCGGCTTTTGTCGTAGCTTGAACATCTTGAACACGTACCTGACACGCACGTCCACATCCATCTCCAAGGTCACCAGCTCCCGGCCGACGTCGCTGCTAACGGTGACGCCGCCGCCGCCGCCGCTGAATCATCCTCAAATTTTCCACAAAGGGAAAATTCACAGAATGGATAATAATGTGAAATTATAAGCTATCACATTATTATACAATAGTTGATATTCAAATTCATACATCAAAACTAGATAAAGGAGTAACATAATAGGGCTTACATCATTCATTACATTGCCACATGGCGAATCATCAGAGTACAAACTTCTAGAACAGCTGCGGAAGTAGAAGAGAATTTGTGGAAGGATCTTCATCAACCATCTTGAGCGTAGGCACGAGACCATCTATTCCTTACGTTTCCATTCATCACTATGAAGCAAGTAAATCTGCACACTGCCAGATGTGTGCAGGCCATGGTCAGCACCGATAAGCTTTAGTGGAAAAGAAACAAGGGATCTGGCGATCCTATAGTTTTGGCTGTGGTTTTCCTATGCATGCAACCAGTAATAAAGTTATAACAATAAGTCAGGTTTTAACACATACCCATCCCACACATACACCTTCAACCACCATCCTATCCATCCCAGATCCATCACCACCACCATCACCATCAAGACTCACTCTCAAGTCGACCAGGCCAACTCCCTCTCAGCCAGTCTCAGCGGCCCGCAGCCCTCAACCTAGCTCACGGCTGGAAACAACTCTCAGGGGAAGATAGAACACTCCACTCACTAGTCCGATGCAAGCGGAACATAGAAAAGGTCCATAGCCGATGAATCGGCATATGTATCGATCGATCAACCATAACACTCTGCAGAGGTTTCACTAATCCACCAGATAGCCATCATAGGTGTGGTACCCACCTAGGCAGATTCCGGGCGTCTACTGCCATAGAACGATGCCATCCTACCTCTCAGCCCTGGAACACCCTTAGAGTGGCTGATACTATGAAGAGTCTATCTCATGATCCCATTCCCGCAGAGCATCATGATCATCTCGAAAGGGTGTGAGACATCATCATGCTCCTACCTCCCTGACACATGCTCGCCTGATAGTAATGGCATCGATCTATCCAGCGGTTCGGCCGTCTTCCCCCAATGGAAAGAGAGTGGAAAGCAAGAGATTCCTATGATTTAGTTACCAGCGCAATAGTTCCTAAGTGTGACCAAGCCAAGATGTCTTCTCCAGGGTTTATCTTTAACGTGCTACCATGGCACCTTCGTCCTAGGCTCCACACCTCAGAGGCTCACACCCAAAGACTACCATCGCATCCAAGTTAGTCTGCCACAGACTGTTCTTCATGGGAATGTCCAGATACATTCCCCGACAAGACTCGCTCCAAAAGCTCGTCGTAGCTCCCGGCTCGATCGACTCAACCCTCACCCTACACCCTGCCGTAAGTTCCACCCCAAACCCAGATACAACACCATCAGCTCACATACCCATCTGATCCATCAACACACACCCCAAACCTGGCATCCCTACCAGGCCCTCTCAGGGTTCATCACGTCGCATCAAAATATAAGCGAGTGAAGTATATATAAAAAGCAGACAAGCATGTGGCTAACATAACAGCAGGTAAGCAGGTGAAAGGTTGTGACAAGATAGGGCTATCAAGTAAAATTCTATCATGCAAACCTATCTTAGGTGTAAGCATTGCATAAAAGTAAAGCACTAGCAATTCTAGTTATTAGCCATGTCTAATAGGATTTCTAGGAGAAGGTGCTGCCATGACACCTGCGCTGTCGAGGTCATCGTGGTACGAGTCATCTTCCGTCAATGTAGTTGTTCAGTAGAAACTCCTCCTTGGTGTTCGTAGCCTTCTCCCTTGGATCGCTCCTCGTTTGACTCTGAAATCGAGACATAATAGTCGCGTAAGCAACTCCTATAGAATAGCACAAAGAACGAACAAATATCGAAAAGATCCAAATGCACTCAAACATTAACTCAAGATGTAGAGCTCGATTTATAAAAAATTTAGATGCTTGTTTCATATTTTTCTGAGTTTGTATGAATTAGTTATGATTTTCTGAAGATTTATATATATTCTAAAAAAGAAAAAGACTGGATTATCACCAGGCCAACACGTGGCAGCACAGGGATAAGCCACGTGGCGCTTTGCTACCGGCCAGAACTAACACAGCGAATGACATGTGGGACCCATGATGACGTCACGCTGACGTGGCTAGAAGCTAACGTGGGAGTGGGGTTGGCTGACGTCATCGCTAACATGTGGGACCACGCTGACGTCACATGCTGATGTCATCGTTGACTGGTCAACGGTCAACATGGGCCCATAATGGGCCGTTGTCAGGCCGTTAGTGGGCCTGGTGGGCAGGGCATGGACCGGGCCGGGCCCAACACGTGGCGCGCTGTCGATCTGACATGTCATCCTCCTAGATCTGAACTGGGCTTCAAGCGGGTCGAGTCCACGGGGACGGGTCCACTATGCACCAGCGCTCTTGGATCCCCCGTTTAGCCTCTGGTCCACATAGACCGGTTGCATGGACCCATCACCAACTTCTCCCCATCCTCTGCTTTCTTCCTCCCGGCGACGCGGCTTGCCGGCGACGGCGAGTTTCTTCAATCGAGTGACCTGGCTAGCCTCCGGTGAAATTGATGGGTGCTTGAGCATCGTGGCATCATGGAGATCGCATTGAGATACTTCTTGGCGGTTGCGGGGCCTCCGACTGCTCTGTCCGTGACAGCGGCAATAAAGTCACGATGGCGGGCGGCGACAGCACGACTATGAGGTGCGCGGGCTTCATTGACTAGCTCGACGGCTTCGCGGTGGCACGGTGAGCTTGGTGGTGGCCTTCAAGGTGGCAACTTGGCTCCGGGCGACGCTGCACAGGATGGTCAGCAGCTCATCGACGGCGGCGCTCGGCTACGGCTTCACGGCATCCAATTCCAAGGCAGCTCGGGCTCGGGAGTGCGACTGGGGTCGCCCAACACCCTTCCAAAGTACCGGCGGTGACCATCTTCCACAGAGGAGCCCGCGCGGGTGGTGACGCCCACAGCGGAGCTCCGGCGCGGTCGCGGTGCGCGGCACGGCTCCGAGGAGGGCTTCCCGGCCCCCATCTTTCCCTCCAGCAGATGCAGCACGTCTCAGCAGTCTTCGGCGTCAGCTTCTTGTCCTCCACGATGGTCAGCGTCAACGGGGAATGGCGGCGCTCAGTCAGCACTCTAGAGTGGCAAGGCAGCGGCATGGCGGCGTGACGACGGTGCTCTGGTGTCGCTTCCAAATGGCTAGCGTGCGCATGGCGTACAGAAAAGCGAGGCGGAGACAGTTTTCAAGATGATGCAGCGTGAGGCTCGGTGGTGCGGCGGCAAGACGTCCTCGCCGCGGCGGCGCTCGGCCATGCCGGCGTGGCTCGGAGTCAAGCGATACAGCAGCTAGCAAGCGCGCGTGCGTACAAGAAGAACAAGGCTCGGCCGAGCTCGTGCGTGCGTGTGCGGGTGTGCCAATAGGCCGGCTATGGCCTCGGCCTACGCACCCACGAGGCGGGGCGCCATGGCCGGCAGCAAGGGGCAGAGAGGAAAGAGAATACATGGCGTGCTCATCGGCGTTGATGTGGAAAAGGAGTTGCGGTACCACGTCCAACAGCTCCGGCGAGGTGACGGCTTGCGGTATGGCTCCTGCTCCGTGGCTCTGACGCGCAGCTGTAGCTCCGGTGCGGTGGCGGTGGCGGACTTTTTCTTCTTCTCTGGCGATGGCTCCTTTCCCGTCCCCTTTCTTCCCCGTCCTTTCCCCTTCACTGCTCCCTTCTTCTTCCTCCGCTTGATGCTCGGACTGGTGGATGGCAAGGCCGTGGAGCAGCGGTGTCGGTGCAGATGGCGGTGTTGCTACACCGACAGTCGGCTCTTCCTTTTCCCGTCTTCTTCTTCTCCCATCTCTCCCCAATTCTCCAAATTCTTCAAATTGGTTGCTTGGTTGGTGGAATTGGAAGCCACCCAGACGGCGGCGGAGCTCTATGAACCCTAGGGCTTGTGGCGCTGCTTATATAGGCCGGCGGCCGAGGCTTCAGTGGATCGGATGAAGTTCGGAGCGCTCGGGCGATCAAGCGGCTCTAGGTGCCTCAGGGGTCACTGTCGAGTTTGGCTAGGTCCCATATGGCCGCGAGATAAGGTGCCGTTGCTACCAAGGAAACGGGGAGAGGCAGCAAGGTGGGCGTGGGACACACCATGTGCACGGCGCGCACGTGAGAGAGGCCTCACGCCGTGGGCATCTTGTGGTCGAAGCGCTGTCAGGCCCACGACGCTTGCGTGGCGTTAGGATAGGATGGCCAGTTGGCCAGCTTGTCGCGATGCGGGGAAGCTTGGCGTGGGGGCGGTCGCGGCGGTGCTCTGCTTCCTGCTTTGCGAATCAGAACGGCTGGAGAGGGGGACTGGTGAGAAAAGATGACATGTGGGTCCCTCGCACGAGCCCACAAGTCAGTGGCAGCGGCTGCCTCCTTGGCATGATGCAGGACGCGGGACGCGGCTTCCTTGCTGGGCCTGGCTTCGTGGGCTGGCCGGTGTAGGGGAAGGAGAAAAAAAGGATGGGAGGAGGTGGTAGGCCAGACTGGGCCGTTCGGCAGGATTGGGCCAGAATGGCCTTTTCTTTTATTCATATATCTTCTTCTCCTTTTCTATTTTCACATACTTGTATATATATATGTATGTATAGGTATATATATATAACGTGTCACTTGTAAGTAGTCAAATAGTGAGCATACAAGGCCCTGGGGTATATGGGGGTATCATTCCCCTAATATTTATTTATTAAGCATAGATATTGTTGTTACTTTTTATTAGCATCACATAATAACCTCATATAAAATCCAAATCACATGTGGAATTATAATGCATCATGCATGCTTGTCTATTGCAACATGAAGACTCAACTAGAGAGATACTGAGCTATAAGATGCATTGGATACAAGGTTCCACTGAGGGACCTAGAGCAGGATGTGGAGAGTTAGAGAAATATGATGGGTAAATTAGAGAAGGGAAAAGCTCTAGGGGTAGTCCCATGAATTATATGTACAAGGAAACACATGGGTGATTGTCTAAAGTAGCAAATAGAATCACCTAGTGAAACATAGATATGAGACATAGATAGGAAATCAAGAGGTGCATTGGGTATGTGATTCCAATGTAACAAGATGAAAGGTTTTAGAGGAGCATGATGGGAAATTGAATAAGAGGGAAGTTTTAGAGTCTAGTCTCATGTGGCATACGTATAAGAGTACAACATGGTACTTGACTCATGAATCAAAGAGGTAAACAAGTGGTACATTGGATACATGATTCAAATATAAAGGCTCTAAGCAAGGTGAGGTAATTAGATAAAAAGAGCTCTGGAGTCTAACCTTGTGCAACATGAGTACAAGGGTGCCACATTGAGGCTTAACTCATGACACAATAGGTGCTAGACAAAGGGTGTTTATCACATATGGCTTAAGATTATATTAAGTCACATGTGATGATGATGTTACCTAGTGTAGCACTAATATATGTGCTAGTTTTAAAAGGGGCAGGGTTCCTATATGGCACACAACATACATGGGCATGTTTTTTAAAAAAAATTTGTTGGTTGCATTTTTCAATGTTTGTAATTTTTAGGGTTGTTACAGTCCTACCCCCTTATCGGAATCTCGACCCCGAGATTTAAGGAAAGTAGTACTGTGCAAAAAGAGACAACGTGATGTTCACTCGAAGTCTGGCTTCTTGTTCTTCGTTGCTTGACGTAGTTGCACCATTGAGTTGCAAGAGTGTGTAGTGACTTCTTGTCCTCTCGGTTCAAGTCCTTGATTGTGTATGGTCTAGTTTGAAGTTATTGTAGTTGTTCTGAGTGGTTGCAGTTGCTGAAAGTTCCAACACGTGACTAGCAGGGAGGGAAGATGTAGATCAGATCTTCCTATTGGGAAAAGCGTGCATTAGGAGCTAGGTTTCAACACGTGACTACTGTTGCTGCTGCTGCCGCCGCTGCTGCTGCCGCCGCCGCCGCCGCCGCCGCCGCCGCCGCCGCCGCTGCTCCTACTACTCCTCCTGCTGCTGCTCCTACTCCTGCTCCTCCTGCTGCTCCTCCTGCTGCTCCTGCTGCTACTCCTGCTCCTGCTCCTGCTCCTGCTCCTGCTACTGCTCCTGCTCCTGCTACTGCTCCTACTACTGGTGCTGCTGCTGCTGCTACTGCTACTACTGCTGCTACTGCTACTGCTACTGCTACTGCTGCTGCTGCTGACTACTGCTACTACTACTGCTCCTGCTCCTGCTCCTGCTACTGCTACTGTTGCTGCTACTACTACTGCTGCTGCTCCTACTCCTCCTCCTGCTCCTGCTCCTGCTCCTGCTCCTGCACCTCACACTGCATATAATAGAGCAGGGAATTGCATCATATAGTCACCAAAATTCAGAGTAGTTCTTATGGAAAAAGGTAATTGAAGAAAGGAAGCTTCACTCACCCTGCTGAATGTTGCTGCAGTCTCACAAAAAAAAACTAACTGTGTTTAGCCTCATAGTCTCCTCCCTGTGCATAGAAATGAGAATGGAATCATATATACGTTGGCATGATTAACATGTGTTGAATTCATAAATAGCTGCTGCCTTTACATTTTACCAAAATCATCCAAATTTGATGTCATTAGGTGCCAACCAAAAAGCAAAATAAGAAGGCCAGGTGCAAGAATCTCCATACCTAGAGCCAACTCTAGCTGACTTAGTTTCATACTTGGTGTAAGATGCATCCATAATATTATTCCCTGATTTATTAACAAACTTCAATCCACATTCTACAGGAAGACCAAACCAAATTTTGCTCATATAAGCATACAACTGGATTTATATCTACAGATAGCCAAATAGCTTAAATTAGGGTTTCAGTGCTAAGTTTTGCACAAAAAGATGGGAAGAGTTGGGGTTGGGGTGGCTGGCAACGGGCGGCGAGTGACGGATGTGGAGCAGAGCTGATGGAGGATTAGGTTTAGGGGTTTTTTCGTTTTTATTTTTTTATTTTACTTCCCTTTCAATTTCATACCGTGCCAATACCAAAAGGAAGCTCCAATGCCGGGCACCAGCATTTATTTTTTCTGTGTGTATACTAATTTTAATTTGTGTATAATACAAAAACCGAGAATAATTGCATTTTTTAGTGTTTGTACAAATTTTTTGATGAATTAAAAACTATAGATAGAATAGAATAATTTTAATTTTCCTATGAGTGTATATTTTTCATGTATGTATTGGAAAAATCATACACCAATAATGTGGGTTTTGGTTTTCTTTGTGATGGTATATTCTAGAACATTCTCAAACAATAGAATAATTAGAGTTTTTTTGTGCAGACTAGAAAAACGCACAGAAAAACTCATCACTCACACGACAATTCGATCACTCGTAGGACAATTCGAGTTTCACAATCACATGTCTCTGAAATTCTTATAATGTGGAATTACAAATAAAATAAGAAGCATTGATCTCTTGAGTGGACCCATTACAGTATTACCGATCCATCGATAGGTGGATCCATGGACAGGATCATGGATGACTTAGCTTGTCGAACTTCATCGGACACCAAACAAAAAGGGGAAACCAAATTTCATGGACAGGCATATACATGCATAGTACATATAGATGCATGATCTATCGGCCATGCATGGATACGCAGATGGCTTTTCCATTGCGCGCAAGTTCGATTTCAACGCAATTCTTCATGGACTCCCATTTGGGGCGTCCATCTTGTCGCCCACATTTGGGTCCTTGGGTTTTCCATTACGTGCGGCTTCGACCCCAGCGCAATTCTTCATGCACTCCTCCGTACTCATGGCGAGTGGGCCTGCAATCTGGGAACACGCGAGCTTACAGTCCATGGCAGTCACCGGAGGGGCAGCCTCCAGTGCGAGCGTGACAAGCAGTAGCGCAGCCACAACAAGGACCATCTTCTTGGATGCCATCTTTGAAAGCTTCCCTTTTTGTGGTGGCAGATGGTTTTATTGATGTGAGATGTTGTATCTAGTGCCTAGGCTTATATAGGCCAGGGGGAGTAGTAAATTGGGGAACAACAAGCGTGTATGTGAGGCCATGAGAGCTTCACGCTCTACCATGTAACTATGTGCATGCATGCGTGCATTTTGAGCATGCATGTGCGCCTTTAAGTTTAGGGGATCCGAGAAAACAGAAAAGCCATATATTGTGTATGTGATGTGTTTAGCTTTGTTGCCATTGGATGTACAAACCCATCATCATCTGTGCATTGGATGTACACACTCATCATCATCTGTGTGCAACTGTGCCTTTCTTAGGATCGTATGAGTCGTCGTATTGTTCTGTTTTGTATCTGTTTTGTCAATGACTTACAAGCTAATTGAGCCCACATCTATGGTGGTTTTGGAAATTGCACCATTGATTTTTTAGGTCAGCTTTAGTTAATGTTTTACGTGAGCTCATTTGCATTTCCCCTTAGGCCCATCTCAGAAGAAAGGAGTTTCATCTCTTGGCACGATTACCAATTCTTTATAAGTCATGAAACTATACATTAAGGATAGATGCATGATTCATCCATGTTTTGTTTTATTTTATATGATGTAGAATTTTTTAAAACAATATCATAAAGTCTCCACTAAGAATGGCCTTAGAGCAGGTATGAAAGAAAGGGATGGAGATTGAGAGAGTGTGGAGGAAAGAAATTACGGACGGAGATTGAGAGAGAGAAGAGCCTGGCTCTCTTTAAATAATATGTCCCCTTTATAGTTTTCTTGCGATAGTTTGTTTGGATGCATTGATAAAATCAAGTGGCATTTTAAAATGAGTTTAAAAGGTTAACTTAGGCAAAAGATGGTGGTTGTCTAGTGTGACAACACTTTGGAGTTGGTGGATGTTCAAAATGTTTGAAAACAGTTTGATTCAGAGTTTGTAAATAAGCTCTCTAAGGCGTGTCTAGTGGACTAGCTAATCTCATGCTTAGGCATCGGATTATTTTGGTGTAAAGGGGTGCACGTGCACTAGGGAGTTGAACACGGGACTGAGCGCCTTTTGGTCAGACTAGCCATCCAAGCGATTGAATCTCTAGGTGAAAGTACCATGTTTTGTTTTGGTAATTGAGACAACTTGTGTGATTAAGCTAGGATAGGTCCACACCAAGATGGTGAGCAAGCAGGTTTGAGATAGTAGATGAAGGGTGATTTCATTCAACATGAAGCAATGCAAGCTCTCTCTTGGAAAAAAAAGAAAAAAACCAAAATCCAAGTTTGTTTTGTTGATCAAGATGCAATAGAGTGTATGAACGGGTTTAGGATAGATAGCTATACTATTAAGAGGGGAATTTCAACGTTATCGGTTATCTAAGTGCCACTAGATGTGAAAATACATTGCATATGCATATATAAGACCTTGTCACTTTGTGAGAATGAAGTGAAAACTATTTGAAAAATGTTTGTCAAAAAGCTAATTCGATCACTTGCACACATGTTGGAATATTTGTGGAATTGGCACAATTTCATATGTTGGGTGGCATGATACTATGCTTTCCTAGCCATTGGAGGCGATCAACAGCTAGTTTCCAACTAAGGCATGCACGGTAGCATTGTAGTGAGCATCATATCAACATTGACAGCATCAGAGCATGTGTTATTGCTTAGTGTTAGTCATCGTAGCATATAGTCTTCTGGTGCCAATCCAATGACATCAATTGATCTGATGCCTCCATTTTTTGCTGAATGAAAGTAGCCAAATGGTTACATTTCCAAAAAAACGAGACCCAACCTAGGAGGAACTAGGTAGTTTTCATTAAGAGAAATAGACACCCAAATTCGGTCCAAGATAGGATTCAAACCTGGGTGGTTGGTATATTTGCCTCACCTCTCACCCAACCAAGTGAGCCAGGCTCACTTTCCTTATATGGCTACATTTCCATGAGGGCTTATGATAAATAGATATTGGTTGGCTCTTGGAGCTCTCTCTTAGCATTCCAAGTGAACCAACACCTTTGCGAACATCCAAAAAACACCCCCACTCATCTTTTGACTTGTTCTTGATCTAAATAGATTGGGAGAGAGATCTAGTGCATTTTCTTTGGAGTTTTGCATCTAGTGGCACTAGTTATTCGATTGGGTTGTGGTTTTCTTTTTTACTTTTTGTGGTTTCCCATCACCTAGATGGCTTGGTGGAGCTACGATCATTGAGGAAGAGTTTTTATTATTTTGTGCTTCCAAATGTTGTGAGAGGTTTTGATCCCACCTCGCGGAGTGCAAAAAGGATACCTTAGTGGAATGCTCATGGCTAGTTAGAGTGCACCATTTTTTGTGATTCTTGCAACATCCTTGGCGGGTCTAGCTTGTTATTCTAGTTAGCTTGTGAATCGTCATTTGGGGACTCACCATGGTAAGGACGTAAGATACTAGTAGGGAATCAAACCTCGAGGATAGATCTTGTGTCATCATTGCCCTTGTTGGTTTGCCATCTGCACACACTTTTCAATACTTTGCAATTACTTGTGTGTGTAGTTGTTTGCCTTGAGCTAGAGATGCATTTAACTAGTTTTATTTGCTCTCTTTTAGTGGCTCACCTCTACTGTAGCTCTTGTGATTATAGCTTGTGTGGTGTATGTGCTCTAGACTAGAAGCTAAACTACTAGATTTGTGTAGGGGTTGTCAATCAGGGCACGAAAAACTGAGAATCGAGAACTGAACCAAACTAACTAAAACTGAAACTAAACTAACCGAACTGATCAGCTTTGGTTCCATGTTTGGTTCTAGGATCCCAGGAACCAAAATAACCCAGGTTAATTCAGTTCTAGGCATTGGTTAACCGAAATAACTAGAACTAACCAAAGTCGCAATTAGAAGGCCCATGAGATACGGCCTAGCCCAACACCCTACTTCTAAATCTCCGCTTCCCACCCTTCCGTAGCCATCAGGTTTCGTCTCCCCGACCCCTAATCCCATCGCCACTGCTACCCTCTCCGTCGCCCAGCCCCCCGCTCCCTTCTCTGACGCCCACTCCTCAAATCCATCGCTGAAGTTGCACCCGGCATGGCAAGCCGCACGATGCAGAGCAGAGCAGGACGGGGCGAGGCTACTCGCACATCATCAGGGCGTGGCTGGGCGAGTTGCGCGTATCGGCGACGAGGCAAGGTGAGCTGCACGGCAGCAAGGCTGGGTGAGCATCACTGTGGCGAGCAGGGCGAGGTGCTCGGCTGCGCATGATGCACTGGACCATGGGTGTGGGAGAGGCAACTATTTTTGATCTATAACCCAAAAACAAGTTCTTCATCGATTTGTTCATCTGCTAGAACATATATTTGATTTGTTCTTCGTCTATGCTAGAACAAGTGATTTTTGTTGCTCTTTAACTTGGATGTGGATTCTGTGATTTTTCTTCTTTGTTCAAAGCACCTTGGTCAGTTCAGTCATAACTGAAACCGAACCGAATTAACCGATCGGTTGCCATTCCTTAGGTAACCGAATTTGTCAAGAAACCAAGGAACTGTACTAATCGGTTTTGGTTAACCGAATGCCCAGGATGAGGGGCTTCTCACACACCTAGAGCAAGGAGGAGCAAGGGGAACGGAAGGATAAGAGATTGAAGGCCATTGTCAGCTACTAGAAGCCATGGAGAGCATCTAGAATTTGCCATAAGAGGTTGTGGATAGAAGAGGGAGGAACCCTCTTCTCGAAGTGGCTAGGAGCCGACAACACCGATGAGGTGCCAACTCTCTCACTTGCTCTTGCGACGTTTTCTTTCAGTGATCCATCCAAGCCAAGTAAAATTCCAACATATGTAATCACTCACATTTGCTTCCAAAAATTGTAGCTTCGGTTCCAGATTTGGTGTTTGATTTATTCCTAGATTTAGTATTCTGTAGGGTGGGCGCCAGGTGCCAGGTGCATGGTGAGTAGGGTGACCAATACGGAGGCGAGCCGGGCACATTGCACGGCGACCGGCAAGGTACAAGCACTGATGGTCCTTCACACCGGAAACGAGCATGCCCCGTCGCTGAAATTAACTAGAGGTTCCTTAGCTTTTTGTGGTTAGTATGATAATATGTTTCTCGTCCAAGGAATACTTTCGCTATCAATCATGTTACTTTTATTTTAATTTTTTCTCACTTATTCCCCTGCTCTCATCCCTACCTAGTGGTGGAGGATGAGAGACTCAGCATGTAGGATGACCTCGAGGGGCGGGTGGGTGAGGCCCAAGCCCCTCCTATCACCTCCATGACAATGGAATCCCTCCTAATTTGTTTTGGGCATATCCGCATAAAAGAGAGCAAGGCGTGGCGAGGTTGATGATGCCTTCAACCTTTTCTTATTAAATCATAGATTTGCAATGGAACAAAGTTGATACATAGAAAAATTGCCACTAAAATTACACACTTCTCTAGGTGGTGGGCCTAAGACCCTTGGTATTATTAATTAGAACCCTCCATAAAGTAGGGACTTGAATTAAAGAATTATGAACCCTGTTTTTTGTCAGGCACCAAAAGTGAAGTATGAACCCTGTTTTGAGATGCTTGCAAATAAAAACAACAAGCGTCCATCTTCAATGGCTGGATTACATTTTACATGTCGTCCATGGATCGGTGGATCCATGCATGGACCACGGGTGACTTGTCGAACACAAAGAGGTCTCAGACGCCAAACGAAACGTGGGAAACCAAATTACATGGACAGGCTAGGCCAGCATATACACATATCACGTAGCGTCGTAGCCTGCCGGCGGTTACTGCTGTATCATCACGAGGTACATACATACATACATACATACATACATACATACATACATACATAC
>CM041647.1:32594561-32625728 GCA_023333625.1 Bothriochloa decipiens | reverse complement strand
TTAAACAATGGATTGCATGATTTGAAATGTGACGAATATCGTATTTTTTCTGAATAGATATGCAAAACTTGTGGCGGACGGAGTTTTAGAAAAAACGAGGTCGCCCTAGAGAATTATATCCCGATGTGTCTAGCAAGGATGCTCCTGTTCCTCCTGCAGTCCCTGTCCCAAATTGTGACTGTGGAGAACCGGCTGATATTGGCCAATCTCGCCATGAGGACACAGCTGCCCGTTGCTACTACACATGCGGTGGATTCAATGTAAGTAATTGCACCTCTGTCACTGCGTCTTTATTCAATGCTAGTAATTGCAGCTCTTGCATCTCTAACAATGTCGTTACCAATCATGTTTTGTAGGCCCATGAGCGGTGCTTTTTCTTTCAGTGGATTGACGGTCCAGACAAATTCGACCCAAGGTATCTCCGGTTTGACGAATGGTGGAAAGGAAAGCATAATCCACCCGATTAATTCGAGCGGTGGGTGGCACCTCCCCCTGATCTTCCCCAATGATAGACGAGGAGAGGAAAATAGCCCAATTGAGACGGCTTCAATCTTTGCCTCGTTGCAAATACGGAGATTATTCTGTAATAAGTTCAGATAGGCCTAACGAGTTCGAATGTCCTAACCCCGCCGAAGCAAGTGCAAATTGTATACGGTCATGGCTTTCTTAGTATTTGTGCATGTACTAACATTTTACATTGTAGGGTGGGTATATCTTGTTGCGGAAGTGTAACTTTAGGGAGTGGCTGTGGGGTCCAAAGAACAAATGGCCCGAGCCGAAGGTGGACAAGAAGAGAAAAGTGGTTACCCCCAAGCCTCCTGTGTTGTGCAAATGTGGTGTCGAAGCGCAGTATGGCCTACTACCATCGGAGCTTGGAATAGGCTATTGGTGCGGCCATATGGTTGATTACGATGAGGTCCTTTTGTTCCACTTGTTGCTCACTTGATATCCAAACTTTTTGTATTTGCTGACTTTAAATTGTTCCGTTCGATCACAGAGCCTTAGGAAATGCAAGTGGGAGGTTTTTGCCCATGTTGAAGACCGTAGGGAATACATGGATACACTGAAGTAAAAGCAACTAATGGACCTGAAGTTCAGGTCTGGTACTCAGCTTGTGGACAACTACATTAAGATGTGGAAGCGAGCGCAGGTTGACTATGCCCGATGATTGTGTGTCCAAACCCCAAGTGCTGCTCGGTGGAAGAAAGACTGTGATGCATGGAAAAAGAAGAGAGAAGAGGAAGCATCCTTGCATGCGAGGGAGAAGATGGAGGAGGCCAAAAAGAGGAGTGCTGATGCGAAGATGAAGCAGAAGATGGCGGAGGCGGAGATGCCGATGAACGACGAGGACGAGGAGTATGATGAAGCGTTCACCCAAACCCTCGATGACTTGGAGGCCGCTTACTACAAAAAAAAGGAAGAAGAGGAGTATGATGAAGCGTTCACCCAAGCCCTCGATGACTTGGAGGCCGCTTACTACAAAAAAAAGGAAGAAGAGGCCAACGCAGCTGAGCGTAGCCGTACCAATGAGTTTGTGGGAGAGGATAGTGGTTCTGAAGATGAAGACTTGCTTCCCGGTTATGTTTTGGATTATTAGGGCCGTTTTGTTAGATGAATTCGGATTAGTAGCTCATCGCCCTAGCGGACGTATAATTTTATTGTAATGAACTGTTGCCGTGACTTTTAACTGTGCTGTAATAGACTATTATTACAGATGTAATGCAAGCATGTAAGGGTTTAGGGTATAGGGTATAGGGTTTAGGGTTTAGGGTTTAGGGTTTAGGGTTTAGGGTTTTTAGGGTTTAGGGATTAGGGTTTAGGGTTTAGGGTTTAGGGTTCATGGCCAAGGGCAAAGATGTTACAATCCGAGTTATTTTGGAATCTATTAGTTGTGTTCGAAAGGGTACGAATAAGGAACCGACGGGGATTTCTAGATATAGTACTCAAAAGAATCATGACAATACGCCATGCCCCGACGGGAAACGAAGAATATAACAAAAGGTAAATTTTGATAAAAGAAAAGTGCATATCATACATCAAGACAGTAATTATATCGTACAGGGTACTACTGTCCCCGAGCCTGATCCTGCCCCTGCCCCCTACCCCTTTTTGGCCTCCTCGGTCGCACGTGCCCCGACGAGTAGGTGTGGCGATCCGGTGGAACACCTCGAGTCGCACGGACGTGCTGCACTGGAGTCATCTGTGATAACTCCTGCGTGTAGGGCGGAGGTGCTCCTGCAAGCTGTGAAGGGCCTATCTCGACCTCCTCGTCGCTGATCGGTGCGTCAGTGGGGGGGTCATTAGGTAGTCGGTAGGTCCACGACGAGGTGCCGGCTCCCTGGGCCGACGTTGAAGCTGCTCCCTGCGTGGAGGTACCCACTCCATGGGGCGAAGGGCAGACTCCCCAGGATGCTCCCTGAGAGGAGGTACCCACTCCATGGGGCGAAGACCAGGCTCCCCAGGCTGCTCCCTGAGCGGAGGAACCCTCACCATGGGCCGACGCGCTGGGTGGAGCATGAGTGAAGTGCCTGGATGCCTCTGCTCCGTGCACCGAGGACCCCGCTCCGGAGGAACGAAGGTACGGCGTAGAGAACGCTGTGAAAGGTGTCATCGTAAGTCACACAGTCATCCACATTGGAAAAACATAGGTAGACGAGGTGGGGTACACGGTGTTACCTCTGGTCTGGGGTGCAGGAGGACGTGCTGTGGGTGTCGGTGCAGGAATTCGAGGCGTTGCGTCGGAGGTCCAACAAGTCAGAGCCCTCAGCACGGATCTAAGCGTCATACGCATCCGCGTGTACGAGGTGCGCTGCTCGTCCACTGTCAACGCCAAGCCACCCTGCAAGCAGCGGCACACGGAGTCAACCTCCGTGTAAAGTAGTTGCGCACCGTTGACCTAATTTTAGTTTTAAGTTAGATGAAAGATATACGTAATGAACTACTGATATATATGAGAGATTCAAGTACTCACGGTGCGGAAGTAATCCTGATCACGGTGCACAGGGTAAACGTCACCCACGGCGGCGACGTGTGGCTGCTGCTCCGGAGGAACGAAGGTGACACGTGTGCGGGTACGAGGCTGGTACCACCGGAGGTAGTTCATGTACGAGTCCTCGGTGTGGGGGCAGTACTCCTCAATGACGTCTTCTGTGGCAAGCAACCAGTCGTCCACGTATGGCTGCAGACGTGGAACCCATAAGTTGCCGCCGACCTGTCCCCTCCGAGTCAGCCTGAACACAAATTTGAGTAAGACATGTCTATTGCGATTAATTTTTCAAAGTCAGTTGTTAGTAGTACTTACCTATGAGCATCTGCAGGGACGGTACGGATGATAGGGGCGGAGGACGGCTGCATGAGACCGAACTGGCGCAAAACACGCCCTGGACAGTGCGGTTCGACAAATATGTCGAACACCATCGGTCGGAGCGTCAGCCAGAAGGCCTGGTCACATGTGCACAACGTGGACAGCCCAAGGGGAGCTCGTGCATGGATAGCCTCCTGGCTGTAAGGCTCCTAGATCATGTCGGTCAGCTGTATCCTATCGAACTCCAGCATAAACTCGTTGTACGACCACGTGACCTGCACATGTGCCCATCGTCGCTGAAATATAACAATCAATAGGTTAGAAGGTATGATACAAATTAACTATATATGTCAGCTAGGAACACGAACCTGATGACGGCACCAGACTGTACCCATGGTGGGGAAGTCCTCGGGCGGATGCTGCAAGTACAGGTCGTCCTCGTAGGTGGTGTGATCCACCACAGGTCGACCAATCGCGAACCGTTCAGCTGCCCATAGCTGTAGAAGGAGGGGCAACCAGTGAGCAAAGAACCTGTTTCTATCTTGGTACACGCTTCGCAAAGCCCCCTGTACGTCACCGCCAGTACTGCGGATCCCCAGCTCCACTGTGGCACTGCTCCCTCGTCAGCATCAGTGATCGCGCGCGCGTAGGGGATCATGACCTTGTCGACGGCATGTCCCGTGGTGCTGGTGAACATGACCCAGCCAAAAAGCCACAATAAGTAGGCCTCCAAACTCCGTCGCACAGAGTACACGTCAGCCAATGGGTGTAGCTGATCGGACCGAAAAAGATACAGTTAATAAAGTTGAGTAGAACTGCAAATTGATAAAATTCTTTTCAAATAGGCCTTACAGTAAACTGCATGAGCCACTGCTGCGATGGGCCCATGGTCGTGTACCAAGGGAGGCTGCTTATAGCTGGAAGTGCAGGGTGATGCTGCACGTGGCCAAAGCGGGCCATAATGTCGTCTCGCCAATCATGAAGTCCGTCGACTGGCCCGACGGCATCTCCAGCGAGGGGAAGGCCAAGCAAGAACGCAACGTCCTAAAGTGTCGGTGCGACCTCCCCGCACGGCAGGTGGAACATGTGTGTCTCCGACCTCCATCAGTCGACCAGGGCTGCTAGAAGAGACCTATCAAAACTCCACCTCCTAGTCTCATCGGCCTCAGCAGCTCGAGCCTCCACAAGGCGACACAACGGGAGGAGGCCTGCCTCACGTAACTTACACATAAAAATTATATGTTATTAACAAGCCATGTGTACTTAATTGGGAGACCTCGAAGAGTCAACGGATACCTGGAATAGAACTGAGGGTCCACTGAAAGTAGACGTCTGGACGGTCGCGGTCGAAGTACGGGCAGAGTGGCGTTCTGCACCGCAATACGGTACGAACGGTGGTACAGATCGATCCCTCAATCAAGCAGCTCTGGTGTGTCGTCCGCCATCCCTGCATGACATTATCACAGTTAACACATATGAGTATATGACACATGCAAACAAAAAGCGAAAAAGTATACAACAATAAATTTAAGGTACAACAAAAAATGATCGAATTTGAAACATAAAGAATGCACGTACAACATGTAACTGAAATATATTCAAATACAAGACAGAGATTAAGAACATCACAGAACATTACATCTGTAAGATAGGTTGAAACAATAAGTTTGTTCACTTCAGTTACAACAAAGCAAAAACCGTACATTATATAATCTTAACCAAGCTTACTACACATCACTACATGACCGAACCACGAGGCACGCGTGCATGCCTTGGCCTGGTGGGCCTAAAAGTTGTCCCTTCCCTTGTTGGCGGGGTACCACTGTTGTGGGCATGTCTGAGTCCTTCGGGCACATCTTGTAAGTATGTCCCTCCTTGTCGCATTTGCTGCAACGTTTGTACCTTCCACCTGCTTCGGACTCATCCATGGCGTTTCGAATACGTCTTGTCTTTCGACGCCCAGCCTTGTCTCTGATCTTACTTGGGTCTGGAATATAGCTAGGTTGCAGTACTGTACCTGTAAAATTCTCCGCTATGCCAAAACCATAAATTTCATGTGACCATGTATGCAATATGGCTTCCTTGGTGAAATAGGGAGATACAAAAGTACGATCAAGTATTCCACACTCCGAGCTCGCTGCAATAACATGGGAACATGGTTTGTTGTAGAGTCTTGGCTTGTGGCACATGCATACGCAATACCCATCCTCCTTAAGTATGCATTCTTGTACAACTCTTGTTCTATATATTCCACGCTTGGCCCTATCAGCACACAAGATTTCAAATCGGTGCTTTCTAGTACCTTGAGTTATAACTCTATGCTCCTTTGCCTTCTTACGTTTTTCCTCCAGATAATTTATCAACATATGTCCGAAGAAAACACCTCGCACTTGCATTGATAGGGCAGTGACTTGGTACCGGTCTCTGAAATATCTGCATGTTCCATGCAGGATGAACTCAACAATGACAACAAGGGGAAGGTCTCTAACACCACGCATCACCCAGTTGTAAACTTCGGCCAAATTAGTTGTCATAATGCCGAACCGCGCTCCGCCGACATCATGCAGCAAAGACCACTTCTCCTTAGGCTCATTCTCTATCCAGTGCGAAAATTTTCTCACAGCAGATGCCGATCTCCTTCTGATGTTTGGACCATCTGTGGGCAGCGGTCCTAAGGACTCTGGACCATCCTCACCAACAGGTGCTGATCGGCTTGAGTGCTCTTTCATTTGCTTCGTTGTGAGCTCGTCCAACCTCCTCCAAAGCTCGTTGAATTTTTTCTCTTGATTCTGTTCGCACAGCATCTTGAATAGATCCATCAAGCTCTTGCGCTTAAACTGCTTATAAAAATTAGCACCCATGTGACGCATACACCACCGACTTTGAACATCTGGCCAATCTTTATCATATCCCATCTCTGCATCACCGTTCTTTAGATATTCAATTGCCCAAGAAGGCCAGCGTGACGGTCATGAATTAGGCATACACCAAGCCTCATACCAACAATGCTAACCTTCACCTGCTTGAGAAACCAGTACCAACTATCGGTATTCTCGCTCTCCACAAAAGCGAATGCCAGTGGTAGAACTTGATTGTTCCCATCCACGGCAATTGCTGTTAGTATCTGACCTCTGTATTTACCTGTCAGAAATGTCCCGTCAATACAGAGTACTGGATGACAATGCACAAATGCCCTGATGTAAGCACCTAGTGCAAAGAAAGCACGTTGCAAGATCAATACTGCACGGTCATTCTCCATGGTTAGGTATGTCATAAGATCTGTACATGTCCCTGGATTTCTGGCGGCTATGCATTGAAGAAGAGATGGTAAATTATCATATGAGGCTTTGAATGTGCCAAATCTCATCTCGATAATCTTCTGTTTTGCCCTCCACGCCTTAGCATATGAAATGGTGTATTTGAATTTATCTTCGATATGCCTTATTATTGACCTTGGCTCGTATCCCAGATTATGCACAACATCTAAATACATCTCTGCAGCAATAAATGCAGATGTCATATTTCTGTGGTACTTCTGTACACCTTCCAAGTGACAGTTGTGCTCAGTGACTATTGACACTTTCCAATAATCCTTCTACTTTCCCTTGAATACATGCACCCTCCACGGACAACCATCGCTGGATCTCATGCACTTAACTTCATATACACACTTTGTGGACTTTGCTACCCAGAACTCCCTCTGTAGTGATACAGCCCAATGATTGACTGCCTCCATCAATTCTTCCTTCTCTGCGTACATCGCTCTCTCGATTACCTCATTCTCCTTATACTCCCATGGAACATGGTATCCCTCTGAAATAGCAAGTCCAGAGAAGTCTTTATTAGACCATTGCCATGGATTCACATTGCATCCTTCCTCATCAGAAGATTCATCACCCTCCACTTCCTCATTCGCCGCATCTTTGTTTTCCATTGCCTGAATAGTGGAGTTGATCCTCTCACCCTCATCTGCCAAGCCTCTCGGCTCACTGGCTTCTCCTTCTCTTTCTTGTTCCTGCACATCATGTCCCTGTTCTTCTCCTTGCTGAGCACGGTCGTTTCCCTCTTCCATTTCAGCATCAGTCCTAACCATGCTTGTACCCTCCACATCTTGCAAGGTTGCATTATCTTTATCGTGCACCTCCATGAAAATGCTGGGTTCCCAGCCCCGCTGTAATGCATTTTCTACGTACCATTTTCATGTTTCGGTGCAATCTACCGACATCAATTTCCAGAAGCATTCTTCGTTGCCACGGTTGACTACTACATTTACTTTTATTGTGTTAACCTCTGGGTTGATATGAAATGCCCTCATTAACCAGTTACACACTGACCAAAAATTTCTTTCCGCTGGCCTATCTATCCCTTTAGTGTTGACCCAAATTCAGACAGATCTATACCATACGGGCCATATTTGACAGTGCCACTACCATGGAACAACCGAAACATCACTTTGGTTGATATATCTATTTAGAGAAAATACGATATTCATCACATTTTAAATCATGCAATCCATTGTTTAAAGCATAGCATAAACATCATTATTCCTAAACCCTACACCCTAAACCCTAAACCCTAAACCCTAAACATATCTATTCAGAGAAAATACAATATTCGTCACATTTCAAATTATACAATCCATTGTTTAAAGCATAGCATAAACATCATTATTCCTAAACCCTAAATATATCTATTCAGAGAAAATACGATATTCGTCATATTTCAAATCATGCAATCCATTGTTTAAAGCATAGAAGAAACATCATTATTTCTAACATGAACTGCAATGCTCTAACATCATTATTTATAGATCTAATATACATACTACTCACAGATCTACCCAGAGTCAACTAAAAACTAAACAACTCTAGTGCACATTATATTTTACTAATGCATAGCAACAGACCTATAATGTATGAGAAACTTATCTAAAAGCCGAGGTCTCAAACTGACAGGGCTTCGCCGTTACTTCCTTTCCCTCCCTCCTCTCTTCTTTCTTTTTTTTCTGAAAATTTTAGTAAATATAATGAAAATCTGAAGAGGGGGCTGCCTATTTATAGAGTTGCCCCAAAAAACGCCCACTGTGTGGGCGTTTTTTGGGGACGAGGGGCCTCCTGCAAAAGTGCGCGGCCGGCCTCGCCTGTTCTGCAGGCGGCCCCTTGGAGCGCAAAAAACGCCCACGCAGTAGGCGTTTTTTGACTGCTCCGAGGCCCGCCCGTAAAACACCGCGCACTTTTGCAGGCGGCCCCCTCGTCACCAAAAAACGCCCACGCAGTGGGCGTTTTTTGGGCGCTAGGGGCCGCCCGCAAAATCCGGCACCGGCGGCGGCCGACTCTGTGCCACGTCACATATAACGCCCACACAGTAGGCGTTTTTTAAAAAACGCCCACCGTAGGCGACTAGTTCTGTCATATTTCGAAACAAAAAATTAAATTTGTAAATTTTTTTAAAAAAAATTAAAAATAAAAAAATTTCTTCCCCTTCACCCAAAAAGAAAAAGATTCTGCTAAAAAAACAAAAAAGAAAAAGAAAAGAAAGAGAGAAAAAGAAAACGTAGTTGCTTGCCTGCTTAGTGTGCTGTGAGTGTGACCGGAGAGAAGCGATCATTCCCGGTGGAGACTGGAGCGGACCTTGCTACATACGTTCGTGGTTGACGACACTGTCGTCTGTCAGAGGGACCAAACCGACATGATCGCAAGTAACGGGAGAATATAATGAAGTAACGGAGCTGTGCGCCTGGGTGCTGTGTCTGTCCTTGAGAATGAACGAAAACAACAAGATGCTCCATAATACACATCTGCTACTCGCACCGGTGGATGGACCGGTAACACTTAATTTGGCGCGTCGGTCGGCGTCATGTTCGGTGCTGCAGTTGACGGTCCGTCTCTCGCGTCCCGTCCGGTCCATGATGAGTCAGTCCATCCGTCGCCCGAGCCCCAGATTTTTTTTTTCCCGAAAGGGAAGATATATTAAGCATGAGCACAGTACATCCACCTTTTACAAACAGAACCCTGAAGAAAAAGAAAATTACAATTGGGTCCAGGACACAGCTCATCTCCCTCCTCTCCGAACTCGCCGACACCGCCACGTCGGTCCTTGTCCACCTCCCCTCCCGCCAGGGAACTCCACGCATTGGAAACGCCGCATCAGCCATCGCCCAGAGCTCCAGACGAATCATTGCCGTTGAAAGAACATCGGCCACTCCCATGACGGAAAGGAAGAGGAAGAAGAAATCCGTCGCCGCCGGCCGGAAGACCAGCGACCGGAAGAAGGAATCCGCCGCCGCCAGCCGAAAGACCGGCGACCGGATAAACCACATACCCTCGAGGATGACCATATCAACCCTTTCGCAGGCAAAAGAAGAGCTCCCATACCTCACAACGGCACCACCAGATCTGTCTTCGCCGCCGCACGCAACGACCACGTCAGATCCATGAGCACCGCCGCACGCGATGACCGCACCAGATCCACCACCGCCGCCGCCCACGACGGCCGCATCAGATCCTCCACCGCCATCGCCTGCGCAGGAGTTGGAGCAACCACTTTGACTACCTCGTTGACGGTGCCGGAAAGAACCACCATCAAGGCAGGGGAGAGGTCGAGGAGGTTTATTCCGCGACGCCGCCGCCGCTCTGCCTCGCCGTCGACGCCCAGAAAAGCAAGCCGCGGAGGACCACCGTCCTCCCGGCAGACCCTAGCTCCGCCGCCAACGACAAACGAGCAAACCCTAGATCTAGGACACCTAAACCCTAGGCTATCTACATCCGCGCGACGAATCCGTGGTCCGCCTCCCTCTCCGACGCCAGGCCGGCTATCAGAGAGGAAGGGGACCGACGGATTCGCCGCCGGAAACGGCGGTCACCTCGGTTTCGCCCTTTCCGCCGCTCTCTACTGTAGCTGGAGATAAAGACGGAGACCGAGCGGGGCCAGTATGAGTACTGCCCAAGCCTCAGATTGCAGGCGGGACGGGTTTTTTCCTGCACCCCACAAGACCGCCCCGTAAACTTCCGCTTCGTAGCCATTGTGGCACGGCCGCAATTGCTTCGCGTCCTAATGTCCTCTAGTCCACTAAGCCCGTTAGACAAAAGTTAGAATCCGCAAAAAACCGCAACAACTGCGCCTCGTCGATGCCACCCCCCTGCGTGCGTTCCGTGAGTCCTGGTATGATGCAAATGCAATCATCCTCCGTGAACTGAATGAATGAATAAAGAAGCACTGGACATTCTTTTGCAACCCCGGTGTGTCGTACGTGGACACGCTTTCTTTTCTTTGCAGACTTTGGCAGTGACAAGCTTCAGAATTAAAGTTCAAACGTGTCGACAGTTGCAAACTTCCGTTGTTATTTTGATTTCTGCTAAAATTAATTATTTTTCTTGTATTTGTGTCTACGTAACGTACGGCTCGTAAGGCCACACGACTTTTTTTACAACATATAAGTTTGCGGCATCAACCATGAACGGAACATAAGTTTCGTGACACACAGCGTGAGCGTGACTGCTCATGTATTTGCTAGCTATACGTCATCCTTCTTGCGGGCACTGGCGGGCTTTAAACATTTGTCCGCCATTTCCACTGGCCATTCGCGGCGAAAGTCTTGCGGCTTGCGGACGTTCGCATAACCCGCTTTATAGCTTCGCGGCCAGCTTAGCGGCCGGTGGACAATCCACCACCCGTCCTGTCTGCAAGCCGACCCAAGCCCAACCAATTGCTTGTTGCGTGCTTTGTCCGTCTCAACTCTCTCTCTCATGACACACCGGCCGGGATATATGCTATCTCGATCATTCGGTGCCGAAACAATCACAGCTATTTGGTGCCTGATGCCAAGACGTTGCTCCCTCCGTCCTATTGAGTTTGTCACCCTGGATTCTGTGTTATCTTATTTCATCATTCGTCTTATTTAAAAAAGTTTATATAAATATAATTTATTTTTTTATGATTTCTTTTATCAACAAAGATACTTCGATATTGATTAATTTATTTTATTATTTACATAAATATTTTAAATAAGACAGATGGTCAAACATAAAGTCTAAAAATCAAAAACGACATTTTCTATTAGACGGAGGGAGAAGCTAGTAGAGTGCTACTAGTACACGGTACATTCATCACTTCCACACTGTACGCATACGTGTACATGCATACATACGTACCTGGAGGGAGATTCTTCGCCGTCGTCAATGAAGTCGTCCAGGACAAAACACAACACGACGCTAGCTGTTTGCCAATCGGTGAACGACAGGGAGGAAGCATGGAGCCATGGATAGATGATGGATGGAAATGGAATGGGATGGACCGATGACGACGACGGACGGGCGCTACCGATGCAAATTCCAAAGCTGCGTCTAGTGTTTTCCTTCTTTCTGTCGCGGCCTCTTCACTCGCTTCGCTTGCTTTTCCGCCGGTCGTGCACCGCTCCATTTGCGCATTATTATTTCAGCAACTTTATTCGTCGATCGGGCGCATGCTAAGCCTAATGGAACAAAATGGTACAGATACGATGGTACTACCACTCATATTTCTAGCCAGTCGTGTTCATTCGTTCGTTCGTTCGTATACTTCTCCCACTCAAATTTGTCGTCACAGCCAGGCACCCGTGCGGTACACCGATAGATCGAGCTAAAAGAGGCTCGGCGGAGTGTCCTCTGTCCATGTGAAGAGCGTTTCTTTAAGAAAGATACTACTGTTTGTATCAAACAATAGATTATTTCAAGCGCACAATGTAGGTATGGAGTAATTTATATGTCTTCCTCTGACCGTTCAAATAATTATTTCGTAAAGCCTATTTTGGTATTATTGTATTATTCATCCCAATCTTCTTGCGTTTGGGTGGATTAGAATGAAAAATGAACTAAATTTCATTCCAACACACAGACATTTAATTGAGGTGAATACGACAACGTCTAAAAATAAACTAAAAAGTAATCAAGAGAAGGGACGAAACAACACGTTGCTAGGAAAAAAAATCAAAGGAGATTCAGATTCCAAAAAAAAAAAGTGAAGTTTGGAACATTCATAGAAACACCGGTGTATAGAAAAGTTTGGAAGAAAAAGTGACAGAATCCCGTCTAAGTTTTGGAGATGCCATCAAAGGCAAAATTAAAGTACTAAATTAAACTACTTCTTTTGTTGTAACATTTTGACTTTTGTAGGTATATTGTTTTTTATGATAAATTTAGGCATAGTGCATATTATCCAAAAAAAAGCCACATTTCCTATCTTGGTGGTCTTGCCAAACTTTTATACCTTGCTAAAAGTTTCTCATTTAAAACCAGATTGTTATTTCGCTTCTACCTTTTCGCACCTTTCTCTCAACGATGTGTATATCAATGAAATGGGGTTTACTTTAAGAATAGAACCGCCCATCCAACCTCAGAACTTTTCTTTCTATATATTTAGAAAAGCCAACACGTCTCTATTATTTATTTTGACATCTCTCAAGTTCATAATAAACGATTGTCAAGACATGTCGCAAAACACATTTTTCGAAGTTTATGCACCTAAATGGCATTCCTTCACAAGCTCAGAGACCACTAATAATGCAGTGAACTCTTCATTTAAATTAAAGTGATACTATATTTGCACACCGACTAGCCGATTTACTCCCATCCAGGACCTCATGGATCAAGATCGATCACCTTTTTTTTTTTTTTTGAAACTTGATCAAGATCACCTTCAATACTTTGACATTTAGCGCTAGCGGAGGAAGGGTTGACGGCCTGCTGGTTGGTCGGGCAAGCTTGCTTGTCCCCATGTCCCGTTAGGCCAGCCGCAATGGTCGACGACTTCGCTAGCTGACTGTACAAAAATCTGACGTGGAGAGTAAAGAGGAAGAGAGAATGAATGCTAGCGCGATTTCTCTCAAAAGCAAGGTGCTGGTGTGGCCACACGCACGAGCACAGCTGCACACGACGCACGGCACGGAGTTGCTTCGCGGTGTAAGCAAACGTCAAACCGGGAGGGAGCCCGGAGGAGGAAGCAAGCGAAAAGGAAAGCGACGCGGCAGCGCACATGCTGAGCGCGGAGGATCGGAGCGCACGGCGACGGCATGGCGTGTCCTCCGGGATCCTGACGCGTCCACCACTCTGCCTCCTCTGCTCTTTACTACTCGCTTTCGGTTTCGGCTTTCGCTCTCCTCTCGAGTCAAGTCAAGTCTGGAGCAATCTGGAAAAAACGGTCGCCACATCTGTTTTATCCTGCGAAAACGTAAATTGCTCCAAGAAGACACCCTACGTCGTCCTGGTTTGGCAATGCCAACCACGAAAGTTCCTGAAAATAGCACTCGAAGAAGAAGAAGGAGAGCGAAAGAAGGCACCCTCATTGAGGTCATCATCGTCTAGTATTCACGCGGATGCCACCACCACTAGCGAGCTCCATCGATGATTCCAGCCGATCCACCGGCACCTCACCTAAAGATCGTTCATTTTCTTTTCCTTGTTTGTTGTATGCACATGCTCTTTTGATTTCTTCGCCCCAAAAAATAAGCTTTTGCGCAAAGTTGAAGCACAGGAAAGAAAGGAAATGGCACTCAGAGTGGACATTTCTTTAAACAAACAAAAAAAAAAGTTTCTTTTGAGCGGCAGAACGTATAATTCTGGAATGCAACTTGCAAAGTTATTACCAGGGCACTTGTCTGCAGTTGCTACTAGGTCTAGTAGTGATTAAACAAAACAAAGTATGGGCAGGAACTGATTCCAAAGTCAAAGTTGCAAATCATACAACTCGCAGTAACAATAATTTTCTCATTGCCAGAGGAGAACAGATGCTTCCACATGCGCGGAGAGCCAGCGCAAGCATCGGCAAACTGGCACGTTGATACAGTAGGAGCACTACTGTACAAAACAGAGAGAGAAGAAAACGGCTGCTACATGTTGTCCACCCTCACTGCTGGTGTGGTGTCTTCTCTATCAATCTGACACAAAAAAAATGGTTTCCTTAGTTGTGAAGTGAAGCTCAGGACCCAGTTGGCCAGTTAGTGTACGGTGTTGAATCGAGACACACACACACACACAGAGAGAGAGAGAGAGAGAGAGAGAGAGGAATGATGAGTGTTGGGTGAATAGGTGATCAACCACCGCTTTGGCACTAGAGAAAGAGGATCATCACAGACGAAGATAGTCCCATGTGTCGTGTACTTGGGGTTTCCGGTTTCCCCACACCAAATCTGGCCTTCAACTCAGATAGAGCTGAGCTGACTGCCTCGGATCTCCCCTGCTGGTGGTAAGGTAGTTGCCACCAAACTCCTTGCCCCAGCTCCAAACAAGACTCCAAACTCTAGATCGCGCACTTGCATTTGCATTTGGGTGGGGGCGGGCGTGCACACGTCCCCATGGTCAAATGAATCTACTCCTACCTATTCACCAGAGATGATTTGGCTCCAAGATCAAGAGAGAGGAGGAAACCATACAACGTGATCACTTTTCTTTATCCTTAAAGGAAGGAGGAAAGAACAGTTTTTTTTTTTTAAAAAAAAAAAAGTCGACGAAAGAAAGAGAGAGTGAGGGAGAAATGCAAGTACAGCAACCTCACCGAAACGTCCCTAAAATTTAGTTGTCCCGTTTAGTTGTAATTGATCTTCCAAAAATAGGTTTATATTAACAATTAAGCTTCCTTTTAACAACAGTCAACAGCAGTAACAGCAACCAGCTCATGAGACGATGACAGGCAGACAGCATATATAATCGTAGTAATTATAATTACTATAGGATTATTAATCAACCCTACCAAAACAAGAAGAAAAGGAAAAAAAAAAGGAAATTACCCTCCTTTACATCCGCATCACTGCAGCAGTAACACCAGCAGCTGACAGAACAGAGAGTTATTACCATTTACCACCAGCAGCAAGCAGCCATGGATGGCCTTGGGGACCGCCAGCCAAGATCTCTGCTTTCTTCTTCCGTAGGCGGCTGGCGAGCTCTGTTTCTTGCTCCTCCTCGCTATGGACAACACAGACGACAAGGGACGACGACGGACCTCACCTGAGGCCGCCAGCCGCCGGCCTAGACCTCGACGTGGCAGTAGGTACTAGTCTGAAACTTGAACCCACTAGCCCCAGGCGCGCCGTTGCCCCCGGTGGTGACGAGGAACGCCGGGCAGGTGACGAACAGGTGGTAGTGGCCGGAGATCCAGCTCCCGACCTTCCACCTGACGCGGCCGTCAATCTTGACCTGCAGGATCAGGTACCCCGCCTGGCAGTCCTGCCGGAGCGCGTCGGCGAGGTACGGCGCGAAGGGGACGTTGGGGCCGGAGAGGACCGGCGACCAGACGTCGACGTCGCCGTGGCCCTGGTACACGGCGGGCAGCGACGCCGCCACGGTGATCTGCTGGTACTTGTAGGACGCGTACACGTCGAGGCGGTCGTAGTAGACCCCGACCTTGTCGTTCGGGTTGCGGGAGGCGACGGTGACCTGGAGCACGGTGGAGAGGGCGTTGGAGGTGGTGCCGTTGGAGAGGTCGAGTTGGCGGAGCGACGCGTCCTGCAGGAAGAAGCGCGGGTGCGTCGGGCGCAGGACCAGGTAGACGATGAGCGCGATGAGGGCCACGAGGAGGGCCAGGACGAGGAGGATCGCCAGCAGGCGCCGGCAGGACCGGCGCAGGTCGTCGTCGCCGTGGTTACCGCAGTCCTTGCTCATGGCTGCTGGTGGTGGACGGGGGTGGTGAGCTGCTGTGGTTCTTGGAGATTGGGATCGAGTTGGCTTGGGAGGCGGCCGTGCTGTGCGCGCGCGTCTTGTTGGGTGGAAGGGAGAGGGGCAGAGAGCAGAGGAGGAAGGGGAAGGTGGAAGAGAGGAAGGAGGAGAGAGCAGAGGAGGGTGCCTGTGCTTGTTTGTGAAGGTGAGTAAAATGGGAGTTATGGGTCAATTAATAGGCTAGCAGAGAGAAGAAAGATGAGCGCGTCATCAAAGGAGAAGGTTGCGAGTGAAGTTTCGAGGGGGCTTTTTGGCTCGTGGCTGCATCCTGCAACGTGTCACCTGTGTACCGCTGTCTACTGCTTGTGCGTTCTACTACTCGCTAATCTCTCTCACGTAGTAGAGACGTTCTAGGTGCCCAATTCAGGCTCGGTAAAATTGGCATTTTACACTGTAACGTACTGTATTTGATAAAAATTATCTAAATTTTGACTAATTAGGTTTGAAATGTTCGTCTCGTAAAGTATAATAAAATTATGTAATTAATTTTTAATTTTATCTATATTTAGTACTTCATGCATGTGTCAACATTCTAATACAACGAGAATAGAAATTTTGCATAATGCTAATTCTAAGCCATGCTAGTAGGCCCGTACAGAGTCGTAGTCTGGTTAGGTGAAGCGAGGAAGTGTGAGGATGACCGTTGACTCGTGCGAGTAGCTAGTGAGTACAGTAATACGTAATAATCAGGATGTGGACATGTTGTTATCTATTTTATTAGTGGTTGTGGTTAGGATTAGGAGGCTTGATTCATGACGCACGGCAGCGTGCGGTGTTAGTTGTGAGAGATATCTCTCTCTATCAGTCAGCCGATCGTTCCAGCAATTAAGCAAATTCTCCTCTGTGTCGACTCGATCGCGTCCAGCCGTGCGTCCACGGAGCAGAGGAGGCAGGCGCACCTGACTCCGTCATCGGTTCACCTCTGTCTGAGAGAAAAAGAAAGCCAGGGTTGGCAGCAGCTAAGCTAGCATGGAATGCGCCGCCGAACCTGCGCCAAGGTGGTCTGTTACGGCATGGAATGGAACGTGGCCGCATGGGCTGCCTAACTGCTACTACTACACATTCTGAATTCGTTTGTTGGACCTGCCCGGCTAGCTGCCCGGTCACCGTCCTCAGCCAGCCCACCTACCGTTACCGAGCCTGGTCGGTGGTGAGTGGCGACTGGCTTTTTACTTGAACTCTTAAATTGAAGCTTTTTTAAGCAGAATTTTGTATACAACACAGTTATTATGATACTACTGCTATCTGAGAAGAATGGCGGCGTGGTGGGCGTGGCAACTATACGCGTATGCTTCGCGTGCTGGTTATTACTCCAAATAAGCTCCCAGGTCATGGCCATGTGCTCTGGGTACACGCCGCATGTAACATGCAGCTGGAGACTGTGACACGCGCACCATCATCCATGGCTCCATCGATTCCCAGCATCCTGTTTCTTTTGATGTAAACACCCTGCAGGGTCGGCCATATGGATCCTACCGTGGTGTGGTGTAGCTACGCTAGCCCTCCTCATGACAGAAGGTGGAGCGTCAGTCCAGACGAAAGAGTTGTGGCCGCCGGCTGGTTCACCGGCCGGCCGCCCGGGACCTGTGGCAGCCGCAGCAGGTTCGCCGTTCGCATCAAATCGATCCCGGTGGCGATTGCGGTACGCGTGTCTTACGCTAGCGCTAGCATTTTATTTTATTTTACATATCTTGGATTCACGAACCAAACTGTGCGCGCGTGAGTTTGTGAGCAGCATGCGTTCACGTGGTGTCCAGCCAGCTCGCGTCGCTCGCGCTGTCCTTCGCTACCAACGACGACGCGAACGCGCTCGAGTCGTCGTGTCCTTCACTGCACTGCACGTTCCTCAAAAGCAGAGCCGAGCGATGGAACGGAGCACGCCCAGCTCCGTCGCCCATCGGCGAGCGCGACTCGCCCGGCCTTGCCGTGGGGAGGAGACGACTCGGCGACAACAGAACCCACCAGTCAGTCCAGAGTCCACCACGACGCATGCGAGGAACGGACGGAGCGAGCAAGGAACAAGCCTCACATCCGAAGCCGATTGCTCACCGGACGACGGATCGCGTCGGATTACACCCACTTTCACCCACTGCTATCTGCTAAGTACTCAGTTTTCTTTTTCAAAATAATCTTTCAGTTTCACCTTCCCTGCCTACCAGTCAACCAGTGCGAGAGAGGCCAGTGCCAGCCGCGCCGTGCAATGCAGCCTCTCACGACGTCAGGCAGGCATGAGGCATCACGGCGCGACCGTGCAAGACTCGAGCAAACGGTGTGTCGTGCTTGCAAACTTTACTCAATGCGAAACAGTCCCGGAGTGGTCGCCCGAGTGGCTTTTATTTGATGCGTACATGGAGAGGAGATATAAAGCAGTATATAACAGAGATCGAGTACACAAAAAAGGGGACCAGGCATCTCTTATCAAAAGCCACGCTTTCTTTGTTCCTCTTTTTAACAAGAAAATCACACTTTGCACAGCAGCATATATATATATATATATATATATATATATATATATATTACCACGAAAGCAAAGTCGAGAAAAAGCAGAGAGGGATCGATCGCTGCGTTTTAGAGAGTGGGCGAGTGAGACTGTGAGAGTGACTAATAAAAACTAACTCAACTATTCATGGACATGGACGTCCACGTCCAGCCTAACGCATCGCAATCAGTTACCAAATCACAGCAATGCCATGTTGCCAACGCAGCAACATATCACCAATGATCTGACTGTCATAGAAATACTTATCCTAGTAGCTAATTGACCCGGGCTCATGTACACAGGAGCTTGTGTCCCCCTAACCATCAATTAACACAACTGCGCTAGTAGTAGTACTAGACTCACGTCTCTCAGTCCCATCTTGTACAGTCTGATGACAGATTCTGCATAGCGTTCTCTGTGGCCGCTGCGGCGCTCCATGCCAACCGTTGCAATCTTGCTTGCAAAACTCTGCCGCGCAATGCAACCACCAAGTGGTGCAAACACATGGTTTTTACGTAACCACTGTAAAACGTCTTTGTTATGTGATGAGCGATTGTCAATATGCTAACACTTTGGTATGTGGTTGGCTCGGTGGTTCTACTGATCCCCTGGCACAGGGTTATGTGTCGAAACGGTGTCTCTTGGCTCGTGATGTGCAGGTGTGGAGTCCGAATGCGGTGGCAGCGATCGGGAAAAAGTCAAGTAGGGCGTGCCGTGCTGACGGACCGGGTGCGGTGAAGGGCGGACGCTAGGCTTGGACTGACGGACCAAACGGCCGGGTAGCCAGCCGCGGTGGCTGACACTTGGGACATCGACAAGCGCAAGTGTACACAGCGGGGGATGTGTACGGGCTACGCTACTCATGAGAAGGTTTGGTGGTTTGTCCTCAAAACCATCGGCGGGGGACGCGTACGGGCTACGCTACTCGCGGGCGGTTTGGTGGTTTGCCCTCAAAACCATCAGCGACGGTTTGGTGGTTTGGCCTCAAAACCATCGACGGCAGGTTTCGCGGGTTTGGGTCTCAAAACCCGGGCGGAGGTCCCGATGCGGATGGACGGCATGTGGCGGCATCGGTGAGATCGCTTCGGAGCGAGGCTATCGGTGAGGAGGCGCAGTGGCCGTTGGATCAGAAAATCTCGAGTTGGACCATAGTGCCGCTGGCTAGGTGGTTTGCTCTAAAAATATATAGGGGCAGAAGTGGAATTGTGTAATAAGCCTATACATAAGAGGGGACTGTCTCCACTCAGTCTCACCTCTCTCATTCCAGTGTTAGGGTTTCCTAGTCTCTAGTCTTTCAGAGTGTGTGAGGTCCACTGCAAACATTGTAGTGATTTATTCGTGGGAAGAGCACCCTCTAGTGTGCTCATGTCCTCTGGGCTTTTACCTTCATGTGATTTCATGATGAATTTATGTTATTGTAGTACTTGACTTGTTCATCCCGAGTTCTCCTTTCCCCTCTATTTTTGTTGTCGGATTTCTTCAATTTTGCACCGTTTGAGTCCGTTTTCTTGCGTTGATTCGAGCTACGACGTGAGAGGATCAATCCCACTGAAGGGTTTGAGCTAATTCCTCACAAGCTAGTAGATCGGTGTGTTTTTGTGTTTATGGCGATTTCTTGGACGGATTTCACCCCTTTTCCAATTTCTCCCAACTCTCTTTGAATTGGGCCATGATCCATTGAGGATAGCCTCTCCACTACATGAGGAACAATCCCTCCAAATCTTATTGCAGTTGGTGTTGATTCGAGAGAGATCCGGTCGATTCTTGGAAGAGGCGATTTTCAGGCGATTTCTGGACGACCCGCGGACATTTCGTGTCCTGAATGGCGGACAGTCCGGGAGTCGGGGTTCGGACGCCTGTGTTCTTCATTTTGCCGAGTCAGCTTTTGTCCTCTATCACGGACAGTCCGGGACTTGAACCCCGGATAGTCCGACAACCGAAAACCGAGCCAGTGGCCTTCGTGGCTGGGCTGTTGAGTAAACCGCAGACAGTCCGGCGCCAGCACAGCAGACAGTCCGAGGGTCCTCCAGACCAGATCCGAGCTCTCGGTCTTCCTGTTTCTTCTGGGACTTTTGACCGCGGACAGTCCGGCTCACAAAGCGTGGACAGTTCGACGGTGTACTGTGTCAGCTGTACAGAGTCTTTTTCAGAAGTTGGGTTTTTGGTTTTTGACCCGCGGAAAGTCCGGCGTCTAAACCGCGGACAGTCCAGGATTTTTGTTTTTAGTTTTTAGTGAACTACTAAGCTTCGACTTCGTACGGACCTGACCTACGGACAGTCCGACGTGGACTATATCAGAACCTGTCCGTACCTACGGACAGTCCGGGCTCTGTACCGCGGACAGTCTGCGCCTGTGCAGTGAAGCTGAGTTGAGTTGTTTCCTTCTTGTTCGTTCGAGATCGTTCTTGGAGTTGTTCCTTAGTTCATGTGGTGACTCGTTGTGTTCCTAGGGAACATCCACCCTCTCAATAGGATCGTGGTCGCTACCGGTTTGTGAGCTTGCTTCTTGGGGTGTTTGTTGAGTGTAGGATCAAAAAGATTTGAAAGAATTTATGAGGCTCCCATTCACCGCCCCTCTGGTCGCCTATCCGGTCCTTTAATTGGTATCAGAGCCGGTTACAAATCACTTCCACCTTAATTGGTCTGTGATCCGCAGAAGACGACATGGCTTGGAATCACCGACCGGGCAAGCCATCCCAATTCAATGGGGAGAACTACTCATATTAGAAGAATCGTATGCAGGCCCATCTTTAGGGGATTGATTCGCGTGTTTAGGAGATTACTGAGAATGCTGATTACGTGGTACTTGATGTCCGTATCAATCAAGAGCAGATCAATCAACACAATGTGAACAATATTGCCCGTGCTGAGCTTTATGCTGCTCTTTCGATTTCTGAGTTTGATCGTGTCTCCGATTGTGTGACGGCTCGAGAGATCTGGAGGAGGCTTCAAAGCTTCCATGAGGGTACAGTCCATGTCAAAACCAGACTCTATGAGACATACAAGCGAGAGTATGAGAACTTCACTCAAGTTGATGGAGAGACTGTTGACTCGATGTTTTCTCGCTTTACCACCATTGTGAACAACATACGAGCTAACAATGCAACTATGCCCTATAACGATCATCAGAGAGCACTCAAGCTTCTATATGCTCTAGATCGGAGGGTCTGGGAGGTCAAGGTGCAGGTGATCATCGAGTCAACCAACTACGAAACTCTCACCGTAGATGAGCTATTCAGCAAACTCAAGTCCACCGAGATCGACCTCTAGACGTAGGCGAGGATCAAGAATCTGTCTGCTCCTACCATGGTTTTGGTGTCAGGTAACTCCAGTTCAAGTTCTTCTTTGGCTAACCCTTCACAGTTGTCTCTTGCCTTGTCTTCTCTTGTGTCTGCAATAGAGGAGCAGATGGAGGATCTTGGGGATGATGAGCTGGCGCTTGTCATCAGAAAGTTTTCACGGTTTCACAACAACCGCTTGAACCGTCGGCATTGTTGGGAATATTCCCTAGAGGTAATCATAGAGATGATGATATTCCAGTTGTATCTATGACATGCATTAAGTGTTCATTGAATATCCATTATAGACAACTTGTGTTGATTGGTAATTATGTGAATTATTTGTGGAACTCAATTACTTGAATGGTTATTCTAAAGTTGTCCCTGGTTGGCGTTCTTGTGAGAACACACTTGAATATTAGACCAACACATGTATTAGTTGATGGATATGTTTCATAAGTCATGGACATGGAGATGTCAAACTAATAATGTGGGCACATGTGAGACATGTAGGCTAGACTGACCTGACATGAGAAAGTCTCTATTCATGTCATATACGTTATGTCCTTAGACCTGAGATTGTGGTATGTACTCAAGATGTGAAACGGCCTATTTAGGGACTATCAAATGCTGCTCCGTAACTGGGTAGTTATAAAGGTGGTCTTCGGGTGGTCGGGAAGCATGCTATGAGACATAGACAATCAGATGGAATTTGCCCCTCTCTACGCGAGAGAGATATCATTGGATCGCTCAAGTGATTGGATCAACAAATGCATGGCCGTGCTTGGGTTAAGTGTTAACCCACGAGTTGAACCATATATCAAGTGGCAAAGGGAATAACTTTTATGTGGTCGTAGTGGTTCATCTGATATGATCTTTGCGTGCATATAGGAGTTGTCACGCCTTGCTAGAGGCCGCTGTCAACTATTGGGCGAGTAGGAGTACTCGGCCCATGTCAATGTGTGCGTGAACCCATAGGGTCGCATGCTTAAGGGGCTGGAAGCCTAATTCGGGTTGGACCCGAATTAGACAAGGCTTAGGGTTACTAATGGGCCTCCAACTCGTGAGCTCATTGGGGACGCCTATATAAGCAAGGGGAAGGGCGCGGCCAGGAGGTGACACGCCTGGAACAGCCGCCGTCGCCCTCCCCATGCTCGCGCCTTCTGCTCCTCACGGACCTAGCAGTCCGGAGGCGCATCGCTTCTTCCCTACATGTGTGGGATTCCTTGGAGGTGCTGCATCTGGAGCACTGGGATGAACCGCGCGAGGGTGTTGACGTGACGGACGACCACGCAACTGCACTACCTGCTACAACGCGTACGACTACATCGAGTCGTCTTCCGCTGCACCTGCGCGTCTAGTGGTAATCCTGTAACCTATAACTAGTAGTAGATCCTGGTTTATGAGGTAGAAAAGTTTTATTTTCTGGCTAGCGTAGCACCCTCATAACCCTTCAGGCATGGTGGCAACAAGCAAGGTTGCTTTGGATGTGGAGAGCCCAACCACTACGTCGCTAGCTGCCCCAACAAGCACAAGAGCTACTCCGGCAAGCACGACTACCCCAACCACAAGGACAGGCATGAGTCGTCCTCCCGCAAGTACAAGTCCAAGAAGAACTTCGACCTCGAGTGCATGAGCAAGAAGTACTTCGAGGCCTTGCAAGTGAAGCAGCCCGCTCTGGTCGTGAACTTTAGTGACGTTGACTCCTACAGTGATTCTCCACTGAGTGATGATGTGGCCGAGAAGAAGGTGGAGAACAAGTTCAATGGATTGAGTTTCTATGCCAACGAGCATCGAGGAGGTTACTGCACCATGGCGCTCGACAACACCACTACCGGTGATGAAGAAGAGGTTGACACCAACCCTGAGGTAGAACATACAATCGAATCTCTTCTCGCTGAGCTTGATTCTGTGACTGACACCATGCTCAAGCAAGATGCTTTGCTTATTCGTGCTTCTCAAGAACACAATGGTTTCAAGGCTAAGTATCTTGCAGCTTTAGAAGAGCTTGAGTAGGCTAAGAAGGATAGGGTTGTTGTGTCTGATGAGATTGAGTGCGATGAATGTGCTATTCACATGTCTAGTCTTGTTTCTTTGTAGTCCAAGTACTCTATTTTGGTTGAGGAGTTGGATAGGGCTAGAGCTGAGATAGTTTTGTCAGGTCCTTGCAAATGTTGTGCTGAGTTATGTTCTGAGATTTCTGAGAAGGTTGCTAGGATCGCTGTGCTTGAGAAGTCTAGTGTGTCTGGTACTAGTGCTAGATGTGCTTGCTATGAGGCTTTGGAGGTTGAGCTTGGAAACTGCAGGCATGACAAGAAAAAGACCGAAGAAGAAAACACATTCCTTCAGCACATGTTGAGTTGGCTTTCTAGCAGTGAGCCATAGTTGGGCATGATGATGAGTCAGTACAAGAGGGGTACTGGCACAACGGGTTTAGGCCTTGCTTCATGTGGGAAGGGTGACAATGTTTTTGGCAAGGTTGGTGAACATAGTGATTTGAGCACGAGTGAGAAACCCACTAATCCTCCCAAGCTCATCAAGATTAACCCACCTAAGCCCTCTGAGCCTACCAAGCCCATTGTAAGGGATGGAGTGATTGAAGAGACTCCCAAAGCTCCACCTCAGAAACAAGTGTGGATTCCAAAACCTAACCACCTCAGGAACCCACTTGACACTTTGCCAAACATCTCTGATAAGCCCCTTCCTAAGGCTAAACCACCTCCAAGATTGAACCATGTCCACAATAGAGTGAGTCACCCACAACCCAAGAGAGAGGTGTACCACTGTGAGTATTGTAAGAGAGATGGTCACTTGTTTGAGTTTTGCTTTAGGAGAAAGAGAGATGAGAGGCATGAGTTTGAGCTTTCACACCAAAACATGCATCGCCCATCTCATGGTATGCATGCTTCACCTGCTCAGAGGAGCAATGCTAGACCTAGAGGTGCAAGACCTCAAGGTGCTAGGCCTCAGTTTGTGAGACCAGGTGATGGTCGTGCCCGACGAGGTCCAAGTCGCCCTCAATACGACTCAAGGTCTCATGGCAGTGGCTCTCAGTCCTACACTTCTAGCAGACCACGTTTTCTCTCTCGTGGTGATCGCTACTCTCCCATGGGACATGGCATGTATAGTATTTTTCCTAACACTTTTCTAGGGAAAATGACCCAGCACTGGTTTTCTCCTCAGTTTACTAACCCCTAGTGTTGGATCGTTTGCTCATCACATATCTTTCTATTGATGCAGGATGGAGGCTTGGAGAACATATGGCTTGTTGATTCTAGGTGTTCGCATACCTCGCTATTCTTGGGTCTTTTTCATGGAGTTCAAGGATGAGGCATTTTCCCATGTGCGGGATTTGATTCTTAGGCTTCAAAATGAGCTTCCCAAGAATGCCATGAGAGCTATGCACAGTGATAATGGCACCGAATTCAAGAACTCTCAGTTTGAAGCCTTTTGCAAGTCTTTGGGTCTTGAGCATCAGTCTTCTTCTCCTTATGAGCCTTAGCAGAATGGGATTGTTGAATGCAAGAATCGGACCCTTGTTGAGATGGCCAGGACGATGCTCGATGAGCATAGGACTCCTAGACGGTATTGGGCCAAAGAGATCAACACAGCTTGTTACATCTCAAATCGCATCTTTCTTCGTGCTCTCACAAAGAAGACATCTTATGAGTTGCGGTTTGGTCGTCTTCCCAAGGTGAGCTATTTCGGAGTCTTTGGGTGTCGGTGCTTCATACTCAAGCAAGGTAACTTAGACAAGTTTGAGTCACATTCTTCTGACGGTATTTTTCTCGATTATGCTACTCACTCATGTGCATATAGAGTACTTAATCTTGAGACTAACCGTGTCATGGAGACTTGTGAAGTTACCTTTGACAAAACCACACCTTATTCTTCTCTTGTCTTTGAGCATGCAGGTGATCAGGAGATGGGTGAGAGCATCTTTGTGGAGGAGGAGCAGGACGATGCCAATTGGGGTGCTCCCAAGCTGACTCCACCGGCTGCCCTTGTCGACCCTGCTACAACCACGTCGGTTCATGGCCGGATCCTTCTTCTTCGACTTCATGGGGGCCAAACGACCAATATCCCTCTCTTGCACCTAAGGAAGCTCCAGCTGCGGTTGAGGGGGAGGCTACTTCATCAAGAACGGCGCCTGTACACATTCAACACCGCCATCCTCCTGAGACCATGATCGGTAACCTCAACCAGCGTGTCACTCGCAACAGGTCCTATAAAATCTCTCATTTCGCACATTCTACTTTTGTTGCCGATTTCGAGCCCAAAGATATTGGACATGCACTATCTAATGTAGATTGGGTCAATGCCATGCATGAGGAGTTAGAGAACTTTTAGAGAAACCAAGTTTGGGTCCTAGTTCCTCCACCTCCACAATGTCATCCCATAGGTACCAAGTGGGTGTTTAAGAACAAGCAGAGTGAGGATAGGGTGATAGTTAGGAACAAGGCTAGATTGGTTGCTCAGGGTTTTTGCCAGAAAGAGGGGATAGATTTTGAGGAAACCTTTGCTCCTGTTGTCCGTTTAGAAGCCATTAGGATCCTCCTAGCCTTTGCAGCTTCGAAAGGGTTCAAGCTATAACAAATGGATGTCAAGAGTGCTTTTCTCAATGGGTACATAGAAGAGGAAGTGTATGTGAGGCAACCCCCTGGTTTTGAAAATTCTAAGCACCAAGACCATGTCTTCAAACTCCACAAAGCCTTGTATGGTCTCAAACAAGCCCCAAGAGCATGGTATGCGAGGTTAAAGTCCTTTTTTACTTGGGAAGGGTTTTACCATGGGCTCCATTGATAAGACTTTGTTTCTCCTCAAGCAAGGCAAAGACATTCTCATTGTTCAGATATACGTGGATGATATAATCTTTGGTGGCTCTTCACACGCCCTTGTGGCAAGGTTTTCTGATTTGATGAGCAGGGAGTTCGAGATGAGCATGATGGGCGAGTTGACATTCTTTCTTGAGTTGCAAATCAAGCAAACTCGGGAAGGGACGTTTGTGCACCAAGGCAAGTACACTAAGGATCTCTTGAAGAAGTTTGACATGGGCGAGGCCAAGCCTCTTTTGATGCACATGGCGACTACCATTGCCTTGGATGAAGACGTTGAGGGAGAAGCCGTGGACCAGAAGGAGTACCGCAGCATGATCGGGTCATTGCTGTACCTGACGGCGATAAGACCGGACATTCAGTTCGCGGTCGGTCATTGTGCGTGCTTTTAGTCTTCGCCCCGCACCTCTCATCCTCAAGCCATCAAGCAGATCTTGAGGTACCTTCGTTTCACTCCTGAGTTCAGTCTTTGGTACTCGACCGCTTCCTCCCTCTCGCTCTCTGGTTATTCAGATGCTGATTATGCTGGCTGTCGTGTTGAGAGAAAGTCAACTTCTGGTACTTGTCAGTTCTTGGGTTCGTCTCTTATTTCTTGGTCCTCTTGCAAGCAGTCTTCCATAGCCCAATCCACTTGTGAGGCTGAGTATGTTGCTGCTGCCACTTGTTGTTCTCAGCTGCTTTGGATAGTTGCTACCTTGAGAGACTTTGGCCTAGACTTCACCTGAGTGCCACTTTTCTGTGATAGCACCAGTGCCACAAATATAGCCAAAAACCTAGTGCTCCATGCTAAAACCAAGCACATTGAGGTGAGGTACCACTTCTTGAGAGACAAATATGAGAAGGGAACCACAGACCTAATACATGTCCGCACCGAGAACCAGTTAGCTGACATTTTCACCAGACCAAATCTAGTTTGCACGCTTGCGAGGGGAGTTGGAAGTGTGCTACCCTTTTTAGTTGAGGGTCACTTTGTATTTTGTACACTAGCTTTTGCTTCTTTTTTTTCTTTTGTTTTTGCTTTTGTATCATATTGCATTGCATATCATCATGTATCATATATCATGCGCATAGCTTCACTAGTATAGCTTGTTAATTAAGATTATGCTCTTGTTGATATGATTCATGGATACATGATGGCTATATAGCAGCTTAGGCTCTTTTTGATCATCTTGATACATGTTATGAGCTAAGCCTATTTTAAAAATGTGAACATGCTTAATGTTTGATGAAACCTGAAAAACACTTGTTCACCTTTGAGATGGCAACTAGCATGTGTAGGATATGTTAAGATCCATGTGCTTTCATATGTATGCTTTAGTTGCTATGTCTCATGTTTCTTGAATCATATACTTAGCTCGAAACTCTTGATATATATGCTAAAACTTGATGTCTAAGCTAAGTTATGATGAAAATGCTTTGGAGTTGGATCCTTACTGTCCCACGGCAATGTCTCTCATTCTCTCGAATGAGATGAACTTGGGCATTGTAGTGCTAGTCCATAACCACTCGTGACGAGACAGCTTCCCACTTGCATATAGGGATGAACTCGGCGTGGTTGAAAAATATGATAAAAATAACATAATTTTTCGGCGGACAATTTTGATCCTCTCACATACACATGGCTAAAAATAACCTTGTAAAACTGCTGTAAACTCTGATCAATGTTGAAGCTACAAGTGTTAAGTTCTTCCTTGATACATGATGTATGATTGTTATATGGGGTAGTTCACTTTTGTATACATGTGCTAGCACTAGTTTGATCTCCTGCTTATATGTGTTATGTGCTATCCTCTTTGCTGAACACCTTTTATGAGATATGCTAAAATTGGTCAAAATGCTTATGATCCATATTCTATTTCATTTGATCAGTTTGAGCATTGGCCTTGTCTTGCGCTTGTTGTAATACAAATACCGTACCAACTTGAGCATGGTTTTAATCCACTTGCTATACTCCTGAAGCTTTGTATACTTGCATTGTACATTATGTGCATTTCATAGCATGATTTAAGGAGTTGCTACCTTGTCTCTTGATAAGTGCTTTGTCAACGAGGGGGAGAATGATTTCACAAATCTAGAGTGTGCATTCATGTGAATTTGGGAGGTTGATGCACTTGTCGAGGGGGAGTTGCACATTTGTTTTGCTAGACGTGTCGAGCTGTTTGCCTCTGTCTTGAGGGTCTAGCTGCTTTCAGGTGCTTTGAGCTTGTTTTGCTTGGTTGAGTCGAGCCGTTGCCCATTTCTTTGGGGACCAAGTTGTTGGTTTTGCTTTGCTCATTGCGAGTGACCGTTTCAAGATTTTCTTTGGCTTTTGGTCACTTGAGTGGGTTTTCTCTGGCTTTGTGTTGGTGTTGACAATGCACTCATCCATGGGGAGATTGTGAACATATGGTTTTTACATAACCATTATGGAGCGCCCTTGTTGTGTGATGAGCGATTGTCAATATGCCAACACTTTGGTGTGTGGTTGGTTCGGTGGTTCTACTGATCCCCTGGCACATGGTTATGTGTTGAAACGGTATCTCTTGGCTCTTGATGTGCAGGTGTGGAGTCCGGATGCTGTGGCAGCGGTCGATAGAAGGTCAAGTAGGGCATGCCGTGCTGACAGACCTGGTGCGGTGAAGGGCGGACGCTAGGCTTGGACTGACGGATCAGACGGCCTGTGACCAGCCGTGGTGGCTAACACTTGGGACATCGATAAGCGCAAGTGTACACAGCGGGGATGCGTATGGGCTACGCTACTCGTGAGGAGGTTAGTGGTTTGTCCTCAAAACCATCGGCGGGGGACGCGTACGGGCTACGCTACTCGCGAGCGGTTTGGTGGTTTGGCCTCAAAACCATCGGCAACGGTTTGGTGGTTTGCCCTCAAAACCATCGGCGGTAGGTTTCGCGGGTTTGAGCCTCAAAACCTGGGTGGAGGTCCCGATGCGGACGGATGGCACGTGGTGGCATCGGTGAGATCGCTTCGGAGCGAGGCTACCGGTGAGGAGGCGCGGTGGTCGTCGGATCAGGAAATCTCGAGTTGGACCATAGTGCCCCTGGCTAGGTGGTTAGCTCTAAAAATATCTAGGGGAAGAAGTGGAATTGTGTAATAAGCCTATAAATAAGAGGGGACTGTCTTCACTCAGTCTCATCTCTCTCATTCCAGTGTTAGGGTTTCCCAGTCTCTAGCCTTTCAGAGTATGTGAGGTTCACTGCAAACATTGTTGTGATTTGTTCGTGGGAAGAGCACTCCCTATTGTGCTCGTGCCCTCTTGGCTTTTACCTTCATGTGATTTTTGTGATGAATTTGTGTTTTTGTTGTACTTGACTTGTTCATCACGAGTTCTCCTTCCCCCTCTATTTTTGTTGTCGAATTTCTTCAATTTTGCACTGTTTGAGTCCATTTTCTTGTGTTGATTCGAGCTATGACGCGAGAGGATCAATCCCACCGAAGGGTTTGAGCTAATTGTTCACAAGCTAGTAGATCGGTATGTTTTTGTGTTCACGACGATTTCTTGGACGGATTTCACCCCCTTTCCGATTTCTCCCAACTCTCTTCGAATTGGGCCATGATCCTTTGAGGATAGCCTCTCCACTGCATGAGGAACAATCCCTCTAAATCTTGTTGCAGTTGGTGTTTATTCGAGAGAGATCCGGTCGATTCTGGGAAGAGGCGATTTTCGGGCGATTTCTGGACGACCCGTGGACAGTCCGCGTCCTGAACGGCGGACAGTCCAGGAGTCGGGGTTTGGATGCCTGTGTTCTTCATTTTTCTGAGTCAGCTTTTGTCTGCTACCGCGGATAGTTCGGGACTTGAACCCTGGATAGTTCGACGGCCAGAAACAGAGCCAGTGGCCTTCGTGGCTGGACTGTTGAGTGAACCGCGGACAGTCTGGCGCTAGCATAGCGAACAGTCCGAGGGTCCTCCAGACTAGATCCGAGCTCTCGGTCTTCCTATTTCTTCTGGGACTTTTGACCCGCGGACAGTCCGGCTCACAAGGCGTGGGCAGTCCGACGGTGTACGGCGTCAGCGGTACAGTCTAAACTGCGGACAGTCCGGGATTTTTGTTTTTAGTTTTTAGTGAACTGCTGAGCTTTGACTTCGTACGGACCTGACCTGGGACAGTCCGGCCCTAGACTTGCGGACAGTCCGACGTGTACTGTATCAGAACCTGTCCGTACCTGCGGATAGTCTGGGCTCTGTACCGCGGACAGTCCGCGCCTGTGCAGTGAAGTTGAGTTGAGTTGTTTCGTGCTCGTTGTACGAGGATCGCTCTTGGAGTTATTCCTTAGTTCTTGTGGTGACTCGCTGTGTTCCTAGGGAACATCCACCCTCTCAATAGGGTCGTGGTCGCTACCGATTTGTGAGTTTGGTTCTTGCGGTGTTTGTTGAGTTTAGAATCTAAAAGACTCGAAAGAATTTTTTGAGGCTCCTATTCATCTCTCTCTGGTCGCCTATCTGGTCCTTCGGTCACAACAGCAAGGAAATCAAGAGAAGCCATAATCTGATCAGTCATGGCTCTCCACCAAATACAGTACTCCTACATGGCCTCATGATCGTGACTTGTCTCAAAGCAAACACCCAGATTCCACCGAAGCTTCTACCCTG
>CM041647.1:32554046-32594551 GCA_023333625.1 Bothriochloa decipiens | reverse complement strand
ACTTGTCTCAAAGCAAACACCCAGATTCCACCGAAGCTTCTACCCTGGGCTCCACACGGACGACCATATCTCCTCCCTGCTCCAAATTGACCCCCTACCTACCAACCATGACCATGATCCCAGCCGCCCCAGCACTGTCATCATGCATGCTTATAGCATCACCAGTGCCTCATGCCCCCATTTTGCGCCTACCACGGCATGTTCTATAGGGCAGGCTCCTAGTAGCTTGCAACTACGCAAGAAGACAGAGCATTGGGAACGGTGGTGAGCTGGCGGCAAGACATCTTCCAGAATAGAAGGACATCATGTTGTGCTCCTCGCAAGAAAGAAACTATTATTCTGATTGAGCATGTTCATGCCGCTCGCTACTTCTATTTGAGCATGCCGACCAAACCCAGAAAACGGACCATGCTCTGCCCCGCATATGCAATTGCTCACGATTAGGCGATTATGGATGGCAGGCTCTATCTAATGCAGTGCCAGCAAAACTTTCAGGTGGCAGCATCAGCAAGCAGGTGGCGGCACGAGCGCCGGAGGTCTTCGTCGCCGTGGTTGCCGCTGTCCTTGCTCATGGCTGCTGCTGCGGCTGCTGCTGGTGCTTGGTGGTGGTGGTGCTGGATGGGGGGTGGTGAGTGGGTGAGGTGCGGTGTGGTGTGGTGTGTGCGTGATTGTTCATGGTGGAATGGAATTGGACTGGTCCTTTGCGAGCGCCTATGCGCGCAGGTTAATGGCCGCATGTGTATTGGTGCTGTGGAGCAACACTAACGAAGAACAGATATGGTGCTTCAGCGCCGAAACACCAGATTGACAAGCACTGTATCCTCAGATAGTATATAAAACATGCAACAGAGCATTAAAACTTAAAACAGTAGACACTTGTTCTCAATAAGCCAACATTGACAGTCATTGGTGTTCATGAGTTAAGCACCTAGACCCAAAAATCTGAATATAAACACAAAGATCTTCAAGGACATGGTGACATGAGATAATTGTAGATAGTTCAGAGTATACACATTCAGTCATTTCACACCTTGAATCGGTGTAACATCCCGAAAAATCCATAAATCAAAATCACTCGCATTAAAATTATTTTAAAAATATATTTTAAAAACTATAAATTATTTGAGCTCAATCATCTCATTCAAACTTTCATCCACCTCATATATCTCTTCCGCTCTCTCACTCCAATTATATTCCACGCACCGATGCCCCTCTCCGTCCCCCACCTCTCTTTTTACTCGCCCTCGCCCGATGCCCGACAACGGCGCGTGCGCCGACCCCACCACCATCGCCGCCGCGGCACGCCCGCGCCCGGACCCCCTCGCCGACTGCAGCCTCGCGCGACACAGCGACACGTGGACCCTACCACTTTGCCTCAACCGTTGTGCCGTAGGACCCACCTTGCACTCGCACTCTCCCTCATCCATGCATAGCAGCAAGACGACAGACGTCTGCTACATTTTTACCACGTATAAGTAGCAAGACCCAGCGGCATCGTGCACCATATATTTTTACCAACACCTCCTTACCATTTTATCCAGGCATACAAAGCACCACAACCAACAGCCAAGCACGTAATGCAAATCAACTTGCTTGCATGCACACAACAGCACCATCTATGAGCTAGACAACGCACCGCCCCTGCTCGCACCATCTCATCACAGTACACGCATGCCTGCAGCTCAAGTCTCATCACAACTCATGGATGCCTGCAGCTCAAGTCTCATCACAACACATGGATGCCTGCAGCTCAAGTCTCATCACAACACATGCATGCCTGCAGCCCGAGCAACTAGCTGTTGCGTCCCTCCGACCTTCGCTCTGCAAGTGGCGCTAGCAAGAGGCCACCATTAATGGCAGCATGCAAGCCATTAATGTTCTGGTGTATTATTATTATCATTTGTCTTCCTTGTCCTCGTTTGGCAAGACTACTAGACTGAGACTTATCTGTTGTAATAAATGTGTTACTAGCCTGACTAGTATTTTTATCACATTTGAGTTCCTGTTCAACAGGGACGCTTCAGATGGTATCAAAGCCGTAGTTGGCCGTAGGACGCGACCTTAGACTTTCTGGACCTGTATTTTACATATAAAAGTACTTTACAAAAGTTCTTACTCTCTTCCCTCTGTTTAAAAAAAAATTTACCCTTACCTATTCTCTCTCAGATGGAAGATGAAGAAGTTTGGACTAGCAGCTACTGCTTGAATGTCGAAGGCTTTCCCAAGCTCTTGTATGTCACCACGCAAAGGCTTGGAATCAAGGATTGCCCAGAATATGAAGGCAAAGAATATGAAGAGCACGAGACTGAACGGTGCGAAGTTACCGTTTATATCAAGAAGAGCGAGGACTACCCGATGTTGAGGGACCCTGGAGTATGACTGTGACCAGATTTCGGTATGCAGATACATATCAAGTGGTTGCCCGCAAAGCCTTGAGGTACTTGTGCCAGATCTACGAGAAGCACATTGCCCGTACACCCATGAGGTTCTTTCCACCCCAAGATAAAGATCGACCAGTTTGGAGGACCCGCATGGAGCTCTTGTACGAACATTATTCACTTGAGAATGACCCAGTCGCGGTATTCTTAACCACATACCTCCTGGCCCTCGATGAACAATATGATAAACAAGCCTCAAAGTTAAGGAAGTTTATCAACCGGGCAGAAGAAGCTGAGGTCATGATTAGGAAACTCCATGTGCCACTTGCAGAAGCTCAGGCCAAAGCCTCTGATGCAGAGAGTCGTGAAGCTGTCACTGTTGAAGCCTTGAAGGAAGCTAAGGACCACCATGTACATGAGTTGAATGATGCGTACTTTGTCACCAGGGACAAGAGAAGGAAGTTAGCCTTGGAGGACCCAAAACCCATAATCCTAGAAGGGATCCCACTTCTGTCCCCAGTGGGAGGAAGGCTATGCATCATAGGACCATCAGCTCCCCCACCCATAGAAGCTCCTCATGAAGCTTTAGAGTCGGAGCCTGTAAAGGAAGCAGATCTTGTCCCCCTGCTCACCCAGCCATCACCAAAGGATGACAGTGATACACCTCTTGCTCCAAAAGAAGAGTGATTTGCACCCAGCCACAAGGGAATGAAGTCGTCCAGTCCGAAGTGTTCGAAGCTTAGTTGTGTCCAATACCTCCCTTTTGCCTTGGGGAAGTGAAGCTTGTTACTTCACTTTTGTTCACCCCAAAGGAGATGTAATCATACCATAGCTACATGTTTTAAAATTTTCCATTCCATCTATTGTTGTAAACCTCCCTGTTCGAAATATATAATTGTGATTGTTGGTTGTGCTAATAAATTGTGTGTATGTTCCCTTACGGGATAGCAAGTTTATAACTTTCACCTTTTTTAAAAAAACATAATGCCTTAATAAACAAAACATCACTCATTAGATCTAACTCTTATCTAATGCTCTCTTTCTCATCTCAACCAACAGATGCCTCCTACCCGTTCCAAAGCAAGTGGTTGTGCAGCTAGTTGGCAAAGCAGCCATCCAGTTGGAAGTCAAGCCAATGCGAATGCAAGTGCTAATAATGTCCTCGGAGAAGAAGTAAGTCAGACTGGAAACCATGGAGAAGATGACCTTCCTCCTCCTCCAGCAATTGACCTTGCACAAGTCATGGCAACACATACCCGTATTTTGGAAGCCTTGGCCCAAGGAATGAACCGCAATGGAAACAACCATGGAGGTAGAGTCGAAGACAAAATGTCTGAGTTCATGAAGCTTAAGCCACCCACCTTTGCTGGAAATAATAACCCTATGGAAGCTGATGATTGGTTTAAGGTCACTGAGAGAAAGTTGGACATAATCCACTGCCATGGAAGGGATAGAGTTCTGTTAGCAACTCACCGGTTGATAGGGACTGCCCTTTCTTGGTGGGAAGCCTATAGTGGAGCTGTGGAAAATTTCAACACTATCACCTGGGAAGAATTTTTTGAACAATTTTTTCGTTTCCACATTCCAGATGGAATCATGAAGTTGAAGGCTGATGAGTTTCGCAACTTGAAGCAAGGAAATAAAACTTTAAGTGAATACATCTTCCAATTCACTGAGTTGTCCCACTATGCCCCAGAGTTGGTCAACACTGATGAAAAGAAGCAGACAAAATTTATAGAGGGATTATATTGTGAGTTGAGGAACCTTATGACCCCACAGACCTATCCAGACTTCAACACCTTGATGAACAGAACCATTCTGACAGATGTGGCCAAGACAGAAGGAAGCAAGGAAAACAAGTGCAAGTTCTTAGAGCGCAAGGTTCAAGAAGGTGCTAGGTCTCAGAGGCAGAAGACCTTTAGCCAGCCAAGCCAGCAAACTCAAGCCCCAATTCAGTTTTGCTCTCCTGCTAGTGCATCTCACCTGACTCAGCCATCCTATCAGCCCAAGACAACTTATCAGAATCAAACCTATGGCAAAGCACAACAGAACAGCATTAGTCAAGTCACCACCAACAACAATAAGGCATGTTTCAACTGTCATGAGGTTGGGCACTATGCTGCCAACTGTCCCTACAAGAACATCCCAGGAATATCTGTTCAGTCCCACACTGTTAATGGACCAAGACCTGCAGTGTCTGGAGCCAACCGTGGTTTTCCCCGCAACACCAACAACAATGCCAACTTCAACAACAACAGTCAGATGATGAAGCCGCCTCAACAATCCTTTGGTCGAGCTCGTGTCAACCATATTCATGCTTAGGATGCTCAGAATGCTTCAAGAGTGGTACTTGGTGAGTTATTAATCAGTTCAGTACTTGCAACAGTATTATTTGATTCTGGAGCATCACGTTCATTCATATCATCAAGTTTTGTTAAGAAGCATAAAATACCAATAGTACTACTAAAGTTACCCCTGGTAACCTGAACACCTGGATCTGACATTAGATGTCATCTAGGTTGTTTAAATGTAAGGATCATTTTAAGTGGGGTAGATTTTCTAGCATACTTAGTAGTACTCAAGTCTAAAGGAATAGATGTTATCCTTGGAATGGACTAGTTAACCCGACACAATGGAGTCATTAGTTGTGCAACTAAAGAGGTATCACTAGTTAACCATGAAGGGATTAAGGCACAGTGCCAAATCGGAGGATCTAAAGTCAACCCAATGGTCTTCAATTTGGAAGCAAAGACCATAGATGAAGTGCCAGTGGTGGGAGAATATCCATATGTATTCCCAGATGAGCTACCTGGAATGCCACCAGATAGAGATATAGAGTTCATCAATGATCTTATCCCTGGAACGGCTCCAATAGCCAAGAGACCCTACAGAATGGCCCCAGCAGAGTTAGCTAAACTAAAAGAGCAAATAAGAGAATTGCAATAGAAAGGTTATATCAGACCTAGTTCTTCACCTTGGGGAGCCCCAGTCTTGTTTGTGAAGAAGAAAGATGGAAGCATGAGAATGTGTGTGGATTACAGATCCTTGAATGAAGTCACCATCAAGAACAAATATCCTCTACCAAGGATAGATGATTTATTTGACCAGCTAAAAGGAGCCAAGTATTTCTTCAAAATTGATTTGAGATCAGGTTACCACCAGCTCAAGATCAAAGATAGTGATGTTCCCAAGATAGCATTTGTGACAAGATATGGGCAATATGAGTTCACAGTGATGTCCTTTGGATTAACCAATGCCCCTACTTATTTCATGAACCTCATGAACAAGGTTTTCATGGAAGAGTTAGATAAATTTGTCGTGGTGTTCATTGATGATATAATTATCTACTCCAAGAGTGCTGAAGAACATGGACAACACTTGAGAGTAGTGTTGGAGAAGCTCAGAAGACACAAGTTGTATGCCAAATTCAGCAAGTGTGAGTTTTGGCTTGGGAAAGGTGCATTCCTAGGTCATATCTTGACAGCTGAAGGAGTTATAGTTGATCCTGAAAAGGTATAAGTCGTCTCTCATTGGCAATAACCTACCAATGTGAGTGAAATTAGAAGTTTTCTTGGATTAGCTGGATATTATTGGCGATTTATAGAAGGATTTTCCAAGATAGCTAGACCCATGACAGAGCTTCTCAGAAAGGATAAGAAATTTAAATGGACAGAATCATGTGAGAAGAGTTTCCAAGAGTTAAAGAAGAGACTAACAACAGCACCAGTGTTGACTTTGCCTAACATTCACCAAGATTTTGTCATATATTGTGATGCATCAAGACAAGGCTTAGGATGTGTCCTCATGCAAGGAGGAAAAGTGGTTGCTTATGCATCTTGGCAGTTGAGACCACATGAGCAGAATTATCCCACCCATGATTTGGAGTTAGCAGCTGTAGTACATGCTCTCAAGATTTAGAGACACTACCTTATTGGGAACAAGTGTGAAATCTACACCGATCACAAGAGTTTGAAGTACATCTTCACTCAGTCAGATTTGAACCTAAGACAAAGGATATGGTTGGAATTAATTAAGGACTATGACCTTGAGATTCATTACCACCCAGGAAGGCCAATGTGGTAGCAGATGCCTTAAGCAGAAAGACCTATAGTCAGCAGTTGGTGCCTAAGAATGCTCACCTACAAGAGGAAATAGCACAGTTGAACATGCATATAGTTCGCCACCCTCAGAATGATAGTTTGAAGGTGCAACCAACTCTAGAAGAAGAAATTAAGAAGGCACAGCATAAGGATAAAGACCTCATGAATATCCGTAAGCACATCGGAGAAAATAAAGCTCCATACTTCAGAGTGGATGACAAATGAACCTTATGGTATAAAGATAGGATTTGTGTACCCAAGGAAGGAAAGTTTCGAGGATTAATCCTTGATGAAGCTCACAACTCAGCCTACTCTATCCACCCTGGTGCCACCAAGATGTACATGGACCTAAAGGAAAGATATTGGTGGAATGGCATGAAGGCAGATGTGGCACGATTTGTTGCACAATGTGACATCTGTCGAAGAGTTAAAGCAGAACATCAGAGACCAGTAGGTTTGCTCAACCACTACCCATCCCTATTTGGAAATGGGATGAGATAAGCATGGATTTTGTGAATGGACTACCCAAAACTCAGAAATGAAATGATTCAATATGGGTAATAGTGGACCGCCTCACCAAGGTTGCTCACTTCATACCTGTGAGTACCAAATATTGCGGTGGAGAAAAGTTGGCACAGTTATATGTGGATAACATAGTCAAGTTACATGGTGTGCCAAGTAGGATTGTATCTGATCGAGGCACCCAATTCACCTCAAAATTTTGGAAGAGTCTAAATGAAGCCATGGGAACCAGGCTAGATTTCAGTTCAGCTTATCACCCTCAGATAGATGGTCAGACTAAAAGAGTAAATCAGATCATGGAAGATATGCTAAGAGCTTGTGTGCTCACCTATGGTAAAGATTGGGAGAAAATCCTAACTTATGCACAGTTCTTCTACAACAACAGTTACCAAGCCAGCTTAGGCATGTCACCTTTTGAAGCCCTCTATGGAAGGAAATGTAGGACTCCATTAATGTGGTCAGAAGTTGGAGAACGGACTTTGCTTGGACTGACCTTTATAAAAGATGCAGAAGACCGTGTGGCTGAGATCAGAGAAAAACTAAAAGAGGCACAATCACGCCAAAAGAGTTATTCTGATAAAAGAAGGGAGTTACACTTTGCAGTTGGAGATTTTGTGTATCTCAAAGTTTCTCCAATTCGAGGCACTCAAAGATTCCAAGTTAGAGGAAAACTAGCCCCTCGATATATTGGACCATACCAAGTATTGCAAAGGATTGGAGCTGTAGCTTATTGTATTCAACTACCTGAAGAGATGTCAGATATACACAATGTGTTCCATGTCTCCCAATTGAAGGAATGCCTCAGAGTGCCAGAGGAACAAATATCACCGGATACAATTGATTTACAGGATGACCTAAGATATCAAGAAGCGCCAATAAAAATTTTGGACACAGTCACCAAACAAACCAGGTCATCAACTGTCAGAATTTGCCGTGTTCAATGGAGCAGACACACTAAAGCAGAGGTAACATGGGAAAGAGAAGATGCCCTGAGAAAGGAGTTCCCTCATCTGTTTAGGAACCAGCCAAATCTCGAGGACGAGATTCATAAATCAAAATCACTCGCATTAAAATTATTTTCAAAATATATTTTGAAAACTATAAATCATTTGAGCTCAATCATCTCATTCAAACTTTCATCCACCTCATATATCTCTTCCGCTTCTCTCACTCCAATTATATTCCATGCAACGATGCCCCTGCCAGTCCCCCACCTCTCTCTCTTTGCTCGCCCTCGCTCGATGCCCGACAACGGCGCGTGCGCCGACCCCACCACCATCGCCGCTGCGACACGCCCGCGCCCGGACCCCCTCGCCGACTGCAGCCTCGTGCGACACAGCGACACGTGGACCCTACCACTTTGCCTCACCCGTTGTGCCATGGGACCCACCTTGCACTCGCACTCTCCCTCATCCATGCATAGCAGCAACACAACAGACGTCTGCTACATTTTTACCACGTACAAATAGCAAGACCCAGCGGCATCGTGCACCATATATTTTTACCAACACCTCCTCACCATTTTAACCAGGCATACAAAGCACCACAACCAACAGCCAAGCACGTAATGCAAATCAACTTGCTCGCATGCACACAATAGCACCATCTATGAGCTAGACGACGCACCGCCCCTGCTCGCACCATCTCATCACAGTACACGCATGCCTGCAGCTCAAGTCTCATCACAACTCATGGATGCCTGCAGCTCAAGTCTCATCACAACACATGCATGCTTGCAGCCCGAGCAACTAGCTGTTGCGTCCCTCCGACCTTTGCTCTGCAAGTGGCGCTAGCAAGAGGCCACCATTATTGGCAGCATACAAGCCGTTGGCTCAGCAACCTCTAGCCACCTATAAAAAGACACGCCGAGGTGCTCTTCTCCTGCACCACCCAGCAGCTCGCTCAGCTCACTCACTCACTTGCTCTCGCATTGCCGTACGTCTACCATATACACGGCCGTGCATACAAGCCGGACTCGCCTGTCGTCGTAGGACACGGTGAGCACCTCTTGAGCGCACTCTCGCTCTTCCCACTCTCTCTGTTGCCTTCTTCTTGCTTCTCCCCTTCCATCCCTTGATGTCCAGAAGCTCCACGAGCTCTCGGCCTTGGCTTCCATGCAAGAGCAAGAAGAAGAGCACTCGTGGCCTTGCTAGCTAGCTTCTCTCTCCCTTGCCATGCATGTGTGTATGACGTGTGGGTCCAGAGCAAAACACGCAAGAGCACCATGCACTACCAGCCAAACACATCACGTGAACACCCATTCTCTAGTCACGCTTATTTATTTTCTGCGTGATTAAATTTCGTGCATCTATCATGGTCACATAACAACTTCAATTTCAATGATTCTTTTTCCTAAATTCATCTAAAATCATATTCTATCTTCCATAAAAATCTCATAATTTTTTGAGCTCATTTGTATGTATGCGATTATTTATCTGTGCTTGTTTGCTTGCCGCGTACTTTAGCTGACGGAGTGAACGAGCTCAAGAACGAGGACGTCGGAGGCGGGTACCGCGAGTTCGGCACCGAGGACCCGAACGACCAGCAGGAGTTTGCTGATCAGGACGCCAACGGAGGCAAGTCCAGCCTATTTCCCTTTGATGCATTTGATCCTATTTTTAAACACAACCGATAGAAGCCGTTTTAAATTACATGTACGATATACGTACGAGTATTTTCGCTGCTTAGTTATGACCCAATTGAGTAGCCATCCTTGAAATTGTATTATCTGATAATTATCTTGTTCAAACATAGGAGCAAATAATACGTTATTTTATTATTTAGTATGCTTAGGACTTGATACTCATCCTGGATACCCATCACTATGATTTAATCAAATACAATGAATTTTAAAAGGAAAATGGTGTGAGTTATAAGAATGAATTGTGGGCAACATGAAAGGAATAATGAACCAGTATAGATGGTGTTTACCCACTGTGTTGATGATTCATCTCACCTAACTCTATTTTCGTGCAACCACTTGACCCTGTATGCGGCAGGGCTTAGTCTAAATCCCTTTAGTTAATATGGCAATCACCTGGAGGCAGGTGTGCAATGGGGCACTAAGGGTTGTTGGTTAGTGAGGATTTGTATGAGATATATATATAAGCGCTGTAATTTATAATGATGTTGTTTCCTTAGTGTGCCCGTGGTGAGCGCCTTATTAGCTAGGAGGGTAATGGCTTTGATGGATCTGTGCTTGCACTACGGTGTTAAGTTACGGTACCCTACTTGTGGTGAATGTGTACAACCGGCAGAGTGTAAAATTTATCCGATAGACGTGTCCACGGTATATGGATGGGTTATGGTTTGGCTTCATCAACTGGTTGGGTTGGGATGAGCGAGAACATGTGAGTGAGTGTGATTTTAGAAAATTGGTTAACTGCCATGTATTGTGGGAACTGAGGGTTCAGCAGCACTTAAAATTTAGAACAACCCCCTCTTTTATAAGCATTGGAAAATGAGTCTTTTGCAAAGGTATTTGTAAAATAAACCCGGTATGTGTCAAAAGATAGCTTTATGCAAATAACCCCAAGCTTTACCCTTGATATATCCATATGCATATATTGTTATCCCATTTCGTAGGGTAAAGTTGGATTTGCTGAGTACTTTGTACTCACCCTTGCTTTGTTGAACAGAGGAAGATCCGGAGTTTGATCCGGAAGCTGCGTACGAGTAAGGTCGTGTCTGCACCCAACTAAGCCTGTGGCATTAGGATCCGTCAGATGGATACGTGAGAGTTTAATTTCTGGGTCCTTTGGATCTAGGCTATGTTCTGGTGTATTGTTATTATCATTTGTCTTCGTTGCCCTCGTTTGGCAAGACTACTGACTGAAACTTATCTGTTGTAATAAATGTGTTACTAGCCTCCTAGGACTAGTATTTTTATCATATTTGAGTTCCTGTTCGACGGGGACGCTTCAATCGGCCTGTCCTATATTCAATGATTTCTGTAGACAGGTGACTTTATATATATATATATATATATATATATATATATATATATATATATATATATATATAATTCTGTAGACAGGTGACTATAAACTTCATATCAGCTACAAACGGTAAGATAATCAGCTTCCTTTGATATCTGGGCAACAACTGGAGCAGCACCAGATCCAGTACCACCTCCTATCCCAACTATTATGGAGACAAAATCTGAATCCCTTGGGGCGGTGGCTATGGCTTCTCCTGATCCCCTCGCAGCCTGCTCCATCAAATTTGCATTTTTCCACCGGTACCTGCTGAATCCATCCAATCTCTAATATTTTCAACGGAAATTTACAAAATTTAGAATTTTGCATTATGCATATGTTACAGGTACAGTTCATTCAGTTGATCAGAATTCCATGTAATGTGGGTGTTGTTGCAAATTAGCAGAAGACCAGCATTTGCACGAAAATGTTTCCTTTTTCACTAATACCTGCTTCTCACTTGCAGGAAATAAGTGAATAAGTAGGCACATGGTCCCTCTTACTGCATCTTAGTGAAGGCCTCCATATGGATCACTTGGAAAGAAGAGACAAAATTTCAGCACCCATGTCATAAACTTAAATTTGGCAAAGTAACATCCAAAACAAAAATGAGTTAAAAACCACATTCATTTTAGAACTGAACAAAGAAAAATATTCAGATGTCTAAAGGCAGGGGCAATACGCGTCAAATAGCTTACTGGCACTTTAGTTTTCCCTAGTAAGCAGTGAAATAGGCTGCACTGTTTAAGCTTAACCAATCCAATAACCTTTTTGCACATAATGGAAGACATAAGATGAAGCAGTCCAATAACTGTTTGCACCAATTATGTGTGCCACGTTTATATCCTGAATATCTTCTATTTTTTGTTCTATTTACAAATACCAAAACACAATATGGAAAACAGAAATTGCAATGTCCAGTCTTTTAGTAGATGAAACAGCTATTTTAAATAGAAACGACGTATGGCATGGATCAAATGTAACATCACCATAAAAGAGAGTCAGTAGACAGAAAAACAATGTCTAGAACTGGATTGAGATTACCTTTTATCCCCCAAATGTTGGAGAGACCACAAACTAATTTTATTGGTAGGTAGGGAATATTTAAGGAATAAATTTCAGGTATGCTTTAGTTTGATAACCAAAGTTTTAATTTTTAGTTTCTTATAAAAACAATACTAAAGCTAACTATTGTCCATCAAAACAATATTTTGCATTGCCTGTTTGTATGACCCCATTATCTAATATGGGGAAAATATACAGAACTCTACAGCTTAAGTTTTTAATGTCATAGATCACATTTGCCAGCAAAGACGTACAAGGCAATGTAGTAAGCTAAAACAGTTTAATACTGCTACAGCTATTCGGGGTGCCTACATGCATTTGAGCAATGCTTTTGCTGGCTGCATTTGAGCAATGCTTTTGTTGGCTTGCCTCCATCCCTTCCTGTGCTAGAACTAAAAAAATCAAAATCATTTGAGCAATGTGTTCAGAATGATGTAAGGGAGTGCTATCCATCATACTCATAACCAGAAAAAAAGGCATTTATCATTTTGAAATAGCACACATCATTGGTTGTTATTCTTGGAACCAGAAGAAAAGGACAACATGTATATGTTATTAAACAATAGAGACATTATGTGAAGGAAATGAAGGCAATAGTTCTGTTCAGATGTATTACCTGCAGCTCCATTGTATTAGGGAATGTCTCTTAAGAACTGCACATGTATCTGATATAGAATGCAAACAGATAAAGGCACATCAACTTTAAAATACTATATGTTGTCTATTGTGTCGGCCAAAATTTTGAAGTTACTGATGAAATATTACCTTCCACAGAAGGTGGACAATTTTTTGGAATGTGCTCGTGCTGCTCCTTTCTTTTCTGCCAAAAGGATGAAAATAACCGATAAATGTTACATATTTAGTAACAGTTCTTAGAAACAGATAAATGCTGTATCACAGTGGAGCAAAGCAAACCCAAGGCAGTGCTTGTTGTTTGGTTGGGAAGCATTCAACATTGTGATTTACCATAAGAAAATGCATGCTTATTTACATAACTGAATCTGAATTGGTGTGATAAGTCTATTTGTGGCGCAAGTCTTGTAATAGCTCTAACATGTAAGCACATACAGTAACACATACGGTAACTATCAAAAACAGAGTTCTGAACCTAGTGGTTGCATTTTTCTCAGATGATGCATGGAAGAAACCATTAAGAGGAAAAATTGCATTAGCATGGTCAAGAAACTATGGATTGACATTGGACTTTTGCCTCTCAGTTTTATAATAATATAGTAATAACATGCCATTAAAAGAGTAAAAAAGAGCAAAAAAGCTGGTAAAAATTACTAGTTTGAAAGTTATTCTGGTCATGTATTCCAGTCTGGTAGTGACCCATACTTTTTTTGGCAGATTTGAACTGAGTATCAAGCAGAACCAAACCCGACCAGAAAGCAACGACTCCTGTATGTCCATGCTCTGGTAACAGCTAGGCAATACCTTTGTTTCCTACAACAATCAAAAGAGCAGAGCAGCGTCCACACAACAAACACAATTCTTTACTGCTAAACAAATAGGATTGTGAGAACTAAGAACCTATCCAGATTTGAGTATTAGCTAATTATACACAACAAAAAATCTGACTTGAAGCTAAAAATCTGACTTGAAGCTATATAAGTATAGGTGAATTGTCATCCATAGCTAGAGGAATCTCAGTAGCTATTATCTGGAAAGGATCCCATGATTTGAACCATGATGCTACAACCGGCAATATATCAAAGAGCATGTAAGCATATACAAGTGATCACATAATCCCCTAAGAATATAATAGCATCATGGTGCTAGCTCCAGATCAACACGCTGGGAAGGGGAGCGTTTGGGAAGAGCACAAACCTCACCTTAGGCAGCCAAGGATCATGGACTGCAATGGTGCTCGTGCATAGATCGGGTAGGGGACGAATTCAGCCAAGAAAGAAGCGGATCTAGCTGAGAGGTCGCCAGAGCGGCGGCACCCCAGACACCACGGCCACCATCAGCGCCGGTGTCGGAATGCTCGCGACTTGGGCATACTCGTCCGGGCCACTCGAGGGAATTTCCGGTGGAGCGGTGAAATACATTGAGATCGGAAAGAACACCAACGGCGAAAGCACTCTGCTGGGCCGACACTGACACTGAGAGACGAAAGCTAGGGGAGCAAATGGGATTAGAGACCCCAGTAGTCCTAGCCGTAAACGATGGATACTAGGTGTTGTGCGACTCGACCCGTGCAGTGCTATAGCTAACGCGTTAAGTATCCCGCCTGGGGAGTACTTCGCAAGAATGAAACTCAAAGAAATTGACGGGGGCCCGCACAAGCGGTGGAGCATATGGTTTAATTCGATGCAAAGCGAAGAACCTTACCAGGGCTTGACATGCCGCGAATCACGCGCTGATTGCCACCCGTGATGGGGCGCCACCGTGCTCGGGTTCCCATGCTGGAGCCGTCCAAGATGAAGCGCCGCTGTGCTAGGGTTCCCGTGCTAGTGCGCCACTACGCCGGGGTGCCGCGGCGCTAGCTCACTGTGTCGCGCTCGCACTGCGTCGCCGCACCAGCTCCGCACGAAGGACGCAGGACACGGCGCTAGAGCCATCGCCGTCCCCGCGCCAGCTCCACATGGGGGCTCAAAAGCCACGGCGCCAGAGCCGCCGCGCCAAGGCCCTCCTCTGCCGCTGCGAGATAGGGCGAGGTAGGAGAGGCGGAGACGGAGCTAGTAGCTGGCCGCCTGGCCGCAACGCCGCATCGAGGGCCGCGCTCGCCTAGCGCCGTCGCTCCGCCAAGCCGAAGTCCGTGCTTGTCAAGCCGCCGCGCTGGTCCCCGCGCGCCGCCGCGGCCGGCCCTGGCTGGGGCTCGAGCCTCCACACCAGAGGGACGCTGCCGCGTCGGGGGCACGCTCTCCCCGCACCTGTGCCTGCCGCCGGGCCTGGCCGCGCCACCGCGCCGGGGTGCGCGCTCGCCCCGTCGCCGGGCATGGGGGGCACCGCGCCACCACACCGTCCGCCCTCGACGAGGCGCAGCCCTCGCGCCACCCGCCCGCGTCTGCCGCCGCCATCGGGGCGTGCCCGCGGCTGTGGCCGCCGCCACGCAAGGCATTGTTGGCCCTCACGTCGCTGCCGCCGTCCGCCGTAGCCGGGGCTCGGGCCTCCACGCGCGGGATACGCGGCCGCCGGGCTATCGCGCCGGGGCGAGTCGCGCCGCCCCTGGGCGAGCCGCCGCCGCCGAGGAGGGAGAGTGAGGAGACGCGAACGTGGATGAAAGGAGATAGGGTTTAGCATGTATATATACGACATAGAGGAGGCAACAGCACCATCAGATCGAGGATCCAAGGGCCAACAATTTTTGGGCTAAAGTAGACACCTCTGGCGTTCACCTTGGCCACAAGCAATACTATCTTTATTTATATATAAATGGAGACGGGGAGGAAGGGAGGGAAGAGAGGGAGGAAGGACAGAGCAGAGGTGGAGGGTGATGGTTTCTCAAGGTGAGTAAAGTGGGAGTCATGGGTCAATTAATAGGCTAGCAGAGAGAAAGATAGGCTAGCAGAGAGAAAGATGAGCGCGTTAGCCATCAAGGAAGAAGGTTGCCAGTGAAGTGAGGATGATCGCTGACTTGTGCAGAGCAGTGAGTAGTAATCGGGATGCAGACATGTTGTATGTTATTTGGGTGTGGTTAATAGGATTATGAGATTTGTATTATTTGGGTGTGGTTAGGATTAGGAGACTTGATGACGCACGGCAGCGTAGTTTAGTAGTTGTGAGATCTCTGTCGTGGGGTCTCAGGGTCTGGCCGTTCGGACACAATTCACGCGCCTGCTGAGACGCGCGCGAAAAGCAGCGCAGGCCGGGAAAAGCGGAGCGTGGAAGCAGCACACGCACGGACACACAAATCGCATAGGGCCCACCTCATCACATTGCATGCGGTGGCTTTTGACGAATTAAAAAAAATAATTGCTAAGCTATTAATCCAAATTAAATTCTAATTACACTATTGATTTTTTTATTATAAATACGATCCCATATAAATATATTTAGATAAAATTTTATTTATAAATATTTATCTAATTTACGAATATTTTTCATAAAAACATGATAGAACATTGCTAAACTATTCATCCAAATTAAATTCTAATTACACTATTGATTTGTTATATTAAATACTTTAAAACAAGATTCCACATGAATATATTTAGATAAAACTTTATTTATAAATATTTATCTAATTTACAAATATTTTTCTTAAAAACATGATAGAACATCGCTAAATGCAGGATAGAACATTGTTAAATAAGTTATAGGACATGAATACTTGACAGAACATTGCTAAATACATATTAGAATATCGCTAAATATAAGTTAGAACGTCGCTAAATACAGTATAATACATCGCTAAACACATGATAGAACATTGCTAAAAACATAATAGGACATCGCTAAATACATGTTAGAACATTACAAAATGAATGATAAAGTATCACTAAATAAATGATAGGATATCACTAAAGAAAACATAACTAAAAAAGAAACAAAAGAAAATAAATAAAAAGAAAGAATAAAAATCGAACATCACGTGTACAAGCACGTGAACATTTAAAAAAATAAGAAAAAGGAAAAAGGGAAGAGAAAAAGAAATAAACAAACAAAACAAATATATAAAAAATAAAAGAATATAACAACTACATGAAACATAAGTAAAAGGAAATAAAAATAACAAATGTAGTAATAAAGGAAAAATAAAAGAGAAAAGAAAAGGAAAAAAACTAATAGTACGAACCGAACTGCTCCCGTGGTTCGGCCCGCATGAAGCGCGTCTCCGCTTCTCGTGCCCGCCTTTCCCGCCCAAACGTGTCTCAGTTTCCGTGCCCCGTGTTTCCCGCGCGCTACTCGGACGGAGCATGGGTCCGAGCGCTCGGACCCCAAGATTCCCGCTCTCTCGGTGACAAGGGATGATGGCGTACTATGAGAAAGACGCATTCCAATAGCGAAGACATGTTTCATTACTCTCGTTAGAGTGTCCTTTAGCTATCGTTGTGGCCTATAAGGCATTTTATCTCTTGAAAGACAAGTTAATTCTGCTATTCAGTAAAGCCACGAACGGCAGTCCTCTATTCGTCGTTGTCCCTGGTACACACCACTTTGAACTCACGTTCTGGCCATCGCCAATGGCCGTAGGTCTAATAGGTGGTATCAGCGACAGTTATCCTCGATCCACCTACCAACAAGCATATAGCGGATCGATCTGATCCGCTATCCACTCCATCGCTTGAACGGTGCAGACAACGATCCATTCAAGATCTCGGCGACCTCTTCGCTAGCAGTGGTGTGATCCCGGCGGCACGACGAATTACACCAGTGCCATCGTCTTCGGATTTGCTTCCTCGATTTGGGGTTTCTGCATCGACCAGATCGGGTGCGGTAGCGGGCACCAGAGTGAGATTCACTATTTCACTCACTGAGTTTCTCTCTGTGCTATCGTCCATCTCAGCCTAGGGTTGCGCAACACTTGTTTGCGAGTAAAATTCGATAAGCTCTAATCGATTGTGTAGTGGTGGTGTTGGCGTGGGACTGTCCTTCGATCTAGGTAGAGCGTTGTTTCTGTTATAAAATTCCGAGATCGAGCCTCAGTCCCAGGGGGCAAGACAAGCAAGTGGAGCACTACATCGGGAGGTTTCGACTGAACATGCTACTCCACCAAATCTTTGAATGAGCTAGCAAGGTCCAAGCTGTTTACCAAGTGGGACATGATATCAGGCTATCACCAAATTGAGGATGTTGTGTAAGGATGAATACAAGACATCCTTCAAAACTTCAGTCATTTCTCAAGAAGTTTGTATTGGTATTTCTTGATTATATTTTGATTTACATCTAGTTACTATTATTGTCCTTCCAGGTCAACTCAGGCACTAGGTGGTCCTTGAGGAGTGTGATGAGGTGTGCGGTGCGGTCCACGCTCTCAACGGGGAGACGGTTGATGAGTGGTCCATCGGCCGCCGGGGAGCTGGAGGTTGCCAGCTTTCCCACCCTTGATGCTCTAGGCGATGAACGACCGCAACGGCGACGGTGGCGATTGTTGCCCCTCCGCACCGCGGAAGAGGGCAGGGAGGTCGTCACAAACTTCATCGAGCCTCCAAGTATGGGAGGCGATGATCGCCATCGATTTCGTGTCCCTCACCTTCTCACTTCTACCTTCTACCTTTCTCTCGTGCACTAGTTATCATCAATCATGTCAACTAATTTAGTTGCATCCATATAAATTAGCCATAATTATCATATCAACAATATCCACACCAATATACCTTACTATTGAAAATTTACAGAAAATCAACAATATCATTTATAGACGATTTAGTTTTTGTCATACTAAGTCAAATACTTTTACATACCTTAATGCTTATACATGTAAATGTCTGGTGGTCAGTTTATCTTCTATCTTATTACTGTCAGAACAAGTTATATGTTAATTAGTTATATACAACATCATTATATTATTTGCTTAGCGTACACAGTGAATTGAAAAGAAGATATCCTACTACCAGGAAGGTGCAAAAGAGGGAGGAAGGAGGAGAGAGCGGTTTGTGAAGGTGAGTAAAGCGCGGAGTTATGTGTCAATTAATAGGCTAGCGGAGAGAAAGATGAGCGTGGCAAGGAAGGTTGTGGGTGAAGTTTCGAGGGGGCTTTTTTGCTTTGGAACGCTTCCCTTGTGTACCGCTGTGTACTAAAGTATTGTTGTATTGTGCATTCTACTACTCTTTCTCTCTCTTACGTACAGACGTGCTACTAGACATGTTGTATATTGGTTGTGGGTAGGATTAGGATACTTGATGACGCACACGGCATCGTGGTTTAGTAGTTGTGAGGTCTCTCTCTCTCTCTCTCTCTCTCTCGGTCAGCCGAGTCCGAAACTAACGCTAGTTAGTTACTCTGCATAAGTAAGACGGCGAGTAAAAAGTACTACTACCAGACAGTGTACCATTCCCATCCATTTGTTGCATCGGTTTCATTTCATTCATGTGCAGACAGGTTTGGAATGCTTTCAGGTTGCGATTCGTTGCAGCAATTAAGCAACCTCTCCACTCGATCTCGTCCACGGAGCAGCAGGCAGAGGCAGAGGAGGAAGCAGGTGCACCTGACTCGCCGTGGCGCGGCCTAGAGAGAAAAGCAGAGTTGGCAGCAGCAGCTAGCACGGCGCCGCCGAACCGAACCGAACCGATGAGAAAAAGAAAACGAACCCCAATTCACGGCGCCTGCCTCGGCTTGATATCGGCTGGATGGATGTGCTGCCTGATGAGTGGTTACTGCCTTTTTAGAACAGTTACTATAATTTGTTTCTTTTAAAAACTGCGAGAATTTCGGTCGTGGGATTTTTCCCAAGTAAAATAGGTGTATCCGTATATGTATACTGAATGTATTGTACTCGTATATAGCAAGTATTACAGCCATGCTACTGCAATCTACGTACAGTAATGACGAGAAGAAGGGCGGCGTGTTATGTTGAGCTGGCAAATGCAGGGTGCGCATATGGTTCGCGTGCTGCTGCTGCTCATGATACAGGTACTAGTACGACCTCCTTGCTCATGTGTGCATGTGCTTTGTTTGCTAGTACACGCTTGCATGTGTGCCAGCCAGGCTAGGCAAATCCCAGGGTAGGACGCCAAGAAGCTTCTACTACATCCGCGTAGTTTATCCGCGTGCGCATATCATCACCCCGAAACCACCGACCGACCAATGTCTCTCGCTTGGAAGCTCCTCTCTTTCTGTTTGCCGTTGGGGACTGGCCTGGGCTGGTAGGTACCCGCGGCGTCGACGGCGATCCCGATCCCCATGTGCAGTGCAGTGCAGGCCATTAGGCCAAGGAGGCAACGACCGCAGCGGGGTCGATCCTGCGCAGCGTGTGCACACGACACGCGCCGTGCTGATTGATCACCGCCACGGCAGCCTCTATCCAGCTCGCGTCGCGCCGTCATCCTTCAGAAATCCGAAGCCGATTGCTCACCGGACGACGGATCGGATTACCCACTTTCACCCACTGCTCAGTTTTTCAATCACACGCGGTGCTCTGCTACTGTATCTTTCAGAGTTTCCGGTGCACCATCATCCTTTTGGAAATCGTCGGCCAGCAAAAGCGGCTTTTTGCGGCGGATGGGTGTGCGAAAAGCGGCGGAAGCAAGCAGAGGCAATCCTGCCACTGCTGCTGCTACTCCAACCTCTCTTCTCCTCCCCTCTGCCTGCCTAGTCAGAAACAGAATCCGTTTCGGCGCCCCGGGCCTTGCCTTTCAGCTCCGTTTCAGTTTCACCTCCCCTGCGCCTGCGTCCCAGTGTCCCGTGCACTGCAGCTTCTCACATCAGGGCATCACGGCGCGACCGTGCGAGGCTCGAGTGGAGAGCAACCATGCTTGCCAACTTACTCAATGCGAAACTGTCCCGGTCGCTAGCCCGGAGTGGTCGCCCCAGTGGCTTTTATTTGATGCAGAGAGATATAAAAGCAGAGAGCACACAGAAAAGGGAACCCGGCATCTCTGTTCTCAAAGCGCTCTTTGTTCCTTATCAAAAGCCGCACTTTCTTTGTTGTTCTTTTCTTAACGGAATTTTGTTTCGAAAACGTGCATTGCACGTTCTTCATTAAGGGAAATTAGAGTTCGTTACACGACGCGCTGTCTCGATTGACGAGTTGCCGCGGACACAATGGCCGACACACACACTTACAGAAGGCACCGCCTCTAACGGTGGTGTTGTGGGGGCATACTTTTGGGAATAAACCGATTGTGCGACAGATTAGCCGGTGTCTTGCTGCAACTAGTGTTCGGCTGCGAACAGTGGCGCGAGGCTACGGAAGCCCGCCGCGATCCAAGAGTCGGCCTCGTCCCGGATAAGCTGCTGAAGCTGGGCCGGCGATTTAGCATCCGAGTCGAAAGTCCTTCTGTTGCGCTCCTTCCAAACCTTCCAGGACACGAGGAGCACTAAGGAGTCGAAGCCTCGCCTGAAGGTGTCCGGCACCGTAGCCCGGGAGTGCTGCCACCAGTCCACCAGATTAGCCGAGTCCTCCGGACACAGATGCTGATAGGCTGTGCGGGAGAGAAGGCGGTGCAAGACCTTCCGTGTGTAGACACAGGATGCGAACAGGTGGACAGTGGTCTGGTCGCAGAGCGCGCAGTTTGCGTGTTGTTGTAGAACGTGGCGCATCCGGCGTTCAACTGTCCGGAGTCTCCCGTGAAGGGTAAGCCAGAAGAAGAACTTGACCTTCGGCGGGGGGGGGGGGGGCGCGGTACGCCAGAGATCATTGGCTCCCAGCATAGTCGTCCTGCCGTGGAAGAATGCCCGGTATGCCGAGGAGCTGGAGTAATCACCCCCTGCCGACCACTTCCACACGTAGCGGTCCTGTACGCCCGGTTGCAGCTGGACGTTCTCGATCCTCAGCCAAAGTCGTAGGCACTCCGTGATCACAACAGCCGTAGTAGCCCCGAAGACGTCAGCCGCCCATTGGTGGTTGGTAAGGGCCTCTCGGACGGTGCGGCCACGCCCACCACGGCGTACCGCACGGAAGAGGTTGGGCGCGAGGCGGCAGATGGCGCCGTCAAGTAGCCAAGCATCGGTCCAGAACTTGGCTGTTGCGCCGTCGCCGAGCTGGACCGTGACGGAGGCCTGGAGCATGCTGTTAACAAGACGAGGAGCCCTGGAGGGTAGGCGCGCCCAGGGCGCGTCTGGCTGCGTGCGCCGCAGCCATTCCCAGCGAAGGCGGAGGGCGAATCCAAGGAAGGTGAGGTCAGGTAGACCAAGGCTGCCTAGCTCCTTGGGCGAGCAGGCGACGGGCCACGCCACCCGGCACTGTCCTCCAGCAACGGTGTTGGTGCCCGTCCAAAGGAAGGCGCGATGTCGCTTGTCGATCTCCTCAATGGCCCAGGGGGAGAGGGCGCGGCAGATGGATACATGGATCGGAATTGCCGACAGCGTGGTCTGCATTAGCGTGGCCCTGCCAGCGTTCGTAAGAAGGCCCGCCTTCCAGGTAGGAATTTGTGCCGCTACCTTGTTGACGATGACCTGCTCACTGGCGCGAGGCACTCTGGTAAGCGACAATGGTGCTCCGAGGTAGGTGGTGGGAAACTCCTGGAGACGACAGGGGAACACCTGCCGTACAGCTGTGATATCCTCCTCGGTGTAGCGGATCGTGCATTTTTCCAGGTTGGTGGCTAACCGGACGCACCCGTGAAGAGCTTCAATATCTGACGTATGCAGCTGAAGTCCAAGGCTGTTGCAGCTGAAGTCCAAGGCTGTTGGGGCCAAGAATATGACGAGGTCGTCAGCATAGACTGAGGTGCGGTACTGGATGGCGTTCCCCGGCAATGGCGTCAGTTGGCCGCATCTGTCGGCCGCCGCGATGAGGAAAAGCAGAGAGCGAGAGATCAATCGCTGCGTTTTAGAGAGTGGACGAGTGAGACTGTGAGAGCGACTAATAAAAACTAACTCAACTATTCAAGGACATGGACGTCCATATCCAGCCTAACGCATCGCAATCAGTTACCAAATCACAGCAATGCCAAGCCAGTGCCAATGCCAACGCAGCATCAGCACCATATCAGCAGTGACCTGAGTGTCATAGAAATACTTATACAACCCAGGAGCTTATATGCCCCTAAGCATCAATCAATATAAGGTTCAGACAGGCTCACTATGTCACGTCTCTCAACCCCATCTTTGTACAGTCTGATGACAGATTCTGCGTAGCGTTCTCCCTGCCAACCGTTACAATGTTGCTTGCAACTCTCCCACGCAACCCCTCGTCAGATCAGACCATCAGGCCCGGCCTTACTGCAGCAAGAAAATCATGAGAGCCATCATCATCCTCCATGCCTTTCTCCATCAAATACAGTAGCTCCTACATGGCCTCTGTAAGCAAAGAGCCAGATTCCACCGAAGCTTCTACCCTGGGCTCCACACGGAAGACCATATCTCCTCCCTGCTCCAAATTGACCCCCTACCTACCAACCAGATCCCAGCCGCCGCCCCAGCACTGTCATCATGCTTATTCCATCACAAGTGCCTCATGCTCACACACACACACAGAGACACGTCGCCACGCCCCATTTTGCGCCTACCATGGCATGTTCTAGGGCAAGGCAGGCAACTACGCAGCATGATGCAACAAGACACAGCATTTGGAAACGATGGTGAGGTGGCGCCGGCAAACAACATCTTCCAGAATAGGAGTACATCCATCATTCTGTGTTCCTCGCAAAGAAATTATTATTCTGAGCATGTTCATGCCGCTCGCTGAACATGCCGACCAAACCCAGAAAACGGACTATGCTCTACCCCCGCATATGCAATTGCTCACAATTAGCCAATTATTGATGGAAGGCGCTATCTAATGCAGTGCCAGCAAAAAAACTTTCAGGTGGCAGCATCAACAAGCAAGCAAACAATTTGACAAGCAGCACCACCAATAAGACGTGCCGTGCCCCAACCAAACAGTTTTATAACACCAGCTTTTGACGGTCAGCCCATGATTGAGATACCTAACCTAACATTACCCACTGCAGTTTAGATTTATAAACTGGAGATGAAGGAAGGCACAAAAAGTGACAGCAACACTTGCAGCTCAACAGATACAAGAGAAACAAAAGTCTCCTGTTGTTAAAAAAAAAGGACCAAACCCCCTACGCTGCGTGAGACTCCAAACATCCTAATCCGGCCAGTAGTAGAGTAAAAGTTGCCGGAAACAGAGACCCGGTATGAAGATCAAGGGTCTGAGCAAAGGCAACATATAATTAGCCTGAAAATTATTGACCCCACAAGCTGAAATCAGGAAAATGCAGTGTCCAAAGAATGATTTCGAACCATTCCGTATGCATCACTTGTTAGTAGTTGGAAGCTTATGCACTCGACCAGACATCAACTTTGCTGTTGGCATCCACATGTTGGACGATATCAAAGTCTATCGATCAATTTCAAATTATGGTCGACTTGAAAAAGTTCAATGAGAAGTGTGCACTTAAAACAAATTTTCAATGTCAGGGAGGTAAAATAGTTTGTTTTAAAAGTTGAGGGGGCGTATTATATCTAGTATTGTAGTTGGAGGAAAATAAAACTCTTAGCATAGTTGAGGGTAGACAGTGATTTCTTCCCTTAAATAAACCACTAATAACATCCACTTCTTGTCTTTTGTTTCGTTGGAAAAGGTAATTCTTCTTGTTTGCACGAGTATAAAAAAAAACACATAGGATTGACATCTCTGCCAAAAGCTTGGCCCATGTCCATCTCAAGAAGAATAGCCCACAAGTCGATCTCCTACCAACAAAGAATCTGGCCCAAGATGATATATAAAAATAAAAAATCTGGCCCAAGAGAGCCTAACCCGCGCCCCAGGCCCTCTTCTGCATCCCCAGCCCGAGCCCAGCCTTTGGTGCACCTGTCTTCGTTCACGCTGGGGAACTCCTCGAGCCGCCGCTCCGCTTCCTTCCCAAACCCTAGCGCAGATTCGACTCGAGGATTCTCCAGCCGCGCAACACAGCAAGGTCTCCGCGGTCCGCACATCGAGCCGGCAGCAGAGGTAATAATATTCTGATCTTTACTTAGAAGAAACATTACAGAAATATACACAGTTTTTTTTCAATTATTACTGACATTTCGTTGATCTAACTGTTACGATAAAACTTATGGAGTTCGTTACATTTGTTGTCTTCCAGAGTATGGACAAGGCAATAATGCCTCAACTCAAGGTGATGTATACAGCTTTGGCATACTATTGCCGGAGATGTTCACCAGAAGAAGGCCAACAGAAAATGAATTTGCTAAAGGTTCTAATCTGCAAAAGTACTTACAGATGGCAATACCAGATCGAGCGATTGATGTCATGGATCAACACATTTACTGTCAGTAACATAATATGATGGAGGAAGGACGCGAGACAACCAGAACATCAGAGAAAAGAGAATCGCTTGCATCATTACAATTCTTCAAATGGGGTTTCATGTTCAAAAGATCTACCTGCAGACAGGATGCAAATTAGAGATGCTCTGTAAGAATTGTTGGTAACTTGAGATGCTTTTAACTATTTGATGATGCCATAATTCTTTTGTATAATTTTTTTTATATCTTGAGATGCTTTGAGTCTCCAAGAAAGTTAGAATGACTTATATTTGAAATGGAAGGAGTAGTATATAACTTCAAAAGTAGTACTGGCAGAAAAAAATAGAAATATTTGTTTGAGGCAAAATTGTTTAGGAGCGAAGAAGCATTGATATGCAAGAAAGCCTCGAGCTTTGCATCTATTAAAAGACTCGGCACAGAACACAGGAACTTTATTACTGTACATATATGAACATCTACTATTGTGGACCAGAACTTCTGAGAAACGAAAATGCTAGGTCGTTATTATCAGTAGTCCCCAAGCAGTGTACCAAGACTAAAACCAGTAGAATGATAGAGATTGCAAGGCCAGCACTGGGAATGCCACTAGCAACAGCAGAAGAAGATGGATCGATGCTTACTTCCACCTAGCTGACCAATCTGACCATGGCTGGCGACTTGGACTATCTATGACTTGGACTACGCACATTCTGTAGCTAGTGCAGCCCGCCAAGCACATTACACTGTGATCCGCCGCATGTATGTGCTCCTATTGCCTCTCTTTAAAAACAAACACAACCGACTAGGTAAGAGCCTCACCACTCAAGCAGCATCATTGGCACTAGCAGCAGCAAGCAAGCAATGGCGCTGCTTCTGCACCATCTCTTAGTCGCGTTCATCTCAGGAGGTCCCAGCGCAGTTGGCGCTGACCACCTCACGCTCATGGCGTTCAAGTCACACATAACAAGCGATCCACTGCAAGCCATGGTGTCATGGGGCAACCAATCCATCCCCATGTGCCAGTGGAACGGCGTGGCGTGCGGATTGAGGGGGCGCCGCCGTGGCCGTGTGGTGGCGTTGGACCTCGCCGATCTCAACCTTGCTGGCACCATCGCTCCTGCGCTGGGCAACCTGACCTACTTGAGCCGGCTCCATCTATACAACAATCACCTCCATGGTTCCCTGCCAGCGGAGCTGGGTGGCCTCCAGGAGCTGACATACCTGAACCTCCGCCTCAACTCCATAGAAGGGCAAATCCCGGCGTCGCTTTCAAATTGCACAAGAATCAAGAAACTCTGGCTCTACGACAACAATCTAGAGGGGCAAATACCAAGCGAGCTCGGCTTGCTGCGCGACCTTGAGGTACTCGCTGTTGGAAAAAAATAGACTTATAGGGAACATCCCATCCAGCATCACAAGTCTTGTGAATCTGCAAGTGCTCATCACAGAAGATAACAACCTTACAGGAGTCATCCCGCCAGGCATTGGCAACCTTGTCAACCTCACTGTGCTTGGCCTAGGCAACAATCAGTTCTCAGGGACCATCCCTGCCTCTTTGCTAAACCTTTCAGCCTTGCAATTTCTAAGTGTCTCCACAAATAACCTAACAGGAAGCATCCCGCCACTGCAAGGCTTGTCATCTCTCACTAAGTTCGAGTTAGATACCAACAATCTCATAGGACATATCCCAACTTGGTTAGGAAACTTTTCATCATTGACTACTTTGTTTCTTAAGGAGAATAGTCTGGAAGGGAACATCCCAGAGTCGCTAGGGAACCTCGAGATGCTTACAGTTCTTGTTCTGTACCAGAACAACCTTCGAAGCCATGTACCTCATTCATTTGGGAACTTATACTCACTTAAGAAGCTCTATATATCATACAATGGACTAGAAGGTCCTTTACCTACTTCAATATTCAATCTTTCGTCTCTTGAAATCCTTGACTTACAAGGCAACAACCTAAATGGATCTTTTCCGCCTGATTTAGCCAATACTCTGCCAAAGCTCCGACAGTTCTTAGTATCTGGAAATCACTTTCATGGCAGTGTGATTCAGGCAACCACTCTACAAAGAAAAAGAAGCCAACATGAAAGCTTCTCATAACAGTATCCATATGCAGTGTGATTCTATTTATCACATTAGTAATTGCACTGTTTTTGTGCTACTGATGGGCCAGGAAGACAAAGTCAAACCTACAAACATCATTTATCAATGAGCAGTACAAAAGAGTTTCTTATGCTGAATTGGTCAATGCAACAAATGGTTTTGCCTCTGAGAATCTAATAGGAGCAGGAAGCTTTGGCTCAGTTTACAAGGGAAATATGGCAAGTGATGTGCAACAACTTGTTGCTGTGAAGGTGCTCAACCTAACACAGCGTGGTGCCTCTCAAAGTTTTGTTGCAGAATGCGAGACCCTGAGATGCATTCGACACCGGAATCTTGTGAAGATATTGACAGTGTGCTCAAGTATTGATTTCCATGGCACCAACTTCAAGGCTCTTGTATACAAGTTCCTACCTAATGGAAATTTAGACCACTGGCTACACCAGCATCGCATTGAACATGGTGAACAGAAGGTCCTGGATCGCTGCACGAGACTACAAATTGCAATTGATGTAGCATCAGCACTGGAATATCTTCATCAAAGCAAGCCTTTGCCAATCATTCACTGTGGCCTTAAGCCGAGCAATGTTCTCCTTGATAGAGATATGGTTGCTCATGTTGGGGATTTTGGGCTGGCAAGGTTTCTACATCAGGATTCCGATAAATCATATGTATTCCGATAAATCAAGTGGTTGGGCATCAATGAGAGGAACAATTGGTTATGCTGCCCCAGGTGTGCTTCTATTTTCTGCAGATCTCTATTCTCTTATAGTAGTAGTAAGTTCCATGATTGACATTTGAACTATAAGTTTTTAAGAATACTTATTTTTCTGTATGTTTTGCTTGCTTAAATAAGATAGTTTCAGTAGCAACTCATTCAATAGAATGGGAACTAACTATAATATGTAAAAAGAATTATGTTATGGAAATTGATTTTGGAAAGCAATCCCTGAAATATATAAGTGCTCGCTCCATTTTCTTACCTTCACCTTCCTTTCGTGATTTCAGAGTATGGCCTGGGTAACGAAGTCTCAATCCATGGTGATGTATATAGCTACGGAATACTATTGTTGGAGTTGTTGACCAGAAAAAGGCCAATTGAGAGTGAATTTGGAGAAGGCCTTGACCTTCACAAATATGTAGACATGGCATTGCCAGACAGGGTGGCTGCTGTGGCAGACAAATACTTGCTTCAAGAGGCAAAAGATGGTGAAGGAAGCACCTCAAGCTCCACAAGCATTGGAGATATCAAAGTCGCTTGCATCACTTCAATTCTACGTGTCGGAGTTCAATGTTCGGAGGAGGTACCGGCAGACCGCATGCAAATCAGTGATGCTCTTAAAGAGTTACAGGCAATCAGAGACAACCTTCGGAAACAATTACAGTGAAGGGCCGACTCTAGATCATTGCCGGCGCCCCAACAAGGAGTAGCGCCTAGCAGTAGAGCGGCACCTAGGACTGTAATCCTTTGAAATAGACGCGAATGTAATCTTCAACTAACCAAGCCGTGGAATTCGGCATGTACTTTGACCGTTGCTTATATATCTTTAATGAAATGACACGCAACTCTCTTGGTTGTTCCAGAAAAAAAAAAAAAACAAAACTGTGCTGACATACTGCAAGGATTATCTATCTCATGACGCCCTAGTGAAGCCATGCTAAATTTTATTGGACAGACCGTGACAGGATCTGTTGGGCTTGGCTCATGGGGAGACCAGGCAACCAAACATTCACTGAAGTTTTTTTTTTTTGTTGATAAATTTCACTAAAGGTGTTGGAAATTGGTGGGCGTGCAACTACAACTCTCTGTCATCTGCTGCTATCTACGACAGGATCTCACAGAAGTGCCCATCGTTCCATGTAATGTAAGATTCAAAGACTGCAATTGTTCTTCAAGAATTTTTCGAATATAAAACGGAGATGCACTGAGAAGGGGAGAGCCGTTTACCTCTGCTGCGGGCTCAATGCGGGAGGTATAGCAGAGACAGTGCGGCCCCCCGGAGACCTTGCTGAGTTGCGCTCCTCGAGTCGAACCCGCGACGGGGACTTTGGAAGGAAGCGGAACGGCGGCTCGAGGAGTTCGCCGGCCGCCGGCGTGAACAAAGACAGGAGCACCAGAGGCCGCGGGCTCGGGCCGGGGATGCAGAAACGGGCCTGGGGCGCGGGTTAGGCTTCTTGGGCCAGGTTCTTGTAGGCCTGAGATCGACTTGTGGACTGGTCGGGCCGGGGATTCAAGCTTTTCGCAGAGATGCCAGTCCAAACTCTATCTCGCTTGACTGAAGTTATTCTACCATATTTGTAGGTCAACTTTTGCATGTGTGTTTCTCTCTGTTTTCTTGACTCGTGCATGTGTGTTTCCAAACGAGAAGAAATACCTTTTCCAAAAAAAAAGGAAACAAAAGAGAGGTGGATATTGATGGTTTGTTTTAGGGAAAAAGTCCTATCTACCCTCCTCAACTATGCTAAAAGTTTGATTTTTCACCTTCAACTACCATACTAGATAGTAAAAGCGTTGATGTGGGAATTGTATATTTAGTGGATTATGTGCCATGTTCAAATACATAGCTAGAGAGAGGTTTATGATTACAAGGGATATAGATAATACCCTATAAAGTTTTGAAACAGGCTAGTGAGGTGTATGCAGTGGCGGATGGAGGATAAAGATGAAGGGGGGGCTAACCAATGGAGATTTAGGGCTAACGGTAGAAATATAATGGTGATTTGACACTTAGCTACAGTAATTAATGAAGAAAACATGTTCATTAAAGAGGGCTGTAGCCCCGGCAGCCCCCCTTTGGATCCGCCCCTGGGTGTATGGTTACAAGAGATGTAGATAGTACCCCATAAACTTTTGAAACAAGCTATTTTACCTCTCCCTATCCCTGAAATGAATCCACTCCGTGTTTATCCTACATTTACTCGTCCGACTCAATTGTATCGAGTGTTTATTGTGAACTACTCCCTCCGTTCTAAATTGTAGTTCACTTTGACTTTTTCGGTGCATATATTTTGTTATGTATCTAGACATATTATTTATCTAGGTACATAGCAAAATGCATGCACCAAAAAAGTCAAAATAAACTACAATTTGGAACGGAGGGAGTAAAACAATTGGCCGAAGCTTAAGGAATCGTGTTAACATGATTTAACCAAAAATGGACATCTTTCATATGTTGTAGCACAAACAGTCCGTTCCTTTGCTAAACAACACAAACCCACCTTGCACCATGTTTGCTCTTTGCATCTTCGAAATATTTCTCTCCTCTCTCTTGATGATGAAAGAACTAGTTGTGTGTTCTTTCTTTAGTGGAAACTATTCTCACTTTTGCGCAAGTACCCAAATGACAGAACAGTACCATATTCAAAATGTTGACTCAATTTACTCCCCGAACGGACCAAGATTTCTTAACCTACCACTATCAGTACCAAATGTAGTATAGATCTACTAGAGATGAAGGAATCCACAAAAACTAACTACAACAATTGCAGCTCAACAAATAAAATACAAAAAAAGGGACCAAAACCCATACGCTGCATGAGACTTCAAACATCATAATCCAGTAGTCAACTAAAACTTGCCGGAAACAGAGACCCCATATCACCATATGAAGATCAACGGCAAGAGGAAAGAGAACATACAATTGACCAGAAAACTATCAACTCCACTGATCCTGACTCCTGAGGTTGCATATCATATGTCAATAAATGTCTTCTCAAACGTTAACATGGAAGGGTACTCAGCCAAGTAATGAAAGAACGTGAGACCTTTGCTATACCGGTGTTGCAGAGGAGTCACAGTTAGGCTACATCAGTAGTTCAGTAATCATTTACCGGTCGATGCAAAGAAACAGGTAGTTAGCTCCCCAAGTAGAAATATTTGCCATAAGCTGCTACAAAACTTTAATCAGACAAGGCCTTTTCCTCTCTACTCTTCCGTTTTAAACGCTTCTATTCACAACTTACTGTCCTAGGAAGAACTGACCCAACATTTGATCCAATTCTTCTGGTGTGTATTTGATGTACTTATGAGGGTTCTTCCCACGTTGAATAAGATGCCTGAAAGTTAAAAATAGTGCTACAGTCATATATATAGTAATAAAACAAGATGAAAGCCAGTGTGATTGTGTCTATAAAACAGAAATTACACCATATGAGATACAGAGGTCAACGTTCATCTGGAAATTGATGATTGGCCTCCATATTTTGGCATTTATCAGTTAATCACTGAATGAAATAGACTAAAAATTGGAACAAAATGGGGTGCATCCATAATTTTCTTTTGCCTCCTTATTAACATTTGATGAGGTAAAACATAACAATCCCTAGCAGATCTTGAATTTGCCATTCAAGACACTGAAGCGATGTCACAAGCACACTTTCTACCATTGCTAATAACATTTTTCATGTGATAAATCTGAGTACCTGTCTATTTGGTTGGACTATTTAGGGTTCGGCTGCATGAATTTCAGAACACTACATTTTTTTTCTTACTGCAAGTTGTATAATAGAATAAATATTAACGGCAAGCAGTTAATTGAATGGAGAAATTGTGAGGGTGTCCCGAGCGGATAAAGAAGATTACTTCACATACCCAAAACGGCTAATGAAAGACCTATATGCCGGCAAGAGGACTTCAGCCACGGCAAGCCTCAGTTCATCTCGCAATTCCTGATCAGGTATAGTCCATTGAGACTGCTTTGCATGAAGCTCTTCAAATTGCATATTGAAGGACTTGAACCTGCCAAGGGAGCATACAATTTTCTTATCTATTTTATTTATTTCATTAAAAAAAAGCTACCATGTTACACAGAATATGCCATTGCACAGACCGTTCTTTGATCATAGTCCTTGAAACTCCAGTGCTACTAACATCAGATGGCGATGACGAACTACTGCCACCTGTGACTTGGACGGAGTGTCTCTGGAAAATCTAAAATCATAGAAGCGAGGTAGTTTTAACAGGATGCGATTCTACACAAAAATATTTCCAATCATGCACATAGACAAGAAAGAAAATTTTAAACCATCTAACATACAGGGACTTGAACATAAAGCTCCCTAAGCAAGGGTGAAATAGTTATAGCACGATGCTGATCTGTTCATTATTTCCTATAATGCACATGCAGGAATATATAACTTACCACACTTGGATGTAAAGCGTGCAGGCAAGGGAAAGTGCACAGTAAGAAGTATGTCCTCTTCCCATCACACGAAAAGTTTACTCCAGAAATGGAACTAAATTCATGATGGGAAATGTAGATCACAAGTTCATTTAAACAAGGAATCCAATAGAAACCTGAATACAAAATTTATAGAGGATAACCTCCGTGGTTGAATTCTAAACCTTGGCTCTTAGTGCATTCTATCAAAGAAAAAATAACAACTAAATTTTTCATCAGCTACCACTACAGTGCAGCATGCAGATCATTGTATTTTATGAAAAAAAAATCGAAATAGATCTCAAACAGCAAAACAGGTTGAGGTCCATGACGAACAACAAGATATTATGGATAAAAGGTGCAAAAGGATGATAAGCTCTAACACCAAGTGGTAAAATAGGAAGAAACATATACATCCTATTGTCGACGATGCACTGACCTTTGCCCATGCTACCCTCTTGTACTGATTAGCGTTTTGCTGCACAATCTTACGGTGCCTCTGAATCCAGTCACCACCAAGTATGTCCTTGGATTCTGATCTGAGGTGAGACATTAAAAAATTATTAAATAGGGACACCGCCAAGACATCTGTGGATGTGGATCTGAAGCATGGAAGAGATATACCTGCTAATAGATGTAACCATATAGTGAAGGTTGTTCATAAGAAATATGTGATACAATGCGGGATCCTTGTACAACTTAGATTTCACATTCAAGTTATTCTGAAAGGCCTGCATAATCTTCATGGTTATAATCGTAAGTTGAGATTCAGTCTCACTACCACTATCAGGTTGCTGAAATAGTATTTTCACTGTTGATGGGTAACTGTCCAAATCAGAATAAAGATATGTTAGTGTGGATGGGAGAAAGGTAACTAAAAAATCAAACCATGCTTAAATAAAAAAATCATCATTGTTTATATCAAGCATAACAGATACTGCCTCAGATTTATCAAGTAAAGCAAGGCAACCATAGAGAGCAACACAAGCTGTAACCAGGAAAAACACTCTTACTAGCAGGTTGAGACTCAAGAATTGTTGCCAAACCACCAGTAGGCTCCCAAATGCTTTGAGAGACTTTGGAAAAAAAAATTAAAACAATGGAGCACAAATGATTGTCAATGGTCATTAACCACCTCAGCATCAACAGGTATTACAATCCTCACACATGTTTACAATGCAACCATAAGAAACAACAGAGTTTTCCAGATGGAAGAAAAGGCATACACATAAGACAATTTAGATGGGTTTATGAATCTCTCTGGTTTGGATTAAGAGCTTATACTGATACTCATTTGTCAGGAAGGCATAACAAGATGGAAAGGGTTGCACTAACTCAAATAGGCCTTTCACATAAGTCATCACTTCAATTGTAAAAGGATGGAGATTTCCATTCTGTATGATAGTCTTCGAATTTTCCTTTTCAACTGCCACCTCCAAATCAACCAGAGTTTCTTGGGCAGCCTGCGCCAAGCTCTTAGTCAGGTTTAATGCAGCCTCCCGCATCCCAGAGCAAAACCTTCCTTGAAAAGTCACTTCAACCTGGTAATAAGTTCAAACAAAGATGAAGATTATAGTATTTTTTTCTAATTGTAACAATCAACATTGTTGAAGTTGATGTCAAGACAATTAACAACAACAGCAACTGTAACTTGCAAGCAATCATAACTTGCAACTTATAAGTTTTATGGCCAGTAATAACCATCATAACGACTGCCAAAACTTGATGTAAAACGTAATGTATGTATGGACACATACACTGATACACATGATCCTTGTGATAGAAGTGCTGAATGCATTATCTCCACATACCTCTGACTGAAGTCCGTGGATTAATCCATACATCTCCAGCAGTAGAAACAAACTTTCATGAGATCTTTTGTTTTTAGCAACAACATCACCAAAGCCGAGAAGAGTCATAAAGCTGCTTCCTGCCACTTCAGCAAAACATTGATCCTTGTAGAAACTGGTGCCAGTACCATCGAAAATCTGATCAAAAATTGTTCTTTCACCAGCCAGTAATACTTTAATCTGATTTAAGCATAATTTATTAGTTTGATGTCTGAACACATATAACACAATCATAATTTTAGAAGCATCCTTACTGTAATCTGCATAATATGAGCCCAGATTCCAATATTCGTGCCCTGCATGTTATCTTTAGTTAGCTTTTCTATGCCCAGTTTTTGAAGATTCAGTTCTAACGCTGAGCTGCGAGCATCTCTGATAAAAGAAACAAATCCAAGCATGATTATGTATTTCTCACAGTTAAAAAACAAGAAAGAATGATGGTAAGAGCTCAGAAGAAAAAGTAATGGTCATTCATACTGCATGGCATTCATAAATGTTTCCAAATCAAGGATGCTCAAACTGACATAAATTAAGTTACTCAGTAGGTAAGGCGATTTCCAAGCTCCAAAAATATTTGGTCAGTGTAAGCTGCTGACCAAGACCTGACTAGGTGTGCCACATTTCTTGTATATTTTGTCGCTATCGATGTATTTCCATCAACTCATTTACTCTCAATACTCATTGGCCAGATATCCACAAACAACCTGGACACATTATCATATTGTGATCTGTGTGTAAATAATCAGAACAGCTAGATGCTACATCCAAATCAAGAAACCTACCTGTAAATTCTATAGCATGACTGTTGATTTCCATCCTTAACCAACTGATGAGCTATATCATGCAGAAGTGGTAATATTGCTGTGGGAATTAGTGTTGGAGTCCTGTATGTAGCAGTTTCAAAGCTTTCGCATAGTTGCTCTCCAATTGTTTTAGAGTTCCCTTCTGATGCCAATGGCGGAAGGCAATCAAATAGATGTGCGGGCTCACTAGCTTGGTGAAAAAAAAAAGAGATGCAATACTTTATATTAGAACAGCTATCAAAAGAATTAATAAATTATTACTGGAAGACCTCTAGGAAATAGAGGACGTAGTGCCCTACCAATTATAAGGATAGACAATGGACTTGGTTCAGAAGCAGACGCATTAAAGTTATTGTTTGAGGAAAAGAAGTGGATGATTCTTCGACAAAGTACATGTAAATTTTACCTGTAAGTACTCATTAACTGCCTGAATTCCTCCTCAATCTTCAGCTTAGACTTGGTTAAGAGGTTGTTAACTTGATTCAGTACTCCTTCACAGCTCTTAAAGTTCTTGTTTGAGGAAAAGAAGTGGTTGACGCCTTTCAGCTGATCCACAGCTTCCAGGAAGCTCTTCAGATCCTCATGTGGACCCCTCAATATCACAGCTTCAGCCTAAAGCTCAAAAACCCCAGATCACATTAATTAAGTGAACAGACTAAACCTTATGCTCAAACCGTACTCACATATGTAAGTAAAAAAACTGACGACATTACAGAAACATTTAATGGCGTAAGACTATCCCAAAATTATCAGAATGTTCATAAGAAATAGTAGTGAATGCCCTGTTTGGATAAATCGTTAATGATCTAAGAGTGCCAAAGATACCCATTATAACATCTGCTGGAGAAAGTGAATAGTCATTTATAACATCTGCTGGCGAAAGTGATGATGTACTGAACTAGCAAGAGCACAGAAGCCAACCAATAACTATCAATGCTAATCTTACAACATGAAACCCAACTGGTACTATGCAACTACATCAATATAGATAAATCCTCTAGTAATCTAACAGTGTGAAGGTACTGAGTATGACATCTGCAGAAGGAATGAAGGATTCGACGAAGCAGAACTAACAAGAGTAATAAGTTAATCATCAATCATTGGTTGTATTCTTGAGTCTGGACATCACAACAACAAAATGACAGATTGCTGCTAAACCAATATGGCAACAATATGAGCATTCAGATACAGAATCGTGAACGTACAACCCACCTATGGACCTTCATTAATGACTTCTGAATTTTGTAATTGATGGGGCACGCACCAAAACTATTCCGCGAGCATTGAATGCAAATTTTGGCGCCCTGAATCCCAACCATATTAAAGCAATCCAATACAGCAACCAAACCCAAAACACCGCCCCCAACAACTCGCTAGGGGTTCAGAGCATTCTCGAACAGAAAGCCGGGGGACGGGAGCAGTCTCTCACCTGGCGAACGATCTCGAACTGAGCGAGGACGGCCTCGGCGGACTCGATGGTCCTGTCGATGTTCTCGTTCGCCATCGCGCTGGCCTGCACCCTCACCTGCGCGCGACACGGCGGAATCAGAGTATCAGACACGGTACGCGTCGCGTCCTCGCCGAACGGGAAGTCGGGAACACGGAGGGGGTGGCCGACGAGCGACGAACCTGGGCGGGGCGGATGGAGGCCTCGATGGCGGAGACGGGCGGTCGAACGAGCCGAGGGCGGCGACCGCGCCGCCCGTGTTCTCCTCGCTCCGCTGCAGGGCCTCCCGCAGAGCGCGCGCCTGCAGCGACAGTGCCTCCATCCGCTTGTCCAGCCCCGACGACCCCGACCCCGTCTGGTCCATCGCTCCGTCCCCCGCCCTCTCCCCGGCGGCGAGTCGGCGGAGGGGGTGCTCCGCGCTCGTGCTCGTGCGCTCCTGGAACGTTTCTGCGAGGAGGGCGGTCGTGGAGGCGCTTCTATAGAAGGACTCTGGAAGGAAGGGACGGCGAGGTGAGTAGGTGACGCACTGCGGACAGTTGGCTGTGGACCCCGTGCGTGGCAGGTCGGTGACTCAGGGCAGTGTACTGGCGTCGCCGCGGAGGGAGGAGACGGGCCGGGGAAGCGTGAGCGCTGCTGTGATATTCGTGCAAGTCATGGCGGTTCGCAGAATGGATGGCTGGATCTTATTTCGACTATGAGATTCGCAGGCTCGCACAAGTCGACCCGTTTTCTTCCGATCCATGTCATTCTAGCTTGTTTTTCTAAAAAAAAAATTGTCATTCTACCTTGTTAGCCTCACTAAGCACAAATCATCAACGTTTTGGAAAATACGATACCACTTTTCTTCTTTTCTTTTAAAATTATTATCATTCATATATTGCAAGGATATTTCCAAATATTTAGAATGTTATCCAGAAATGTTTTTAGATGATGGAATTAACAAAAAAAATCCTAGCCTCTATTACACATTTATGTGGCATTCTTGTTACTAATTAAGATGCAACCACTTGACATGCACATGTTTTGCAGAAACCGACACTCAAATTAAGTGAAAATGAATTATTATCACATTTCTATCCATGTTTACTGAATATCTCTATGTGGCAGTGGTCTCTAATATGCATGACTGAGATAAGTCAGGCTAATAAGTTCAACGTGCTACGGTATTTTTGTTTCACAATAAAATAGCATTAGCCGGCTTATCAGACATAAAAAACTATCACCTAGTAAGTTTCCTTTTGAACAGTATATGTATACATCAAAGAAAGCATACGCTTTTTTCTTATTAACGATGACATTACTAACATTTTGGACTGAACCAAACACTATATTCCCACCAATTATTGTCCATTAAGTTTCTTATTATCAATTCCATTAATAAAACCATAAGTCAAAGATGTGAGATTATATTAGGCCAAATGTAAACATGCACCTCCAAAGATACTTTAGCCGTATGATATGACATTCAAAACAAAAAGGGTTGAATTGTTCCTTTATTATATCATAATTAAATCTTCACAAACGCAGGAGTTTTACAGAGATCACCATGCTTTTACAGGAGAAGAAAAGAAAAGAAAATCTTGTACTCCGAACGGGAGCCGGGCCCCGGGCCTCAGTATTGAAACTTCGTTTTCGGAACACATTTACAGATATCATTCAACATATTTTCACAGAATATATACTGCTGTGTCTACGGAATGCCATAGAGACTACGTACAGCATTGTCCATTGTTGAGTACACTGAACTCTCGCACTCGCATTTTCAGGTGTGGCCGTGCGATTGCACCCATATATACAACTAGTGGGTTGGCGTGCCTTTGCGCGCCCGATTGGTGGCTGGCCATGGATGGTAACCTAAGGTAGCTGTCTGTAACTTGGTTTAGCTGGTATATGGAGGGAAGTCAGTAACTTGGTTTTGGCATGGCAGATTCACAGGCTTATGTAATTTGGATTCGACATGCATAAGATCCACGGGGTTGTTATACACGCTGTTTTTATCGGACACAGATATGATGCCTACAGGGGAGCCTACAGTTTAACTTGTTCTGTGAGGGGAGCATACAGTTTAACTAATTCTGTGAGTATATAGGACCTAAGTAATTATGCATAGTAATGTGAACTATTACAAAATGGATGGTTGCGATGATCTGGAGGTAGTGTCATGCATTTGATGGGCCAGGTGATTGGTTAGTGCTGGATCTGATGGTGCAGTTCGAATCCATCGTCTTGGTCTCCAAAGTAAGCTAGAGAGCAGTGAAATTTGTAGCAACTCCAGTATGATTTTTTTGGTAGGTCTAATGCTAAATGCATAGACAACTTCATAGCATATCATGCGGCATTTGTAGATCACCTATTCACCTGCCACACCAAAGAACTGAGCATCAGATCTTGAACACTTATTGTAGCCTATGTATTCTTAAAGAAATTTGCAGACAAAGCAGATAGAAAGGTTGTGTGCATGGATCTACCGTGGTTCAGTTCAAGTTTCAGACAATGTATTTATCTTATGATGCAGACTACACAACTGAATTGGTTTAGGCTTCAGAAACAAACCTCAACTTTTTGAGAGTATGTAGGGTGGAATTCAGAGACAGGACACAAGACTAAGTGCACATTCAAAAGCAAATGTTAAAGGATGTAGAGACTGAGTTTAAGGATGTGAACGAAGTTTTCATAGCTTCATGGTACCCTTTTCCATCATCATGCTTGTCAACCCTGATTCCTTAATTCTAGCAACTGAAGAGACATAAATACTGACTTTATTGTAAATTGAGCACACTCAGGAAGAACAACAGATTACAAATTTGTTGCTCGATACATAGGCTGCCCAAACTCTGAACATTTATGGGGCTGAATGTCATTGGTTAGTCTCCAGGGTACATTAGGCATCATGCCTTACCTCATCTAGCACGCCTACGTTCCTGAAATGATTTGTTATTGACTTAGACCAAAAAATGGAGGAAATAAGTAATTGGCTCTGAATCTTTCTCCCCTGTGGTAACTTTTGTAATGGTAACCAATCACCCTTAGCAACGACACTATCTGGATCTGGGCTCTAAATATTTCTACATGCTGGCCAGGTAGTGTTAATGCAGTTAAATGTCGTATCACATCGGACTGAGGGAGACGCTCAACCAGAGCCGTTAGTGGAGGAAATCTTTCTGCCAGGATCAGGTAAGAAGCAAACAACCCTTAGCACCACCCAAGGATTTTTTTCTCTACATAAGCATGTAGAACATTTTTGTACCAAACAACTATATACAATTAAAATATGGAGGTTCAAATTTGTTTTGTTCAGATAAAATTGTTCATAAATATTAAGGTAAACTGTAAAGCAAAAAGCACAGTGCAGAACAAGGAAGCAATCGTTATAAAAACCTACTGCATCAAACAAAACTAAGATGCAAAGACATGCCCTACAACAAATTTTGGTAAAAATGGGAAGCCAAATACAAATGAAAAATATGTTTGTTCCATAAAATAAAAATTTAACCATAGATTATTACATCCCAAAGAGAGAGCGCCCCCGAGTCGTCCCCCACGTGGGAGACTCGGGCGGAAAAGGAACCGCCGCCTCCCTCACCCGAATCCTCCCTCCTCCGCCGCGCCGCCGCCGAAACAGGCCGCCGGCATGGCCGCCCGACCTACCAGGATGGCGGCGGCGGGGCTCTCCCTGATGGTGGTTGCCTCGGAGCTGTGTGGGAGTTCCTTTGTCGCCCCCATCTCCTGCTCGTCCGAGCTACGGCAGCGGCGGCGGTTTGGCCCGCTCCAGGGCTTGAGCGGCCGGATTCGGTGCCTGGGTGGCCGGATCCGATCACTCGGTGGACTGTGCCGGCGTTCGCGCGTCCAGGGCGGGCGGCTCGGGCGGCCCCGTCACCCCCGCGCCACCTAACCCTAGCAGCGGCGGTGCCGCCGCCGGGGCTGCCTCCTCCCGTTCCCCTCCACTTCCCCGGTGGTGAGGACTGTGTACTGCAGCGGAGGTGCTGCTGCGGCGATGGGGGTCTGGTTGACAGGGTGTTCTGACGCGGCGGAGGTGACTGGGTGGTGGTGGCTGAGGGTTGGCGACGGTGGCGGTTTGGTGGCGTGGACAGCTCGGGGAGGGCGGATCCGGAACCCCTCCCCCGGTTCATTCACCTGGTGGTGGCTTCTTGGTCGGCGCCGGGTGGATGGCCGGTCATCGAGGGTGGCCCCGCGCTGGACTAGGTCTAGTGGCAAGCTGCTCTCCGAGGACTGTGCAGCTTCTTCGACGATGTCGTGGCGGCATAGCCAGTCGTGGCATCGGCACGC